>CM022301.1:165812197-167012197 GCA_011799875.1 Thinopyrum elongatum | reverse complement strand
TGTGCGGTGCCCCCCTCCACCATAATCCACCTCGATCATATCGTACCGGTGCTTAGGCGAAGCCCTGCGTCGGTAGCATCATCATCACCGTCACCACGCCGTCGTGCTGACGAAACTCTCCTGTGAAGCTTTGTTGGATCGGAGCTCACGGGACGTCATCGAGTTGAACGTGTGCTGAACTCGGAGGTGCCGTGCGTTCGGTACTTGGATCGGTCGGATCGTGAAGACGTACGACTACATCAACCGCGTTGTGCTAACGCTTCCGCTTTCGGTCTACGAGGGTACGTGGACACACTCTCCCCTCTCGTTGCTATGCATCACCATGATCCTGTGTGTGCGTAGGAAATTTTTGAAATTACTACGTTCCCCAACAGACATTAATTACCAAAATCACCCAGCGAGCACTTGTGCTTTCAATCTCTCCCTTTTTGGTAATTGATGACAACATACATCAAAGCTTTAGATAAAGATACAAGGAATAGCAAGTAAAGCTTTAGAAAGACATGTAACATGCATAGACTCCCCCTACATGTATGCAATCATGTGAAGATAGAATATAATACCATGTGAATGCATAAGCATGACAGAGCAGGCAATGAGTTACATGTATCTTGGCTATATGCATCAGAGCAAAGGGTGTGAATATAGGAAGTGTACCTCAATGTTCATGATTCCTTCTTGCAAACAATATGTACATCAGCAAGAGATCTTCATGCACATGAGTGTGATGCATATACTTACCTTGCGGTCATGAGCTGGATTTGGAAGAGATGAACCTGAGTAAACAAGGTTAGATAACATAGGAATATCTACTAAGCAGAGCAAGAACTGGAAACCACAAGAGTACCAAGATTGGGATGACATGTAGTGAGTGAGTACTTAGTACTCTATTTGGATATTGACATGTCCCCAAAGAGCAAAGATATGCAATGAATTCAAAGATTTTCTTCCCTTGGAAATGAGCTCTCTCTCCCCCTAAATCTTATATATTAGATAATGGGAGAAGATAGGGAAAAGAAAATCAGAGCAAAACAAAATCAGAGTAAAACAATCATAACAAACATAACACATACTAATATGTCTTTCCCCTCTTGAAGACATGTGACTTCTCTCCTCTATGGAAAATAAGCATCTGGAGAAGCTTAAGGTGTGCATTCTCTCTTATCTAATAAGCTTTGATGTGCTTTCTCTCCCCCTTTGACATCAATTTCCAAGAAGGGATCTTCTGGAGCATGAGTCAAGTAGGTTTGGTCCTTGAGTCACAGAGCAAAGAAACATGTAATATAAGATGCTGGTAGAGGACAAGAATCATCGAGTGGAGCTGGAACAAATATGCAGGATGCAAATGGCAAAGTGTTTTCTCAGTATTGAATTTGGTTACTCCGAGTTGTTTGCTTCGGTGGCACCGAGTTGTTTCGGTTTGGCCGAGAAGAACAAATCGGAGAGGCCGATTTCAACACCGAGAGAAAACAATTGTCATCTCAGCTCACTTAGGCAAATAAGATCTCACAAAGATTTGCAAGGAATTAACTGAAAGATTTGCAATGAATTGGATGCAGGGAATGCAAAAAATAATCAGAGAAAAGAAAAGAAACCTAGATGAAGTTTTTTTTTTGAAAGGGGAATATGTATGCAAGAAACAAATGCAAAAACACAGAAAAACACAAGAGAGCTTCATCTAGAATTGGTCGGTGACAAAGTCACCTATGTTAGAGTATATTGACTGAGGAGTCAAGTGAGAACACTTGATCATAGGTCATACTCATCGTTTAAGCTCAAAATGGGGTTGCCATTTTTCATTTAAGCATTTTGATGTATTCACATCTTGTTGAGCTGCTTTGACCCATGACTTGGGGTAAAGCTTCTCTAAGATGGAATAACATACCTTGGGTGGTGGTGTTGATCTTGATCATGTAGTTGAACTTGTGTGGGTTGCTCAAGGTTGATGTAGCTCATCAAGAGTTGGGAGCACCACTTGTAGTTTGAGTTCATCTACCTACATGGGTTAGTTTTGCAAGGAAGAGCACTTGTTATCCAAAATGACAAGCATGAAATTTGATATCAAATGAAATTTGATATATAGAGATTGTCAAAGGATATGTAGAAAGGTTTCATGCTTCCTTGTCTTCAACCACCATATTGTAGAGACTTGGTGATGTAGAGATTGCTCAAGATGTGAGTGAGTTGCAATCTCATAGACTTTGGCTTATCCAAGTACCTACAAGGGTTAGATAACATGCAAGAGTAAAAATATAGATCCAAGACATATGATCATCAACATAAGAGAAACATCAAGGATTAGTCAAAACTCATGCCTTGCATGTATCCAAATGGAGTTTCTACTCCAAGTTTGAAGCATCAATGATGTTCAATTCACCTCTCAAATGGCAAAATACTTTTTCATCAAGCGGTTTAGTGAATATATCCGCCAATTGCTTATCGGTACGAACATGCTTAAGATCAATATCTCCTTTAGCAACATGATCTCGAATGAAATGATGATGAACTTCAATATGCTTAGTTTGAGACTGTTGCACGGGATTGTGAGCAATCTTAATAGCACTTTCATTATCACAAAGCAATGGAACATGTTTCACATGTATCCCATAATCTTTAAGAGTTTGGGTCATCCAAAGTAATTGAGCACAACATGAACCGGCGGCAATGTATTCTGCTTCGGCGGTGGATAAGGATACCGAGTTTTGTTTCTTGGAGGACCAAGACACAAGAGATCTACCAAGAAATTGACAAGTAAGATGCGTATGGACTCAAGTCTAGCAACGGGGGCATATGTCTCACCATAGTCCATACCTTCGACTTGAGTGTAGCCTTGGGCGACGAGACGTGCCTTGTTGCGTACAACTTGTCCATCTTCATCTTGCTTATTCCGAAACACCCATTTGGTTCCAATGACATTTTGGTTGTTGTCGGGCTTCTCAACCAAGGTCCAAACTTGGTTCCTCTCGAAATTGTGTAGCTCTTCGTGCATGGCATTTATCCAATCCGGATCTTCTAGAGCATCTTCAACCTTCATTGGTTCAATACTAGAGATAAATGAGTAATGCTCACAAAAGTTAGCTAAGCGTGTTTTAGAGCGTGTAATTCTCCCGGTTTGGATATCGTCATAGATTTGTTCAATGGGATGATCTCTTGAGACTCTTGCTCTAACTCGTGAGAGCTTTTGCTTAGGTCGGGGTGGAACATCTTCTTCATCATCTTGTTCTTCCTCTTGGCCTTCTTCGTTGTTGATGTTGTCGTTCTCTTGTCGAGGTAGAGAAGGAGGTTGATGAGGTCCGTCTTGGTGTACTTCCTCGTTTTCTTCATCTTGGTGTGTCCCACTTGTGGATGCCTCCGTGTCAACTCTTGGTTCACCTTGTCGTGAGATAGAGGCTTCCACTTGGACGGACGAGGTCCTCTCCTTCACCTCCGTTGGACGAACCTTGCCAATAGACAAGTCTTGGATTGCTTCCGAATGGTCTTTGTCTCCTACATCAATTCGCAATTGCTCTACTTGCGAGCCGTTAGATTCATCAAACTTCACATCTACCATCTCTTCAACCTTTCGGGTGAAATTGTTGTAGACACGGCAAGTGTGAGAGTTTGAGCCATAACCGAGTAGGAAACCCTCATGAGATTTAGGAGCAAATTTAGAACGATGATGCTTATCAAGAATATAGCACCTTGAGCCGAATACTCGAAAGTATCCAACTTGGGGTTTGTTACCGGTGAGAAGCTCGTATGTCGTCTTGCCGAGTAGCTTGTGAAGATATAGACGATTTGTTGCATGACAAGCTGTCTCAACCGCTTCCGCCCAAAAGTGTTTTGGCATCTTGTACTCATCAAGCATCATTCTCGCCATCTCAATAAGAGTCCGGTTCTTCCTCTCAACAACTCCATTTTGTTGAGGCGTGTACGTAGCCGAGAACTCATGTGAAATCCCTTCTTCGTCAAGAAAGGTGTCCACATTTGCGTTCTTGAACTCCGTTCCGTTGTCGCTGCGAACCTTCTTGATCTTCACTTCAAATTGATTTTGGGCCTTCCTAGCGAAGTTCTTGAAGATCTTTTGGACTTGCGATTTATCATCAAGAAAGAACACCCCCGTAAATCTTGAAAAATCATCGACAATGACTAAACCAAACGAGTTACCACCGAGACTTGTAGTCATTGGGACCAAAAAGATCATATGAAGTAGCTCGAGTGGTCTTCTTGTGGTCATGATGTTCTTCACGGGGTGGCTTCCTCCAACCTGTTTTCCTGCTTGACAAGCACTACAAAGTCTATCCTTCTCAAATATAACATCTTTAACACCAAGGATATGATCACCTTTAATAAGCCTATCAAGATTTCGCATGCCCACATGACCTAACCTTCTATGCCACAACCAACCTTTAGAAGATTTAGGAATTAAGCAAGTTCTAGGTTGAGCCTTTTTAGTGAAATCAACAATGTATAGATCACCTCTGCGTATGCCGGTAAAGACCATTTTATGATTATCTCTTCGAAACACTTGGCAATCTACTTCAGTAAATAGGACATTGAAACCGAAATCGGCTAGTCTAGATACATAAAGTAAATTATAGCCAAGAGATTCAACGAGCATGACATTTTGGATGGAGCTATCATGTGAGATGGCCACCTTACCAAGGCCAACCACCTTACCCTTTGAGTTATCACCAAAAGTGACATACTTTCGAGGGCCGTTGTTTTCAGCGAGCTCACAAAACATATCCTTGTCTCCGGTCATGTGATCGGTACATCCACTATCAAGGACCCATTCCTTTCCTCCAGCCATGTAGCCGTGAAGATTAGCCATAAGACCAAAGTGTCTCATAGACTCATCGAGATCAAAGACACTATCATCATCCTCATCATAGTATCCATGTTTGACATCATCTTGTGATTGATCATTACCTAGAGAGAGTGATTCATTAGCTTTATGACCATGACAATGTTCATTTTTATGAATTCTAATGACTTCAGAAATGATATTGCTAATAATTCCAACATCTCCTTTGGCACGCATAAGGTCACAAAGCTCAAATAGACAATCACCAAACATAGGATCATTAGGACTCATCTTATTTAAAGCAATGGACTTATGAAGAATCTCATCTAAGTTTCTCAAGGAGTAGTTTGGAAATCTTTCCTCAAGAAATCTCCATATGCTATAGGCACAATCAAGAGTAGGCAAGGGACCTATCAAGTTTCTAGGCAATCCTCTAGTGATAAGATTGACAGTTCTAAGATTGCAAATCATGTCAATAGATTCATCGGGGGTAGGGTGCAAAGGGTCAACAAGGGGCGCACAAGGGCTAGTAATGTACTTGTTCAAGTGATATTCATTGAAAATCTCAAGCATCTCATTTTTCCATTCATGAAAGAACTCTCCATCAAGTATAGGCACTCTACGTCTAAGACTCCCCAACGTAGACTCATCCATCTTCCTCCAATGGTGATTAAACCAAAGCAATGGAGACTAAAGCTCTAATACCAATTGAAAGGATCGAGAAGAGGTGTCTAGAGGGGGGGGGAAGACCCTCAACAAATAAAGGTGGTAATTTTTAATTTCTTCAAGTTAAGGTGGAGTTTTAGCACAAGTTTAAGCATTCACAATACATATCAAGCAAGCATGGCAAGAGTATATGAGCAGCAAAAAGTAAAGCATGCAACTTGCAAGAATGTAAAGGGATGGGATTGGAGTGTGCAAACGCAATTGGAGATACGGAGATTTTTGGCGTGGTTCTGATAGGTGGTGCTATTGTACATCCACGTTGGTGGAGACTTCAACCCACGAAGGGTAACGGTTGCGCGAGTCCACGGAGGGCTCCACCCATGAAGGGTCCACGAAGAAGCAACCTTCTCTATCCCACCATGGCCATCGCCCACGAAGGACTTGCCTCACTAGGGTAGATCTTCACGAAGTAGGCGATCTCCTTGCCCGTACAAACTCCTTGGTTCAACTCCACAATCTTGACGGAGGCTCCCAAGTGACACCTAACCAATCTAGGAGACACCACTCTCCAAAAGGTAATAGATGGTGTGTTGATGATGAACTCCTTGCTCTTGTGCTTCAAATGATAGTCTCCCCAACACTCAACTCTCTCTCATAGATTTGGATTTGGTGGAAAGATGATTAGAGTGGAAAGCAACTTGGGGAAGGCTAGAGATCAAGATTCTTGTGGTTGGATTGGAATATCTTGGTCTCAACACATGAGTAGGTGGTTCTCTCTCAGAAAATGAATGCTGGAAGTGTAGGCACGTTCTGATGGCTTTTCTCACAAATGGAGGAAGGGTGGAGGGGTATATATAGCCTCCACACAAAATCTAACCGTTACACACAATTTACCAAACTCGGTAGGACCGAATAGTGAAACTCGGTCAGACCGATTTAGTTCAAAATGTGAATGTTAGGATTTTCGGTGGGACCGACATGATCAACTCAGTGGGACCGATGTGCTAGGGTTAGGGTAAAACCTCATCTCGGTTTGACCGATTACATAAGCTCGGTGAGACCGATTTTAGTAATAAGCAAACAGAGAGTTGGCCAAGCAAAATCGGTGGGGCCGACTACCTATTTCGGTGAGACCGAAATAATTGCAGTAGGCAACAGAGAGTTTGCAATCCCATCTCGGTGAGACCGAGATCCCATCGGTGAGACTGAACTGATTAGGGTTTCTGGCAGTGTCTATGTCAAGTGAACTCGGTGGCGCTGGATAGATCAAATCGGTGGGGCTGAGTTTGACTTTTGGTTTGGGACATATGTGGATATGAGAAAGTGGCTGAGAGTTTTGGAGCATATCACTAAGCACTTTGAGCAAGCAATCCATTAAGCAACACCTCATCCCCTTTTAATAGTATTGGCTTTTCCTATGGACTCAATGTGATCTTGGATCACTAAAATGAAAAGAGTAGAGTCTTGAGCTTGAGCCAATATGTGTCCTTAGCATTTTGAAGGGGTTCCACATCCTCTTGTCCTGCCACTCCACTGTTGAACTTATCTGAAATATACTAGATAAAAGTATTAGTCCAACAAGAGATATGTTGACATTAATTACCAAAATCACCCAGGGAGCACTTGTGCTTTCAGTTCCGGTGACGACCGATCAATCGTTTTTGACTGTGCGGAGTTTGCAAAGCCGGACGGCTGGAGCCTGGAGAGTTGTGGGGTGGGATGGGACCAAAGTTTCGGAGTTTCACGTGGCAGACGTTCGGACCTCCCCACCATTCCTGTCGACGATGAGGCAGTGACTTCATAAATCTCAAGATGACTAGCAAGATGCCCGTGCATTGCACGGAACATTAGGATGCATTTTTTATGATATCTCAAGAATTTCATCGAAAAATGGTTTCTCGAGAAAGATGAGAGATAAGGTGAGGAGGAGTGGGGTGCGGTGGTGATTGATGGTCGGACTTAGCGGAGGCATGGGGATGGACGACGCCGGCAGCAGCCACCATGCGAGATTGTTCTAGAGGCTTCCTTTTTTAATTACTCAACAATGAAGTTGTGGGAGATAAGGATGAACGATAGAGGTGTGGGTATCCTTTTGCAAAATTGCCATAGTTTGCTTTCTATCCGTCAGATATAGATCGGACGATCTATATTGCAAGATGGCAGTCGCACCATCATCACCGAGAGTAGAGATAAGAGTAGAGATAGAGGTATGACGGCTCAGTCTTTCGAAGGTGCTCATAGGGGCAGGGTGTGCGTGTGTGCGTTCATAGGGGTGAGTGTATGCGCGCATGTATGAGCGCTTTGCGTCTGTACTGTGTTAAAAAAAGGAGTACTCGAAGTATGCAAGTTCATAAGGAACGGACGGTGTACATCACTCTTGTCATGTTTGCGTTGCACCCCAGCACGCTGGACCCTCCACGTCGCTCACCAAATGGAACGCGCTTCATCTTGCGTTTTCGCTCGCTTGTGGGACCGTAGTTGAGAGCAAACCGACGTCCCTCCCCCTCCCCCGCCCGTGTCATTTATACTACTAGAAGAGAGAGACGTCGGCCAAGTGTTTCCCTCCGTTTTATGCGGAGTAAGGGGCTGTTTGGTTTCTAAACGGAGGGACTATACTACTAGTACTATGAGTGCTGCATACTCTACTGCAGATGTTGTCAGTACTCCACTAGTACTACTACTTGTACTATTGTACATGAAGCTTAAAAAAAGTTACTATTTGACTGGCTATACGTGGTGAAATCCTAGTAGGAAGAGCATGCGCGAGAATAAGCACATTCACGTGTTTGAAAACAAATTGGAAACCATCTATGTTTGAATACAAATCTAGGAGTACGTACGAATCTAACAATATTGATTGGGCGTTGTTGAATGTTGATACTTTTTTCTATAAGTTTGGTCAAAGTAGAGATACTTTGACTACACATAAAACTTATATGTAAACTAGAAAGGATTGGAGGGAGTATATTGTACGTTCAAAAGCGAAACGAACATTGAATACCCTTTATATATGATTTGCTGATGCTAGGATCACCGGTTCAAAAATTTGAATCCACCTTAGGTATCACACATGCACCCACTCGTTCTCTCTCGGTTTCATCTCGGGGTCCGGAGATCGATTGAAAGAGGACTAGGGTGGGTACAGTACGTTCGTTTCGCTTTTGAACGTACAATATACTCCCTCTGATCCACACAGACCCACCCGGGTCATTTCTATCATAGAAACACACCAAACGTTTATCTCCTTGCACGACACGCACTTGATCTCTCAACATCAATTGATCTCGTCAAGATGTGTCGGGGCATGAACCGAATGGTCAAAACTAAGATGGGAAGCGACACGTAGTGGAGGCAAAGTGAAACTTTAAACGAACCATTTGTCTGTATGCATGTCAGACAAATTACAACATTGGAAATACAACCATGGTCTAGGCCCACATGCGAATGATACTCGGCGGAATGTTCAAATGAGGCATGCGGGAGGATGGACTCGACCGGAGGGCGGCATTATCGATGGAGAAGAGGGTTGGAGAGGAATGAGAAATAAGCAACGCCACATGATTATACTTGAACGGCTCAAATAAACATAAAGTTGTCTCATTTTGCCTTCCGTCTGGGTCATGGAGTAAGATACTCCCTCCGTTTTTATTTACTCTACATATTAGGTTTGACTGAAAGTCAAACTTCATAAAATTTGACCAACTTTATAGAAAAAATATGAACATTTACAATAGCAAATCTATAAGATGTGAAAGTATATTCAATAATGAATCTAATGGTATTGATGTTGGAAATATGCCCTAGAGGCAATAATAAATTAGTTATTATCATATTTCCCTGTTCATGATAATTGTTTATTATCCATGCTAGAATTGTATTGATTGGAAACTCAAATACATGTGTGGATACATAGACAACAATATGTCCCTAGTAAGCCTCTACCAGACTAGCTCGTTGATCAAAGATGGCTATGGTCACCTTTCTTCAGGTGAAGACATCTGAGCGAATGACCAACAAATCATTCGATGCGATGTTGGCTGCTTTCCGCAAATCTTTCCTAGATGCGTCTGAGCTGCCACACACCTACAGTAAAATGAAGAATTTCCTTCGTGCAGTTGGAATTGGATATGATATGATCCATGTTTGTAAGAATAATTGTGTTCTGTTCTGGAAGGATTATGCCAACTTAAGTGAATGCCCAAAATGCAAATCATCAAGATGGAAAGATGGCGATGTTGTGAAGAGGATTCCTCATAATGTTCTGAGACATTTTCCAATTATACCAAGATTGAAGAGGTTGTTTCATGATGCTGAAACAAGAGAGGATGTACTGTGGCATTCTAGGAACCAGGAGTATAGAGATCAGAATGTAATGAGCCATCCATCTCATGGTAGTGACTGGAAAAGCTTCAATCAGAAACACAAAAAGTTTGCTGCTGACCCGAGAAACATTAGACTTGGCTTAGCTACAGATGGAATTAACCCATTTGGCCACCAGAGCGCCACATATAGCATGTGGCCAGTGCTTGTTATCCCTTACAACATGCCTCCAAATGTCTGCACCAAAGAATCAAACTACATGATGGCCTTGCTCATCCCAGGTCCAAAAAGTCCTGGAAAGGATTTTGATTTATTCATGGAGCCTCTTGTGGAGGAACTTCAACAGCTATGGAGGGGTGTTCTCACTCGAGACCTATATAGCAGCCCACCAGCTGATTTCTTTCTGCATGCAGTTATAATTTGGTGCATCCATGATTATCCAGCTTTGGGCACTATGTCAGGGCGAACGACACATGGTTACAATGCATGTGTTCGCTGTGACAAGAATCCGCTGTCATATGCAATACTTAGCAAGATCTGCTACATTGGACACCGTAGTTTCCTTACCAAGGACAAGTCGTGTCCTACAAAATACCGAAGACATGTGTTCAATGCAAAGCATGAAAACCGTGATGCGCCAAAGAGGCTCACCGGCGATGAGTTGCAAGTGGAATTAGAGAAGGTCAGGCATATTACACCAGGAAACCATCCTGATAATGGTAGCGGGAAAAGGAAGCGTGGCAGGGTAGAAGAGAGATTATTGTTTACCCGCAGGTCCACTTTGTGGGACTTGGAGTATTGGAAAGATTTGGATCTGCGGCATAATCTTGATGTGATGCAGATCGAGAAAAATATATGTGATAGCATTATCGGCACACTTCTTAATATTGAAGGCAAGACGAAAGATGCAGTAAAATCTAGGATTGATTTGACACACCTGGGTATCAGAAAGGATTTGTAGGTGGAAGATGAAGGTAAACCACGGGATATGGCACCAGCTGTGTACGTCTTGGACAAGGTAAAAAGAAAAGAATTCTGCAAGGTCCTGTCACGTGTGAGATTCCCACATGGATTTGCTTCCAACCCTGAAAGGAGAGTCGGTGCAGATGGAAACAAGGTACAAGGGTTGAAAACTCATGACTGCCACGTCCTACTTCAAAGGGTTTTACCTGTTATCCTTAGAGGATTGGGCCGTGTAACACCCCAAAAAATTAGTCATATTTTTATTAAGTAAAATTTTGGCCAGAAATAAAATTTTGAATTATATTAAGTCCTTTATTATTTTCAGAGTATTTTATGTTTTTGTTTTCCAAAATTCTTCCCTCCATATAGAAATTTTTGGAAATAATATTGTGACTTTGGTAGTTCTCTTGAAACTTTTCAATTATAGTTTAATAACAGTAAGAATTATTTTCATAATAAAATTTTGCCCAAAACAATTCTTTTAAAAGCTATTTCAATTCTTTAAATGCTTCTGTTGCACTCAGATCCTTTTAAATAATTCTTTCAAAATTCCTAAAATAATATGGGAGGTCATGTGATGCCTACAGATCACTTTTATGCAAAAACCCAACTTGGTCTTTTGGAAATTTTGAGTGAACCATCCACTTTTCAATTCTGTCCCATTTCTAGGTTACAACTACAACCCCAATTTTCTTTGCTCCAAAAATTCTGAAATTTTTCCCACTCATAGTCCATCCAACCAAAACCTTAAGTCCAGGAGATCAGCCCCATATGCCTCGTGGAAAATCACCAAATACATCCCCCAAGTTTCTGTCCAGAACTGAAATTCTTCAAAACTTGCACTGGCAAGTTTTGCATTCTCCCAAACCAATCACAGCATCATTTTAGTCATCTAAGGAGACACCATCCTGGTAATTTTCACATCCAACAAAATTCTATAAATATCCCTAGCATTCTGTCGAGCACCTCATGAGCATGATAGAATTTGGCAAGGTCTTAGACTTGCACTGGACATTTGCTTCTCCTGCCAAACCCTCATGTCCAGTAGCTCTATTATAGAGTGACTCATCATCATGTCAAATTTTCAAATTCAAATTAGTTCAAAAGGCCACTGTGGCATTTCGTCAAAAACATCAGGGGCATGTCCGGAGCGCGAGCAGAACGCAGTTACTGCACCGCCGGCGCCCGAGCCCTGTCACCGCCCTACTGCCTTCCCCAGTCACACTACTCCACCACTAGCTCCGAGAGACACCCACCGACCCCGCCGACACTTCCCCTCAGCCTCTAGCGCCGGCTAGTCATCGCTATCACCGCCGCCCGACGCCGCCTTCTCTATCACGCCACCGCCCGAGCCAACCGAAGCCACCAGCTCGCCCCAGCCTTAACCACCACCTACCCAAGCCAATCCATAGCTCAACAACTCCCCACCGACCCCGCCGTCCGTGCTGACCTCGCCTGCTACCTCAACGGCGCAGTAATGGCTGCCACCGCCAGTCTTCTTCGAGAAGCCACGACACCGCCTTCTTCCCGCCTATATAGCCCTCCCCGAGCTCGTCTTACTGCACGGGATCATCTCCTCCTCCCCTAGGCATCTCCACGAGCAGCGGGACGACCTCAAATGGTCGTCTCCTCCATCTCTGACCAAGGCATCCGCCGCCACTGTTCCGAAGTCTCCCACCTCTCCAGTGCCTCCCCCACCCCAATTCTTTCATCAATAGCCTCTGGAAGCAACTGCCGATCCATCCCCACGCTCAATTTAGCTTGGGAACCACCGCAGACGAAATGCCCAAATCGCCGTCACCGGAGTTCCGCTGGAGAGCTCACCGCCGACGAATAGGTGGACCCCAGGGACCGTGTCGTACCTCGTCGGGTTCGCCACGAGTCCTTGAGCACAGTGGTGTGCCAACCTTCCGGCGCCGCGCGCCCAATCGCCGGCGAGGATCGCCGGGAGCCTCGCCTCCGCTCGGTCAAAGGAGGGAGAAGGCCGGTCTGACTAGGGTCAAACCCAACAAGCGGGGCCCGGCCGTCAGCCTCCCATCACTCTCTCAGCTGGCGCGGCTGAGCAGCTAGGCCGGCCCAGAGACACCGCACGGCTAAGTAGCGCTCAGAGCGCGTTTCTATCGCTTTTCCTTTTTCTTTTCCAGTAGTCTCAATTAAATTCCACAGCCACCATTTCAAATCCAAATCTAATGATTCAAATTTCTAATTACTCCTAAAATCATACTCTTTTATTCCAGCCTAGGTGAACATTTTTCCTACAATCTGTTCCTACTGGATATTTTAAATAGTCCATTTCTGTAATTATTTCAGCTTAGAAACTCTCTAGGTAAATCATATGTACTTCAAATAAATTGATCCTTTTTCTGTTATTCCTTAATTTTCATCTAGTTTATTTTAGTATTTATTTCAAAATTTTCCTGACAACTTTTTAGCACTGTTATGACTTTATGTGGTAATTGAATATTTTTGAAAATAGGAAATGGAGGGAAGATAAAATTTTCAAACTTTTGGAGTGCACCCCACACTTCTGCATGCTCAAGGCAAGCATTTTGAACACTTGATATGGTGAATTGCATAGTTAATATTTTTGCATCATGATTATGTTGAGTTCATATAAAGTTTGCATATTGATAGTTATGCATGCATGACCCCATGAAAATATTTTACCTTCATTTAGGCATGAAGTATGAGTAAGCATGGCTATTTTCATATATCACATATGCCTGTGCCGGTCCGGACTAATCTGCAGGAAGAATCAGTCACGAGAAAGGTGACCGTGAGACTGAAAACTCATTGTGACGAGAATGATCAGTGTGGGCATGTTGGAGCATGCAAGGGTTGTGGCCCTATTTGGTATTGCTGTTGAAAGAATACTTTGTTGTGCTAACCACTGCAGGAAATATTTGAGCCTCCTGAGTCAACCGTAGATCGAGTCTTGTTCCGGTAACCCCCATACTTGATTCCTGCTGCCACTTGTCCCTGCCACAGGTGGTGTATGGTTTAGTAAGTTGTTAACCCCTTTCTGTGCACACACCACATAGAGGGCTACGATGAGGGTTTCCATGGCCATGGACTAAATCCTGTCATTGGGTCAGGGGGCATGGGTGTTTCCGGTTGTATCCGAGAGGGGGGCACCCCTTGGAATCCACGCGTATTAATAGTGATCCCATGCTACTCGAGATTGTTGTCTCCCCGACTTAGAGTTTTTCTGGAACGATGCTTTGGGTGATTCCTGGCATCCGGACGGTTAATCTGGTGTGTGCTGGTCAGGTGTGTTTTCAACCTAAAGACCGTAATGGGAATTAGTCAGTGTCACGGTACTGACTAAAGAAATCCTTTACTAGTGGGTAAAGAGTACACCCTCTGTAGAGTTTAAACCTATTCGAATAGCCATGTCCGCGGTTAAGGACTACAGTCTGGGTTGGTCAAGTGTCGGTCTTAGTTTTGGTCTTCGGAGGAAAATAATTAAATTGATCCTGAAATATTTTGTAGGATAATTATTGTCACCCTGATGCTACCATGAATATTTTTTGCTATGCATATTAATTGTGGTTATGCATATTACTGTGGACTAACCCGTTTCTCTTATTTCACTTTCCTGAGTGTCTCAGGGGCTGGCTAGACTACCCCGGGCATTCAGTTTTATTTTTAAGACCTCTCCATGGCATCCCTCGAGTTCTCAGGCGGTCTATCACGCTACTACTCTTGTGGACACCTGATTGGCATTTCTTTTCAAGACCTCTTCGTGGCATCCCTCGAGTTCTCAGGCGGTCTATCACGCCACTACTCTTGTAGACACCCGATTGACATTTCTTTTCAAGACCTCTCCATGGCGTCCCTCGAGTTCTCAGGCGGTCCTATCACGCCACTACTCTTGTGGACACCTGGTTGGCATTTCTTTTTCAAGACCTCTCCGTGGCGTCCCTCGAGTTCTCAGGCAGTCCTATCATGCCACTACTCTTGTGGACACCCGATTGGCATTTCTTTTCTATTAATTTTTTTTGTATTGCTTGTCACTAACCTGTTATATTTATTCTTTGCATCGTATTATATTTAACCTGTCATGATTTAAATTTCAGTCAGCATGAGCATAACATTTAATTCAGCATGAGCATATGCATTCGGTATATCTTGTGTTCACAATGTTTGCGAGTACATTCAAACATACTCACAGGCTTGTCCCTGGCTATTTACTTGGCCAGGTCAGGAATTCTACAAGGAGTACCATAGCGACGTCCGTGCGGAGCCTAGGATGGGAGCCACGCGGGATAGGAATTAGCCAGGTCAGCCGTTCCTGTGGGAATGGAGCCCCATCGACATTGGAGAACCACAAGTCGCTTCCGTCACCCGTCACCAGATATCATTGTTGTATCATTAGACCTTTATGGACTTGTATCCAATTCTTGTAATTGCTTGGTAATCTGTAACAAGGACGTGTCCACCAGTAACGGTAATCCTGGGCTGGTGATGACATGAGGGGTTAATTTCTGGGATTTTTTTTTGTCCCCGAAATTCGGCCCCGACAGCCTTGGTATCAAAGCCAGGCTGACCACAGGCTAATCCTATCTTAGCCTGGTCACCATCCCTAGGTTTCCACACAACCCACATTTTTCTCCAACCATAGCCAAGGCCATCTCATCCGATAGTCGTTCACAGTGGCCTGCCGACATCTTTTTGATAGTCGGTGCCCAACCTATCAACCTAGCCCATAGGCCGTGCACCTGTGGCCGACACCTGGGTTGTCCCATCCACAAGCGTGCGATGGAAGACTCCGCTGGCTTATAAAGGAAGCCTTGCCCCAAACCAGCACATCACAGCCTCACTCTCATCCAACCCCCAAGATGCCTGGTCCCATCGTTCGCAACGAGACCACCGCATTCGAGCTGGGAGATTTCATAGCCATCCTCGTCAGTCTCACTCGTCGTGCATTTGGCACGGAAGAGCCCCCGGAATATGTTGTGTACCAAGAGCACGTGAGTGATGCCATCCATCACTTCTGGGCCACGGTGCAAATCTACGGATGGAGCATCACGTCAGAACGCCCCTACCGGTTCACCGGAAGGACGACATCCGACGAGCCCCAAGCCATTCAACTTGCAGCCCAAGAAGCTGTATTTCAACTCTGTCATCGATCACCGAGGGTTAACTGCCGCTCTTTCTACTACTACCCTAGTCGTGAAAGCTATGGTAGCCCGACCCAAGTCACCAATGGAGACCATGAGACGGATCCTGCCCTAGTGCATCTGGTGCGCTACCTGAGAGCGCAAGAGGCACTATTCGATCAGGTCACCAATGATCTGATTGCGACCCGCATGACGCTTGCTCTCCTAACCCCGGTAGGAAGTGAAGCTGCACCCGCCACCGACGCCCCGATAGTGCTGTCTGGGAGACCAATCGAGCCTTCGAGGTCTGCCCCTGTTGCCCACCCAGGCAATGCATTCGTTTCCCTGGATGAACTCCATCGTCTCTTGGGGATTTTCTCCAACAGGACTGTAGCCACTACACCCCGCGCGGGTCATCATTGCTACCCCAACCCTGCAGCTCCTCATTCCACTCCAGCCAACTCCGACGATGAAGCCCCCGCAGAAGCCTAGACATCTGCGAGACACGCCCGACTGGATGTCGACGAAGTGGACTGAGGCCGCCAGAGTAGTTGCCATGTCCTTAGTAACCCTGTTGCCCTGTAGATTCCACCGTCGTTCCGTAGACGATTATGTGTATGTTTCTAGCAGTGTGTAGTGTTTGATTGAATGACGTGCTTTTGTGTTATTGCCTTGTGCATGATTGCTTGTCTGTTGTGATCTGCATTTAGTTTCCCCGCCCTTAACAAATCTCGAGGACGAGATTTTCTTAAGGGGGGTAGAGTTTGTAACACCCCAAAAATTTAATCATATTTTTATTAAGTAAAATTTTGGCCAGAAATAAAATTTTGAATTATATTAAATCCTTTATTATTTTCAGAGTATTTTCTGTTTCTGTTTTCCAAAATTCTTCCCTCCATATAGAAATTTTTGGAAATAATATTGTGACTTTGGTAGTTTTCTTAAAACTTTTCAATTATAGTTTAATAACAGTAAGAATTATTTTCATAATAAAATTTTGCCCAAAACAATTCTTTTAAAAGCTATTTCAATTCTTTAAATGCTTCTGTTGCACTAAGATCCTTTTAAATAATTCTTTCAAAATTCCAAAAATAATATGGGAGGTCATGTGATGCCTACAGATCACTTTTATGCAAAAACCCAACTTGGTCTTTTGGAAATTTTGAGTGAACCATCCACTTTTCAATTCTGTCCCATTTCTAGGTTACAACTACAACCCCAATTTTCTTTGCTCCAAAAATTCTGAAATTTTTCCCACTCATAGTCCATCCAACCAAAACCTTAAGTCCAGGAGATCAGCCCCATATGCCTCTTGGAAAATCACCAAATACATCCCCCAAGTTTCTGTCCAGAACTGAAATTCTTCAAAACTTGCACTGGCAAGTTTTGCATTCTCCCAAACCAATCACAGCATCATTTTAGTCATCTAAAGAGACACCATCCTGGTAATTTTCACAGCCAACAAAATTCCATAAATATCCCTAGCATTCTGTCGAGCACCTCATGAGCATGATAGAATTTGGCAAGGTCTTAGACTTGCACTGGACATTTGCTTCTCCTGCCAAACCCTCATGTCTAGTAGCTCTATTATAGAGTGACTCATCATCATGTCAAATTTTCAAATTCAAATTAGTTCAAAAGGCCACTGTGGCATTTCGTCGAACACATCAGGGGCATGTCCGGAGCGCGAGCAGAATGCAGTTACTGAACCACCGGCGCCCGAGCCTATCACCGCCCTACTGCCTTCCCCAGTCATGCACCTCCACCACTAGCTCCGAGAGACACCCACCGACCCCGCCGACACTTCCCCTCGGCCTCTAGCGCCAGCCAATCGTCGCTATCACCGCCGCCCGATGCCGCCTTCTCTGTCACGCCACCGCCCGAGCCAACCAAAGCTGCCAGCTTGCCCCAGCTTTAACCACCACCTACCCAAGCCCATCCATAGCTCAACAACTCCCCTCCGACCCTGCCGTCCATGCTGACCTCGCCAGCTACCTCAACGACGCAGTAATGGCCGCCGCCGCCAGCCTTCTTCGGGAAGCCACGACACCGCCTTCTTCCCGCCTATATAGCCCTCCCCGAGCTCGTCTTACTGCACGGGATCATCTCCTCCTCCCCTAGGCATCTCCACGAGCAGCGGGATGACCTGAAACGGTCGTCTCCTCCGTCTCTGACCAAGGCATCCGCCGCCATTGTTCCGAAGTCTCCCACCTCTCCAGTGCCTCCCCCACCCCAATTCTTTCATCAATAGCCTATGGAAGCAACTGCCGATCCATCCCCACGCTCAATTTACCTCGGGAACCATCGCAGACGAAATGCCCAAATCGCCGTCACCGGAGTTCCGCTGGAGAGCTCACCGCCAACAAATAGGTGGACCCCAGGGACCGTGCCGTACCTCGTCGGGTTCGCCATGAGTCCCTGAGCACAGTGGTGTGCCAACCTTCCGGCGCCGCGCGCCCAATCACCGGCGAGGATCGCCGGGAGCCTCGCCTCCGCTCAGTCAAAGGAGGGAGAAGGTCGGTCTGACTAGGGTCAAACCCGACAAGCGGGGCCCGGCCGTCAGCCTCCCATCACTCTCTCTGCTGGTGCGGCTGAGCAGCTAGGCCGGCCCAGAGACACCGCACGGCTAAGTAGCGCTCAGAGCGCGTTTCTATCGCTTTTGCTTTTTCTTTTCTAGTAGTCTCAATTAAATTCCACAGCCACCATTTCAAATCCAAATCTAATGATTCAAATTTCTAATTACTCCTAAAATCATACTCTTTTATTCCAGCCTAGGTGAACATTTTTCCTACAATCTGTTCCTACTGGATATTTTGAATAGTCCACTTCTGTAATTATTTCAGCTTAGAAACTCTATAGGTAAATCATATGTACTCCAAATAAATTGATTCTTTTTCTGTTATTCCTTAATTTTCATCTAGTTTATTTTAGTATTTATTTCAAATTTTTCCTGAAAACTTTTTAGCACTGTTATGACTTTATGTGGTAATTGAATATTTTTTAAAATAGGAAATGGAGGGAAGATAAAATTTTCAAACTTTTGGAGTGCACCCCACACTTCTGCATGCTCAAGGCAAGCATTTTGAACACTTGATATGGTGAATTGCATAGTTAAATTTGCATCATGATTATGTTGAGTTCATATAAAGTTTGCATATTGATATTTATGCATGCATGACCCCATGAAAATATTTTACCTTCATTTAGGCATGAAGTATGAGTAAGCATGGCTATTTTCATATATCACATATGCCTGTGCCGGTCCGGACTAATCTGCAGGAAGAATCAGTCACGAGAAAGGTGACCGTGAGACTGAAAACTCATTGAGATGAGAATGATCAGTGTGGGCTTGTTGGAGCATGCAAGGGTTGTGGCCTTGTTTGGTATTGCTGTTGAAAGAATACTTTGTTGTATCAACCACTGCAGGAAATATTTGAGCCTCCTGAGTCGACCGTAGATCGAGTCTTGTTCCGGTAACCCCCATACTTGATTCCTGCTGCCACTTGTCCCTGCCACAGGTGGGGTATGGTTTAGTAAGTTGTTAACCCCTTTTCGTGCACACACCACATAGAGGGCTACGATGAGGGTTTCCACGGCCATGGACTAAATCCTGTCATCGGGTCAGGGGGCATGGGTGTTTCCGGTTGTATCCGAGAGGGGGGCACCCCTTGGAATCCTCGCGTATTAATAGTGATCCCATGCTACTCGAGATTGTTGTCTCCCCGACTTAGAGTTTTTCTGGAACGATGCTTTGGGTGATTCCTGGCATCCGGACGGTTAATCTGGTGTGTGCTGGTCAGGTGTGTTTTCAACCCAAAGACCGTAATGGGAATTAGTCAGTGTCACGGTACTGACTAAAGAAATCCTTTACTTGTGGGTAAAGAGTACACCCTCTGCAGAGTTTAAACCTATTCGAATAGCCGTGTCCGCGGTTAAGGACTACAGTCTGGGTTGGTCAAGTGTCGGTCTTCGGAGGAAAATAATTAAATTGAGCCTGAAATATTTTGCAGGATAATTACTGTCACCCTGATGCTACCATGAATATTTTTTACTATGCATATTAATATTATTGTGGTTATTCCTATTACTGTGGACTAACCCGTTTCTCTTATTTTACTTTCCTGAGTGTCTCAGGGGCTGGCTAGACTAGCCCGAGCATTCGGTTTTATTTTAAAGACCTCTCCGTGGCGTCCCTCGAGTTCTCAGGCAGTCTATCACGCCACTACTCTGGTGGACACCTGATTGGCATTTCTTTTCAAGACCTCTTCGTGGCGTCCCTCGAGTTCTCAGGCGGTCTATCACGCCACTACTCTTGTGGACACCCAATTGGCATTACTTTTCAAGACCTCTCCGTGGCGTCCCTCTAGTTCTTTGGCGGTCCTATCACGCCACTACTCTTCTGGACACCCGATTGGCATTTCTTTTCAAGACCTCTCCGTGGCGTCCCACGAGTTCTCAGGCGGTCCTATCACGCCACTACTCTTGTGGACACCCGATTGGCATTTCTTTTCTATTAAATTTTTTTGTATTGCTTGTCACTAACCTGTTATATTTATTCTTTGCATCGTATTATATTTAACCTATCATGATTTAAATTTCAGTCAGCATGAGCATAACATTTAATTCAGCATGAGCATATGCATTCGGTATATCTTGTGTTCACAATGTTTGCGAGTACATTCAAACATACACACAGGCTTTTCCCTGGCTATTTACTTGGCCTGGTCACGAATTCTACAAGCAGTACCACAGCGACGTCCGTGCGGAGCCTAGGATGGCAGCCACGCGGGATAGGAATTATCCAGCTCGGCCGTTCCTGTGGGAATGTAGCCCCATCGACATTGGAGAACCACAAGTCGCTTCCGTCACCCGTCACCAGATATCATCGTTGTATCATTAGACCTTTATGGACTTGTATCTAATTCTTGTAATTGCTTGGTAATCTGTAACAAGGACGTGTCCACCAGTAACGGTAATCCTGGGCTGGTGATGACACGAGGGGTTAATTTCTGGGATTTTTTTGTCCCTGAAATCCGGCCCCGACAGGCCGCCCTGACTTATACAGAGCAGTTGCTGAGTTGGGACAATTCTTCAGGGAACTCTGCAGTAGAAATATTAGGATAGATGCTTTGGAGCGTCTTAGAGACAAGATACCAACTATCCTATGCGACCTTGAGAAGATATATCCTCCAGCCTTCTTTGATGTGATGGTGCATTTGGTTGTTCATCTACCTGATGAGGCACTACTTAGAGGTCCAGTACAGTATGGCTGGATGTACACTATTGAAAGGCAGCTAGGCACTTTCAAGGGCTATGTTAGGAACAGATCTAGACCTAAGGGTTCCATTGCAGAGGCCTACATTTCTACAGAAGCGTTGACATTCTGCTCAAAATACATTAAAATAGTTGATGAGCTTAGCAAAGAGATGGGTGAAAACAATCCCGAGCTTAATGTTTTTGATTGTTCTGTTCGAGTTACAGGGAAGAGTCGACAAGATGACAAACCTAAAGTTTTGGACAAAATGGTTTGGTATGTGTTGAATAACTGTCCTGAGATTCTACCTTATATCGAGTAAGTGCCAAGTACTGCAGCTTATACATCGTAATCTACTAAACTTGCAGCACATTCTTATATATTTAGATGTTTGACGCGATCACTATGTTGTGCAGCATCTACAAAAAGGAGTTACTGCCGCAATATCCAAGAAACATTGACAAACTGGTTATGGCAGGATTTGCGAAATGGTTCAAGCGCCATGTAAGCTTTTGAATTGCACTGTCAGTTTTTTAAATATATTGAGTACATAAGATGATTAGCTTGTCTATTTTCTAACCATAGGTTAAGAAGATGAGCGAGGATGGGCAGGCTGTTAATATGCCATTTACGCACTAGCAATGGGTCCTGATACTCGGGTAAGACATTATGAATCTTGCGTTGTTGGAGATGTGCGCTATAACACCCTTGCACGCGATGAAGGGAGGAAGACACAAAACAGTTCCATCATGAGCACGGATAAGTACAGCGAAGAGACAACGGAAATGTATGCTAACATAACAGACATTGTTCAGTTGCAGTATATCTCCAGTTTCGAGGTTCATCGGTGTGTGGTTCTGTTGTGCTGTCATTGGTATAACCTGTTTTCCAGGATCGCAAAACCCAGAGCTGATGATTATTTCAAATCCATTAATGTCAAGGCGGTGTACCAGACCTACGAGCCTTTTATTTTGGCAAATCAAGCAACACAGATATTTTTCTTGGAAGACACATTTGCACGTAGTGATGACTGGAGAGTATTGCAAAGGTTTGAGCAGAGGAATTCGTTTAATGAAGTTGCACAACAAGATGATGCTTACACTGCTCCTGATGTAGAAGATTCCACAGATGTTCCTAATATCTTTGAGAACCATCACATCAATGATGATAGCGAAAAGATTGCCTGTCGGGCTGTGGACATACGAGAGTTGATCAATAAGACACCAACATTCGAGGACATTGAGGATGAAGAAGAAGATGACACTAGGGGGAATTATGATTCACACTGATACACATTGCGAAGATGTTGACGCTCCTGATGCGGATGATGATTAGATTACTTTTGTCGTATTTGCCTGTCAGAAGGCGTTTTTTATCTACTATGTGAAATTGTTTTTGCTATGACAACTAAAACTTGATGAAGTTGTTGTTTAGTATTTTGCTGTGAGAACATCACTTATTATGTATGTTGATTTGTGTTTGGTGATTGTATGACGACTAAAACATGATGACATTGTTGTTTAGTTGTACTCATATTTGGCTGTGAAACTTGTATTTGATGACATAGTTTGCTGTTGGACTGCAATTTGCTCGACGTCTTCGAATGGGAACAAAGCTGACCTGACAGGGCCTCTGCTAATTTATTTATTTATTAGCAAAAGGGCCTCTGCTATTTATTTATTTATGAGCAAAAGGGGATACCCCCCGATTTCCATTAATAGAAATCATTAGATGTTCACAACACTACGCCCAGCCTGCTAAAAGGTTTCATTCATTACTAGTTTCAGCAAAGTTCTCATGTCATAACCAATGAATACATCATGAGTGCTACATACACTGCAAATAAAGAGACAATCATCCTAGAGAGCACATCGATTTTGCCCATTATCTTCACAAGCTCTTTCTTCTCCTCATTGTTGTCAAGGCCGTCGAGCAGCTGTTGCTTGGCCATGATTAAAGGAACTGCATCTTTAACCTTCTACTCTGCATCTTCCTGTTCTGTCGTTCCTTCAGTTACTTGTCCAACACCCCAACCTGCTGGTATTGGGATTCCTCAGCTAACCAAATAATCAACGTAGTTGCATTCCCCCACATCAGCAACTTCCCAGAAATACAAATTACACGAATCTTCCCTTTTCTGCATGAATCAAATTGGAAGATCATCAACCAAACTATTAAAAAAATCAACAACTGAAAGCAGCGGAACAACACTTAAACATATTATTACCCCATGATTCGGGCATTTGTAGAAGACTCGGCCAGGGTTGAGGATTCTGGTTGAGACGCGATGGATGACTGCGTGATTTGCAGCAGTGGCACCACACCAACGGCAGCGGGTTGCGATGAGCAACCGGCTACGGTGCGTGTGCCGACGGGGGTGTGATGAGACCCACAGGCGATGGTACGGGTGGCGACTTGGTGTTGTTGCCTGCTGAAGAGCAGGTGGACGAGCCGCCAGTGGACATGGTTGCTGCGGCCAGAGCTTCTGATGCTAGGCAGAGTAAGTAGAGAAGAGGCGAAGCGAACATTGGATATGTCAGTTTCATTACTTGCAGAGTAGCATAGCACCATATATAGTCATAGTCTAGGTTTGGATTCGAACCAGCTACAGGAGCACGTCTCTCTTTTTTCTAAAACTCAACAACGTCTCTTTACTGGTACACTAGCTTGTTCTGTACGCCTTCTCAAGTCTTTGATTTTATTTTCTTTCTTTTTTGCGAGGAAGGAAGGAGGAGAAAATTGAGGGTTCTTGGGACTCGAACCCAAGACCTCTCGGTTGAAAACCAAGGGTGCTAGTCACTTATGTGGCGAACGTTCCCTGGGAGGAGGACGGCAAACGAACGCATTTTCCTCGCAGTTTTAGTTGCGAGGCAAGATCAAACGATCGCAGTTTCGGGAATGTTATCTGGCGAATGAGCCCAGTTTTTCTTTTCTTCCTATATATAAAAAAGTATGATACTTGGTGTTGGCTTAGTCAACAAACGATTGTGCCAACGTTGACCGTTGGATTGACATTCAACGTCTGTCTTGTTTCTTCAGTCTCTTCTTCCTCTAGCCGCCAAACCCAAACCAGCGCCGGCGGGACCGCCAGCTCCTGCCTCCCACGGCTGGCCGTGCTACCGCGCATGCATTGTGGCCACATCGCACCCTAAAACTCTGCGCATCTTCCCCAGCTCCTGTTCGTTCCCGTCTGAGGCCTCACCATCGTCCTCCGCCTTGGTTCGCTCGCCGCGGCGCCGCCTTCCGGTGTTGTCAACATGGTCAACAACCGAGAGGAATAGGGAGATGACTGTACATGGTGAGGATGACAGTAGGGACCCACCAGGATCATGGCAGTAGGCAAGCAAGTGCCTCCTTTAGTACAAGAAAAAAAAGGGTTCCTCCTAATGGTTTCCTAACATCTGGGTAGCACGCCACTGTCAACATAGTCAATAAGCGAGATAACTGCACAAGGAGCGGCAGACACCGGGACCCAGCAGCGCGCGCAGTAAAAAAAATTCAGGATGGAGAAGGGTATCAACTGGGTTGTGCGGGAGCTATGGCCCATCTAGCCCAGGCTTTTATTTCATATGTTTACCAGATGACCAGCCCAGTTTTTTTTCCTTTCTGAAAATGGCTAGCCCAGCTATTTTGTTTTTTGCAGAATAACCAACATAGGCCTACTTGCTTTTCTACGCCCTACTGAGCCGGAAATCTTTCAAGACGAGGAGGGATGCTTTCGGGCTTGCCCAGAAAATGGGCTATAAGTAATAAGAAATGGGATATAAATAATAAGAAATGGGCTGTAAAATGAAAAAATACAGCAAACACGCAATTAGTTCCAAAATACTTTTTTCTTTCGGATTTTGATATTTTAAATTTCATTGTTTTTGTGCGGGTAAAATTTCATTGGATTTAAATTAAGGTATGTTTAGTTTTTAAATTAATTTGAATCTGGCTAGAAATTTTAGGCTGTATGCTGTTTGGGACAGATTTGGAGGCTGACTTGTGGGTCTACTAGGTTGACGTGTACGAAAGGCTTTGTCAACTTAGTCCACAAACGATTCTAGCAGCAGTGACCATTGGATGTTAATCCAACGGCCGTGCTGCTTCTTCAATATCTGATCTTCTTGCTCCAGCCACCCAAACCAGCGCCGGTGGGACTGCCTGCTCCCGCCTCCCGTGGCCGGCTGTGCTGCCGCACAGGCCACACCGCCCCACCCTACTCCATCGCTGGCCAGGCCATTCCTCTACTCACCCACACCTCCTGTTATTTTCCGGCGACGGCAGGCGAACCAGTAAACCCTCGTACTCCCCACCACGTGGGCAACCACTATCGAGTCTTCCCCGGCTCCGGGTCGTTCCCTTCCTAGGCCTCGTCGTCGTTCATCGCCCTGGTGCTCTCGGCGCGGAGTGGTCAACGAACGACATCCATCAGAAGTGGACTGTACATGGAGAGGCTGACAGCTGGGTCCACGGTCGCACGCAAGGAAGTGCCTCCTTATTACGCGCAAGATAATGATTCCTCCACCTGACAGCAGGGACCTACCGGAAGGGCCTCTGTATTTCGCGAAAAAAATGTTCCTCCCGCTGACAGCTCAGACCCACCAGCTATATCTTCGCACGCAAGGAAGTGCCTCCTTATTACGCACACAAAAATGAATACTCCCCTGTTATCTGGGACCCACCATAGCTGGAGGCTGACTTGTGGGCCTACTAAGTTAACGCGGATGGAGGGCTTTGTCAACTTAGTCAATATGAATGATTCTAGCTCCAGTGACCGTACGATGTCCATCCAACGGCCGTAGTGCTTCTTCAACCTCTGGTCTTCTTGCTCCAGCCGCCAAACCAGCGCCGGTCATGCCACCTGCTCCTGCCTCCCGTGGCCGGCTCTGCTGCCGCACAGGCCTCACCGCTCCATCCTACTCGCATCGCTGGCCTGGCCATCCCTATACTGACCCAGACCTGCTGTTATTCTCCGGCGACAGCAGCCTCACACTTTAGCCCAACCAGTAAACCCTCGTACGCCCCTCCGCGTGGGAAACAACTGCCGAGTCTTCCCCGGCTCTGGGTCATTCCCTTCCTAGGCCTCGCCGTCGTCCACCGCCTTGGTGCTCTCGGTGCGGCATGGTCAATGTGGTCAAGGAACGACTTACATCGGAAGAGGACTGTACGTGGAGAGGCTGACAGCTGGGTCCATGGCCCCAGCAAGGAAGTGCCTCCTTATTACGCGCAAAATAATGATTCCTCCACCTGACAGCAGGGACCTACCGGAAGGGTCTCTGTATTTTGGCTTAGCTGTATTTTGTGAAAAAAACCTTTCCCCCCTGACAGCTGGGACCCACCAGCTACATCTTCGGACGCAAGGAAAGTGCCTCCATATTAGGCGAGAAAAAAAATGAATCCTCCCCCTGACAGCTCGGACCCACCATCAATAATAACTTTGCACGCAAGGAAGTGCATCCTTATCCTCCCTGACAGTCGGGACCCACTTGGTCGAAGCGTACGTAGCATTGTCGCGAACTTGTATGTACATACTAGTCGATTGGTCTCTCTGCAACGATGAACCGTGGCCGAGCAAGCAGCGGCACGTGTAGTAGTAGAGCCCCCGACGTAGCAGTTCAGGCAGTTCCTTCTAAACCATGTACACATACGTACAGCCACATGCCAAAAAATACAGCCACGTATGTACATACAGGCGGGGTCTCGAACGCCTACTTGCGCATACGTACGACCAGGGCTCATGTACATGGAGAGGCAACGGACGGCAGCAATGGCGTCCTGTTCATCGGGCAGCCAACCGGCTGGGTCGGAACGGAGAAACAGCGTCCTGTTCATTGGGAGGCAACAGACTGGGTCGGAATGCGTCCTGTTCAACGAGAGCCAACAGGCTTGGATGGAACAGCCGAAACGGCCTTCTGTTCGACCGACTACGGTCGAAACGGGGGTCCTGTTCATCGGGAGGGGTGCGGTGTACCGCAAAATGGAGGAAACAGACTTGTGTTGGAGCGCTACGGTCGAAACGGGGGTCCTTTTCATCGGAAGGGGTGTGGCGTACCGCAAAACAGAGGAAACGGACTTGTGTTGGAGCGCTACAGTCGAAACAGGGGGTCCTGTTCATCGGAGGGGTGTGGCGTACCGCAAAACGGGACTCCACGGGCTACTGTTTAGCCACCGTCGACTTCTTTCAGCCTCCACCTACACTGTTCATCCACCGCGTCTTCCTCCTGCCTCCACCAGCTACTGTTCATCCACGGGCTACTGGTCATCCAGCCCTCCACTGGCTATTGTTCAACCAGCCCTCCACGGGGTCCTGTTCATCCACCCCCAACCAGCTCGGCTATGGCGGCCTCCTCTCGGGGTCCTGTTCATCCAGCAGCAACGGCCTACTACTACTACTACCACGGGGTCCTGTTCATCCAACCCCCACTGGGAACTATTCATCCAACCCCAACCACGTACGTCTCGACTCGTTCAACCAACCCGATGTTCACTGTTCATCAAGAGGCAGCAGGTTCGATCGGCTTCAGTTAGCAGCAGTAGCGAAGGAATCCCTCGATCGGGTTCAGTTAACAGCCAGGGATCGATCGATCGCTCGGGTTCAGTAACGCGTAGCCAGTGCAATCGCTTGGGTTCAGTTAGAGCCCAACGCCTCGCACCCACGCGCGTACGTGTACGAGAGAAACACGCAATCCCTCCGTGCATCGCTCGGCCTCGACCACCCACCGTAACCGGGAACTCCCCGGTATTTTCCACGCCCTCGCTTCTACCATGATTTTTTCCGTCATGGACGGCCCAAAGAATGTCATGCAGGTGCGTCTCCGGCCCGCCCAGGACGAAAAGCCCATTTTCTGTCATGATTTTATTCATAGAAGTAGGAGCCCACCACATCTATGTTGATACCGGGTTTTGTGATAATTATCGTCATAGAAGTGTCATAAGCATGACAGGAAAAAAATTCGTTCGGCCCAAAATGTCATGGATGTGTCTTTTTTTTTTGTAGTGATTGCCACACATTCCCTTGAAATCTCTACCCATTCCTTGTAAAAGGCTTGAGAATTTACTAAATACCACGAGTATGGTTTTTCCAGACCGTTCTTGTGCACCTTTTCATGCACCGATTGTTCGAATTTGAATTATGTGGATTAATGCCTAGAAAAGGCACATAATCCCCTAATATGGTAAATGAGCCCAGAAAAATGCCAAATTTGAACACGTTGCATTCGAGGGGGTATGTTGATTGTAGAAAAAAACTGAATGACAAGCTAGGAAGGAAATTTGGATTCCCGGCCCCTTCAATCTTGCTGATTTCCCCCTCGAAACCATGAAAATTCCTCGGTGATGGTTCGATTTATGAATGGCGTGGACGACGACATAAGCCAAACCTTCTCAAATTTGTACCAGGGCATGGTGAGGCCATACCATGGCACCATGCCAGCTGTCATGTTTTTTAAGCATGTATTTCATTTTTCTATAGTTGAAAAACCAATAACAACGTGTTTGTGGTTGACTATTGCCACACATTTCCGTGAAATATCTGCCCATTCCTTGTAAAAGGCATGAGAATTTACTAAATAGCACGATCATGGTTTTCCAGACCGTTCGCGTGCACCTTTTCATGCACCGGTTGTTTGAATTTGAATTGTGTGCATTAATGCCTAGAAAATGCACATAATCCTCTAAATATTGTAAATGAACCCGAAAAAGTGCCAAATTTGAACACGGTGATTTGCAGGGTTTATGTTCATCGTAGAAAAAAAACTCATGGACAAAGAACAAAGGAAATTTGGATTCCCCTTCAATCTCGGTGATAAACCATCGCACACAATTCATCTCCGTCGCCTCTGCGAACCGTGTGTGTTTACCCACACATGCAAAAGGAAAAAGAAAACCCCCGCCCACTTCGTCCCCACCCACTCACCGCGGACTCCTCCACAACTCTGCACCTCATCAACTTCTATCATGGCGGCCACCCTAAGCTCGACCGCTGTTGTCGGTGGGCAGAGGTCGTGCTCCAAACGGCATGGGATTTCGCCCCTACCGCTTTCCGCTGCCTATCTGCACTGACATTCTAGACTCTGGTCGATTGGGGTTTTCTGCAGGATTGGGCCGGGGATTTTTCTGATGGATAAGGTAATCAACTTAGCAAAATATTCACTCATCTCTTATCACAGTCCGTCCGTCGCTGTTAATCAACCGGCGGAAATCGCCGTGGATTCATTTTTCTTCGAGCTGATTCGAGGGTTTTCATTCATGTGTCCACAGTGCGAGCACAAATCGGGCAAGTGTGGTCGCGGCCAGTCGAAAACGAAGTTCTATCTCACCATTCCGGATGACTTCAGGGAGCGCTCGGTATGTTCAATCTCAACCTACCATGGTCGGCATGGCCTAAATTTGTGAATATATACCGTCTGTTGCTACATTTGGATAAAAGGTACGGTGCCACATGCAGCCAAGATGTCGAAGCCGATTTCCCCCCCTATATTAGGCAAATATATGAAGTATTGTTCATTCAGTTACTCATATTTGCATCAAATCTTTGTTACATTATCTATTTTTAATTATATATTGTTGTACTTTGCTTTCATCTATATATTGATCTGTTCTATCAGTTACTCCCATATTTGCATCTTGCTCTGTTATTTCAATATATCTAATTTACGATCTTAATTTTCATTTCAAGCAGTACATCCCTTGCTTTGCAAGAACATGAGTAGAAGGAAATCTTAGGCTTTACTTTGTTGATGACTCCATGGATGTCATATTGACAACGCAGCATGGATTTACAATGACGGTTAGCGTAAAACTTGATAAAGATGGTCACTCCTATTTTGATGCGGACCTTTGGAGAAAAATGTCTATGTCTTATGAACTGAAAGCTGGCAATAAAATTCTAGTGCGTGCACCACAACCTGGTCTAATTAACATGGATGTTTACTTCCCGAACGTCATCCGCCGATCAAAGTCTGATCGAGGTTAGTGTCCTTTCAACTTTCTCCATGCTGGCATATTACTTAGCAAAATTGGGGTATTTGTTCTGACTAATTAATCACTATTTAAGCAACCAATTGTGATTTCATTTTCTGACTCCATTCCTAGGCAGTAACAAATTCAATTTACCAATTTATGCGCACTATATATTCTTCTGCCATGTTCTGAATAAATAATACATTTCCATCTTTTAAGCAGGATATGTTGGATGCATAGTGAATGATCTGTATGTTACTAAGCGTACCAAATTTCACTGGAAGGACTTGAAGCATGTCATAAACTTTGTTGATAATCTGACAGAGATAGCACAGCGTATGAACGCAGGATTCTGGATGGGATTAATTATACCTCTGGTGCACACATTGAACAAGACCAATTGTGTGCACAAAACGCTGGTACAAAGTCTTATTTTTATGTTGATGCTCATAAAATATATATATCTTCAACGATATGTTACAATTGGTTTTTATTCTACATTTCAACTGAAATTGCCCGCTGTAGCAGTTCCTGGATCGATTTCCTGGCGTGGTCGAATTACACTTGTGCCTGCTAATAACGCCAAAGTGATTGCAAGGTACTGCATTTCCCGCAGAAATGGAACCATTCAAATTAACAAGTTCTCGCTTGTCGTTGCAATGCATCCATATTGGAAAATTGGAGACAATGTTCTACTCATGCTCTACAAAGGCACAGGAGGGCTCTTCCTTTTCATTGACGAGATGCCAAGTCACCGTGATCAAGCTGCTTCCGGCGGATAGTTGTGGTTGTTGGCCCTCAGCCTCTTAAAATGTGCCAGCTGTTACTATGTTAAGTATGTAGACATGGACCATATGGTTGTTGGCCCTCAGCCTCTAAAAATGTGATAGTTGTTACTATGTTAAGTATGTAGATATGGACCATACGGTTGTCAAAACCGTGTTACGGAGATCCTCCTTTTGTCGAATAGTGTTACCACTATAAATATGTTACTCAAATGCTGTTAGCCAAGTTCTTAAATTTTCATGGAAAGTATTAGTATCGTACACAGTTCATTGAGTTTAAGCGTGTGCCTGATGTCCAGAAGGCATATGCGTATTAACTGTCCATATTGCAAATTCACACACGTGTTAACATAAGGAAACGTATGTGTAACTTACTAATCATCGCACACGAGTACTCGCAGACTCATCATGTGCAATACTCCTAGCCACCGCAAGCAACTAGTTTGCAATTTTCAAAGTTTTTTGTACACACAGAATCGCACACGAATTAACTGTAGTAACCGTCTGTGTTGTAATTTCTCATCGCAAACAGTTCATCCGAGTCGGTTGTTTTCGCGTATCACACACATCTTGTTTACATGACTCGTTTGTGTTCTTTTGGCTCATCGCAAATAGTTCATCTATGTGAACTGTATGCCGCATATCCCACACATCTTGTTAAGTTGAACCGTTTCTGTTGTGTTCCCTAATCAAAAACAGTTCATCCGAGTGAACCGTATGCCATATATCACACACACCTTGATCTGGCTAACCATTTCTGTTGCACTCCCTAATAGCAAACAGTTCATCTGAGTGAACTGTATGGCATATATCGCACACACCTTGGTATGGCTGCCCGTTTCTGTTGTTCTGTCTCATCGCAAACAGTTCGGATGGATCAACCGTGTGCCCTGCATCGCACACGCAACTAAAATCGGAACCGTGTTTGATGGCTCCGTCATCGCAAATGTTTTGCATCTTTTTTTATGGTTTTTTTACATCACCCTTTGCGATTAATGCATCGCACACAGTTTCGTCAAAGGGTCTCTGATCGTAGTGTCGCGTTAGCAGCATCCTGCAGTAGTGTTGGTTTGGCCAACTAGATTGATTTATCTTCAGTGGGAGAGCTTCTTTATAATGGGTTCAATCTTGCGGTGCTCTATATCCCAGTGACAGAAGGGGACAAGACACGTATTTGTATTGTTGCCATTAAGGGTGAAATGACGAGGTTTATTCATATTGATTGGGTTTACTTTGTCTACACCATGTCATCTTGCGTAAGGCGTTACTCTATTTTTCATGAACTTAATACCATAGATGCATGATGGATAGCGGTCGATTGGTGGAGTAATAGTAGTAAATGCAGGCAGGAGTCGGTCTACTTGTCTCGGACATGATGCCTATATACATGATCATTGCCTTTAATATCGTCATAAATATGCATTTTTCTATCAATTGCCCAACAGTAATTTATTCACCCATCGTATGCTATGTGCTCGAGAGAGAAGCCTCTAGTGAAAACTATGGCCCCCGGATCTACTTTAATCATATATAAAATCCAAAAATACCTTGCTATAATTTTATTTCTTTTATTTTGTTTTGCAATTTACTTTTCTATCTACCACTATCAGAATAAATCCTTGCAAGTAACAAGTTCAAAGGGATTGACAACCCTCTTGCCCGTGTTGGGTGCAAGTATTTGCTTTTGTGTGTGTAGGTGATGTTCACGAGGCTTTGTGTGATTCTTCTACTCGATTGATACCTTGGTTCTCACTAAGGGAAATACTTATCTCTACTGTGCTGCATCTCCTCTCCTCTTCGGGAAAATCCCAATGCAGCTCACAAGTAGCATTACATTGTGGTCCCCACGAGGCTCCATCTGACCTAATTCCACCTCTTTAAATTCCCAAATATTGGGAAACCAACAAAGAACCACCTGAAACCCTTTTTCCGCCGCCACAAGTTTCTGTTCTTCCGCGATCCCATCTGGAGGCCTTTTCTGGTACTCTGCCGGAGGGGGCATCGATCATGGAGGGCTTCTACATCATCCTTGCTGCCTTCCAATGATGCGTTAGTAGTTCACCACAGACCTACGGGTCCATAGCTCATAGCTAGATGACTTCTTCTCTCTCTTTGATCTTAAATACAATGTTCTCCTCGATGTTCTTGGAGTTCTATTCGATGTAATCTTCTTTTGCGGTGTGTTTGTTGGGATTCGATAAATTATGGGTTTATGATATGAATATTCATGAGAAGTAATTTAGTCTTTTCTGAACTTTATTATGCATGATTGTTCTAGCTTTGTGTTTCTCTCCGATCTATCTATTTGGTTTGGCCAACTAGATTGATTTATCTTTCATGGGAGAGGTGCTTTGTGATGCGTTCAATCTTGCGGTGCTCTATATCCTAGTGACAGAAGGGGACATGACACATATTTGTATTGTTTCCATTAAGGGTAAAATGACAGGCTTTATTCATATTGATTGGGTTTACTTTGTCTACATCATGTCATCTTGCTTAAGGCGTTACTCTGTTTTTCATGAACTTAATACCATAGATGCATGCTGGATAGCGGTCGATTGGTGGAGTAATAGTAGTAGATGCGGGCAGGAGTCGGTCTACTTGTCTCAGACATGATGCCTATATACATGATCATTTCCTTGAATATCGTCATAACTATGCGCTTTTCTATCAATTGCCCAATAGTAATTTGTTCACCCACCGTATGCTATGTGTCCAAGAGAGAAGCCTCTAGTGAAAACAATGGCCCCTAGGTCTACTTTTATCATATTACAAAAAATAAAATTCCTTTGCTGCAATTTTATTTCTTTTATTTTGTTTTGCAATTTATCCATCTACCTATATGTAACACCCCGAGAATCATGCTACAGTAATCCCATGCTAATGGCCATGTCATCATAATCATCATAGTTAAATTACCATAAGAGATAATTCAACTCTCAAACCCTAGTCAAATTCAAAATTCAAATTGTAAGTGAAATTTAAAGTTTCATAAACATGTTTGAAAAATAATTCATGTTTTAGCAAGATTTCCATATGTATTTGTCATGATGAAACCAACCTCATTTGGATTCCTAAAATGCCCCTGAGAATTATTAAAGTGGATTAGCAGCCTTTAAGTTGGTCGTTTAAATTCAAACACAAATTTTAAATAATAGCAAATGCCCTCAAACTTTTTGTGCAACCGTAGAATATTGCATACCATTTTTGAGCAAAGTTTCTTATTTAACAAACTTTGTTTGATCACTAAACTATTTAGGAAACAGTAGCTACTTATTATTTTAGCAAAAGAAAAAACAAGAATTGGAATTTTGCACTTGGCCCATTGCTACAGTAGGAGCGCAACCCAACTAGGGCCTCTTCTTCAATCGTTCTGTTCATAGGAGACAGAGTGCCTCCGTGTCGAGCATCCATGGCATCCTGGCCATGGATGGCCTCCACGTCCTCCCCCTTGTCCTATAGCTGTGCCAAATGAAAACCCTAGATCGAGCGCATCCATCCCCCCTCTTTCCCCATCGCCCCCTTCTTCTTCTGCTCGAAATCGACCTTGAAATCTCCGCGGCCATCACTGTCCTCACCCTTGTTGCCGCGGCCACCGCCATCGCCGTTGCTCGGGGGCACGTCCTGGAGGATCGCCGTGTTCGGCTTCGTCCGTTCTGGGGACCAGCTCGAGCCGGGGAGCTACGTAACCGCCGCCATCGCTGTCTTCTTCAACCAGCCGTCACCAACTCGCCATTGATGCCGTCGCTCCGGTCCACCCCGGCCTCCCTGACCTCGTCCCCGGCACCATTGTGAGCCACTCTTACAAACCCCCCCCCCTCTCCCTGTTGTCGATTAGTCGCCGTAGCCGCCGTCCCCGAGCTCGTCCGAGCTGCGATGTACGTACATACGTGAGTACTACCGCTGCTACTCCTACTACCTTCTTCGCTAGCTACTGGGGCTTTGCGCTTCTGCCGCCCTGCTGTTGCTTCCGCCGCCGTTGCTCTACTGCATCTACAGTTGCCGCTTGGTGCCGCTGCTCACTGCCTTCCCCTGCCCGCTGCTAGCACCGCTACTACACGCCTGCTCATTTGCTGCTGCTGCCGCAGTTGCTTGCTCTCGCCGCCTCTAGCCACCGCTGCCCACCTCCATCCTCCGCGCCCGGCCGTGCCCCGCTGCCCAGAGCCCGCACGCTCGCGCCCCTGCTTCCCCCGCTGCTCGCCCCGAGCCACAGACGCTCATGCATGTCCCTGACCACGGCCGCGCGCCGTTGACCGCGCCTGGCTACACCGTGGCCGCGCCGGCTCCACTAACCGCTACTGTTGCTTGCCTCCTCGGCCGCGCGGGGTTGCTCCGCCCACTGCTTGCCGCCGCTGCTGGCTGCACCCATGGCCATGGCCTCTGCCTCGCGAGCCGGCCAGCCCGCTTATGTTATGGGGCTAATCCCCATTTAAGCTAACCCCCACTGTTAGTTTAATTTAATTGTATGTCTAGCTTAGTTGTACCAAATGACATGTGGGTCCCCTTGTTAAATAAATCTATTTAGCACTTTACTTAAAATAGCAGCCAATGACAAGTAGGCCCCATGGCCACTATTCACACTTTGACTAGGTCAAACATTGACTGTTGACTTGCTGACTGCGTATGCCGACTCAGCCACTGGACCCCACCTGTCATTCAAATAGGCTAGCTGCCTGTGTGTATAAAAAGTAATACACTGTTTAAATTCGAATTTAGGTATATTCCAGAATTTCAGAAAATCATTCAAACTTTGGAAATTCGTAGAAATTCAACCGTGGCTCAGATGAAAATAATTTATATATGAAAGTTCTTCAGAAAAATATGACGAATCCGCATATGCCATCCATTCGTCTGTCACGTACCTCTAGCATAGCGAACATGGATCCATCCCCCTCCATTTCATCTGCCCAAAAATGCCTAACACCGGGAATACTTTCCCGGATGTTTTCCCCCTTCGCTAGTATCGCCTAGTACTGCGTTAGGTCACCCCTAACACCGTGTATTGCCTTGTTATGCTTTGTGATGCTTTGATTGCTCAGTTATTTATTGTGTTCCCCCTCCGTTACTTCTTTTCGATAGACCCCGACCGCTGTTGATCTGGTGATCGACTACTTCACCTTCGAGGGTTCATTTATTTCTGCAGAGCTTCCAGGCAAGCAACCCCCCCCCCCCCCTGATCATTCTAATATCGCCCATTCCATTCTCTCTCATGCTTGCATTAGATTTTGCTACTGTACTTGATTGCTCTTATTCTGATGCATAGCCTGCTTTTGTAACCTGCTTTTATACCTTACCTGCTTATCCTAAACTGCTTAGTATAGGTTGGTTAGTGATCCATCAGTGGCCCCTAACCTTGTCCTTGTTGCCCCCGCTAGTTACCAGGTGACTCGATCAATGTGATCGACGTCCAGGGCCCGACACATCACATCACACCCCCTTTAGTTGTACGACTCTGCAGGGTTACTATCGAGTGCCGAGGGTGATACCTCGTATAGCACTTCTGATGTTAACTCTGTAGTGTAGCTAATCGGTCATGGTCATCGAGGGTGATTCCTCCACGACTCCCGATATGACTCTGTCGTACAACACCTCAAGCGTGAACCTCGAGGGTGATTCCTCCTAGTTCACCTTGACGATTACATCAGGTGGATTCCATCGAGGGTGATTCCTCGAATTCCCCCTTGGTGTTTTGGACACACGGTTACTTTGACTTTACCACAGAACCATGTTACTGAAGTCGGGTAGGCCCTGAGGGGTACCCGTGAGTTGATGTGAAGTCGGGTTGACCTGGAGGGTACCCGCGAGATTTCTACGTGGCACGGCCGGGCATTCTGGGCCCTTGCCGTAAGTCCATGAGACGGGGCGACGGGGTCACATATCATGAGTCTCTGCTCGTTACCGCGCGCTCCCAAGCCACTAACGAGATTGGGTATTTGATCTGAGTCCGCCACTGGCCTATACGCACTAACCGCCACGTGGGACAAGATATGGGCAACCGGCGTCGTAGTATCAGCCGAAGCTTTCCAAACGTCAGCGAATGAGTGGCGCGCGCCGGGTTGGACCACGTAAAGCACCCTCCTTTGTAATGGAGGCTGCCAGGTCTGCTCACCGGCCATGTTCGCAGCGTGCAGGAGTGCAAAGGGCGATGGGCCCAAGACCCCTGCACGCTTAGGATTTAGACCGGCGTGCTGGCCTCTCTGTTGAGCCTAGGTAGGGCTGCGATGTATTGATCTTCCGAGGCCGGACATGACCCAGGAAAGTGTGCCCGGCCAGAGGGATCGAGCGTGTCGGGTAATGTGGTGCACCCCTGCAGAGAAGTTAATCTATTTGAATAGCCGTGTCCACGGTAATAGGACGACCTAGAGTTGTATTCCGATCTTTACAACTAGACCTGGATACTGAGATGTGGAATGGATATGATGGCTCCGGAATTGCTTTCTCGCAAGGAGTCGAGAAAGGATCTCTGGGTGTTAATGCTACAACATGCTTGCTATTTATAAAATGCTATTCTATACTCTTCTAAATGCTGCAAGATGGTGGCTTCAAGAAGATGCTAGTCTTCGATAGGCTAGGCTTTCCCCTCTATTCTGGCATTCTGTAGTATAGTCCACATATATGGCCCCTTCCTTTGATACCAGTGCATATGTAGTGTAGATCCTTGCTTGCGAGTACTTTGGATGAGTACTCACGATTGCTTTGCTCCCCTTTTCCACCTCTTTCCATTCTTCTCGGATGCTGCAACCAGATGGTGGAGCCCAGGAGCCAGATGCTACCGCCGACAATTACTGCTACCCCGACGGAGCTTACTACTACTTGGAGGCCTCCGACGACCAGGAGTAGTTAGGAGGATCCCAGATAGGAGGCCTGCGCCTTTTGATTTGTATCTTGTTTGTGCTTGGCTTCTTAAGGCAGTCGTGTTAACTTATGTCTATACTCAGATATTGGTTCTTCTACTGACTCGTTTGTATTTGAGCTGATGTATTCGAGCCCTCGAGGCCCCTGGCTTGTAATATAAAGCTTGTATTATTTTAATTTGTGTCTAGAGTTGTGTTGTGATATCTTCCTGTGAGTCCCTGATCTTGATCGTACACATTTGCATGTATGATTAGTGTACGATTGAATCGGGGGCGTCACAAGTTGGTATCAAATCTGACTGCCTGTAGGTAGCCCCCTTTCCAACTCCTTAGCCGAAGTTGAGTCTAGTCTTTGGAAAACATTTACTAACATTATTGTGTGGCTTACGGGCCCACATCGCAAAAGGCTGGTGTTAGGATCTTTTATTCCTCGTCTTTACTATGGGAATCTGATCTCTCTTCTATTCGAGTTAAAGGTTTCGCTAACCCTAACCTTAGGTTCTCATAACTACTTCCTCCCGGAGAGCCCCTCATTCCAGATGGTCGCTTGGTGTACCAGAAGACTACGAAGATACTCTCCGATGTTCTCCCGAGAACTTGTGCTCATCGACTTTGCAATTCCCTACCACCGTTATATCCTTATGGATAATTAAATACAGTTGCCATTCATACAATCATTCCCCATTGCTCTTGTTATTACAAGATACCCTAAAATACTTTCCGATATTCCGAGAATCCTTTGTGCCTACTGCCTTGCAGTTCTTTCTGCATGAATACCCCTACAGTTAATTGCTCGCACTCAGCGAGTATCCATTCACCCCCAGTTGTTCATGTGTTTCACAAAATTCTTCAAAATGCTATTCGATCTACCAAAACCCTCAGTAGCCTATTGCTTTTGATCTTCCTTACCTGCTTGCATTATGGTTAATCCCATAAGTCTAGTAATCTTATTGGCATCCTTTGTCACTATCATTTTGAGTCCGTTGAATCAATATGTTGCGAATGCACACAATCATCAGTTGATCCTTATAAATTATCTTTCCGACTCAGACATCTTTCTGAACATGAGCTGGTTCTCGGCAAACCAAACCTTGATTGATTGTCGATCTATGTCTATTCAACTTACTTGCCTTTTGATCAGAGCCTCTGCTTCTGATCCCCCGAGTTGGAATTCATAATTCTTTTGTATTTAAGCTTTGAAATTATCCAAATATTTCTATATCCTGATGCCCTTGCATTACTTCTTCTGGTTGAACATTGATACTCATCTCAGATTCTTTATGGTCCGCTAGATCCTTTGGTGGATTATTATCCAACAGCTCCGCATATTTAAAATCCTTGTGAGTTGTTCCCCTGATACATAATGCCTTTGGTAAAATGTATCCCCTCTTTTGTCAACCATGCTCTGCTTTCGAGCTTGTGTTTTCTTACTCTTAAAGTTTGTGGTATATGTTCCAAAGATGCCCCACTGGGTTGAACCTATGCCTTCCCTAATCTTTGTGAACCCGAAGGATTTCACGAGTCATACCCATCTGGTATTTCACCAGGTAAAACTTTCAACACTAATACTAATTTCAAAACGAGAAGTGAATCAAAGGTTATGCATTGGAGAAGTGGGAGTCAACCTTGAACTTTGTGTTCATGCCCATGGACATGATGTAGATCTTATCATGGAAGCTTCTCTTAAAATTAATTATCCCCTTGGTATAAGATCATCTTATATCTGGGATTTGATCTTTTGCAATCATGGTTCCGGCCATATTGTTCTTCTTTGATCCCATTTCTTGGACAAGTTAAAGTACTTGTCTTCTGCAGATCATTTCACCTGTCAAGCATCTATTCTACTCTACCTTCGAGTATTACCCTCTGGTATCTCGAGAATATCAAACAGCTGTGTTGCTTCCTATGAGTCTTCTTCTAGTATTGCTTCTCACCGATTCCAATTTTCCCCGGGGTTCTGAGTTGTTTGTCACTCGAAACATCGATAACTGAATCAAGTCCGCACTACGATTCAACAACCCTTTGTAATCTTCATTTCTTACGAGTGCATACTCGACCATGTCTTCCCTAGCTGAATGACTACATCATCGTCGTCATGCTAAAGCTTCAAGCTTTCAACATCTTATCGTTTGTCTTGAAAGGCAACTCTGACTTTGAGCTTGCAATTTTACCTGTGGTTCCGATGACCTTTCGCTTCATCATTCCTTTTGCTTGATGTCATCGATGATCGATTACATCTTCAAGAATCCTCTCGACAGATGTGTCATGATCATCATCAACATTTTAACTTCTTCTGAGGTATCAATTGAATTCATGTCGAGAAATATCATCCTTTGCCCCTCGATAAATTGTGTTGTCATCAACAACAACCTTGCCTCCCTTCCAACACTGACTTGGTCATGTTTCACTTATACCTTGTTTTCCTTGCTATTCCTGAAATTGTCTTGTGTATTTCTTGTGATCTTCAGACCCAACCCTTACTTAAACCACCATATCATTGCTACCTCGAAGCATGACTATGGTATTCCGAATACCAACAAGAGCATTGGTAGTGCAATGCCAAATGTTTCTTGACCAATTATTCGAACACCATTGTATGGGTAACATCATGAATTTCCTCGACCCCTTTACCTAAATGGTTATCTACTTGCTATCCTGTTATGGATATCACGCTCTGCTTATTCTTGTGAAGAATATACTCCTAATACTTGTGAAGAATCACATTTTTCTTTCCATTGGTTTGATTAACCTCTCGTATAAATTATATGATCTAAGCAGTAATAATACGCTGCTTAAGTAAGCACCTCGGTGTACAACTCTGTCAGTAAAAACCCTGTTACTATTGTTGATGACATTTTGGTAACCACTGATGGACGAGAACTTTGCCTATTGGTCCGCCTCGTTCAATGAGCAAGAAAATGGTTATCTTCGTCCCTCGCCCTTGGTACCAATGTTGTTGCCGACATAACTGACAGGCTATCCTCTGACATGCCTTGCTATCATGACCGTGCAAGATGCCAGCACCCTTCCTACTTTTAACCCACATGGTGGGCCCATAACCCACAGTTCCACAGGATCGAAACCTGACTCTCCTGTACAACCTTGATTCTAAAGTATCATTTGCTCTTGGCTTCGTATGTAATTCACGAGCCACCTTCCTAATGATCTACTCTAGTATCAAACACAATACTTATTCCCGTTGCTCTGAACCCCTTTCACACTATGTTTCAGGCATTGAACGATTCTCTATCCGATTGGAACTCTTTGTTGTACCTTCTTACCTTGCTCTCGATGTGTTTCATTTGTTCAACTCGAGAGATACTCATGTGTTCATTCATGGGATAACCCCAGATGGTTACCCCTTATGACATTCTATCATTGTCGAGCTGCCCCTTACCTATATTCGTAAGTACGATGGAATTCCCGAAGAAAGGATGCCGACTTTATCATGATGACCTGAAGCAGAGAAATGAAGACATCAACGAAAGGGACCAATTCAAGAAGAGCAACAAAAAATGAGAAGATTCGTTAGAAGTTCGTAACCAAACTTTTCCCTTTACTCCACCTCTTAAATCTTGGGACGAGATTTCTTGTAGTGGAGGAGATTTGTAACACTTCGAGAATCATGCTACAGTAATCCCATGCTAATGGCCATGTCATCATGATCATCATAGTTAAATTACCATAAGAGATAATTCAACTCTCAAACCCTAGTCAAATTCAAAATTCAAATTGTAAGTGTAATTTAAAGCTTCACAAACATGTCTGAAAAAATAGTTCATGTTTTAGCAAATTTTCCGTATGTATTTGTCATGATGAAACCAACCTCATTTGGATTCCTAAAATGCCCCTGAGAATTATTAAAGTGGATTAGCAGCCTTTAAGTTGGTCGTTTAAATTCAAACACAAATTTTAAATAATTGCAAATGCCCTCAAACTTTTTGTGCAACCCTAGAATATTGCATACCATTTTTGTGCAAAGTTTCTTATTTAAAAAAACTTGTTTGATCACTAAACTATTTAGGAAACAGTAGCTACTTATTATTTTAGCGAAAGAAAAACAAGAATGGGAATTTTGCACTTGGCCCATTGCTACAGTAGGAGCCCAACCCACCTAGGGCATCTTCTTCGATCGTTCTGGTTCACAGGAGACAGAGTGCCTCAGTGTCGAGCATCCATGGCATCCTGGCAATGGATGAACTCCGCGTCCCCCCCCCTCGTCCTATAACTATGCCAAATGAAAACCCTAGATCGAGCGAGTCCATCCCCCCTCTTTCCCCATCGCCCCCTTCTTCTTATGCTCGAAATCGAGCTCAAAATCTCCGCAGCCACCACTGCCTCACCCTTGTTGCCGCGGCCACCGCCGTCGCCGTTGCTCGGGGGCACGTCCTGGAGGATCATCATGTTTGGCTTCGTCCGTTCCCGGGAACAGCTCAAGCCGGGGAGCTGCGTAACCGCTGCCATCACCGTCTTCTTCAACCGGCCATCACCAACTCGCCGTCAATGTCATCGCTCCAGTCCACCCCGGCCTCCCTGGCCTCGTCCCCGGCACCGCTGTGAGCCACTCTTCCAAATCCCCTCTCCCTGTTGTCGATTAGTCGTCGTAGCCGCCATCCCCGAGCTTGTCCGAGCTGTCGCGTACGTACATACGTGCGTACTGCCGCTGCTACTCCTACTAGCTTCTTCGCTAGCTGCTGGGGCTTTGCGCTGCTGCTGCCCTGTTGTTGCTTCCGTCACCGTTGCTCTACTACATCTACAGCTACCTCCTGCTGCCGCTGCTCGCTGCCTTCCCCCGCTCGCTGCTAGCACCGCTACTGCACGCCTGCTCATCTGCTGCTGCTGCCGCAGTTGCTTGCTCCCGCCACCTCCAGCCGCCATTGCCCGCCTCCGGCCGCCACGCCCGGCCGCGCCCCCACAACCCAGAGCCCGCGCGCTCACGCCCCTGCTTCCCCTGCTGCTCGCCCCGAGCTACAGCCGCTCGTGCCCGCCCCTGACCGCGACCGTACGCCGTTGACCGCACCTGGCTGCGCCGTGGCCGCACCGGCTCTGCTAACCGCTGCTGCTGCTCACCTCCCCTACCATGCGGGGTTGCACCACCCACTGCTGGCCCCCCTCGCGCCACCTACTTGCCGTCGCCGCTGGCTGCACCCACGGCCATGACCTTTGCCTCGCGAGCCGGCCGGCCCGCTTATGTTATGGGGCTAATCCCCATTTAAGCTAACCCCCACTGTTAGTTTAATTTAATTGTAGGTCTAGTTTAGTTGTACCAAATGACATGTGGGTCCCCTTGCTAAATAAATCTATTTAGTACTTTAGTTAAAATAGAAGTCTATGACAAGTAGGCCCCACGGCCACTATTCACACTTTGACCAGGTCAAACATTGACTGTTGACTTGCTGACTGTGTATGATGACTCAGCCAATGGACCCCACCTGTCATTCTAATAGGCTAGCTGCCTGTGTGTATAAAAAGTAATACACTATTTAAATTCGAATTTAGGTATATTCCAGAATTTCAGAAAAATCATTCAAACTTTGGAAATTCGTAGAAATTCAACCATAGCTCAGATGAAAATAATTTATATATGAAAGTTGCTCAAAAAAATATGACGAATCCGCATATGCCATCCGTTCATCTGTCACGTGCTTCTAGCATAGCGGACATGGATCCGTCCCCCTCTGTTTCATCTGCCCGAAAATGCCTAACACCAGGAATACTTTCCCGGACGTTTTCCCCCTTCGCTAGTATCGCGTAGTACTGCGTTAGGTCACCCTTAACACCGCGTATTGCCTTGTTATGCTTTGATTGCTCTGCTATTTATTGTGTTCCCCCTCCATTACTTCTTTTCGATTGACCCCGATCGTTGTTGATCCGGTGATCGGCTGCTTCACCTTCGAGGGTTCGTTTATGTCTGCAGAGCTTCCAGGCAAGCAAAACCCCCATTGATCATTCTGATATCGCCCATTCCATTCTCTCTCATGCTTGCATTAGATTTTGCTACTGTACTTGATTGCTCTTATTCTGATGCATAGCCTACTTTTGTAACCTACTTTTGTACCTTACCTGCTTATCCTAAACTGCTTAGTATAGGTTGGTTAGTGATCCATCAGTGGCCCCTCACCTTGTCCTTGTTGCCCCCGCTGGTTACCAGGTGACTCGATCAACGTGATCGACGTCCAGGGCGCGACACATCACATCACACCCCCTTTAGTTGTACAACTCTGTAGGGTCACTATCGAGTGCCGAGGGTGATACCTCATATAGCACTTCTGATGTTAACTCTGTAGTGTAGCTAATCGGTCATGGTCATCGAGGGTGATTCCTCCTTCACCACTCCCGATATGACTTTGTTGTGCAACACCTCAAGCGTGAACCTCGAGGGTGACTCCTCCTAGTTCACCTTGACGATTACATCAGGTGGATTCCATTGAGGGTGATTCCTCGAATTCCCCCTTGGTGTTTTGGACACATGGTTACTTTGACTTTACCACAGAACCATGTTACTGAAGTCGGGTCGGACCTGAGGGGTACCCGCGAGTTGATGTGTAGTCGGGTTGACCTGGAGGTTACCCGTGAGATTTCTACGTGGCACGGTCGGGCATTCCGGGCCCTTGCCGTAAGTCCATGAGACGGGGCGACGGGGTCACATATCGTGTGTCTCTGCTCGTTACCGTGCGCTCCCAAGCCACTGACGAGATTGGGTATTTGATCTGAGTCGACCACTGGCCTATACGCACTAACCGCCACGTGGGACAAGATATGGGCAACCGGCGTCGTAGTATCAGCCGAAACTTTCTAGACGTGAGCGACTGAGTGGCGCGCGCCGGGTTAGCCTGCGTAAAGCACCCTCCTTTGTAATGGAGGCTGCCAGGTCTGCTCACCGGCCGCGTTCACAATGTGCAGAAGGGCAAAGGGCGATGGGCCCAAGACCCTGCACGCTTAGGATTTAGGCCGGCGTGCTGGCCTCTCTGTTGAGCCTAGGTAGGGTTGCGACGTGTTGATCTTCCGAGGCCAGACATGACCCAGGAAAGTGTGCCCAGCCAGAGGGATCGAGCGTGTCGGGTAATGTGGTGCACCCCTGCAGGGAAGTTAATCTATTCGAATAGTCGTGTCCACGATAATAGGACGACCTGGAGTTGTATTCCGATCTTTACAACTAGAACTGGATACTAAGATGTGGAATGGATATGATGGCTTCGGGGTTGCTTTCTCGTAGGGAGTCGAGAAAGGATCTCTGGGCGTTAATGCTACAACATGCTTGCTATTTATAAAATGCTATTCTATACTCTTCTAAATGCTGCAAGATGGTGGCTTCAAGAAGATGCTAGTCTTCGATAGGCTAGGCTTTCCCCTCTATTCTGGCATTCTGCAGTATAGTCCACATATATGGCCCCTTCCTTTGATACCAGTGCATATGTAGTGTAGATCCTTGCTTGCGAGTACTTTGGATGAGTACTCACGGTTGCTTTGCTCCCCTTTTCCACCTCTTTCCATTCTTCTCAGATGCTGCAACCAGATGGTGGAGCCCAGGAGCCAGATCCTACCGCCGACGATTACTACTATCCCGACGGAGCTTACTACTACATGGAGGCCGCCGACGACCAGGAGTAGTTAGGAGGATCCCAGGTAGGAGGTCTGCGCCTTTTCGATCTGTATTTTGTTTGTGCTTGCCTTCTTAAGGCAGTTGTGTTAACTTATGTCTGTACTCAGATATTGTTGCTTCCGCTGACTTGTTTGTATTTGAGCTGATGTATTCGAGCCCTTGAGGCCCCTAGCTTGTAATATAAAGCTTGTATTATTTTAATTTGTGTCTAGAGTTGTGTTGTGATATCTTCCCGTGAGTCCCTGATCTTGATCGTACACATTTGCATGTATGATTAGTGTACAATTGAATCGGGGGTGTCACACTATACAAGATTTGATCCTTGCAAGTGACGAGTGCAAGGGGATTGACAACCCTCTTGTCCGCGTTGGATTTTGCTTTTGTGTGTGTAGGTGTTGTTCACGAGGCTTTGCGTGATTCTCCTATTGGTTTGAATAACCTTGGTTCGGACTAAAGGAAATACTTATCTCTATTGTACTTCATCTCCCCTCCTCTTCGGGGAAAATCCCAACGCAGCTCACAAGTAGTAGGAAGAATTTCTGGCGCCGTTGCCGGGGAGACATCATCAAAACCTATCAAGTACATATACACAAACTATAATCTACTTGCTCTACTTTTTCTTTACCTTTTTATTTGCCTTTGCCTCTTGTTTTCATCTCCCCACTTCTCATAAAAATACAAAAACACAGAAAAATTGCTTTCTTGTTTGCTCGTTTGCTTGCTTGCTTTGTCGCTATGTCTCAAGAAAATACCAAGTTGTGTGACTTTTCAAATAGTAATAATAATGATTTTATTAGTACTCAAATTGCTCCTCCCGCCACTAGTGCGGAGTCATATGATATTAATGCTGTTTTGCTAAATCTTGTTATGAAAGAACATTTTTCTGGAAATCCTAATGAGGATGATGCATCCAATCTTAATACTTTCATTGAATTATGTGATATGCAAAAGAAAAAAGATGTGGATAATGATATTATAAAGTTGAACTTATTTCCTTTCTCATAAAGAGATTGTGCTAAAACTTGGTTTTCATCCTTGCCTCGAAATAGTATTGATTCTTGGGATAAGTGTAAGGATGCTTTATTGCCAAGTATTTTCCTCCCGCTAAGATTATCTCCCTTAGAAATCAAATTATCAATTTTAAGCAACTTGAGCATGAACATGTTGCACAATCTTGGGAGAGAATGAAATTAATGATTAGGAATTTTCCCACTCGTGGTTTAAGCTTATGTATGATTATACAAAAAAATTGTACGGGACTAAACTTTGTTTCTAGAAATGTTCTAGGCTCTGCTGCAGTTGGTACCTTTATGGAAATCACATTGGGAGAAGCTACAAAACTCCTTGATAATATAATGGCAAATTACTCTCAATGGCACACAGAACAAGCTCCAACTGGTAAGAAGGTAAATTTCATCGAAGAAATTACTACTTTGAGTGATAAAATGGATGCTCTTATGAAAATGGTTGCTACTAAAAATGCTCATGTTGATCCTAATGATGTGCCATTATCTACTTTGATTGAGCAAAATAAAGATGCTATTGATGTGAATTTTGTTTCTAGAAATAATTTCAACAACAATGCTTACAAAGGTAATTTTAATCCTAGACCGTATCCCAGAAATTCCTCTAATAATTATGGTAATTCCTATGGAAATTCTTATAATAAAAATAATAATAATAATAATAATAATAATAATAGGATGATGCCTACTGATCTTGAGAACAACATTAAATAATTCATTAGTTCTCAAAAGATTTTTAATGCCATGGTAGAAGAAAAATTGAATAAAGTTGATGATATGGCTAGAAACATGGATAGAATTGTTCATGATGTGGAAACTCTTAAATATAAAATTTTGCCACTTAAGCATGATATTAATAAGTCTATCTATGTCTCCATTAATGCAAGTAAAGAGAGAACCACTAGGTTGAGAGCTAAGCGAGAATTCCTAGAAAAGGCTATTCCACCCGGTTTTTATCATAATCGTGATGAAGATACTAAAATGATTGGTTTCCCACCCATTGAATCCTTATTTAGATATATAAAACTTGATGAAAAAGGCACTGGAGATGAGTGAACTTTAGCTACAAGGCGTCTCAATTGTTCGGAGGGTGATGATCTTAATGATAAAAATGATAAAGGTGCGTTCGGAGAGGTCAAAACTTTAACTAGTGATGTGCCCACTACTTTGGATTACAAGGACTTTAATTATGATAGTTGTTATTTAGTTGAATGTATTTCCTTGTTGTCACCCATGATAAATTCACGTAATGCTTATGAACAAAAATAAAGCTTTCACTAAACATATTGTAGAAGTTATGATGAAAGCTCATGAAGAAAACTCGAGTTGGAGGTTTCATTACCTAGGAAATTGATTGATTAATGGGAACCTACTATTAAAGTAAAGGTTAAAGATTATGAATGTAAGCTTTATGTGATTTAGGTGCTAGCGTTTCTACTATACAAAAATCTTTATGTGATGTGCTAGGCCTTGTTGATATGGATGAATGTTCCCTTAATTTGCACTTAGCGGATTCCACTATTAAGAAGCCATTGAGTAGAATAAATGATGTGCTTATTCTTGCTAATAGAAATTATGTGCCCATGGATTTCATTTGTGCTTGATATTGAATGTAATCCATCTTGTCCTACAATACTTGGTAGGCCTTTCCTAAGAACCATAGGTACTATTATTGATATGAAAGAAGGAAATATAAGGTTCCAATTCCCATTAAATAAAGGGATGGAACACTTACCTAGAAAGAGAATTAAACCACCAAATGAATCTATTATGAGGGCCACCTATGGAATTAATTTGAAATATGATAATACTTGAAACATGCCTTACGCCCAGCTAGGGGGCGTAAAACAATAGCGCTTGTTGGGAGGCAACCCAATAGTTATCTTAATTTTCTTCTTTTTCTTTCTATTTTTGAGTGTTTACACAATTATGCTAATGTTATGATTGTGTTTTTATGTTTTAATTAGTGTTTGCGCCAAGTAAAGCCTTTGGGATGATTTGGTTGATAGTTGGCTTGATTCTATGAAAAAAAACTTTTACGCCCAGTACTGGAAATTTCATAATTCACTGGACGTGGTAAAATTCTGAATTTTTCACACATTATTTATATACAAATTGCCCATGTTTTCCTAATTTTTCAGAATTTTTGGAGTTACAGAAGTATGGTATTTGTTCATATCATTACAGAATGTTCTGTTTTAGAGAGATTATGTTTTCTATTGCATAGTTTGCTTGTTTTAATGATGCTATTTATTATATCCGCCAATGGAAATTTGATTCTCCCATACTTTCAGTTGTCGATCTTGTTACTCTTGGGTGTTTGGGCACCCTAGATGGAAGAGGTCACCTTGAAGCCACATTCCATTGTATTGAAGCTTCATGGTGGTGTTAGGAGCTAGCCTCCAATTAAGTTGTGGAGAGAGCCCCAACCTTGTTTGTAAAGGTTCGATCACTGCCTTCAAGTGCACTGTTGGTGGAATCACGGCACCTTGCATTATGCGAGGGTGTGAGGAGAATACAATGGTTCTAGTAGCTTCTCGTGGAGCATTGTGCCTCCACACCCCTCTAACGGAGACATACCTCCCCCAAAAGGAGGGAACTTTGGTAACACATCCTCGTCTTCATCGACTCCAATTGCGGTTACATCTTACCTTTACTTTGTGCTAGCTTATATTGTATTTCTACCTTGTGCTCATATAGGTTGTTCACCTAGTTGCATATCTATACAACCTACTTTCTTGTTAAGCCTAATTTGTTAAAAGAAGTTAAAAATTGTTAGTCGCCTATTCACCCCCACCCTCTAGTCGACCATACCAATCCTTTCAATTGGTATCAGACCATCATCTCTTTATTAAGGGCTTTACCACCTAAAGAGTATGGTTGATGAAGGGGATAGGGTTGAGGAGAACCCCGCGGTCGTGGACACGACCCTGGTCACCCGAGGTGATTTGAATGAGGCTAGGGCCTCACTCAAACCAACCATGGTGGACGAGGTCAAGGACATGTTAAGTAAATTCCTTGAGGGCATGAAACCTATCACCGCTCCCAAGGAAGTAGTTGATCCTACTTCCTTGGAAATGGATGCTGACTCCATCAAGGAGACGGCTAATAGCTTAAATCCAAATCCTTCTAAAGGAAAGAATGGGTCGGGCACCCATGCCGCGGATGCCCCTCCTCCGGCCTATGGTGGACTAGTCCCCTCACCTAATATAAACTCTCATGGGACTCCTCTTAAGCTTGATTTGACTAACATTGCTAATTGGGTTTTTTGTATTAAGTCTCATTTGAATTATAGCTTAACTCAACTTTGGAGGGTCATCGAACAAGACTTATATTCGCATGATCCAAGCAATTTATCCCCAAGATAAGAAGTGGACAACCAACTTAATGCTCCTTGTTCATTTTTCAAGCCGCCATGACTCCCGAAGAGCCTCCTCACTTGCGCCCATTCACTCTTGCCAAAGATGCATGGGAGCACATCAACTCCTTGTACAAAGGAAGTCCCAGAATTCAACGCTCCAACTTTGAGGTGATCCTTAATGAGGTCAATGAGTTTATTATGAATGATGAAGATCCTCGTGAGTGATACGTCTCCAACGTATCTATAATTTATGAAGTATTCATGCAGTTATATTATCATTCTTGGATGTTTTACAATAATTTTATAGCAACTTTATATCATTTTTTGGGACTAACCTATTAACATAATGCCCAGTGCGAGTTGTTGTTTTTTGCTTGTTTTTTACTCCGCAGGAAATCAATATCAAATGGAGTCCAAACGCATCGAAACTTTTTGGAGAATTTTTTTGGACCAGAAGAACCAGGATGTGCTAAAAAAGTACTAGAGGGGAGGCCCGAGGTGGGCACAACCCACCTGGGCGCGCCCAGGGGGGTTGTGCCCCCCTCGTTGACCTCCCGCATCACCTCTTCGCCTATAAATTGCCAAATATTCCAAAAACCCTCGGGTAACCCTAGATCAGAAGTTCCGCCGCCGCAAGCCTCTGTAGCCACGAAAAACTAATCTAGACCCTGTTCCGGCACCCTGCCGGAGGGGGAAATCATCACCGGTGGCTATCTTCATCATCCCTATGGCCACCATGATGAGGAGGCAGTAGTCCACCCTCGGGGCTGAGCGTTTGTACAAATAGCTATGTGTTTAATCTCTCTCTCTCATGTGTTCTTGAGATGGCACGATCTTGATGTATCGCGGGCTTTGTTAATATAGTTGGATCATATGGTGTTTCTCCCTCTCTATCTTGTTGTGATGAATTGAGTTTTCCCTTTGAGATTTCGTTCTTATCGGATTGAATACTTTTATGGATTTGAGAGCACTTGATATAGGTCTTGCATATGAATACCCGTGGTGACGATGGGGTATTATATTGATTCACTTGAGATATGTTTTGGCACTCAACTCATGGATTCCCGAGGTGACATTAGGGTAATCTATGCATAGGGGTTGATGCACGTTCTCGTCTTCTGTTTCTCCGGTAGAAATCTTGGGGCACTCTTTGAGGTTCTTTGTGTTGGATTGAGTATTATGAATCTGAATTTGCGTTGGTGTTATTTTAGTACGAACTCTGGATAGATCAATCGGAAAGAATAACTTAGTGTTATTTTAGTATGAACTCTTGACAGATCGATCGGAAAGAATAACTTGGTGTTATTTTAGTACGAACTCTTGGATAGATCGATCGGAAAGAATAGCTACAAACAATTTCTTCTTATGTTCTCCGCTAGATAAGAACTTTGGAGTGATTCTTCATCGCACTTTGAGGAATGGTTATATGATCCAATTAGATTAGCATTGTTGAGAGATTGCACTAGTGAAAGTATGAACCCTAGGCCTCATTTTCAAGCATTGCAATACCTTTTGTGCTCCGTTTTATGAATTGCTACCTTACTGTTTTTATTGTTCCTATTACAAAAATCAATATCTACTATCATTACTACGCTTGTATCACCATCTCTTTGCTGAACTAGTGCACCTATACAAACTACCATTGTATTTGGTGTGTTGGGGACACAAGAGACTCTTTGTTATTTGGTTGTAGGGTTGTTTGAGAGAGACCATCTTCATCCTACGCCTCCCACGGATTGATAAACCTTAGGTCATCCACTTGAGGGAAAATTGCTACTGTCCTACAAAACTCTACTCTTGGAGTCCCAACACGAGTCTACAAGAATAAAGTTGCATAGTAGACATCAAGCTCTTTTCTGGCGCCGTTGCCGGGGAGGTGAGTGCTTGAAGGTATATCTTTAGATCTTGCAATTGAATCTTTTAGTTTCTTGTTTATCACTAGTTTGGTTTATAAAAGAAAACTACAAAAAATGGAATTGAGGTGGCATCATATTGTTCATCTTTATAATGTCTTTCTTGAAAATGATGGATCAGAAAATTGTGCTCAATTGATAGAAGAGGAATTCAATAAAATGTTTGCATAAATGATGAGCATGATTGCAATGTTGTTATTATGAATTCTTTGAGTATCCAAAATGCTAATGATGATTGCACAAGTCATGAAAAAATGTTTCTTATAAGCATGTCAATTTTTGTGGAGTGGAAAGACTTTGTGAAGACGTGCCTTATAGGGAAGATAGATTTTGTAAGAAGCATAAACATGATAGAACCAATTTTTTGCTCAAAGTGATAGATGAATTTGCTACAAAATTATGTTCTCTTTGTCCTATTACTTGTGAACTTTGCAATAAGGTTGGTCATCTTAATTTCCAATGCAAACTTTTTCATGATTGAATCATGGCCAAATTTTGTAATGATTTGGTCACCCTTGAACTTTATAATGAGCTTTGTCTATTTTGGGGGAGTGAAGAATTAACACATAAAAATAGTTGGTTTGAAGTATTCATTCTCACGGACGACATTGAAACTAATCTAAAAAATATCTATATGGTTTGCATGGTAAATTGCAATGAGAATGCTTATATTGCCAACTATAGAAAGATGGGAAAACCAATAGAATATAAAAGGAATACTAATGAAAGGGTAAAGATTTCCAGTTTCCCTCCTATTGTCTCTCATGATGAAAGAGGTGACTGGGAGGAGCTCCCTATTCAACCAATCTCATCAATAAGAAGCTCAAAAAAATTAATTAAACCCATACATGATGTGGTGAAGAAGAAGAAAAGAAGAAAGAATAGAGGTAAAAAGGTATCTCTCCTGAATAATGTTGCTCCTATTATTGTTGTGCCTCATGAAAATGAATCAAAAATAATTGTGGAAGATGATGCACTTGATGATGATATTGCTTCTTTGTCTTATGGCACAATGTCCGAGAGCACTATTGATGATGATGATTTTGTTATGCCTATTGCTTGTTGTGATGATTATGATTGGAAATCTTTTTGGCACCAACTTGGGAAATTATGATGATAGCAATTGTTATACCATTGGTGCTATTCATACTATTAATGATGAGAGTGATTATGTTTATGATATGCCAAGCCACAAGCTTGGGGATGCTATGTTTGATGAGAATGACATGTTTGAGAATTTCTTTGCTGCAATTAATGTTTGTCCCAAGCTTGGGGATGATACGCTTAATGAAGATGATCTTTTTAGTCCCCCTACTTTGAATGATCAAATTTGCTATGATGATTGCATGCTTCCTATCTATGATGAGAACAAAGTTGCTACTTGTGATGATACTTATGTTATAAAAAGTAGTGATAATTATTGTCATAATTTTGAATATCCTTTTACTGAACATCACTCTTTTAATGTGGAAACCATTTTTAGTATTCGAGTTTCATATGATACTCCCACTATTGTGAATGAGAATAAAATTGCCTATATGGAGAGTAATAAATTTTCTATGCTTTTGGATCATGAAAAGAATGCTTTATGTGATGGTTATATTGATGAATCTATTAATGATTCTACTGAAAATTATTATGAGAGATGAACTTATGATTCATCATGCTCTTGTTATGTTTCAACTCTTATCTTTTATGTGAGCATCATTGAAATCATCATGCCTAGCTAAAAAGGCATTAAAGAAAAGCGCTTGTTGGGAGACAACCCAAAACTTTTACCCACTGTTTTTGTTTGTTCACATGATTAGGCTACTGTAGTAATAATGTTTTATAGCTTTTGTTTCAATAAAGTGCCAAGTAAAGCCTTTGGGATAGTATGGATGATAGTTGACTTGATTCTGTGCAAAAACATAAACTTTTGCGCTCAGTCCAGGAATTTTAAAAATTCACTGGAATGTGATTTTGATCTGAATTTTTTACAGATTATTTTTATACAAATTTCCTACGTTTTTATATTTTTTCAGAATTTTTGGAGTTACAGAAGTATGGTTGGAGTATAGATTACTACAGATTGTTCTGTTTTTGACAGATTCTGCTTTCAATGCATAGTTTGCTTATTATCTAGTTTCTATGGCTTATATTGCTCAATATAAATTGTGGAAATGATAAGGTACAGTAGGCATTGTGTGATAACAATTATGAATCTTGTCTTTGACAGTACCAAAGTGAATGATTTGTCTTTATCATACTAACCTATCTCACGAAGTTCCGTTAAGTTTTGTGTGATTGAAGTTTTCAAGTTTTGGGTGAGATGTCGATATCAGGAGAATAAGGAGTGAAAAGACCCTAATCTTGGGGATTCCCAAGGCACCCCAAGGTGATATTCAAGGAATATCCAAGCAACTAAGCTTGGGGATGCCCCGGAAGGCATCCCCTCTTTCGTCTCCAACAATATCGGTAACCTTACTTGAGGCTATATTTTTATTCGTCACATGATATGAGTTTTGCTTGGAGGTCATTTTATTTTGTTTTTATTTGCTTGCTGTTATTTAGAATAATGTTTTGTATCTTTTATTTCAATAAAAGTGGCAAGGGTAGCCTTTACTATGCTTATTTTCCAAGTATATGAGTTGCTGTTTCAAAACAGAAAGTTTGTCGCTGTTGCAAAAATTCCCGAGAAAAGTAAGAATGTGATAAAATGTTGAACTTTTTTGAAAAAAAAGCTATGATAAATTTTCTACAGTGTTGTAAATTTTCAGGATTTTTTTAGTTAAATAAGTATGTATACTTCTTCATCCATTACAAACTGTCCTGTTTTGGCAGATTGTTGTTATGTTTGCATATGTTTGCTTGTTTAATGATTCTATTTGAGGATAGGAGTATTAAATATGCAGAGGCATTTAGTATGCAATGTTAAACAATAATTTTAGTAATTTTCTACAGTAGAGGATGATAAGGTTTTGCATTGATTTATACTAACTTATCTCACGAGTTCTTGTTTAGTTTTGTGTGGATGAAGTTATTAAGATTTAGGGAAACCGTGGTATAAAAAGAATTAAGGAGACGCAAAACCTCAAGCTTGGGGATGCCCAAGGCATGCCAAGATAATATTTCAAGAAGCCTCAAGCATCTAATCTTGGGGATGCCCCGGTAGGCATCCCACCTTTCTTCATCAACAATTATCGGTTAGTCTCGGTTGAGCCTAAGTTTTTGCTTCTTCACATGATGTGTGCTATTCTTGGAATGTCATTTTGTTTTGTTTTACTTTCTGTTTTAATAAAATACTTAGATCTGAAAGTTTTAAATAAGAGAGAGTCCTCAATTAGCTACCCATTTACTTAACTACTCATTTGATCTTCACTTATATCTTTTTGGAGTAGTTTGCCATTTACTCTTGTGCTTCACTTATATCCTATGAGTAAATTGTTGAATGAATTGAATGTCATGAAGTTGAAGTTATATTTTCATATCATGCCTAGTAGTAGCTTCACACTGGGTTTAGAAAGTGAAATCTTTTGAAGCTTGACAATCACAATATTGGTCATACAAGCAATTCATGAATGATTAGTATAAGGAAGAGAACTTTCACATGCAAATATATTATCTTGGACATAATCTATGATTGTGAATACCCATTAATTATTTTCAAACTTGAGCAAATTAGTTGAAGTTGGACAAGGAAGACAACGTAATGATTTATGTTTGGGTATATTTGCATAGAAATTATATTGTCATGGATCCTCCAACATGTGGTGTTTGCCTAGGATCTTTTGCTAGCCAAAAATTCGTACTAAGTAGAGATACTACTTGTGCATCCAAAAACCCTTAAACCCAGTTTCTTGCCATGAGTGTCCACCATACCTACCTATGGATTGAATAAGATCCTTCAAGTAAGTTGTCATCGGTGCATAAAGCAATAAAAATTGCTCCTAAATATGTTTGATCTTTTATTGTAAGGGAAAATTAGCGTTGTACGAACTTGTGATGGCAAACTAATAAAAGCGACGGACTGCATAATAAAGGTTACTATCATAAGGGGCAATATAACTTTATGTTCCTTTGCATTAAGAGCTTGGGCATCCAAATAAAAAGTGCATGGCAACCCCTGCTTCCCTTTGCAAAGGGCCTATCTTTTACTTTTCAGTATTTACTTTTATGCAAAGAGTCAATAGTATGAATTCTCACTTCAACCTCAACTATTCTCTAGTTAGCAAGCATCATGTGGTGGCGAAAGATCTAGGCACATACGACCAGTCAAATATATTTGATCATGATTTATTATTGTTGACAATTATCTCTATGATAAATGAGTTGGGAGGCGAAATATTAAGCCCCTATCTTTCTCTGTGTTCGATGGATGCCATTTGTTCTAAGAATATGCTTTGAGTACTAGCAATCATGGAAGACTATATGATGATTGAGTATGTGGAGCTCTTACTTAGACTTTGTTGAATAAGTTGAATCGCAATTGTTTGGTGACTAAGAATATAGGTTGTTGAGTTTCAAGAGAATTCATTGTTTGAACCTTAACATGTGAATTGGTTGCTACTTTAACATGAGAAGTTTTATGAGAAAGAATTGTTGTTATGATGCTAGGAAGAGTGATTGAAATTATCATTGATCAAACTTATGCACTTTGCTAGCATTCACACTTCATAAATTATTTCTTTTATCATTTACCTACTCGAGGACGAGTAGGAATTAAGCTTGGGGATGCTGATACGTCTCCAACGTATCTATAATTTATGAAGTATTCATGTTGTTATATTATCATTCTTTGATGTTTTACAATCATTTTATAGCAACTTTATATCATTTATTGGGACTAACCTATTGACATAGTGCCCAGTGCCAGTTGCTGTTTTTTGCTTGTTTTTTACTTCGCAGGAAATCGATATCAAATGGAGTCCAAACGCAGTGAAATTTTTTGGAGAATTTTTTTGGACTAGAACACCCGGGATGGGCTAAAAAAGTACCAGAGGGGAGCCCCGAGGTGGGCACAATCCACCTGGGCACGCCCAGGAGCCCAGGTGCCCCCTCGGTGACCTCCCACACCGCCTCTTCGCCCTATAAATTGCCAAATATTCCAAAAACCCTTGGGGTAACCCTAGATCAGAAGTTCCATCGCCGCAAGCCTCTGTAGCCACGAAAAACCAATCTAGACCCTGTTCCGGCACCCTGCCGAGGGGGAAATCATCACCGGTGGCCATCTTCATCATCCCTATGGCCACCATGATGAGGAGGGAGTAGTCCACCCTCGGGGCTGAGGGTTTGTACCAGTAGCTATGTGTTTAATCTCTCTCTCTCTCTCTCTCTCATATTCTTGAGATGGCACGATCTTGATGTATCACGGGCTTTGTTAATATAGTTGGATCATATGGTGTTTCTCCCTCTCTATCTTGTTGTGATGAATTGTGTTTTCCCTTTGAGATTTCGTTCTTATTGGATTGAATACTTTTATGGATTTGAGAGCACTTGATATATGTCTTGCATATGAATACCCGTGGTGACAATGGGGTATTATACTGATTCACTTGAGATATGTTTTGGCACTCAACTCGCGGATTCCCGAGGTGACATTGGGGTGATCTATGCATAGGGGTTGATGCACGTTCTCGTCTTTTGTTTCTCCGGTAGAAATCTTGGGGCACTCTTTGAGGTTCTTTGTGTTGGATTGACTGTTATGAATCTGAATTTGCTTTGGTGTTATTTTAGTACAAATTCTTGATAGATCGATCGGAAAGAATAACTTAGTGTTATTTTAGTACGAACTCTTGACAGATCGATCGGAAAGAATAACTTGGTGTTATTTTAGTACGAACTCTTGGATAGATCGATCGGAAAGAATAGCTACAAACAATTTCTTCTTATGTTCTCCGCTAGATAAGAACTTTGGAGTGATTCATCATCGCACTTTGAGGGATGGTTATACGATCCAGTTAGATTAGCATTGTTGAGAGATTGCACTAGTGAAAGTATGGACCCTAGGCCTCATTTTCAAGCATTGCAATACCGTTTGTGCTCCATTTTATGAATTGCTACCTTGCTGTTTTTTATTGTTCCTATTACAAAAATCAATATCTACTATCATTACTACGCTTGTATCACCATCTCTTCGCCGAACTAGTGCACCTATACAAATTACCATTGTATTTGGTGTGTTGGGGACACAAGAGACTCTTTGTTATTTGGTTGCAGGGTTGTTTGAGAGAGACCATCTTCATCCTACGCCTCCCACGGATTGATAAACCTTAGGTCATCCACTTGAGAGAAAATTGTTACTGTCCTACAAAACTCTGCGCTTGGAGGCCCAACACGAGTATACAAGAATAAAGTTGCGTAGTAGACATCAGTGAGCATTACCAGAGATTGACTACTCTTGCGGTTTCACTCCAATATCATGGGAGCAAGGACACGGATGACAATTGGATCAAGCGCAAGTTCCTCAAAGCTATCATGCCTTTCAGCAAGAGCGCGTCCTCCATGATCCGTCAAACACCGAACTTCCATACCTTGTCAATTGATGAGTACAAGGGGATTGATAACCCTCTTGCCCGCGTTGGGTGCAAGTATTTGCTTTTTGTGTGTGCAGGTACCACTTACCTTGTTTGCATGGTGTCTCCTATTGGTTCGATAAACCTTGGTGCTTAACTGAGGGAAATACTATCTGCTACTATAGTACATCACCATTCCTGTTCGGGGAAATCCCAATGCCTATCACAAGTAGCAAAAGAATTTCTGGCATCCTTGCTAGGGAGACTTCACCAACCAAATACAGGTTCCTTCACACACATTTATCATTTACTTGTTTTTCTTTTCTTTGCCATTTGCTTTTATTCGCCTTCTCTTTTTCATCTCCCTCTACTTCTCTAAAAAAAATACCAAAAATATCTTCTGTGCTATCCTTGCTTGAATCGTCATCATGGATGCTTCCCTTCCTCCGTACCTTGCGGAGGGTTCTGAGATCTTAAATTTTAAACAATTGAGTGATGAATCTTTAAAATAAGCTTGCGATAGACTACTAGAAATACAAGCGAGGGCTACTCCTAAATCCCATACCAAAACCCTACTTAAAAGCTTTTACTTTGGTTTATCCCTCCGTCATAGACACATATTGCATTTAATATTTGAGGGAGATTTTATTGGAAACAGTGCTTTTGACTCATATGAGAGGATGAAAATTTTTCTAGGACAACCCAAAATAGAAACTATTGAACCCTCTATTCTAGTAAGCTAACGACAAACCGAGTTGATTAAGGAAACCAAAGCTGGTATGGATGCACATCTTAAAGGGTTGTACAATATTTTCACCAGATTAAATGGTAATATAGTCATACAAAATGTAACATCCCCAGATGTTAACCCTGTCATTGAGCTAATTAATGTGCCATGTCATCATAATTCACTAAGTCAAAATGCCACTTGACCCAAATTCATACTTGAAATAAAGTCAAATATTTTACATTTTCAAAAATGCAAACAAAATAGTTCATAATTTTGCAAATAATCCCTAAGTATTTATCAAGTAGAAACCCACATAATTTGGCCCACAAATAAATTCCTAGAAAATTAATAAGTGGTCAACAACATCTAATATAGGCTTTTAAATATAAACAAATATTTATACAATTACAAACCACTTGAGACTTTATGTATGGCCTAAAAATGTTGCATTTGATTTATGTGCAAAGTTTCACTTAAAAAAACATTTAGTAGCAAAAGAAACTAGAAAACAAAGGAGAAAATGTAAAACACAGAAAAGATACTAAAAAAAAGAAGAGAAAGAAAGAAAAGGCCCATGTGGACTGGGGAAGCCCAGCCCACACCCCCACTTGCCTCCTACCTCCGGTACAGTAACAGGGGGGAAGCCGTGACGGCCATCCCATGGCGCCTGGTCTCGTGGCGGCCATCCCCGCACCCCCGATCGGATAAGAGCATCGCCAGGACCCATCTCGATCCCCTCCTAACCCTAGTGCCAACCACTCGCTCCCTCTCTCCTTGTCACTCTCTCCCGAACGCCTCTGGCACCGCGGCACCGTCGATCCCACGACCACCAGTCACCCCGCGCCACACGGAGACGTTCAGGAGGACAGCCATCGTCGTCTACATCGGCTCCAAGGGACGGATCGAGTTGGAAAGCACCACACCCTCGGGATCGACTCGTCTTCCCCGCCACGGCCGCATCATTCGTCGTTGGATTCGCCGCCTCCTGAGCTCCCCCGGACTCCCTAGCTCGTCATCGAGCACCTCGGTGAGGCCCCCATCCGATTTTCCCCTTCCCCCGTCGTATCCGTAGCCGTAGTCGTCGTTGTGCGCCATGGCCGGAGCTCCACCGTGGTCGCCCCAGGGGCTCCGCCCTCGCGCTCAACGTGCCCACGGGCACGCGCCCGCACACCTGGCTGCGTCCCACCGCGCCCCTGGCCGTCCCTGCCTGCGCCCGGAGCGGCCCCTACATGTGTGCCCATCCACAGGAGCTCGTGCCCCGCCTGCTCTCCTGCGCTACTGCTGAACTACTGCCGCTCCCTGCTCCCTGCTCCTTGCCCTCCTCTGCTGCTAGTGCTGCTACTAGCCACTGAGGTTGCCTGTTGCCGATGCCGCCGCTGTCTGCTTGCGGGCGCCGCAGCCTACTCGCCCCGCCCGCTGCCGCCGTACAGCTGCCGCTGCCACTCATCGCTCACCGGCCCAGCCTCACGCCGGCCGCCCCAGCCCCGTTCCGCGCGCCCACGTGCACGTCGTGCAGCACCGCACCCCGCGCCCAGCTCGTATGCATGCCGCTGCTGCTCTGCTGAATCTACTAATGCAAGCTACTGTAGCTGCTACTAGTTAGCTTTTCAATTTATACGTTGACTAACCCGCTAGACAGCCCCTAATCAGCATCTAAACAACTATGAACATGAGTACAAATAATATTAGTAGAAAGTATACATGACAAACTCCATTTTATCCCATTGGACCAAATCCTTTCGATGCATGGATTAAATCCTATGAAATTCACAAAATGCTAAGTTCTGTTAGCGGAAAAACTGAAAAACAGCTTTATATTCATAGCTACTTTAGAGCTGTTGGTGATCAAGCAAATGAACTCTAATATGGATGAAAGTGCCACTATCTTGTAGATCATAGAAATTACTCAAAATTGATATAGGGCACAAAATCATAGGATGTACAGAACAATAGTTGTAGCCTTTTGAAAACAGCTAAGTGATGTTTACAAAACTGATGCAATTCTCAGACTTAGCCAAATTCCAGTAAATTCTGAAAATTGCTTAAACTTTGAAAATTAATAGGAAAATAATCGTAGCTCAGATGAAAAAGTTTTATACATGAAAGTTGCTCAGAACGACGAGACGAATCCGAATACGCAGTCTGTTCGTCTGCCACACGCCTTTAGCATAGCGAACGTGGAACTTTTGCCTCTCTTTCATTTGTCCGGAAAATGCCAAACTTCGGGAAAACATTCCCGGATGTTTTCCCCTTCACCGGTATCACGTAGTACTTTTTAGAACACCCCTAGCTCTGTCTGAAGTCATGTCATGCATCTGTTTAATTGTATTTACTGTTTCTTCCCCCTCTTCCTATTCGCTAGACCCCGAGACCACTGACGATGCCCTGAAGATCGACGACCCCACTGACGACCCTGCCTTTGCCGCCGAGCAACCAGGCAAGCCCCCCCCCCCTTTGATCATCCCGATATAGCCCATTCTATTTTCTCATGCTTGCATTAGATTTTGCTACTGTTACTGTTATCCTATTTCTGCTACATAGCCTGTTTATTGTAACCTGCTGTTGATACCTCCTTGTTCATCCTAAACTGTTTAGAATAGACTGGGTAGAAACCCATTAGTGACCCCCACTTGTCCCGACTGCCCCGCTGGATTCTCAGAAGACCCGATCAACAGGATCGAAGACCAGGCCCCGGCACCGCACCTCACTTCCCCCATAGTTGCTCGACACTACTGGGTTACTATCGAGTGCCGAGGGTGATACCTCGTCAGCACTTCTGATGCTAACCTTATAGGTTAGTTAATCGGCCGTGGTCAGTGAGGGTGATACCTCCTACACCACCCCCGACAATGACAAAGTCGTGCAACACCTCAAGTGTGGACCTCGAGGGTGATTCCTCCTTCGTTCACCGTGACGATAACATCAGGTGGAATTCCATCGAGGGTGATTCCTCAGGGTTTCCCTTGGTGTTAGACACACGGATACTATGATTACTATGACTTTATCACTGATACTTGGAAAGGCGGGTCGACCCTGAGGGGTACCCGCGAATGATGGGATGTCGGGTTGACCTGGAAGTTACCCGTGAGATATTTACGAGGCGCGGCCGGGCATTCTTAGCCCTTGCAGCAAGTCCTCGAGATGGGGCGACGGGGTCACATCGATCGTGAGTCTCTGCTCATTACCGCAAGCCCCTAGTCCTCTAACGATTTGGATATTAATCTGAGCGGGCCTACGGCCTGATAGCACTAACCATCACGTGGGAATAGTTATGGGCACTTGGCATCGTAGCATCAGCCGAAAGCTCTGTCAGATGTCCAGTTCAGCAGTGCAGCACGATTGGATCGTGCCGGCCATTCGAGGCGGTGCTGGTATCCACTCTGCTCGCAACGACCAGGAGTGCACAGGGCGATGGCCCAAGACCCCTGAGCGCTTAGGAGGTAGACCGGTGGGGACCTCTCTGCTGAGCTCTAGGTAGGGCTGCGGTGTGTCGTTTGGGCGAGGCCGGGCATGACTCAGAAAAGTGTGTCCGGCCAGAGTTAAGCGAGCGTGGTGGGTAAGTTGGTGCACCCCTGCAGGGGAGAAAACATCTATCGATATCCGGTCCTACGGTAAAGGACACTTGGATTTGTATCCCGATCAATACAACTAGAACTTGTGATGATAACTGGATATGTGGCTCCGGGATCGCTTTCTCGCAGGGAGTCGAGGAAGGATCTCTGGGCGAGACTGTTACTTGACACAACCACTACTATATTATACTATGCTGATCTACTCTCTTCTAATGCTGCTAGACCGTTGAAGATGCTATTCTTCGATAGGACTAGACCTTCTCTCTATTCTGGCATTTCTGCAGCCCAGTCCACATATACAGCCTCCTTTTGAAAATGTGCATATGTAGTGTAGATCCTTGCTTGCTGAGTACCTCGGAGTACTCACGGTTGCTTTGCATTCTTTTTCTCCCCACATCATTTTGTCGTGACCAGATGACAGAGCCCCGGATACAGCTGCCCCGCCGACGACTACTACTACCACTCTGAGGGTGGTTGCTACTACGAGTTGGCCGACGACCAGGAGTAGGATCGGAGGGTCCCAGGCAGGAGGCCTGCTCCTTTCGATCGTAGTGTTTTGTTTTGCCCCGCCTTCTTCAGGCCTCTCTGTTTTATTTTTTATATCTGTACTCAGATATCTGATGCTTCCGCTGATGCTTGTATGCGAGCTTATGTATTCGAGCCCTCGAGGCCCCTGGCTTGTAATATATAGCTTGTATGACTTAATTTATGTTTTATAGTTGTGTTGTGATATCTTCAAGTGAGTCCTTAGGCTTGATCGTGTGCATTTGCGTGTATGGTTAGTGCACGATTAAGCCGGGGGCGTCACAGGTTGGTATCAGAGCCGACTGCCTATAGGAAACCCCCTTTCCAACTCCTTGGCCGAAGTTGAGTCTAGTGGTCCAAAATTGTTTTACTAACATGGTTGTGTAGCTCACGGGCCCACGTCGCCAACTGGGTGGTATTAGGATCTTTTATTTCTTGTCTATACTCTGGGACTCTGATCTCTCTTCCTTTCGGGTTAAAGATTTTGCTAACTCTAACACTAGGTTCTCGTAACCGCTTCCTCCCGGAGAGCCCCGCATGCCAGATGATCGCTTGGTTCATCAGAAGAGTCCGAAAATACTCCTCGAGGTTCCCGAGACCCTTATGCCCACTGCTCTTGCAAGTTCCCTACTACCGATGATCACCGTGAACAGCTACACATCTTTGCCATTTGTATCTTCATTCCCAGTTACTCCTTTATGTACGAGTTACCCTGAATTATCCCTCGTTAATCCGGGAATCCTTTGTGCCTATTGCCGTGCAGCTTCTTTCGCACTACGGATAATTCCTCACACTTATCAAGGATTCGTCCATCCCTAGTTGATCATGTGTTTCGCAACATCCTTCCCATTGTTAATCAATCTTCCGAAAATTCCCTGCAGCCTAATGCTCTTGATTCTCCTTGCCTGCTTGCATCAGGATTAACTCCATATGTCTAGTAATATTCTTTAAAATTCTTTGTGATTGTCATTCAGTTCCTATGGATTCAACGTGTGTGTGAATACTCGCAATCATCAATTAATCCTTGGAAATTTTCTTTCCGGCTCAGACATCGTTCCGGATATGAGCTGGTTCTTGCACAATCAAGATTTGATCGGGTGCACCTCTAAGTCTATTCAACTTACTCATCTTTTGATCAGAGCCTCTGCTTCTGATCCTTCATCTTGAAATCATAATTCCTTTATACTCAAGCATCAAATTATTCAGACGTTTCTACAAGCCGATGCCTTTGCATCCCCTTCTTCATCTGATTGATTACCGATACTCACATCAACTCTGTCGTGAATCGCCAGATCCATTGTTGGGTTATTATCTGATAGAGTCTTTCATATTCAATAATCTTGTGAGTCCTTTTCTCGGATACATAACGCCTTTGGTAAATGGTATCCTCTGCTTTGTCAACCTTGCTCTGCTTCCGAGCTTAAGTTCATTACTTCTGCAAATTGTGGTATATGTTCCTAAGATACCCCTACGGGTTGAACCTATGCTTTCCCTAATCCGTGTGAAGTCGAAAGTTATGCGAGTCATACTCTTCTGGTACTTCACCAGATAAATCTTCCACACTACAATTTCTTCGAAAACGAGGAGTAAATGAAAGGTTATGCATTGAAGAAGTGGGAGTCGACCTTGAACCTTTGTGTTCATGCCCATAGACACGATGTAGAACTCATCATGGAAGTTGCTCGTAAAAATAATTATTTCCTTAGAATAAGTTCATCTTGTATCTGTGAATTGATCCTTTGCAATCGTGGTTCCGACCATATTTTCTCCTTGATTCCATATCCCAGACAAGTTAAAAATACTTGTCCTCTGCAGATCATTTCACCCGTCCAACCTCTACTCCAATTTACCTTTCGGTATTACCCCTAGTGCTTGTTACTGGGAAGTTTAATACCCTATCACATCATTCCTAGCCTGATCGGCTGTATTTTTATTGTGCCAACTTTTAACTGTGCTACCTGGTCCTTATTCCCGGAGCACAACTTTCGACGATGAGTTAAGCTTACGTCGATCTTCCTCATCTTGTCATTTCACCTCAAACAACAAGCTTGATTTCGAGCTTGTGTCATATCCGTGGTTCCAATAACCTTTCGCTTCGACATTCCTTTTGCCTGATGTCATCGCTGACCGACTACATCTTCCTGAAACCTTTCGACAAATGTGTCGTGATCACCGATAGTATTTTGGCTTTCTCGGAGATGTCCATTGAATTCATGGCTAGAAATACCATCTCTGCCCCTCGATGATTTGTGATATCATCAATGACATCCTTGACTTCCTGCCAACACAGACCTGGTCGTGTTTGGTTAATCCTTACATTCCGAGATAATCTTGGAAGTGTTCCCTTATATATCTTGTGATCTTCAGATCCAACTCTTACCCGAAACACCATGTTATTGCTACCTCGAAGCATGACTGTGGTATTCCGAACACCAACATGAACATTGGAAGCACATTGCCAAATGTTTCTCGATCAATTATCCAAACACCGTTGTATGGGTAATAACATGATTCTTCCCTCGCCCCCTTATCTAAATGCCTTTGGACTTGCTGTCATATCATGTATATCATGTTCCGCTTTTTCCCTGGGAAGGATATACTACCAATTTTTGGTGTGTAAACACATCTTCCTTCCCATTGGTTAATTTGAATAATCAATTAATCATAATTTCATTTCCATTATTTTGTTTAACCTTTCCAGTAATCTAGCTTATCTAAGCAGAAATAATTCTCTGCCTATGAAAACATCTCGGTCTACAACTCTGTCGGTGAGACCCTGTTACTATTGTTGATGATTTTACGGTAACCATCGATGGCCGAGAACTTTCCCTATTGGTCCGCCTTGTTCAACGAGCAGGAAAATGGTTCTCTTCGTCCCTCGCCCTTGGTGCCGAAGTTGTTACCGACATAGCTGACAGACTATCCTCTGACATACTTTGTTGTCGAGACCGGAAAGATGTCACCGATCTCCCTACTCTTGATCGACCCTCATCACAGTTCCACAGGATCGGAACCTGACTCTCCCGAACAACCTTGATTCCGAAATATTCTTGCATTTGGCTCCGAATCATGCCACGAGCCACCCTCCGAGAGATGATCTATTCCCGATGTTCTGAACCCTTTTCCACACCCCGTTCAGGTATCGATCGGATGTCCATTCGCTTGAAACTTCTTATTGTACCTTCACACTTTACTCTCGATGTTTTCTAAAGTTTCAACTCGAGAGATACTTCTGCCACATTCCCGGAATTGTTCACCAGATAATTAACCTGATAAGGGTTAGTTCTCCCGAAGTTACTTTTACTTCCCTACTTAAATCTCGGGATGAGATTTCTTGTAGTGGAGGAGATTTGTAACATCCCCAAATGTTAACCCTGTCATTGAGCTAATTAATGTGCCATGTCATCATAATTCACTAAGTCAAAATGCCACTTGACCCAAATCCAACTTCAAATTCATACAGGAAATAAAGTCAAATATTTTACATTTTCAAAAATGCAAACAAAATAGTTCATAACTTTGCAAATAATCCCTAAGTGTTTATCAAGTAGAAACCCACATAATTTGGCCCACAAATAAATTCCTAGAAAATTAATGAGTGGTCAACAACATCTAATATAGGCTTTTAAATATAAACAAATATTTATACAATTACAAACCACTTGAGACTTTGTGTATGGCCTAAAAATGTTGCATTTGATTTATGTGCAAAGTTTCACTTAAAAAAACATTTAGTAGCAAAAGAAAATAGAAAACAAAGGAGAAAATGTAAAACACAGAAAAGATACTAAAAAAAGAAGAGAAAGAAAGAAAAGGCCCATGTGGACTCGGGAAGCCCAGCCCACACCCCCACTTACCTCCGGTACAGTAACAGGGGGAAGCCGTGGCGGCCATCCCATGGCGTCTGGTCTCATGGTGGCCATCCCCACACCCCCGGTCGGATAAGAGCATCGCCAGGACCCCCCTCGATCCCCTCCTAACCCTAGTGCCAACCACTCCCTCCCTCTCTCCTTGTCACTCTCTCCCGAACGCCTCTGGCACCGCGGCACCGTCCATCCCGCGACCACCAGTCACCCTGCGCCACACGGAGACGTTCAGGAGGACAGCCATCGTCGTCTACATAGGCTCCAAGGGACGGATCGAGTTGGGAAGCACCACACCCTCGCGATCGACTCGTCTTCCCCGCCACGGCCGCACCGTTCGTCGTTGGATTCGCCGCCTCCTGAGCTCCCCTGGCCTCCCTAGCTCGTCATCGAGCACCTCGGTGAGGCCCCCATCCGATTTTCCCCTTCCCCCATCGTATCCGTAGCCGTAGCCGTCGTTGCGCGCCATGGCCGGAGCTCCGCCGTGGTCGCCCCAGGGGCTCCGCTCTCGCACTCACTGCGCCCACGGGCACACGCCCGCACACCTGGCCGCGTCCCACCGCGCCCCTGGCCGTCCCTGCCCGCGCCCGGAGCGGCTCCTACATGTGCGCCCGTCCGCAGGAGCTCGTGCCCCGCCTGCTCTCCTGCGCTACTGCTGAACTACTGCTGCTCCTTGCCCTCCTCTGCTGCTAGTGCTGCTGCTAGCCGCTGCTGTTGCCTATTGCCGACACCGACGCTGTCTGCTTGCGGGTGCCGCAGCCTACTCGCCCCGCCCGCTGCCGCTGTACACCTGCCGCTGCCACTCATCGCTCACCGGCCCTGCCTCACGCCGGCCGCCATAGCCCCGTTCCACACGCCCACGGGCACATCGTGCAGCGCCGCACCCCGCGCCCAGCTCGTATGCATGCCATTGTTGCTCTGCTGAATCTACTAATGCAAGCTATTGTAGCTGCTACTAGTTAGCTTTTCAATTTATACATTGACTAACCCGCTAGACAGCCCCTAATCAGCGTCTAAACAACTATGAACATGAGTACAAATAATATTAGTTGAAAGTATACATGACAAACTCCATTTTATCCCACTAGACCAAAACCTTTCGATGCATGGATTAAATTCTATGAAATTCACAAAATGGTTCTGTTAGCTGAAAAACTGAAAAACAGCTTTATATTCATAGCTACTTTAGAGCTGTTGGTGATCAAGCAAATGAACTCTAATATGGATGAAAGTGCCACTATCTTGTAGATCACAGAGATTACTCAAAAATTATATAAGGCACAAAATCATAGGATGTACAGAACAATAGTTGTAGCCTTTTGAAAACAGCTAAGTGATGTTTAAAAAACTGATGCAATTCTCAGACTTAGCCAAATTCCAGTAAATTCTGAAAATAGCTTAAACTTTGAAAATTCGTAGGAAAATAATCGTAGCTCGGATGAAAAAGTTTTATACATGAAAGTTGCTCAGAACGACGAGACGAATCCGAACACGCAGTCTGTTCGTCTGCCACATGCCCCTAGCATAGCGAACGTGGAACTTTTCCCTCTCTTTCATTTGTCCGGAAAATGCCAAACTTCGGGAAAACATTCCCGAATGTTTTCCCCTTCGCCAGTATCACGTAGTACTTTTTAGAACACCCCTAGCTCTGTGTGAAGTCATGTCATGCATCTGTTTGCTTGTATTTAGTGTTTCTTCCCCCTCTTCCTATTCGCTAGACCCCGAGACCGCTGACGATGCCCTGAAGATCGACGACCCCACTGACGACCCTGCCTTTGCCGCCGAGCAACCAGGCGAGCCCCCCTTTGATCATCCCGATATCGCCCATTCTATTTTCTCATGCTTGCATTAGATTTTGCTACTGTTACTGTTATCCTATTTCTGCTGCATAGCCTGTTTATTGTAACCTGCTGTTGATACCTTCATGTGCATCCTAAACTATTTAGAATAGACTAGGTAGAAACCCATCAGTGACCCCCACTTGTCCCGACTGCCCCGCTGGATTCTCAGAAGACCCGATCAACAGGATCGAAGACCAGGCCCCGGCACCGCACCTCACTTCCCCCTTAGTTGCTCGACACTACTGGGTTACTATCGAGTGCCGAGGGTGATACCTCATCAGCACTTCTGATCATAACCTTGTAGGTTAGTTAATCGGCCGTGGTCAGTGAGGGTGATACCTCCTACACCACCCCCGACAACGACGAAGTCGTGCAACACCTCAAGTGTGGACCTCGAGGGTGATTCCTCCTTCGTTCACCGTGACGATAACATCAGGTGGAATTCCATCGAGGGTGATTCCTCAGGGTTCCCCCTGGTGTTAGACACACGGATACTATGATTACTATGACTTTATCACTGATACTTGGAAAGGCGGGTCGACCCTGAGGGGTACCCACGAATGATGGGATGTCGGGTTGACCTGGAAGTTACCCGTGAGATATTTACGAGGTGCGACCGGGCATTCTTAGCCCTTGCAGCAAGTCCTCGAGATGGGGCGACAGGGTCACATCGATCGTGAGTCTTTGCTCGTTACCGCAAGCCCCTAGTCCTCTAATGATTTGGATATTTAATCCGAGCAGGCCTACGGCCTGATAGCATTAACCATCACGTGGGAATAGTTATGGGCACTCGGCATCGTAGCATCAGCCGAAAGCTCTGTTAGACTTCCAGTTCAGCAGTGTGGCACGGTCGGATCATGCCGGCCATTCAAGGTGGTGCTGGTATCCACCCTGCTCGCAACGACCCGGAGTGCATAGGGCGATGGCCCAAGACCCCTGAGCGCTTAGGAGGTAGACCGGCGGGGACCTCTCTGTTGACCTCTAGGTACGGCTGCGGTGTGTCGTTTGGCCGAGGCTGGGCATGACCCAGAAAAGAGTGTCCGGCCGGAGTTAAGCGAGTGTGGTGGGTAAGTTGGTGCACCCCTGCAGGGAAGAAAACATCTATCGATAGCCGGTCCTACGGTAAAGGACACTCGGAGTTGTATCCCGATCAATACAACTAGAACTTGTGATGATAACTGGATATGTGGCTCCGGGATTGCTTTCTCGCAGGGACTCGAGGAAGGATCTCTGGGCGAGACTGTTACTTGACACAACCACTACTATATTATACTATGCTGATCTACTCTCTTCTAATGCTGCTAGACCGTTGAAGATGCTAGTCTTCGATAGGACTAGACCTTCTCTCTATTCTGGCATTTCTGCAGCCCAGTCCACATATACAGCCTCCTTTTGAAAATGTGCATAAGTAGTGTAGATCCTTGCTTGCTGAGTACCTTGGAGTACTCATGGTTGCTTTGCATTCTTTTTCTCCCCACATCAGTTTGTCATGACCAGATGACGGAGCCCCGGATACAGCTGCCCCGCCGACGACTACTACTACCACTCCGAGGGTGGTTGCTACTACGAGTTGGCCGAAGACCAGGAGTAGGATCGGAGGGTCCCAGGCAGGAGGCATGCGCCTTTCGATCGTAGTGTTTTGTTTTTTCCCCGCCTTCTTAAGGCCTCTTTGTTTTATTTTTTATATCTGTACTCAGATATCTGATGCTTCCATTGACGCTTGTATGTGAGCTTATGTATTCGAGCCCTCGAGGCCCCTGGCTTGTAATATAAAGCTTGTATGGCTTTATTTATGTTTTAGAGTTGTGTTGTGATATCTTCAAGTGAGTCCTTAGGCTTGATCGTGTGCATTTGCGTGTATGGTTAGTGCACGATTAAGCCGGGGGCGTCACACAAAATAGGAAGTATGATGCCTTGGAACAAAAAATTGAGAATTTCCATATTCTGAATGCTGAGGTAGAAACCATCAAAGGGAAACTTGATCATTTAATCCATCTAATCAAGGAATGTAAGGAAATTAAGTTGGGGGCGTAAGATTGGAAATAACTCTGAACTCTTTGGGAAAGAACAATTGACATCGCTTTAAAAGATGGTAACACTCGAAACTATGCATTATGCCTAGTTAGGGGCATTAAACAATAGCGCTTGTTGGGAGACAACCCAATAGTTATCTTTATTATTTCCTTTTTATTTTGGTGTGTCAACATGATTATTGCTACTGTAATGATTATGTTTTTTGAATTTTGTGCCAAGTAAAGTGATGTAGGGTGGAACCTTAAGGCCGATCTTTCACGATTTGGAGGGGATCCCATGAAGAACACGAAGAACGCACAAGAGGGAAACGAGAGGAAACACTCAAATCAACGAGAAACGATCACACATGTGCTAGATCCATGAACACAAAGAGAGATACATGATCCAAACACAACAAAGGACGATACAAGCGGTATGTAGTTCTTCCCAATCCGTGATGAGATGGGGGCTTGAATCCACGAGGGGATCTTCCCTTGACGGGGTCTTGAATCCACTTGGGATCTTCTCCGCGGAGGCCTCGGTCTCCAATGGAGTATGTATCAAGTGGATGAGCAAAGCTCTGTCTCTAAAATGAGCTAAACCAATGCTAACCCTAATAAGAGGGATGAGGAGGAGTATATATAGTCTAGGGGGGTGAAGGGGTACATGGGCTTCGGCCTGAAACACTGTGCATAGACAGGCGTCGGACGTCCCACCGTTACCGGTCGTCCGGTGGCTCGCGAGGTTCCGGACGTCCCACCGTTACCGGTCGTCCGGTGGCTCGCGAAGGTCCAGACATTTCGGCTCTAATCAGGTGGCGTCAGATATCCGGAGACAGTCGGTCGTCCGAAGAGCTCAAATTTCTAATATTTTCCTTCTATGAGGTGGCAGCGGATTTCCGGAGGGGCTCGGTCGGCCAGTCGCTGGGGAGGTGTCGGACGTCCGGTCTATGTCGGTCGTCTGACCGCTGTAGCATTCACTGGCTGGCCCTTCAGGCTGGTGGAGGCTCCAGGCGTCGGACGTCCGGCGTGGTCCGGTCGTCCGATGGCTATAGACTTTTGGCAGCTTCTCCGTTTGGTCCTTGAACTTGGTGTCCTCGCCGTTTTATCCGTTGGATGTAGTTGCTCTGTGGCTTCCCTCTAAGTACCTCATCACACATAGGGTCTCCACTTGAGGTAGTAGCCATGTCTCACATGTGGAAAGTGGTAGTTCGGAGAGGAGCGAGTTCACCTTATCTTCGATAGCCTTTGCTCGAGCTCTAGTCATTGGTCAATGTGGTGTCGTGGGAGACAAAGGTACGTCCATGGGGATGACCATAGGATACTCCGCATCATCTCCCCCACCCCCTTGGGAAAGATCCAACCTCGGATCAAAAGCCTCATCACCATGGTAGGGAGAGAGATCCTTGATGTTGAACACATGGCTCACGGTGTACTTGTCGCGCGGTAGGTCGATCTTGTATGCATTGTTGTTGTAGCATGCTAGCACCTTGAAGGGTCCGTCGGCTCGAGGTAGAAGCTTTGACTTGCGTTCGTTGGGGAAGTGGTCCTTGCGAAGGTGTAGCCACACAAGATCTCCTTTGTTGAATATCATCGGGTTCTTGTTGGTGTTGATCTTGGTCACGAGGCATTGTACTTGGTGCTCGATGGTGTGCCTTGTATCTTCATGCACCTTCTTGAGATAGCTCGCTCTTGCACTCGCGTCCATGTTGATGCACTCTTGTAGTGGTAGTGGTAGAATGTCCAATGGGGACAGCGGGTTGAAACCATAGACGACCTCGAAGAAGGACTTGTCGGTAGTCGAATGTCTTGCGCGATTGTAGGCATAATCGGCGATGGGTAAGCACTCCTCCCACTCCTTGATGTTCCTTTTGATCAACACTCGTAGGAGAGTAGATAGCGTCCGGTTTGTGACCTTCGTTTGGTCGTCGGTTTGTGGATGGTATGCCGAAGAGAATAAGAGCTTGATTCCGAGCTTGGCGCATAGGGTCTTCCAAAAGTAGCTTAGGAACTTGACGTCGCAGTCCGAGACAATCGTCTTTGGCACTCCATGTAGACGCAAGATTTGCCTACAAAAGAGATTGGCAACATGTGAAGCATCGTCTATCTTGTTGCATGGAATAAAATGTGCCATCTTTGAGAAACGGTCCACAACCACAAATACAGAATCTTTGCCATTTCTAGTTCTAGGCAAACCAAGCACAAAGTCCATACTAATATCTTCCCATGGGTGATACAGAATAGGAAGTGGCATATAGAGGCCATGGGATTGAGCTTTCGACTTAGCTTTGCGACATGTAGAGCATCGGTTGGTGTAGCGAGAGACGTCACGGAACATCTTGGGCCAAAAGTAGTTCTTTGAGAGCGTAGCGAAGGTCTTGTCACGTCCAAAGTGTCCCATAAGTCCTCCTCCATGAGCTTCTTGCAAAAGTAACAAACGAAGAGAAGACTCAGGAATACAAAGCTTGTTATCTCTCATTAGATAATCATCCTTGATGTAATATCGTTCCCAAGATGTATGCATCGAACATTCAGCTTAAGGGGTAGCAAAAGTAGGACCATGCACATACAAGTCTTTTATGTGCTCAAAGCCAATGACATTCAATTCAAGTTGAGTTACAAGCATGCATTTACGGGAAAGAGCATCCGCCACAACATTCTTTTTACCCTTAATGTACTTGATGACATAAGGAAAAGACTCAATAAACTCACTCCATTTGGCATGTCGCTTATTCAATTTAGTTTGACCCTTAAGGTATTTAAGTGTTTCATGATCCGTATGGATGACAAATTCATGAGGGCGAAGATAATGTTACCACACATGCAAGACTCTCACCAAAGCATATAATTCTTTGTCATAGATGGAATAGTTAAGTTGCGCGCCGAAAAGTTTTTCACTAAAATAAGCAATTGAGCGCTTCTCTTGCATCAACACACCTCCTATGCCATTACCACTAGCATCGCAATGAACTTCAAAAGTTTATCAAAGTTGGGTAATGCAATCAATCGAGCATGTGTAAGCTAATTATTAAGCTCATTAAATGTGGTATCTTGGGATGGTCCCCAAACAAATGGTGCATTCTTCTTACTCAAGGCATGCAAAGGTGATGCAATAGTGCTAAAGTCCTTAACAAATCTACGATAGAAACAAGCTAGGCCAAGGAAGCTTCGCACTTGTTGCAAGTTGGTCGGTTGTGGCCAAGTTTTAATAGCATCAATTTTAGCTCCATCTACATGAACACCCTTAGATGACACAACAAAGCCCAAGAAAACAAGCTTGTCAACACCAAAAAGGCATTTTTTTTCCATATTAGCATAAAGGCGCTCTTTTCTTAGAGTTTGCAAAACAGTTCTAAGATGGGTGACATGATCTTCTAAAGACATGCTAAACACAAGTATATCATCAAAGTAGACCACAACAAATAGGCCAATGTATGGGCGAAGAACATAATGCATCACGCGCATAAAAGTACCAGGTGCTTCGGATAAGCCCATAGGCATAACTAGCCATTCATACAAGCCAAACTTGGTTTTGCAATCGGTTTTCCATTCATCACCTTCTTGAATGCGGATTTGGTAATAGCCACTTTTAAGATCAATTTTAGAGAAAATGGTGGCTCCGCTAAGCTCATCTAGCATATCATCAAGGCGAGGAATAGGATATCTATAACGAACGATGATAGCATTGATGGGCAGTCGGAACACATGCGAAAACCACCATCTTTCTTAGGCACAAGAACGACCGGGATGGCACAAGGGCTTAAGCTTTCACGTACATGCCCATTGTCAATGAGTTGTTGTACTTGCCTTTGTATTTCCTTGGTTTCTTCGGGGTTGCCGCGGTAGGGTGCCTTGTTTGGTAGGGGTGCGCCAGGGATAAGGTCGATTTGTTGTTTGAGGCCTCGTAATGGAGGTAGTCCCAGAGGTAGCTCATCGGGAAAAACGTCCAAGAATTCCTGCAATAGAGAAGACAACACTAAAGGTAGATTGTGAGAGGTGTTAGTCCTTGCCGCTTCATCTTTGCACAATAGGACATAGTGGGTGACACTAGATGGGTTCTCACACACTTCTCTCATCTCTCTTTTGGTAGCTAAGAGTACTAAGTTTTTCTTGTCGCTCATCGTGGAGGCACTCAATTTTGGCTTATGGTACTCACTCTCTTTTTGGCGGTTCATCTCTCTCACTATTCTCTCCATGATGGGTGGTTGCTTGCTTGTCGGTGATCACTTGGCTTGGTGACATAGGTCATGGCACATACTCCTTTCCCTTCATCTTGAAGCTATAGTGATTGGTTCGCCCATTGTGGATGACGCCGCGGTCGAATTGCCAAGGTCGTCCAAGTAGGAGATGGAAAACGGGCATGGGAACCACATCACACTCCAAGGTATCTTTGTATGCTACAATCTTGAAGGAGATTGAATGGTGTGCTCCACTTGGATGGTGCCGGAGTCGCTAAGCCATTGGACCTTGTAGGAACGAGGATGCTTCATCTTGACCAATTGTAGCTTGGAGCATAGTTCTTCACTTGCCAAGTTGTGGCAACTTCCTCCGTCGATGATGACCCTAACGGAACGGCCGTCGATGACCGCTTTGGTATGGAAGATGTGGAAACATTGGTCTTCCTCTTGTTGGTGTTGAAGTGTCAAGACCTTGGAGACAACGAGAGCAGGGCTCGAATCATTGTCACAAAATACTTGGTCATCTTCATCTTCATTCACTTGCCGGTGCATGGCCACATGCTCAAGTGCTTCCATTTCTTATTCACTCATAGAGTCATAGGTACCTTCGTCGTTGGCGATCATGGTGCGCCGGTTGGTGCACTCAAATGTCTTGTGGCCTCGGCCTCCACATGTGAAGCATTTGATGGAACTTGTCTTGACGGTCTCATCTGTTGGAGTTGTAGATGATGAAGCTCTCGGCTTGAAGTTGCTTGTTGTAGGAGGACGACTTGAGGTTGTTTGAAGTTTTTTCGTAACTTGACTTGTCGCCGTTGCTTGGGGAAGCTTTGGTTGAGGTAGAAGGTGTTGTAGTCATTGAAGCTTGATTATAGAAGCAGGATGTCTTGGAAGAGTACTTGGCGTACTTATAGTCATCTTGCACTTGACGCTCCGCCTTGGTAGCTTGGTGCACTAGCTTGATGAGGGTGGAGTAAGGTTGGAAGTCGGCGATCTTCTTGATAGGATGGTTGGCCATTCAAGAAACGTGCCATGGTTTGCTCCTCATCTTCCGTTACATTAGCTTGTATCATGGCAATCTCCATTTCCTTGTAGTATTCTTCAACGGACTTGGTGCCTTGCTTGAGGAGTTGCAATCTCTTGAAGAGGTCACGGCTATAGTACGTGGGTCCAAAGCGCGCTCGCATGACATCCTTCATTTGATTCCATGTTGTGATGGGTGGGTCACCTTTTGCTTCTCGCTGCTCAATGACTTGCTCCCACCAAATGAGGACATAGTCTTGGAACTCAAGCGATGCCATGGCGATCTTCTTTTCTTCTTCATAGTTGTGAAAACGGAAGATCTTGTCAACCTTCAATGCCCATGAAAGGTAGTCTTCGGGGTCGTTGCTTCCGGAGAACTTGGGCATGGTGAACTTGAGCTTGGCGTAGCGTTGCTCGTCATTGTGGTTGGGATGATCGTGATTGTAATGACGCTCTTGCCGTGGAGGAGGGTCTTGAACCGCTTGCTCCTCGTGCTCCACTTTATTAGCTTGAAGGGGAGGGTGTGCAATTCTTGCACGGTTCCTCATCTCTTGGCGCCCCTCAAGGCGTGCGGCTTCTTCTTTCGCTCTCGGTGGAGGGCCTCTTCTTTTAGATGTACTTGGCAGTTGCGCTCGTTGACGGCTTTAGTGTATTCCCGTAGAGCACGTTGGGCTTCAAGGGCTTGTTCCTCACGGTGTTGATGCTCTTGTCGAAGGGCGTCACCATCTTGTTGTTCTTGTCGATCTTGGCGTATTGGAGCTTGCTCTTGGACCGGAGGTTCATTAGCTTGTTGCCGTAGGTACATGGGCTTTGATACGTCTCCAACGTATCTATAATTTTTTATTGTTCCATGCTGTTATATTATCATTCTTGGATGTTTTACAATCATTTTATAGCAACTTTATATCATTTTTTGGGACTAACCTATTGACATAGTGCCCAGTGCGAGTTGCTGTTTTTTGCTTGTTTTTTACTTCATAGAATATCAGTACCAAACGGAGTCCAAACACAGCAAAAAAAAATTGGAGATTTTTTTTGGACCAGAAGACAACTTGGGAGCAAAGGAAGCACCTAGCGGGAGGCCCGTGGGGCCCATGATACACCAGGGCACGCCAGAGGCCCCTGGCATGCCCTGATGTATCATGGGGCCCACGAAGGTCTCCTCCACCACCTCTCAGCTCTATAAACACCCAAATATTCCAGAAACCCTAGAGGAGTCGACGAAACACAATTCCAGCCGCTGCAAGTTCCAGAACCATGAGATCCAATCTAACACGATCACGGAGGGGTTCATCATCCTCATTGGTGCTTCTTCGATGATGCGTGAGTAGTCCACCATAGACCTACGGGTCCATAGGCAGTAGCTAGATGGCTTCTTCTCTCTTTTTGATTCTCAATACAATGGTCTCTTAGAGATCTATTTGATGTAATGACTTTTTGCGGCGAGTTTGTTGGGATTCGATGAAGTTCGAGTTTATGATCAGATCTATATCCATGAAAGTTATTTGAGTCTTCTTTGATCTCTTATATGCATGATTATTTATAGCCTCGTATTTCTTCTTTGAATCTTTGGTTTAGTTAGGCCAACTAGATTGATTTTTCTTGCAATGGGAAGAGGTGCTTTGTGATGGGTCTATCTTACGGTGTCCTCACCCAGTGACAGAAGGGGTAGCGAGGCACGTATGTATCGTTGCTATTAAGGATAACAAGATGGGGTCTATTCCTACATGAATAGATCTTGTCTACACCATGTAACACCCCTGTGTAATAACCTCTGTGACCATTTGCTAATAATGCCAAGTCATCCTCATTTGCAGTGCCTAGTCACATTGGTTAAAGATTCAATTCAAAACCCTCTCTGAAAATCAACTCAAATTCAAAAGTGCAAAATAAAGTTGCTCAAAACTTGCTGGAAAAATGTCCACCTTCTAGCAAATATTCCAAAACAATTGTTGTTAAGGAACACAACATCACCATAAACTTGAAATGGGCTAGAGCATTTAAACAGTGCCAAATCAGCATTAAAAATGCCTTTTCCATTTTTTGAAAAATCCAAATGAATTCCAAAATTGCTCAAACTTTTTGTGGCAATGTGGAATATTCTAATGTAATTATGTGGCCAAGTTTCACATCTTTACTAAGACATTTGATGGCTCAAATTATTGCAAAACTATTCTGTAAAAAGAAAAGCAGAAACAGAAAAATAAAAAAAAGAAAAGAGGCACTGTGCACTAGGCCTAAGTGCACAGTGCCCCGAACCCAGCCCACCAGCCCATCTCCCTCTTTCTCTCCCCTGCATGTCGCCGCCACCGTGGACGAGCGCGCGCGCCGGCAGCGCGTCGACAGCGCGACATCCACCGACGCCGAGGCTCGTCGAGGGGATAAGGACCCGGCCCCGTTCGTCCCCCCTGATCCTTCTCCGTCACTTCTTCCCCCTCTCCCTCGCTCGCTCCGCTCCTCCTCTCCCTCAGACCCGTCGAGGCCGGGCGAGGTCGCCGCCGTCCGCCGTCATCCGCGTAGCCGCAGGGCTCCCCGCGCCTCGCCAACGTGTCCGAGAGCTCCGCCGGCTTCTTCTTGTTCTTCAGGTGCAACCAGACGGAGCCAGGAACCCCTGCACCGAGCCCCACGACCTCGTCTTCAACCTCGGTCACCGGCGATCCCCTTCTTCTTCGGCGATGTTCTGCTGCTCTTAAACTTCCAAGGGCCCTCTTGCGTGCCGCTCGGTGAGCTCCTCCGCCTCCTGCTCCTCCTCGTTAACCCCCTCGGGCTCTGCAGCTAGCTCGACATCCCGCCCGTGAGCTCACCGCCGCAGTTCACCTTGCCGCCGTGGCCATGGTCCCTGTCGTGCTCTCCTGAGCTCGGCATCGAGTTCCTGGTGCTCCCAGGAGACCATCAAGCACGAACGCGTGCTTCCCTGTTCCCCCTAGCGCTGGTTCTACTAGCGCCCGAACTCCGGCACCACTTTTGCTCATCGTCGGCGCCGTTCCGGTCGATCCTGACGCCTCGCGCTAGCATAGTTGGACGCGGCATTCGCTGCTCGTTCGAACGCGCCCAAGCGCACGCGAAAATACCCTCTGTAGACGAAACCCGGCGCGCTCTGGCGACGCGCCGCTGTGTTTTTGGTCACCGGAGTTATCTCCGGCGCCGGCGCCGACGTGGCTCAGTGGGCCCCGCCCCTGGTTCGCTGACTAGTGGGCCTCGCGGGCCCCCGTTGACTGGTTTGACCAGTCAACGTGCTGACTAGGCACCCCCAGCCACTGACATGCGGGCCCCACCGCTTAATCCACTAATTAAAACATTTCAATCATTAAAACTTAATTAGATATATTAATTAGTCAATGACATGTGGGGCCTACTAGCTAAATAATTCGTTTTAGTTAAAATTAATACTCTGTTAACTAACAGAGGCTGACAGGTGGGCCCCACAGGTCAGGTTTGACTCTGGTCAGCCCTGTTGACTACTGACATCATCAATACATCATGCTGACATCATCTCATACTATTCTGGATAATGTTGAATTAAGTAAATAAAATAAATTCCAGAAAATGTCTAAAATCTTTGAAAATTCGTAGAAATTAAACCGTAGCTCAGATCGAAAAACTTTGTACATGAAAGTTGCTCAGAACGACGAGACGAGTCCAACCGTGCCATCTGTTTCCGTGTTGGGACCCTCTACGGAGGTGAACCCGCAACTTTTAGCCTATTTCCGATAGATGAATAGTGCATATATACCGGTTAATAAATCCAACCTTAATCCTAAAATAACTAATATGATTTAGACATGTCTTTAGGCAACCTTGCACTGCATGATAGCATAGCATGCTCTGTGTTGCATATGATTGTTGTGTATTTATTTGTTTCCTCCCCCTCTTCTCTTTCGGTAGACCCCGACACCGACGCTGCTCCGGAGACTGACAACACCACTAACGACCTTGCCTTTGTCGCCGAGCAACCAGGCAAGCACCCCCCCTTTGAACATTCTGATACCGCCTATTCTCTTCTCTCTTATGCTTGCATTAAAACTACTGCTGCTACTGCTTTTACCTATTCTGATGCATAGCCTGATTTTGTAACCTGCTGATGATAATTACCTGCTTTCCTAAACTGTTTAGCATAGGCTGGTTAGAGACCCGTCAGAGACCCCATTTTGACCCAACTGCCCCGCTGGATTATCAGAAGACCCGATCAGTGGGATTGAAGACCAGGCACCGCACATCACCCCCCTAGTTGTATGACACTACCGGGTTACTATCGAGTGCCGAGGGTGATACCTCGTCAGCACTTCTGATGTTAACCTTGTAGGTTAGCTCATCGGTTGTGGTCATCGAGGGTGATTCCTCTTTCTCCACTCCCGGTAACGACGTTGTCATGCAACTCCTCAAGAGTGGACCTCGAGGGTGATTCCTCCTTAGTTCACCTTGACGATTACATCAGGTGGAATTCCATCAAGGGTGATTCCTTAGGGTTCCCCCTTGGTGTTCTGGACACACGGATACTATGACTTTACCACATAACCATGATACTAAAGTCGGGTCGGCCCTGAGGGGTACCCGCGCGAGCAAGTGATGCGATTGATGTGTAGTCGGGTGACCAGAGAGAGTACCCGCGAGATAATTACGAGGCGTGGCCGGGCATTCTTAGCCCTTGCCGCAAGTCCTCGAGATGGGGCGACGGGGTCACATCGATCGTGAGTCTCTGCTCGTTATCGCGCGCTCCTAATTCACTAACGGTTTGGATATTTGATCCGAGTGGGCCTCTGGCCCGATAGCACTAACCATCACGTGGGAACAGTTATGGGCACTCTGCGTCGTATGCATCAGCTGAAGCTTAATGGACGTCAGCGACTGAGCGGCGCGCACTGGGTTGGACCGCGTTAAGCACCCTCTGTTGTACTGGAGGCTGCTAGGTCTGCTCACCGGCCGCGTACGCAACGTGCAGGAGTGCCCGGGACGATGGCCCAAGACCCCTGGGCGCATAGGTTTAGTCCAGCGTGCTGACCTCTCTGTTAAGCCTAGGTCGGGTTGCGGCGTATCGTTTAGCCGTGGCCGGGCATGACCCAGAAAAGTGTGTCCGGACGGAGTTAATCGAGCGTGGCGGGTAAGTTGGTGCACCCCTGCAGGGAAGAACTAATCTATGCATAGCCGATCCTCGGTAACGGACGCTCGGAGTTGTATCCCGATCGATACAACTAGAACTGGATACTTGTGATGAGAAATGGATACTAGGGCTCTGGGATTGGTTTCTCGCAGGGAGTCGAGAAAGGATCTCTGGCCGAGGTTGATACTTAATGTTACTACTACTTTATGTTGTACTAATGTACACTCTTCTAATGCTGCAAGACCGCTGAAGATGCTAGTCTTCGATAGGACTAGGCCTTCCCTCTATTCTGGCATTTCTGCAGCCCAGTTCACATATACAGCCTCTCTTTGATAATGTTGCATATGTAGTGTAGATCCTTGCTTGCTGAGTACTTCGGATGAGTACTCACGGTTGCTTTGCTTCCTCTTTTTCCCCTTTCTCCATTTGATGTAACCAGACGACGGAGCCCCGGAGCCTGCTGCCCCTGTCGACGATCACTACTACCACCCCGAGGGTGGTTACTACTATGAGCTTGATGACGACCAGGAGTAGGTTCGGAGGGTCCCAGGCAGGAGGCCTGCGCCTTTTCGATCGTAGTGTTTTCTTTTGCCCCGCCTTCTTAAAGGCTTATCTGTCTTTCTTTTATATCTGTACTCAGATATCTGATGCTTCCGCTGACACTTGTATGCGATCTTATGTATTCGAGCCCTCGAGGCCCTGGCTTGTAATATAAAACTTGTATGACTTTATTTATGTTTTAGAGTTGTGTTGTGATATCTTCAAGTGAGTCCTTAGGCTTGATCGTGTGCATTTGCATGTATCATTAGTGCATGATTAAGCCGGAGGTGTCACAGGTTGGTATCAGAGCCGACTGCCTGTAGGAATCCCCCTTTCCAACTCCTTGGCCAAAGTTGAGTCTAGTGGTCCAAAACTGTTTTACTAACTTGGCTGTGTGGCTTATGGGCCCACGTCGCCAGTTGGGTGGTATTAGGATCTTTTATTCCTCGTCTTTACTCTGGGACTCTGATCTCTCTTCCTTTCGGGTTAAAATTTTACTAACTCCAACATTAGGTTCTCGTGATCACATCCACCCGGAGTTCTGAAACTTTCCCCCCTTTCATCAAGATTGTGGGCCAGGTTCTGCTTGCAGGATCCCTTTTATCGAGGGCACCCTGTGCTGTCACTTGCAGATTCCTCACTCCAACAGTTCTCTCCGACGTTGATGTAGCCTTTGCTATGTCTCGTTGTGTACTTCCTTACCGCGTGCCTGCGCGCCGCCTGGCTTGTCTATCTTCTAATTTGCGCCGTTATGCTGTCTGCATGAACCCGACTCAGTGTATGGATCGGTACGTCTTAATTGACTACTGTTAAGCATCTATTACACTACTTAATTATTGTCGAGTTACATCATGCTTGTCGCTAAACACTCGTAATTGCTTTTACTAAACTACCCCTATTGAAACTTAACAGGATGGTTAGACCAGGTGGTCGTGGTCGTGCCCCTGAACACCCACCACCGCCAGATTATATGGCAGCTATGATGCAACAATTTGAGCTCAACCGTTAGTTCATGACTGGGATTATGGCTCAGTTCCCGCATCAGAACAACCAGAACTAGGACCCTGCTGCAATAACTCTGTCGAAATTTGTGCGTCTCAACCCCACTCAGTTCCGCAACACTGATAAGCCGCTGGATGCTGATGACTGGATTCGCAACATCACTCACGAGATGGAGTCTGCTAATGTATCCCCTGCCAACTTTGTCACCTTCACGTCCTTTTTCTTAAAGGGCCCCGCTGCTCAATGGTGGGACACACACAAGCGTACACTGCCTGCTGGAACAGTCGTTACCTGGCCTGAGTTCCAGGCTGCTTTTCGTGCCCGATATATTCCTCAAAGAATCATGGACCGGATGAGAACCCAGTTCCGCAACCTCACTCAGGGCAACAAGACTGTCGAAGCCTATCAGCGGGAGTTCCTTGATCTATCCCGCTATGCTGAAGAAGACATCGCCACCGATGCTCGTGGACAAGTGAAGTTCCGTAGGGGACTCCACCCAGATATCGAGCTTGCACTTGCTGCTCAAGACTTTACCGACTTTGCTACCCTTGTGAACAAGGCTATTCTGGTTGAGACTGCTCAGATCAAACACAAGGAGTCACAGAAGCGTAATCGTGATGCTAGCTCATCTTCGGGCTCGTCTTCACAGAAGCGCCGTATCTGGATTCCCCACAGCATGTACCGTCCAACTGCACCTACACCAAGGCCGTACCATGCTGCACCTCATCTGCCTCCTCCACCACAGAGGCAGCTTCTTCGAGCTACACCACCCCGAGCTCCTGCAATTCGTCTAGACAGTGGGCTCTGCTACAAGTGTGGCAAACCAGGTCACTTTGCCAGGAACTGCTATCAGAATCAGAAGCAACTGGCACCGCCTCCTAATGCCCGCAACAATAATGCCAGGCCTTCTTATGGTCGTGGTCAGGCTTATCATGTTAACATGAATGAAGACCCAGACTAGCCAGCTACTGTGATGGGTACACTTCCTGTTAATTCAGTACCTGCATCTGTTTTATTTGATTCAGGAGCATCGCATACATTCATGTCTGAATATTTTGCACTCCTGCATGACGTTAAATGTGAAATGCTGCACCATCCATTAGTGGTAAACACACCCGCGGGTCAATGCCAAGCCTCCATATTCAGCCCCGAAGTCTTTGTTGAGATTAAAGGGAGGAATTTTCAGGCCTTCCCATTATCTTGAATACTTCCAACATTGATCTTATCCTGGGAATGGATTGGCTAAAGGCTCACTACGCCTCAATCAGTTGAGCCTCTAAAGTTGTACATCTCATGCACCCAACAGCTGGGCTAGTGAATTATCATGCTCATATCACTCAAAATGTCGAGGCTCAAATCTATGCCTTGAATGCAATGAACGCTTCTTCGCTTGAAGGGATCGAAAACATTCCAGTCGTTTGTGATTTCCAGGATGTTTTTCCAGAAGAACTTCCAGGAATACCTCCTGTTAGAGTTGTCGAGTTTGTCATCGACTTGAAACCAGGCACAACTCCTATTGCGAAGCGTCCTTATAAGATGCCTCTACACCACCTTCTCGAGCTTAAGGAAGAAATCGACAAGTCACTTAAGAAGGGTTTCATCCGCCCCAGTTCCTCTACTTGGGGAGCACCTTCACTCTTCGTTAAGAAAAAGGATGGAACTAACCGATTGGTTCAGGATTATCGGCCCATTAACCAAGCCACAATTCAGAATAAATATCCGCTTCCTTGGATCAATGACTTGTATGATCAACTTGCTGGATCATCGGTGTTCTCTAAACTTGACTTGAGGTTGGGTTATCACCAGATCCGTGTCCGCGAAGAGGATATTCCCAAGACTGCATTTGTTACTCGCTATGGCTCTAATGAGTACACTGTCATGTCGTTTGGCTTAACAAATGCTCCAGCTACGTTCTCCCGCCTGATGAATTACATCTTCATGGATTACCTCAACAAGTTCATCGTGGTATATCTAGATGATATTCTGGTATATTCGAAGAATAAGGAAGAACATGCTGAACACCTTCGGCTTGTACTGGAAAGGCTCCGAGAACACCAGCTCTATGCCAAGTATTCCAAATGCGAGTTCTTGCTTTCTGAAGTAACCTACCTTGGTCATGTGATTTCCAAGGATGGAATTGCTGTTAACCCGGAGCGAGTTCAGGCTATTCTTGACTGGACTCCTCCGAAGAACGTCAAGCAAGTGAGAAGTTTTCTCGGCCTTGCAAGCTATTGCTTTCGATTTGTCGAGAACTTTTCTAAGATTGCCAAGCCCCTGACTAACCTACTTCACAAAGGCGTTAAGTTTGAGTGGACAGACAAATGTCAGGAAAGTTTCCAGACCCTCAAGGACAAGCTAACTTCTGCTCCAGTGCTTGCTCATCCGGATTCTCGCAAAGACTTTGTGATAAATTGCGACGCCTCTCGTCAAGGATTAGGCTGTGTCCTAATGCAAGAACGAAGAGTAATTGCATATGCTTCGCGTCAACTGCGTCCGCATGAAGAAAACTATCCAGTGCATGATCTTGAACTTGCTGCTGTGATTTATGCATTGAAGTTGTGGCGGCATTACCTTCTGGGTAACCGGTGTGAGGTATATACTGATCATCAAAAGCTTGAAGTATTTGTTTACTTAGCCGGATCTTAATCTCCGTCAACAGTGATGGTTGGAAACAATTACGGACTATGACTGTGGTATTTCATGGTTGATGCCTTAAGCCGCAAGTCCTATTGCAACAACCTCATGGTTAGGCGAGCTCAACCTCACCTTTATGAAGAATTGCGCAAGCTGAATCTCGTATTGTTCCCCAGGGTTACCTTAATAACCTTATGGTACAACCAGATCTTGAGAAAGCTGTTAAGAATGCGCAAGCTAAAGATGCTGAAATTGATCTAATGAAGAAAGATCTTCTCCTGGAAAAGTACAGGGATTTCTCGCTGTCAGAAGCCGGAACCTTGTATTTCCAAGACCGCATTGTGGTACCTCGCTTCGAGCTTATGACTGACAAGGTCATGAAGGAGGCACATGATACACCGCTATCTATCCATCCGGGTAGTACCAAGATGTATCGTGATCTCCATCAAAGGTACTGGTGGTCCAAAATGAAGCAGGATATTGCTCGCTATGTTGCTGAATGTGACGTTTGCCATCGCGTTAAAGCAGAACATCAGAAGCCTGCTGGAATTCCGCAACCGCTTCCTATTCCTTTGTGGAAATGGGATAAAGTTCAAATGGACTTCATTACTGGCCTTCCCAAGTCACAGAAGGGACACGATGCTATTCTTGTCGTCGTCGACCAACTCTCTAATGTTGCACACTTTCTGCCTGTCAAGGAGACTATCACTGCTAGTCAGCTAGTAGAGTTATATATCTCCAGAATTGTTTCACTCCACGGTATTCCGAAGGAGATTAGTTCGGACCGTGGCGGTCTTTTCACCTCAAAGTTCTGGGAAAGTTTATAAGAAGCTATGGGAACTCATATTACCTGGAGTTCAGCTTATCGCCCCCAATCCCATGGCCAAGTTGAGCGAGTCAATCAAGTGCTTGAAGATATGCTTCGAGCTTGTGTTATATCTTTCGGCAAGAAGTGGGAAGAATCTCTTCCTTATGCGGAATTCTCATATAACAACAGTTATCAAGCCAGCTTGAAAATGGCCCCCTTCGAAGTACTTTATGGACGTAAGTGTCGAACCCCTCTGAATTGGTCAGAAACTGGGGAACAACCACTTGTGGGTCCAGACATTATCCAACACGCCGAAGAACAAGTCCGTATCGTTCGAGAAAATCTCAAGGCGGCTCAGGACCTCCAAAAGAGCAACTATGATCGCAAACGATGGGGTTTGACTTATCAACCTGGTGATCAAGCTTATCTGCGTGTCACTCCCATGAAGGGCACTCGTCGTTTCGGAATCAAGGGCAAGCTAGCTCCACGCTACATCGGCCCCTTTCGCATTGTTGCCAAACGTGGACAGGTGGCATATAAATTGGAGTTGCCTCCACAATTCTCTCATATCCACGATGTTTTCCATGTGTCGCAACTTTGCGGTTGCTTCAAGGAATCTCCACACAGAGCAGTGGATCACGAGATGCTCGAATTGCAAGATGACCTATCTTATAAAGAGCATCCGATCCGCATCCTCGATGAAGCTGAACGTCGAACTCGTCAGAAGACGACCAAGTTCCTGAAAGTGCAGTGGTCGAATCACACTGAAGATGAAGCCACTTGGGAACGCGAGGATCATCTTCGGGAAGAATATCCCGACCTCTTTCCTTCTACCTCCTAAATTCTCAGGACGAGAATTTCTTTTAGAGGAGGAGAATTTGTAACACCCATGTGTAATAACCTCTGTGATCATCTGCTAATAATGCCAAGTCATCCTCATTTGCAATGCCTAGTCACATTGGTTAAAGATTCAATTCAAAACCCTCTCTGAAAATCAACTCAAATTCAAAAGTGCAAAATAAAGTTGCTCAAAACTTGCTGGAAAAATGTCCACCTTCTAACGATGTGGGTCCCACTGGACCCACCTGTCAGGTTTGACTCTGGTCAGCTGGGTTTGACCAGCTGACATCATGGTGATGTCATGCTGACATCATCATTTACTATTCTTGATAATTCGAATTTAAATAAATAATTAAATTCAAAAAATAATTAAAACTTTAGAAAATCATATAAAATAATCCGTAACTCCGATGAAAATAATTTATATATGAAAGTTGCTCAGAATTTCGAGACGAATCCAAATACGTGGTCCGTTCATCTGTCAGATGCCCCTACCTACCTGAACATGGAACTTTTAGACTGATTTTGATAAATGAATAGTGCTCAACTTTAATTAAACAAATCCAAATAAATTCCTAGTTTAACTAAATCATTTAGTTAGGCAGTAGAACACCTCGGCATAGCATTTAGGCAGGTCATACATATTGTTTGCATTTTTGTCGTGAATTTATTGTTTCTCTCCCCCTCCTTCTCTCTCGATAGACGCCGAGACCGACGCCATTGCAGCTGAGTACGACTACGCTCCAGACGAGCAGCTCGTTGACGACCCCTCTTTCTTGCCAGAGCAACCAGGAAAGCCCCCTCCCCTGAGCATCCAGATATCGCCCATTCCATTTCTCCTGCTTGCATTAGATTTTGCTACTGTTAATGTTTGCTCCTATTCTGATGCATAGCCTGCTTTTGTAACCTGTTTAACGTTACCTTACCTGCCTATGTTAAACTGCTTAGTACAGGTTGGTAGTGAACCATCAATGACCCCACCACAAGTTGGTATCAGAGCCGACTGCCTGTAGGAAGCCCCCTTCCAATTCCTTAGTCGAAGTTGAGTCTAGAAACCGAAAAAACTATTTTACTAACTTGGGTGTGTGGCTTACGGGCCCACGTCGCCAACTGGGTGGTATTAGGATCTTTTATTCCTCATCTATACTCTGGGACTCTGATCTCTCTTCTATTCGGGTTAAATAAATTTTACTAACGCCGACACTTAGGATCTCGTAAATCTCGTCTACCCGGAGAGCTGGATATCTATGCTTACTTCCTTACCATTGATATGATTAGTCTGATAATCATTATCCTTTCCATTGTTTTGTTTAACCTTTCTCTCCGAGTTGTATTATACTTCTCATTGTCATGCTGACGTGATAGCACCTGACGTTACCGTCGAAATTAAAGGATTGGAATTCCTTGCCTCACCCATCGTCTTGAAATCTTCCACCATAGACCTCATCGTCGGAATGGATTGGTTGAAAGCTCACATTGCTTCGATCAATTGTGCCACTAAAGTCGTCCAACTTCTTCACCCCTCCGACGAGATAGTAAATTATACCGCCCGCATTACTCGGAATGCCGAAGCTCAAATATATGCTCTGAATGCTTTGAATGCCTCACCTCTGGAAGGAATCGAGAACGTTCCTGTCGTTCAAGATTTTCCGGACGTCTTTCCAGAAGAACTTCCAGGGATACCCCCGGTTAGAGCTGTCGAGTTCGTCATCGACTTGAAGCCTAGCAATACCCCTATTGCGAAGCATCCTTATAAGATGCCTCCGCACCACCTTCTCGAGCTTAAGGAAGAAATCGACAAGTCACTTAAGAAAGGTTTCATCCGCCCCAGTTCCTCTGTTTGGGGAGCACCTTCACTCTTCGTTAAGAAGAAGGATGGAACTAACAGATTGGTTCAGGATGACCGCCCCATTAACCAAGCCACAATCCAGAATAAATACCCACTGCCCCAGATTAATGATCTTTATGATCAGCTTGCTAGATCCTCTGTCTTCTCGAAACTCGACTTGAGGCTGGGTTATCATCAGATCCGTGTTCGCGAAGAGGATATTCCGAAGACTGCCTTTGTCACTCATTATGGCTCTTATGAGTACACTGTCATGTCATTTGGATTAACCAATGCTCTAGCAACCTTCTCCCGGTTGATGAACTATATTTCCATGGATTACCTTGACAAATTCGTCGTGGTTTATTTGGATGATATCCTTATATATTCCAAGAATGAGGAAGAACATGCTGAACATCTTCGGCTTGTATTGGAGAAGCTTCGAGAACACCAGCTTTACGCCAAGTACTCTAAGTGTGAATTCTGGTTATCTGAAGTGACCTACCTTGGTCATGTGATTTCCAAGAATGGAATTGTTGTTAACCCAGAACGAGTTCAAGCCATTCTTGACTGGACTCCTTCGAAGAATGTCAAGCAAGTCAGGAGTTTTCTCGGACTCGCTAGTTATTGTCGTCGATTCGTTGAGAACTTTTCCAAGATTGCAAAGCCATTGACTAACCTGCTCCATAAAGGTGTTAAGTATGAGTGGACAGAAAAATGTCAAGAAAGCTTTCAGACGCTAAAAGATAAGTTGACATCTGCCCCAGTGCTAGCACCCCTGGATTCCCAAAAGGATTTCGTGATATACTGTGATGCATCTCGTCAAGGATTAGGCTGTGTCCTATTGCAAGAGCGTAAAGTGATTGCTTATTCCTCTCGACAATTGCGTCCTCATGAAGAAAATTACCCAATGCATGATCTCGAACTTTCTGCGGTTATTTAAGCTCTGAAGCTATGGTGACATTACCTTCTCGGTAACCGTTGCAAGATATACACGGATCATCAAAGTTTGAATTATCTATATACTCAACCAGATCTGAACCTTCGTCAACAAAGATGGCTCGAGACAATTGCCGATTATGATATGAATATCTCATAAACCCCTGGCAAGGCTAATGTAATGGCCGATGCTTTGAGTCGCAAGGCTTATTGCAAATTGAACCTCCACATTGTTCCACAGGGTTATCTCAATACCCTGGTTGTTGAACCAGATTTAGAACGCAGCATTAAGACTATGCAAAGGTATGACTCTGAAGTTGAAAGGATTAAGCGATACCTCAAAAAAGGAAAGCCTTCGGAATTCCATCTTGATAATGATGGGATCCTGTTCTTCCAACGCCGTCTCTTCGTACCCAAATTCAAGGATGAGAGGGAACACGTTATGAAAGAAGCTCATGACACTCCTCTGTCAATTCATCCTGGTAGCACAAAGATGTACCGTGACATTTGTCAGAGATACTGGTGGCCTAATATGAAGCGAGACATCGCTCGTTATGTTTCTGAGTGTGGCGTTTGCTGCCGCATTAAAGCAGAACATCAAAGGCCTGCTGGAACTCTGCAACCCCTTGATATTCCTGAATGGAAATGGGACAAGGTCCAAATGGATTTAATTACTGGTTTTCCCATATCTCAGAAGGGTCATGATGCTATTTTTGTTGTCATTGACCGATTCTCAAAGGTTGCTCACTTTCTGCCAGTCAAGGAGACAATCACTGCTAGTCAGTTAGCAGACTTGTATGTTTCCCGAATTATGTCACTCCACGGTGTTCCATTGGAGATCAGTTCGGATCGTGGCAGCCTCTTTACCTCCAGATTCTGGAATAGTTTCCAAGAAGCTATGGGAACTCATCTGTCCTTTAGTACCGCTTTTCACCCTCAGTCACAGGGTCAAGTCGAACGAGTTAATCAAGTGCTCGAAGATATGCTTCGAGCTTGTGTCATCTCTTTCGGTAAGAAGTGGGAAGAATCTCTCCCGTATGCCAAATTCTCTTACAACAATAGCTACCAAGCTAGTCTGAAGATGGCACCATTTGAAGTTCTATACAGTCATAAGTGTCGAACCCCTCTGAATTGGTCAGAAACTGGGGAACGCTCACTCGTCGGACCGGACATTATCCAACAAGCTGAAAAAAAAAGTCTGCATCGTCCGTGAACATCTGAAAACTGCTCAGTCTCGTCAGAAGAGCAACTATGACCGAAAGCACCAGGAAATGGTCTATCAACCTGGCGAGCAAGCTTACCTTCGCGTCACCCCGTTGAAAGGCACTCATCGGTTCAGAATCAAAGGCAAGTTAGCTCCTCGCTACATTGGCCCGTTCCGTATTCTTGCCGCCGAGGAGAAGTCGCATATCAGTTGCAATTGCCGCTAAATCTTTCTCAAGTGCATGATGTCTTTCATGTATCCCAACTTCGTCGCTGCTTCAAGGATCCTATTCGAGCTGTGGATCATGAAATGCTTGAATTGCGGGAAGACCTGTCTTATCCAGAATATCCCGTCCGCATTCTGATTAAGCTGAACACTGGACTCGTCAAAAGTCAATCAAATTCCTGAAAGTTCAGTGGTCGAATCATTCTGAAGGTGAAGCCACTTGGGAACGCGAGGATCGTCTTTGCGAAGAATACCCCTCTTTCTTCCAGTCTTCCTCTTAATTCTAGGGACGAGAATTCTTGTTAGATGAGGAGAATTGTAACACCCCCTGTAATGAACAACAGTGATCACCTTAGTTAATGCCATGTCAGCAAGTTTAACAGTGCCTAATCATCATTTGCATCATAATGCATTTCAAACTCCTAATTCAAACTTCAAATTAAATCAAAGTGGAAAATAAAAGTTATTCAAAATAGAAACTAAAATTTCATTAAATAACAAATATTCCAGAGACAATGCTAAAATTGTAACCAACATTTAATAGATTAATTAAGTGACTCTAACAGTACCAAAACAGCAGGGTTTAATACATTTTATTTAATACAAAATTTGTGTGAAATCCATTTTGCTCCAAACCAATTTTTAGCAGTACTAACTAATGCACTGTATATATTGGAACAAGTAACCTATATTACAAAACTGTGTATGAGGCCACACATTATTGCAAAAGTAGAAACAAAAGGGAAAATAGAGAAAAGAAAAGAAGAAAAAGAAAAGGCCCACTGTGCCTGGGCCTCGAGTGCACAGCGCCGGCCCAGCCCGCGCAGCTCTTCCCCCACCTCGCACTGCTCATGCCGCCCCGCTGTCGAACACCCCGCACCCACACACGCACCCGGCCCCCCTCGCTCGCCGCTCGACAGCGCGTCGCCGCGCGCGATGGGGATAAGAGCAACTCCCCGCACCCCCCTGGCGAACCCTAGCCGCCCCGTTCGCCCCTCTTCCTCGTTCCACCACCTCACCCGACGCCGCCATGGACGGCCGCGGCTAAGCTGTGCGGCCACCGTCACCACCCCACCTCGCGGACCTGTCCACCGGGCTAACCATCGTCGCCCACTTCGATCACGCCGATGGGAACAAGCCGGGAGCCACCACATCGCCTCCACGCTGTCTTCTTCCTCCTCGGATCCCCGCCGCCGTTCGCCATCGATTCCGGCCACCCCACGCCTTCCCCGCGCATGCTTTGCACCTCTACAGGATCACTGTGAGCTCCCCTTCCTTCTCCACCTCATTGCGCTCTATTTCCGCCACCATAGCCCCCTCTCCCTGTCATGCCCGAGCTCGTCCCCGCACGAGCTCGTCGCCGGCGGCCCTTCGATGACCATTTGGTCATGTGCTGCTGCCCGTTTGCTTCGCCCCTCGCGTAGGCCTCGCCTACCCTTTTGCTTCGCTCGTAAACACGCCGTAGCGCCGATTCCATTGCACGCCCGAGAGCTTCGCCGCCGACGTGCTCGCCGCCATCGCTACACTGCGTCCCCGGCCACACCACCACCGTCGACCGATGCGGTCCACTCCCAGCTCTCGAACGCGACCAAGAACGCCCGAAGCGGTGCAACGTAGACGAATCCCGAGCTCGCCGGAGTTCGACGCCACGCTCGGGCTCGCCGGCGCACTCCGGTGGCCGGTGCCGACGTGGCTGCCACTTGGCACCATGGGCCCCGCCTCCCTGCCGCTGACAAAGGGCCCCATTGGGGCCCGTTGACCCCAGTCAACACGCTGACTGGGCGCAATGGCCCACTGACATGCGGGACCCACCCCATTAAACATTTATTAAAAATAAATAAAACTGATAATTAATTAATTAGTTAATTAGTATACTAATCTCTCACTGACAGTAGGCCCCACCTGCTAATTAGGTTAATTAGATTAAACTAACTCTGTTTAGTTAGCTCTGTCACTGACATGTGGGTCCCACTAGACCCACCTGTTAGGTTTGACTCTGGTCAGCTGGGTTTGACCTGCTGACGTCATGGTGATGTCATGCTGACGTCATCACTTACTATTCTGGATAATTCGAATTTAAATAAATAATTAAATTCAGAAAATAATTAAAACTTTAGAAAATCATATAAAATAATCCATAACTCCGATGAAAATAATTTATATATGAAAGTTGCTCAGAATTTCGAGACAAATCCGAATATGTGGTTCGTTCATCTATCAGATGCCCCTAGCTACCTGAACATGGAACTTTTAGACTGATTTTGATAAATAAATAGTGCTCAACTTTAATTAAATAAAGCCAAATAAATTCCTAGTTTAACTAAATCATTTAGTTAGGCAGTAGAACACCTCGGCATAGCATTTAGGCAGGTCATACATATTGTTTGCATTTTTGCCGTGAATTTATTGTTTCTCTCCCCCTCCTTCTCTCTCGATAGACGCCGAGACCGACGCCGTTGGATCTAAGTACGACTACGCTCTAGACGAGCAGCCCGTTGACGACCCCTCTTTCTTGCCAGAGCAACCAGGTAAGCCCCCCCCCCTCTTTGAGCATCCAGATATCGCCCATTCCATTTCTCCTGCTTGCATTAGATTTTGCTACTGTTAATGTTTGCTCCTATTCTGATGCATAGCCTGCTTTTGTAACCTGTTTAATGTTACCTTATCTGCCTATGTTAAACTGCTTAGTATAGGTTGGTAGTGAACCATCAGTGACACCACCACCTTACCCTTGTTGCCCCTGCTTGATCATCGACGACTCGATCAATGTGATCGTCGACCAGAGACCGACACCTCACTTCACCCCCTTAGTTTTACGACTCTGCATAGTTACTATCAAGTGCCGAGGGTGATACCTCGTAACGCACTCCTGATGAATACTCTGCAGTGTAGCTGTTCGGTCATGGTCATCGAGGGTGATTCCCCCTTCTCCACTTCTGATACGACTCTGCCATGCAATCCCTCAGTGTGAACCTCGAGGGTGATGCCTCATACGTTCACCCTGATGATTTCATCAAGTGGAATCCACCGAGGGTGATTCCTCGGGGTTTCCCCTTGATGTTATGACCACACGGTTACTTTGACCTTTGTTACAGGTGGGTCAACCCTGATGGGTACCCGCAGGGGATCTATGATGTCGGGTGTGCTGGAAGGGCACTCGAGTGTGATATTGTGGCGGAGCTTCAGAAACTCTGATCGTCTCCGCGTGTTACTAAATCAGCCTATTGGATTTGGGTATTTGATCTGAGTGGGTCAGCGTGCCCTATACGCACTACCACCATGCGGGATTATGGTTTATGGGGCCCTGTACGTCGTACGTTTCTCCCAAAAGCTCTTCAGACGTCACGGTTCACCGTGCGGGCTGATTGTTGGGGTTGGGCTGGATACTTCACTGACGAGTTCTATGTCGCGCCTGCTCCCTGGCCAGTCTCGCAACGCGCAGGGTGCCCAGGGCGATGGCCCAAGACCTCTGGGTGCATAGGTTAGTCCGGCGTGCTGACCTCTCTGCTGAGCCTAGGTAGGGCGCTGCTTCATGTTGATCTCCCGAGGCCGAGCATTTCCCAGCAAGTGTGTCCGGCCAGAGGTGATCGAGCGTGTTGGGTAACAGTAGTGCACCCCTACAGGGAAGAATAATCTATCGATAGCCGGTCCTATGTTAAAGGACGCTTAGTTTGGTATCCCGATCTATTACTTGAACTAGATACTTGTTACTTAATTGAAGCTTCGGGATCGCTTTCTCGCAGGGAGTCGAGGAAGGATCTCTAGGCTTTACTTCAACATATTTGCTTAATAAAATGCTATTCTACTCTCTTTTATTGCTGCAAGATGGTGGCTATGTGAAGATGTTTGAAGATGCTAATCTTCGATAGGACTAGGCCTTCTCTCTATTCTGGCATTTCTGCAGCCCAGTCCACATATACAGCCTTTCCCCTTTGATAATGTTGCATATGTAGTGTAGATCCTTGCTTGCTGAGTACTTCGGATGAGTACTCACGGTTGCTTTGTTACTTCTTTTCCCCCATACCCCATTTGATGATACCTCAGACGATGGAGCCCCGGAGCCAGATGTCCCAGCAGGAGCTTACTACCAGGAGGGTCCAGACGACACGTACTACTGGATCGAGCCAGCCGACCAGGAGTAGGATCGGAGGCTCCCAGGCAGGAGGCCTTCGCCTTTCGATCTAGAGTCGTTGTTTGTGCTAGCCTTCTAAAGGCAAAACTTGTCTAACTATGTCTGTACTCAGATATTATTTGTATGACTGACTCATGTATTCGGATCTTCGTGATCCCTGGTCTGTAATATTGTGGATCTCCGTTTATTTGTGTTAGAGTTGCGTTGTGATATCTTCCCGTGAGTCCCTGTGCTTGATCGTGCATGTTTGCGTGTATGATTAGTGCACGATTGAGTCGGGGGCGCCACACTTATGCTTGCATTAGAACTGCTGCTGCTACTGCTTTTACCTATTCTGATGCATAGCCTAATTTTGTGTAACATCCCAAAATTCTAAATTTTGGAATGTTATATTAAATAAATAGTTTAGATTGTTTGTGTGATTGTGGTGTGGTTGCTTGTGTGAAATTGAGTGAAATTTGGAAACTTTTTTGAAAATTGAATGAGAGGGAATAAAATGACTTTCCCAAAACTTTCACCTTGCATTTATGATCTCCTTGAATTCAAATTTATTTCATTACAAACCCTAGAGTGAAGATAACATGACTTCTTCTATTTTAAAAGGGGTTTCGAAAAGATTTGAATTTCATTTGGAAATATTGCAAATTCGAAAACTTTATGCAACTCAATGATTTTCATGAGAGGAGATAAAATGACTTCTTCAAATTATATGAAATATGAGTTGGAAGTTTAAAACAATCAAATTTAAAGTCCCTTTGAAATTATTTTCAATTTGGAGTTATTTGGTTTTTATTCAAATTATTTTTATCCAAAAATAAAATATATGGAAATTAGGGTAAAATGATTCCCTTCAATATAAAATTAGAGGGAAATAAATTTGAAATCATTTTGGTATTTTTAAAATGATTTTTATTAAGTTTTATTGCAGCAGTAGCACTGTTTGCTTATTTAAATTTTTTGTGAAATTATTTGCCACGAAAATATGTTATCTTTTAGGAAATCTTTTTCTAAAAATTTGATATAATATGCCTATGGAAATTTTTCTATTTTCCGTTTACCTTTTTTTGTTTTTATTCTAAAAAAAAAAAACTGTACCAGCGACCGACTGCTATCCTTCGCCAGCGTGCGCAACATAGCTAGCAAGTCGGACTATATTATTTTTCCAGTTGTCCATTAATTTATTTATTTTCTGTTTAAAAAAAAAAAAAACCTCCGCGCACGCACACATGCGCGCACACGCGCAGGCCGGCCGAAGGCCCATGCGGCGTCGTTTCTTTTCTTTGTTTTTCCTATATCTTTCGTCTGCCTTTTGTTTACGTTTAGTCCCACATTGCCTAGCTTTTGACCTCTAAGCCTACTTTCCACCTATAAATATAGACCCATAGAGCCTCCAAAAATCATCCGATTCGGGTTAAATCAATATATTTTGGTTTGACTAGATTCACTAAATAAAAATATTTTTCTTCTCTCCGGCGAGACTTCTGAAAGTTGTCTTCTCTCTCGGAAGTCATCTTTTCTCTACCTTATAAAGTTATCTTTCTTCGTATTTTTTTTTATATACTCCCGTAGCTTATTATTTCTAGACTAGTACGGTAGAATAATTAGATTTATAAATTAGTCCTTGTATTTACATTTTAGGACTAGAATTCTTTTAGCCATAACTCTTTTTCTTCCGTAAAACAGCTTGGCCCTGATTTTTCAAATAGCCATAACTTTTTACTCGTTCATCCAAATTAGACGAAACGAACGCCAATATTTTTGTCTTGATTCCACCTTTCTAGTGAATCTATCAAATAAACTTTTTGCAACTTTCAAATTTCGAAATTTGTTCAGATTCATATTCAAACTTGTTTTGGCTATAACTTGAGTTTCGTAACTCCGATTTAATTGATTCTTTTTGCTAATTGAAGCTCTTGACCTAAACTTTCTGATAAGACCAAATCCACCCAATTTTGGTACTGTTAGAAATTGTTTTCTGTTGCAAGAGTTAATTGCTAGTTTTCGAAGTTTTTCGAGATCTTTTCTTCGATTCTTTTGCATGAGTGCTTATGTATGCAATTGCTTGCTCACGTTAGATTGAACGGAGTGTGACGAGTAGAACTATCAGGAATTATGAGTGCGAAGGAGCTTCATCAACAGTACAGGCAAGTAACACATTGATCATACTCTTTTCATACCCAGTTTTTATGCATTAGTTCCAATCCTCAAACATTGCATGGTTAGGATGTATTTAACTTGTGGGTATTGGGAAGTAGTTGATGAGGTAGGAACCTATTGACTTGCATTCAACCCCTGGGAGTTACTACGTTATGCTTATACTGATATGCTATGCTCGTAGACGTGGATTGGGTTTGAGCGTATCCATGACAGATGTGAGATTATTATTTAATGGTTAACTTAAGGTGGCTACTATAATACACATCTGGGTGGATTGGTTGGGGCACCCTGGAGCACCCAGTGGTTTGCCCGGGCACCTGGAGAACCCAGTGCTTGCCCAAGGGGATCCCGGAGGACCCGTGTGATCACCCTATGGAATGCCACCCAGGCTCAAAGGGATCATAAGAGTATTCATGCTAGAAACTTCCGTGTGCAGCCACAAGCCATTATGGGCTCTGGCATAGTTGAGTAAGTTGCGTGAGCTCTTGAAGAGGTGGACTAGCAGATGTAGGGGGATGTAGGTTGGTACGGTCTACCCGGAGTAAAGGGTTAATGTTTCTGAAAGACTGTGTCTCGGTCATCCGTTTCTCAAACACCATGTAGTGCGAGAAATCCAACGGAGGAGATCGAGTCTTGTGGGGAAAAGTGCGCAAACCTCTGCAGAGTGTACAAACTAATCATGGTTAGCCGTGTCCCCGGTTATGGACAATTTTGAGTCTCTGGTCTTTGGATATTCATGTTGATCTCAACACTTTAATTATTAATTTGATTTGGGTTAATGATTATTATTTTGGGATTGAGTTGGACGAACCTTCTCAATATTTTCAACCAACTTTGTAGTTAAACAAAATATATTCCTTTGATGTAGGGAAAAATTGGCTTTTCGCAAAACATATTAACCGTAGAGCCTCCACCAGCCATATATGCATGTAGTGATAGCATTTATTCTGTTCATTGCTCTACTGTGTTATCTTGCCAGTACATTCAATGTACTGACCTACATGGCTGCAACGTCTCATGTTGCAGGAATTCTTACGACGAGTAAGTGATACGTTAGGGTTACGATTTCTACACTCAACTTTGCCGTTGGTGTTGATGGGAATCCACAACCTTGTTGTTACTTCCGCTATATGGATTGAGGTAATAGTATTTACGTTACTTTATACATGTGATTTACCTCTGTTATAAATCCTCGAGTACTGTGTGTGTCAGCATACCGATCCAGGGATGACACTTAAGCACAGAGACTTTGATCCATTTGGGTCGGGTCGCTACAAGATGGTATCAGAGCACGTGTTGACTGTAGGACGTGACCCTAGAAACTGGCCAGCCCATAGGAAAGATTTTTCTCTACAACTTTCTTTTCAAAAAGATCTTTTACCTCTCTTCTCTTCTGAGCTTATTCAAATATTCCCTTTTAGTTAGACTACCCCTTTCCCTTTTGACCACGAAGATTCAGCTGATGAGACCACTCCAAGAAGTACAAAGTATTGGACAACTAAGACCACTTCGGAATGAAGAGTATTTTACCGAGCATTGGTATAATTGGAACTACAACGGTTGAAGACTCCGAAGACTAGGAGAATTTGAAGGCTATGAAGAATTTCCAGATTTGTATGACCTAGGAAGGCTACCCTTATGGAATTTGTCAGACTATTGAAGCTGTCAATACCCGAGATCAAGGTGTGTCGGAGAAAGACCGGAACATGGAGAGTTAAAACTCAAAGTTTTTGTCAAGAAAACCCTAAGGCAGGAGATATCAACTATGGAATGATAGCTCATGGCAATGACAAGGGCAGAAACACTGCTATCCATGATGTTATCGCCCGCTTATGCTATTGTCGCCGTGCTGAGTTAAGCATGCATTTCGTCGGAAGGATTGGATGACAAAAGGGCTAATGGAGCATCTATCAGCAAAAGATGAAGTTTAACCTTAGCTGGTGTATCGACAGGATCTGGAGTATTACATCGAGAATTTTAAGATGGACCTTCAGGAAGCCGGATTTGACAAGGAAGCATTTCGTGAAGAACTCAGGACCCAGAAGCTGAAAGTAGCCAAGCTGGAGGAGCAAAACCTCGAGATACCAGAGATTCGTCAGGAACTGAAGGACAGTAGGACCATGGTTCATTGCCAAGGATGTTGAAACCCAGAAGTTTGGAACGCAACTCCAGAATATTAAAGGACGTCACGAGAGACTTCGCGTCAACAAAGATGATCTGGCAAAAGAACTTGAGAAGGTCAAGCACGATCGGAAGAAGCCCATCGGATACATGAACAAGACTTGAAGAGTTTGGCGACTTTGAAGATTTATTGACCTTTAGAAGACCAAACCCCTGTTATACCTACGTTAGATGCGACGATTGTGAGCTGTCATTTGTTTGATGTTTTCCGACAGCCACAAAGTAAAATCTGCCTCTTCAAAACTATTGTTTGTATTGTGTGTATCCCTCTCTATCTCTCTTATCCCACCCCAAACCCTTGGAACCAATAGAGGATGAATGGAGATGAACTCATATTTTCTGGACCAATGACTCAATTGGAGACAGACTGATGGATTCAAAACATGGAAGATCACATGAAGAATAACACTATAGCCGGAAAGGATATGGCCCAGCATGCTCTTCAGTGCTTTGAAAGAGGTGCTGCTACTTGGTGGAGGATGTACCAAACCATCAATGGATGGCAAAGAGTAACCACTTGGAAAGAATTTAAGATGACTCTGCTAAAGTCTCGGCTTGTGTCCCAGAAGTTGAAGCCTTATGGAAATGATATGAAGAAACCTTGTGCATGCAAGTTCTGTGGAGAAATAGGACACAACCATCAAGAACACAAGGATGAATGCCCTCATTGTGAAGAGAGTCACCCAGCTGAAGAAAGCCCAACTAGGCAGATTACTTGTTTCTTGTGTGAAGGGACTACCCACTACCCTGCTCAGTTCACATTTACCCCATAGTACAAAGAACCATCCAGCAGAAGAAAGAAGAAATGAAAGGAGCCCTCATGGAAATTTTAGAAGAACCTGTGATGAAGGAAGAGGTGGAGGACACACCCGAAGAAGACCCAATTAAACTCTGCACCAAGTCATGCTATTCATGTGGAGAAGAAGGACACATATCCCAGAATTGTCTAAAGGGGGATCTAGTAGCATTTCCGACAGTAGAAGTAGAGTATGACCCACAGGAAATAGAAGCCCTGAATGGCACGGAAAAGTCCAGGAAGAGAAATAGATTGGATTCCAAGAACAACCAAATTTCTACAAAGAAGGACCTGAGTCATATCATATGTTTTAGGTGCAAAGATTCAGGACACTACTTTAGCGAATGCCCAAAAAGGAAGCCAAGGACCCAAGGAGGCTATGTAATCACTAGGAAACCACGAGACTTGTCAGAAGTAATATGTTTCTGCTGTAATGAAGCATGTCACTTTGCCAGAGATTGTCCCAATGAGAAGGAGACTTGTGCTAAATAGTTGTGTCGAAAAAGAAATATAGTAGTAGTAGTGGGAACAATTCTTTTTGAGGTATTGAGTTGAGGCCTGTAATGGAAATGCAGGAGATTGTAAAAAATTGAGAATCAATAAAGTTAGCATTATTGTTGGTACTGATTTGGATTTTATGAGTTGTTACTCTATGAAGAAAGATTTTGACCATTTTCGAGGATATGAGAAATATGGTCTACGGATGAATTTGTGCAGTTCAAGGGTGGTAGTACCCTGTGAGGACACTTGACCTCTGGAAAAGATAATGATATTCCACGGAGTGGACTTCGGACAAAATAAGTACGAGTTTTATCTCGATATGTGGGATACCCCAAGAATATGATGGGATGAAGTACTATTGGATATAAAGGAGGTAGAAGGTTGGCAATATGGAGCAATTGTAACTCCCTGATGAGTCTGTGTAATCCCTTCTTAGTTTGGTACCGATAGAAGGAAGGGAGACAGTACAATGGGATGGATTTAAGAATGCTAGGAAGCTGGATGTTGGAATAATGATCAGTTGCCCCGATGATGAGTTCAAGGTTTACAAGTGATGAGATGGGCCATAACCCACAGGCCCTAGGACCTACCAAGAAGCAAGCACACTCTTGCTGAAGGAAAAACCCTGGAAGAAGATACGACTTTATCAACAGACGACCTTATAGGAGTTAACGCAAAACCTGAGAGAGGTGAAGAAACGATAGATGTTCGTTTGGCTTGCAGAATCAATGGATTTATCCGAACTTAGTTCGTCGACAAGAGAAATTCTGCAATGCTTGTGAGGATGACCGAGTGATAGAATGCGAGATTCGCTAAACCATATACAAAGTAATGATTTGGGTGCGGGATGGATTGATCACCATACCGACTTACTCTTATTATTCGCCTTGCTATATGGGATGGTAAATCTGAGTGACTTACCCATAGTAGAGCGACGACGATCAAAACCTTGTTTAAACCATAGAATGGTGTGACAATTTTTCCCCTTGTACAAGGCAGTTGTTGCCAACCGTAGGCCATACGGTGAGAATGAAGCCCAGACCCGTTTTCTGCAGGGACCCAGTCAAATTGTTTGATGACCACCATGAGATATCGATAGTTGTTTAGTATTGGCGCCAAACATGTCAGCTAAGAAGACACTGTCTCGGAAGAACCTTAATTACCATGATGCAAGGACACAAGAATTGAAAAAAAAAAAGGTTATGCCACTACCGGAAGAGCGCAGAGAAGGAATTATCCTGAAGATCTGAGAAGATCGACACTGTCAACAATAAAGATGGAGTACATGAGTTTTGATGGAACCATAACCATGCTTCTAAGGGTGGTAGCACCCCAGACCTTCATGACAATCGATGGATTTTGAGGAGACCCCGACCCTAACCTATTTCTTTCTAGCCTCTCCGAATCTCGAGGACGAGATTCATTTTAAGGGTGGTAGGTTTGTAACATCCCAAAATTCTAAATTTTGGAATGTTATATTAAATAAATAGTTTTGATTGATTGTTTGATTGTGGTGTGGTTGCTTGTGTGAAATTTGGAAACTTTTTGAAAGTTGAATGAGAGGGAATAAAATGACTTTCCCAAAACTTTCACCTTGCATTTATGATCTCCATGAATTCATATTCATTTCATCACAAACCCTAGAGTGAAGATAACATGACTTCTTCCATTTTAAAAGGGGTTTTTGAAAAGATTTGAATTCCATTTGGAAATATTCCAAATTCGAAAACTTTATGCAACTCAATGATTTTCATGAGAGGAGATAAAATGACTTCTTCAAATTATATGAAATATGAGTTGGAAGTTTAAAACAATCAAATTTAAAGTCCCTTTGAAATTATTTTCAATTTGGAGTTATTTGGTTTTTATTCAAATTATTTTTATCCAAAAATAAAATATATGGAAATTAGGGTAAAATGATTCCCTTCAATATAAAATTAGAGGGAAATAAATTTGAAATCATTTTGGTATTTTTAAAATGATTTTTATTAGGTTTTATTGCAGCAGTAGCACTGTTTGCTTTATTTAAATTTTTGTGAAATTTATTTGCCGCTGAAAATATGTTCATCTTTTAGGAAATCTTTTTCTGAAAATTTTGATATATAATATGCCTATGGAAATTTTTCTTATTTTCCGTTTACCTTTTTTTGTTTTTATTCTAAAAAAAAAAAACTGTACGAGCGACCGACTGCTATCCTTCGCCAGCATGCGCAACATAGCTAGTAGGTCGGACTATATTATTTTTCCAGTTGTCCTTTAATTTATTTATTTTCTGTTAAAAAAAAACTCCGCGCACGCACACATGCGCGCACACGCGCAGGCCGGCCGAAGGCCCATGCGGCGTCGTTTCTTTTTTTGTTTTTCCTATATCTTTCGTCTGCCTTTTGTTTACGTTTAGTCCCACATTGCCTAGCTTTTGACCTCTAAGCCTCCTTTCCACCTATAAATATAGACCCATAGAGCCTCCAAAAATCATCCGATTCGGGTTAAATCAATATATTTTGGTTTGACTAGATTCACTAAATAAAAATATTTTTCTTCTCTCCGGCGGGACTTCTGAAAGTTGTCTTCTCTCTCGGAAGTCATCTTTTCTCTACCTTATAAAGGTATCTTTCTTCGTATTTTTTTTTTATATACTCCCGTAGCTTATTATTTCTAGACTAGTACGGTAGAATAATTAGATTTATAAATTAGTCCTTGTATTTACATTTTAGGACTAGAATTCTTTTAGCCATAACTCTTTTTTTTCCGTAAAACAGCTTGGCCCTGATTTTTCAAATAGCCATAACTTTTTACTCGTTCATCCAAATTAGACGAAACCAACGCCAATATTTTTGTCTTGATTCCACCTTTCTAGTGAATCTATCAAATAAACTTTTTGCAACTTTCAAATTTCGAAATTTGTTCAGATTCATATTCAAACTTGTTTTGGCTATAACTTGAGTTTCGTAACTCCGATTTAATTGATTCTTTTTGCTAATTGAAGCTCTTGACCTAAACTTTCTGATAAGACCAAATCCACCCAATTTTGGTACTGTTAGAAATTGTTTTCTGTTGCAAGAATTAATTGCTAGTTTTCGAAGTTTTTCGAGATCTTTTCTTCGATTCTTTTGCATGAGTGCTTATGTATGCAATTGCTTGCTCACGTTAGATTGAACGGAGTGTGACGAGTAGAACTATCAGGAATTATGAGTGCGAAGGAGCTTCATCAACAGTACAGGCAAGTAACACATTGATCATACTCTTTTCATACCCAGTTTTTATGCATTAGTTCCAATCCTCAAACATTGCATGGTTAGGATGTATTTAACTTGTGGGTATTGGGAAGTAGTTGATGAGGTAGGAACCTATTGACTTGCATTCAACCCCTGGGAGTTACTACGTTATGCTTATACTGATATGCTATGCTCGTAGACGTGGATTGGGTTTGAGCGTATCCATGACAGATGTGAGATTATTATTTAATGGTTAACTTAAGGTGGCTACTTTAATACACATCTGGGTGGATTGGTTGGGGCACCCTGGAGCACCCAGTGGTTTGCCCGGGCACCTGGAGAACCCAGTGCTTGCCCAAGGGGATCCCGGAGGACCCGTCTGATCACCCTATGGAATGCCACCCAGGCTCAAAGGGATCATAAGAGTATTCATGCTAGAAACTTCCATGTGCAGCCACAAGCCATTATGGGCTCTGGCATAGTTGAGTAAGTTGCGTGAGCTCTTGAAGAGGTGGACTAGCAGATGTAGGGGGATGTAGGTTGGTACGGTCTACCCGGAGTAAAGGGTTAATGTTTCTGAAAGACTGTGTCTCGGTCATCCGTTTCTCAAACACCATGTAGTGCGAGAAATCCAACGGAGGAGATCGAGTCTTGTGGGGAAAAGTGCGCAAACCTCTGCAGAGTGTACAAACTAATCATGGTTAGCCGTGTCCTCGGTTATGGACAATTTTGAGTCTCTGGTCTTTGGATATTCATGTTGATGTCAACACTTTAATTATTAATTTGATTTGGGTTAATGATTATTATTTTGGGATTGAGTTGGACGAACCTTCTCAATATTTTCAACCAACTTTGTAGTTAAACAAAATATATTCCTTTGATGTAGGGAAAAATTGGCTTTTCGCAAAACATATTAACCGTAGAGCCTCCACCAGCCATATATGCATGTAGTGATAGCATTTATTCTGTTCATTGCTCTACTGTGTTATCTTGCCAGTACATTCAATGTACTGACCTACATGGCTGCAACGTCTCATGTTGCAGGAATTCTTACGACGAGTAAGTGATACGTTAGGGTTACGATTTCTACACTCAACTTTGCCGTTGGTGTTGATGGGAATCCACAACCTTGTTGTTACTTCCGCTATATGGATTGAGGTAATAGTATTTACGTTACTTTATACATGTGATTTACCTCTGTTATAAATCCTCGAGTACTGTGTGTGTCAGCATACCGATCCAGGGATGACACTTAAGCACAGAGACTTTGATCCATTCGGGTCGGGTCGCTACATTTTGTAACCTGCTGATGATAATTACCTGCTTTCCTAAACTGTTTAGCATAGGCTGGTTAGAGACCCGTCAGAGACCCCATTTTGACCCAACTGCCCCGCTGGATTATTAGAAGACCCGATCAGCGGGATTGAAGACCAGGCCTCGGCACCGCACATCACCCCCTAGTTGTACGACACTACCGGGTTACTATCGAGTGCCGAGGGTGATACCTCATCAGCACTTCTGATGTTAACCTTGTAGGTATTTCAATAGTTGTGGTCATCGAGGGTGATTCCTCTTTCTCCACTCCCGGTAACGACGTTGTCATGCAACTCCTCAAGAGTGGACCTCGAGGGTGATTCCTCCTTAGTTCACCTTGACGATTACATCAGGTGGAATTCCATCGAGGTTGATTCCTCAGGGTTCCCCCTTGGTGTTCTGGACACACAGATACTATGACTTTATCACATAACCATGACACTAAAGTAGGGTCGGCCCTGAGGAGTACCCGCGTGAGCAAGTGATGCGATTGATGTGTAGTCGGGTGACCAGAGAGAGTACCCGCGAGATAATTACGAGGCATGGCCGGGCATTCTTAGCCCTTGCCGCAAGTCCTCGAGACGGGGTGACGGGGTCACATCGATCGTGAGTCTCTGCTCGTTATCGCATGCTCCTAATTCACTAACGGTTTGGATATTTGATCCGAGTGGGCCTCTGGCCCGATAGCACTAACCATCACGTGGGAACAGTTATGGGCACTCTGCGTCGTATGCATCAGCCGAAGCTTAATGGACGTCAACGACTGAGCGGCGCGCACTGGGTGGGACCGCGTTAAGCACCCTCCGTTGTACTGGAGGCTGCTAGGTCTGCTCACCGGCCGCGTACGCAACATGCAGGAGCGCCTGGGGCGATGGCCCAAGACCCCTGGGCGCATAGGTTTAGTCTGGCATGCTGACCTCTCTGTTAAGCCTAGGTCGGGTAGCGGCGTATCGTTTGGCCGAGGCCGGGCATGACCCAGAAAAGTGTGCCCGACAGAAGTTAATCGAGCGTGGTGGGTGAGTTGGTGCACCCCTGCAGGGAAGAACTAATCTGTGCATAGCCGATCCTCGGTAACGGACGCTCGGAGTTGTATCCCGATCGATACAACTAGAACTGGATACTTGTGATGAGAAACGGATACTAGGGCTCTGGGATTGCTTTCTCGCAGGGAGTCGAGAAAGGATCTCTGGCTGAGGTTGATACTTAATGTTACTAATACTTTATGCTGTACTAATCTACACTCTTCTAATGCTGCAAGACCGCTGAAGATGCTAGTCTTCGATAGGACTAGGCCTTCCCTCTATTCTGGCATTTCTGCAGCCTAGTCCACATATACAGCCTCTCTTTGATAATGTTGCATATGTAGTGTAGATCCTTGCTTGCTGAGTACTTCGGATGAGTACTCACAGTTGCTTTGCTTCCTCTTTTTCCCCGTTCCCCTTTTGTTGCAACCAGACGACGGAGCCCCGGAGCCTGCTGCCCCTGCCGACGAACACTACTACCACCCCGAGGGTGGTTACTACTACGTCCTTGACGACGACCAGGAGTAGGTTCGGAGGGTCCCAGGCAAGAGGACTGCGCCTTTTTGATCGTAGTGTTTTCTTTTGCCCCGCCTTCTTAAAGGCTTATTTGTCTTTCTTTTATATCTGTACTCAGATATCTGATGCTTCCGCTGACGCTTGTATGCAAGCTTATGTATTCGAGCCCTCGAGGCCCTGGCTTGTAATATAAACCTTGTACGACTTTATTTATGTTTTAGAGTTGTGTTGTGATATCTTCAAGTGAGTCCTTAGGCTTGATCATGTGCATTTGCGTGTATGATTAGTGCACGATTAAGCCGGGGGCGTCACACACCATGTCATTGTTCTTATTGCATTACTCCCTTTCTCCATGAACTTAATACACTAGATTCATGTTGGATAACGGTCGATGAGTGGAGTAATAGTAGTAGATGCAGAATCGTTTCGGTCTACTAATCTTGGACGTGATGCCTATATTCATGATCATTGCCTAGATATCGTCATAATTATTTGTTCTTCTATCAATTGCCCAACAGTAATTTGTTTACCCACCGTATGCTATTTTCTCGAGAGAAGCCACTAGTGAAATCTACGGCCCCTGGGTCTATCTTTTATCATATTGCTTTCAGATCTATATTTTATCGTATTTGTTTTCAAATCTATTATTCCAAAAACCCAAAAATACCTTGTTGCACTTTTTCTTTACTTATTTTATTTTGCTTTTTATTCAGATCTATTTATCCAATCTCATACAAACCAATCTAACTTTTTTACCGTGGAGGGATTGACAACCCCTCTTACACGTCGGGTTGCAACTATTTGTTCTTTGTGTGCAGGTACCATTTACATAGTGTTGCTTGGTTCTCCTACTGGATTAATACCTTGGTTTCATAACTGAGGGAAATACTTACCGTAGCTGTGCTGCATCATCCCTTCCTCTTTGGGGAAATAGAGACGCAGTCTAAGGCACGTCAAAGGAATTTCTGCCGGCGTTGTCGGGGAGACATCATAAACATCTATCAGGTTCCTAATCACAAATCTCATGTCCTTGCAATTTACATTATTTGCCATTTGCCTCTCGTTTTCATCTCCCCCACTTCACAAAAATTTGCTTTTTTATTCACCCTCTTTTTCGTTCACCTTTTTCTCGGCAGATCTATTTTTTGCTTGCATATTTGTTTGCGTAGTCGCGATGTCTCAAGAAAATACCAAATTGTGTGATTTTTCCAATACCAATAATAATGATTTTATTAGTACACCGATTGCTCCTCCCGCCACTAGTGTGGAATCTTGTGATATTAATGTCGCTTTTTTGAATCTTGTTATGAAAGATCAATTTTTCGGTACTCCTAATGAGGATGCCGCGTCCCATCTAAACACATTCGTAGAATTGTGTGATATGCAAAATAAAAAAGATGTGGACCATGATATTGTGAAGTTGAATTTATTTCCTTTCTCTTTGAGGGATCATGCAAAAATTTGGTTTTCTTCTTTGCCTCGCAATAGTATAGATTCTTGGGATAAGTGCAAAGATGCTTTTATTACTAAGTATTTTCCGCCCGCGAAAATTATTTTCCTTAGAACTCAAATCATGAATTTTAAGCAACTTGAGCATGAACATGTTGCACAATCTTGGGAAAGAATGAAATTGACGCTAAGAAATTGCCCTACTCATGGTTTAAATCTTTGGATGATTATACAAAAAAATTATGCGGGATTGAATTTTGTTTCTAGAAATCTTTTAGATTCCGCCATTAGTGATACTTTTATGGAGATTACTTTGGGTGAAGCTACTAAATTGCTTGATAACATTATGGCAAATTATTCACAATGGCATACCGAAAGAGCACCTACTAGTAAAAATGTTAATTCGGTTGAAGAAATTAGTACTTTGAGTGAAAAACTTGATGCTCTTATGAAATTGATTGCTAGTAAAAATGTTCCTATTGATCTTAATGATGTGCCTTTGTCTATTTGATTGAGCAAAATAGTGATCCCGTAGATGTGAATTTTGTCTCGCGAAACAATTTTAATAACAATGCTTATAGAGGTAATCTTAATCCTAGGCCTTTTCCTGGGAATTCCTCTAATAATTATGGTAATTCTTCTTACAATCATAATAGGAACCTCTCTGATCTTGAGAATAATATTCAAGAATTTATTAATGCTCAAAAAGTTTTCAATACTACGATAGAAGAAAAGTTGAATGAGATTGATTATATGTCTAGAAGCATTGATAGAATTTCTCATGATGTAGAAAATCTCAAGATTAAAATTTTTTCACCTAAGGTATCAATGAATCAATTAAAGATTTATATGTTTCTATGGATGAAAGTAAGAAAAGAACCGCTATGCTTAGAGCTAAAAGAGAATTTTTAGAAAGAGCGTTTTCTATTGATTGCTTTCATAAAAATGATGAAGATCTTAAAGTAATTGGTGTTTCTTCTGTTGATTCCTTGTTTAGTAAGATTAAAATTGATGATAAGGGACTGAAGAAGAGTCAACTTTAGATAGAGGGCATCCCGATATATCGAAGGGTGAAAAACTTGATGAAAAAATTGATGAAAGTGGGTTTGGAGAGGTCAAAACTTTAACTAGTGATGTGCCCACTATTTTGGATTACAAAGACTTTAATTATGATAATTGCTCTTTGATTGAGTGTATTTTTTTGTTTCAATCCATGATAAATTCACCCCATGCTTATGAACAAAATAAAGCTTTTACTAAACATATCGTAGATGCCATGATGAAAGCTTTAGAAGAAAAGTTGGAATCAGAGATTTCAATTCCTAGAAAATTACATGATGAATGGGAACCTACCATTAAAGTCAAGATTAAAAATTATGAGTGCTTTGCTTTATGTGATTTGGGTGCTAGTGTTTCCACAATTTCGAAATCTCTATGTGATGTGCTTGGTCTTACCAATATTGAAGAATGTTCTCTTAATTTGCACTTGGCAGATTCTACTATTAAAAAGCCCTTGGGGAGAATTAATGATTTTATTATTCTTTCAAATAGGAACTATGTGCCCATAGATTTTATTGTTCTTGATATTGATTGCAATCCGTCTTGTCCCATTATACTTGGTAGACCGTTTTTATGAACTATAGGTGTCGTGATTGATATGGAAGAAGGAAATATTAAATTTCAATTTCGACTAAGAAAGGGTATGGAACACTTCCCTAGAACAAGAATTAAGACACCATATGAATCAATCATGAGGGCATCCTATGGATCAAAAACTAAAGATGACAATACTTGAATCTATGCATTATGCCTAGCTAGGGGCATAAAACGATAGCGCTTGTTGGGAGGCAGCCCAATGAATAAAATTTATTTTTGCCTTTTTCTTTCTGTTCTTGAGTGTTTGCACAATTATACCTCTGTTATGATTCTGTTTTTTATGTTTTAATTAGTGTTTGTGCCAAGTAAAGCCTTTGGGGTAGCTTTGGGTGATAGTTGATTTGATCCTATTGAAAAATAGAAACATTTGCGTCCAGTAACAGAATTGTTTAAATTCACAGAAGTGACAAAAAATTCTGAATTTTTTACACAAAGATTTATATTCAAATTGCATCTGTTTTCCTAATTTTTCAGAATTTTTGGAGTTACAGAAGTATGAGTAAAATTCGTGTCTTTACAGACTGTTCTGTTTTTGATAGATTCTGTTTTCTTTGCATTGTGTGCTTATTTTGATGAATCTATGGATTGTATCGGGGGGTATAAGCCATGGTAAAGTTAGAATACAGTAGGTATAATGCAATAACAAAATATGAATGGGTTTGCAACAGTACTTAAAGTGAAGATTGGTTTTCTTATACTAACGGATCTCACGAAGGTTTTGTTAAGTTTTGTGTGATTGAAGTTTTCAAGTTTTGGGTGAGATCACGATGGATGAAGGCATAAGGAGTGAAAAGAGCCTAAGCTTGGGGATGCCCATGGCACCCCAAGTTAATATTCAAGGCGAATGATAGAGGCGAAGGTGTCCCGATGTTTCGATGAGATGGTGGCTATCGTTTTCTGTGGGAGTCGACCTTGACGATCCGACTACGAACGTGCGAGACGTCGCGCCTTAGCAATCGCTATACCAACTTCCAAGGGTTATTGACCACGCCGGAGCACGATCAACCTGACCACGAGGGTCTGTTTCCTGTGAGCAAACGAAGAACAAGCAAGAAACTGAGATTGCAATCTGGATATTGCGAATATAGATGAAGTATTGATAATGGTGGGGATCCGAAAGCGGTCTTGGTCTGGTCGTTGGACACAAACGAAGTACACGAAGTTGCAATGGCTAACTTTTAACTAAACCAATCCCAAAGTCTAAACGGTGCCCTAAGGGCTATATATATGGAGGAAGAGGGGGGGATTTCGTGGCCCTTGAAGGAGGGGTCCGAAACCAACCCTATCTCTTGTTTCCCCACACATACGGACTCTAAAAACAGCCTATACTCAAGTATTTCGAAATTACATGGGCCTGGCCCAATAATAAGGTGACGCAGCACCTATAATAGCCTCTGGACGAAATTTATGAAGTGGCATCTTGTATATTTCGTCCAAGGCTTCCTGCACTCATTATGGTGGCTTCAAAGTCCTGAAATCATCACTTGTAACTCCGTTCTTGTTCCCCTTGCGCATGCCATCATCTCCATGCTTGAACTTGCTCCAAGGTTCCTCTTTCTTGTCCAAGCTAGGCCCTTCATTTGTAAGCAAAACAAATGTATCCAATTTAGGCAGCATCATATTCTCATGAACATTAGAATCATTACCAAGAAACGAAAGTACCTGATAATTTAATTGGCGTGCGCGAGCTCTAGTAATTGGTCCAGTATGTATAGCAGCAGGGGTTGTGGGTGTAACAATGGTATTGATGTCCTCATCAGCGAACCAAGCAACTAAGCTTGGGGATGCCCCGGAAAGGCATCCCCTCTTTCTTCTAACAACCATCGGTAATTTTACTTGGAGCTATATTTTTATTCGTCACATATCATGAGTTTTGCTTGGAGCATCTTGTATTATATGAGTATTTGCTTGTTTTTCTTTTTAGTTTGTCATGTTTATCCTTGCTGGACACACCTATTTGAGAGAGCCAAAATTATGCTATGATTTGTTAGAATTGCTCTATGTGCTTCACTTAAATTTTTTGAGCTATGGAATTGCTCTAGTGCTTCACTTATATCTTTTTGAGCACGGTGTGCTTTAATATGTTTTGAAGAAATTCTCTCATGCTTCACTTAGATTTATTTGAGAGTTAGTAAATTTTTTGAAGAAATTCTCTCATGCTTCACATATATTATTTTGAAAGATGAAAATTTTTATGCTCATGTTCTTCACTTAAATTTGTTTGAGCTTATCAAAAGCAATTGCAATATATGAAATTAGTCCCAAAGTGATAGATATTCAATAGGGGTATAATAAAAACTTTCATGAAAGATCATTGGATAAAATAAACTTGATTCTTTGTAATAGTTTTGAGACATGATGATAGTAATATGTGAGTCATGTTGGTTAGTAATTATGCTTTAGTAAGAATATTGGTGTTAAGGTTTGTGATTCCCTATGCAAGCACGAAAGTCAATAGTTATGCAATGAAATTACATCCTACTTGTGGTGCATTATTCGGTGTTAGTTATGCTTAATGCTTGTTTATGACAATTTTTGTTTCTTGGTTGGTTGCTTCTCAATCTTTTTGCTAGCCTCCACTTGTACTTAGTAGAAATACTACTTGTGCATCCAAAATCCTTAAACCAAGTTTTGCCATATGAGTCCACCATACCTACCTATATGTGGTATTTCCGCGCCGTTCTAAGTAAATTTGTATGTGCCAACTCTAATTTCAAAATGAATTTCTCTTTTCTGTGCCCGTACCGCTCATGAAGCGGCAGGGGGTGGCCAATATTTTTCCATGCTAGATGTGTTATTATCAAGATGAGTGTTTATTCACTTGTCATTGCACGAGAGTGCGATGGTAATAGTGATGCCCAGTCCTGAAATGAAAAAATAAATTTACTTTTTGTTGTCAAATAATAAATTCCTTGGAAAGTGTTGGTATGGACGGTAACCATGGATAGGGCTAGCCATGGAGTGTGCAAGTATGGTGGAAAAAGGAATAAACTTTATTTTATGTTTGGTAACCGCCTATGATGTATCTAGCATGGAAAGTATTGAGAACTACTCGGTCGTTTTCGTTGACGAGAAAAGCATGCCTCCCAAAAAATTTACCTCTCAATTTAAGCTTTGAGATCTGGCACCTCTACAAATCTCTGCTTCCCTCTGCGAAGGGCCTATCTATTTACTTTTATGCAAAAAAAATTGAGTCTCCATCTTCTCTTATAAAGCACCAACTAGGGAGCACTATGATCGTACTTGAGCATTGGATGTAGCTAATATTCGAGTGTGTTTCGTGAATGGATCAATGATTGAGCACGATGGGCTAGGGATAACTTTCTTTAGTGTTGATATTTTGAAAGACATGGTTGCTTGTTGATATGCTTGAGTATTAAAGTCTTCATGTCAAAACTAGACTATTGCTTTGAACCATCTAAAAGTCTAAATGTCCATGCTACAAAAGAAAAGAATATGTGATGAACATGTTAGGCAGCATTCCACATCAAAAATTCTATTTTTATCATTTACCTACTGGAGGACGAGCAGGAATTAGGCTTGGGGATGCTGATACGTCTCCAATGTATCTATAATTTTTTATTGTTCCATGTTGTTATATTATCATTCTTGGATGTTTTACAATCATTTTATAGCAACTTTATATCATTTTTTGGGACTAACCTATTGACATAGTGCCCAGTGCGAGTTGCTATTTTTTGCTTGTTTTTTACTTCATAGAATATCAGTACCAAACGGAGTCCAAACGCAGCGAAACTTTTGGGAGATTTTTTTTGGACCAGAAGACAACTTGGGAGCCAAGGAAGCACCTAGGGGGAGGCCCATGGGGCCCACGATACACCAGGGCGTGCTAGAGGCCCCTGGCGTGCCCTGATGTATTGTGGGGCCCACGGAGGTCTCCTCCACTGCCTCTCAGCTCTATAAATACCCAAATATTCCAGAAACCATAGGGGAGTCGACGAAACACAATTCCAGCTGCCGCAAGTTACAGAACCACAAGATCCAATCTAACACGAACATAGAGGGGTTCATCATCCTCATTGGTGCCTCTCCGATGATGCGTGAGAAGTCCACCATAGACCTACGGGTCCGTAGGCAGTAGCTAGATGGCTTCTTCTCGCGTTTTTATTCTCAATACAATGGTCTCTTGGAGATCTATTTGATGTAATCACTTTTTGTGGTGTGTTTGTTGGGATCCGATGAAGTTCGAGTTTATGATCAGATCTATATCTAGAAAGTTATCGGAGTCTTCTTTGATCTCTTATATGCATGATTATTTATAGCCTCGTATTTCTTCTTCGAATCTTTGGTTTAGTTAGGCCAACTAGATTGATTTTTCTTGCAATGGGAAGAGGTGCTTTGTGATGGGTTCGATCTTACGGTGTCCTCACCCAGTGACAGAAGGGGTAGCGAGGCACGTATGTATCGTTGCTATTAAGGATAACAAGATGTGTTCTATTCCTACATAAATAGATCTTGTCTACATCATGTCATCGTTCTTATTGCATTACTATGTTTCTCCATGAACTTAATACACTAGATGCATGTTGGATAGCGGTCGATGTGTGGAGTAATAGTAGTAGATGCAGAATCGTTTCGGTCTACTAATCTTGGACGTGATGCATATATTCATGATCATTGCCTGGATATCGTCAAAATTATTTGTTCTTCTATCAATTGCCCAACAGTAATTTGTTTACCCACCATATGCTATTTTCTCGAGAGAAGCCACTAGTGAAATCTACGGCCCCTGGGTCTATCTTTTATCATATTGCTTTCAGATCTATCTTTTATCATATTTATTTTTAGATCTATTATTCCAAAAACCCAAAAATACCTTGCTGCACCTTTTCTTTACTTGTTTTATTTCACTTTTTATTCAGATCTATTTATCCAATCTAATACAAACCAATCTATCTTTTTTTATCATGGAGGGATTGACAACCACTCTTACGCATCGGGTTGCAAGTATTTGTTCTTTGTGTGCAGGTACCGTTTACATAGTGTTGCTTGGTTCTCCTACTGGATTGATACCTTGGTTTCATAACTGAGGGAAATACTTACCGTAGCTGTGATGCATCATCCCTTCCTCTTTGGGGAAATACCAACGCAGTCTAAGCCACGTCAGGCTTCAGCCGAAAACACTATGCGCAGACAGGCATCGGACGTCCAACCGTTACCGGTCGTCCGGTGGCTCACGAGGGTCCGGACGTCCGGTAATGCTCGGACTTCCGACATTTCGGCTCTGATCAGGTGGCGCCGGATATCCGGAGGCGGTCGGTCGTTCGGAGAGCACGGATTCCCGCTATTTTCCTTCTGTGAGGTGGCACCGGATTTCCGGAGCGTCTCGGTCGTCCGGTTGCTGGGGAGGTGTCGGACGTCCGGTCCGTGTCGTTCGTCCGGCCGTTGTAGCATTCGCTGGCTGGCCCTTCAGGCTGGTGGAGGCTCAAGGCGTCGGACGTCCAGTGTGGTCCGGTCGTCCGGTGGTTGTAGACTTCTGGCAGCTTCTTCGTTTGGTCCTTGTACTTGGTGTCCTCGCCGTCTTGTCCATTGGATGTAGTTGCTCCGTGGCTTCCCTCTAAGTACCTGATCACACATAGGGTCTCCGCTTGAGGTAGTAGCCATGTCTCACATATGGAAAGTGGTAGTTCAGAGAGGAGCGAGTTCACCTTTATCTTCGATAGCCTTTGCTCAAGCTCTAGTCATTGGTCCATGTGGTGTCGTGGGAGACGAAGGTTGGTCCATGGGGATGACCGTAGGATGCTCCGCATCATAAAGCCTTTAGGGTGATTTGGATGATAGTTGATTCGATCCTGTGCAGAAACATGAACTTTTGTGCCTACTGTTGGAATTGTTATTCTGTACTAGAACGAGATAAATCCTGAATTTTTTACACAACATTGGATTACAAATTGTTTACGTTGTTCTAATTTTTATGAATTTTTGGAGATGCAGAAGTACGGATAAAATTTTTCTCATTACTTACTATTCTATTTTAGACAGATTCTATTTTTATTACATAGAGTGTGCTTCTTTTAATGTTTATATGAATTGTATGGGGGGTATAAGTCATAGAGATGATGGAATACAATAGGTATTATGCAATAACAATTATAAATCTATTTATAATAGTACCCATCGAGGGTCAATGTGATACATAATCATATTTTCGAAGTGATGCTCAAAACCTATACAAAACCTATTTCTTTGAGATGAAGACTTTGGAAATCTCCGGTAGTGCTGACGAGTTTGTTAGCGACAGAGACAAAGTTCTTATGGTTGTTGAGGAAATTGGACTGACTGAGGAGTTAGGATTTAGCTAGTGCGATCTGCCTACCGTGAGGAAATTGAGTGCCCCAACAAATTTGAGAGTCCAAATTTACGACCGTTGATGCGCTGAGTGCCAGCTGTCGTATGGATCATTATCCTGACAACGGTCATGTCCGATGGGGCATTTATGACAATTCATGTCGGGTTGCCCGTGGCTATAAATAGCCACCCCCACAACCACTTGTTGGTAGGCTGCTCTAGAGAGACATTGACACTTGTCATTTGAGAGCAACCCTTCCTCCGACGACTTTGTGAGAAACCTAAGTGAGGGAAAACCCAACCAGAGCCAAAGTGATTGAGCATCACTGAAGAGATTGATCGGTGTGACCTGACGCCTGTTACCTTTGAAGACTGTCATTCTTCCAAACGGCCAGGCGTCATGTTCTGAGCACCCAAGAGTAATTGTGGCATGTTGGTGAACAAGTCTATGAAGGTTTTGGAAGTCTACCTTGAAGACTTACCACGAGTGATTGGGCGAGGTTTTCAGTGACCTTAGCTCAAGGAGAATACGGTGAAGACTAAGTGTCTTCTGGGTTGAATCTCAAGCCACTCCAACCAGACGTACAGTACATACAACAATTGGAACAGGTCTACCAAATCGCTGTATCTTCATCGAGCCTACCTGGTTTCAAATTCCTCAACTCTTTACTTACTGTTATTCCGCTGCTGAAGTATTTGTGATCTACATTCTGGTGAATTTGAACTAAAGAATTTCATCATGCCTTTCATTTCTTCAGTTCATCTTGTCTATGCCTGAATGCTTGTATGATTGCATGTTCTTCACCTGCATCTATCTTGTATGCATGATTTACTGTTCTATGATGACTTAGTTTCACCCTTGTTCTATTTCTTCACTCTGGTCTTCATCAAATTCATTAGAGTTTGACGAATTTCTATAAATCTCCCATTCACCCCCCTCTAGGAGTAAACCTGTGCTTTCAACCCGCCAGCCACTTTATGCAATACAAGTTGCAAGGCAGGCGTGGAACCGGTCTCTTGTGTGAGGACAAGTAAAGTTGGTCCGGGCTGCTTCATCCCACAATACCACCAAATCCAAAATAACAAAGGAGGTAAGCAATCTAAACATCAACACCCACAACCAATTTGTGTTCTACTCGTGCATAACATCTACGCATAGACCTAGCTCATGATGCCACTCATGGGGAACGTTGCAAGGAAAATAAATAAAAAGTCCAACGAAACACCCAAGATCTATTCTATGGAGATGCTAGCAACGAGAGGGGGAGTGTCTACATACCTTAGTGGACCGAAAGGGTTAACAATCTAGAGATCATGGTTGGCGTAGTCATACTCCTTCGCAATCCAATCTGATCCGAGCACCGCAAGAACGGCACCTCCGAGATGTGCACATGTATGGCTCGGTGACGTCTCCTCCTTGATCCAGCAAGCGAGCGAGAAGAGGTAGATGGGATTTGAACCATCACAACGTCGTGGTGGTCATGGTGGCAACGAAACGCCACCAGGGCTTCGCCAAGCGCTGACAAAATGAGGAGGTGGAGGGAGAGGGAGGGTGGCCAAGGATGGAAAGGGGCAGTCGCCCCTGCGCCTTCCCACTATATATAGGGGTGAGGGAGGGGCAGCCAGCCCTAGCCCCTCCTCAAAGGGAGGGGGCAGTCTAGGGGGAGTGACGTAGGGTTGAACCCTAATGGCCGATCTCTCACGAATTGGATGGGGATCCCTCGAGGAACACGATGAACACGGGGAAGAACGGGGAGAAATCACAAGAGGAACACTCAAGAACAAGTTCAATCACACATCCACTAGACAATAAAACACACAAGATCCACAAAGGTACATGAACACAAAAGGTAAAGATACAAGGTAGAGTTCATCCCAAATCCGTGAGGAGTTGAGGTCTTGAATCTGAGATGGATCTCCCCACAAGGGGATCTTGAATCCACTTGGGGGATCTTCTCCTAGGAGGCCTTGGTCTCCAATGGAGTAGGGGTACAAGTGGATGAGCAAAGCTCTATCTCCAAAATGAGCTATCACAATGCTAACCCTAGAATGGAGGAGGGGGATGAATATATATAGAGGTAGCCACAAAGGGGTAAGTGAGGGGTGAAAGGGTACATGGGCCTCGGCACGAGTCTCTACACGCAGGCAGGCCGAAAGTTCTGGGGAAGGCCGGAAGGTCCGGGCGCCGGAGGTTCTGGGCGAAGGTCCGGGCTATCCAGAGAGTTGGCACACTCTCAGACGGCTTCGATGTATTGGGGCCAGAAGTTCCAGGATGGCAGGAAGTTCCGGGTGCCGGAAGTTTCGGGCAGGAGGCCGAAGGTTCCGGGCTTTCCAAAAGCTTGTCCATGCTTCTTGTTCCTTCTCTTCCAAGCTTCCCTCGCGGATGTGCAGTAGATGTCGCACGTGTTACTTGCCGAACGAACTCTTGACATGGTGATGTCCATAGGATGCTCCGCATCATCCCCTCCCCCTTGGGAAAGATCCGACCTCGGATCGAAAACTAAATCACCATGGGAAAGAGATGGCGTCACCATGGAGAAGTGGATGATCACCAAGCGCTCATCATCTTGAAGCTCTAGTAATTCCTTCAAAAGGAGCAGGGACAACAAACACTTGGAAAAACAAATGTGGTTAGTGTTAGTGCAAAACCAATCATTCAAGAGGTGATTCACCCAACAAGTGTTGTTGTCAAGCATATCATATGGTGTGACAAAGAATTAGGACATGGCATGTAAGCACATAAATGGAGCAGAATCAAGGACATCATGGAAACAAGCATCTAAATGTGAGGTAGTAATGCAAATATCTGTGACAAGAGAATAAACATCTACCTCAAGGTCATATCAATCATGCATAAAGCGCTCAACAGATGGTCTATGGTATGCATATAAATAATTCACAACACCAAATAAAATGAAGTGTCTAAACACATGGGTCAAGTGCAAGACAATCCAAGCATAACGTGCATAGGGTGTAGTGAAAATAGTGTGGCACTCAACACAATAGAAAGAGAAATTGTGCATCATGTGTGAGGCAATCATGTAATTCCAAAAATACTGAAAACTTAGGACAAGGTAGGAAATTTGTAGATCAATCATCTATAAAAAATTCAGAATTTTTAGATGCTCTAGTGTTTTTTAACAATTCTGTTACTGGGCGCAAAAGTTTCTGTTTTTGCACAGAATCAAGTCAACTATCATCCACACTATCCCAAAGGCTTTACTTGGAAGTTTATTGAAACAAAAGCTATAAAACATGATCGATGTCCAGAGCCCGACACATCACATCACACCCCCTTAGTTGTATGACACTGCAGGGTTACTATCAAGTGCCGAGGGTGATACCTCGTCTAGCACTTCTGATAAGATCTCTGTAGTGTAGTTAATCGGTCGTGGTCTACAATAGGGTGATTCCTCCTTCAACACTCCCGATAACGACTTTGTCGTGCAACACATCAAGAGTGAACCTATGGAGAGTAATTCCTCTAAGTTCACCTTGACGATTACATCAAGTGGAATCCATCGAGGGTGATTCCTCGGATTCCCCCTTGGTGTTCTGGACACACGATTACCTTGACTTTACCCCCAGAACCATGTTAAAGATAGGTCGGTCCCGAGGGGTACCCGCGAGAGTTACTGTTACTGTAGGACTGGAGGGACAGGTGGTACCACCCCGGTAGAGGTGGACCTAAGTTCCCGACAGTCTCTTGGGAGTCGGGTTGACCATGAGGTACCCGCGAGTTGATGTGTAGTCGGGTTGACCTGGAGGGTACCCGCGAGATCTCTACGTGGCACGGCCGGGCATTCCGGGCCCTTGCCATAAGTCCACGAGACGGGATGACGGGGTCACATGATCGTGTGTCTCTGCTCGTTACCGTGCGCTCCCAAGACACTAATGGATTTGGGTATTTGATCTGAGTTGGCCACTGGCCTATACGCACTAACCACCACGCGGGAACAGTTATGGGCACTCGACATCGTATGTATCAGCCGAAGCTCTTCGGACGTCAGCGACTAAGCGGCGCGCGCCCGGGTGGCCCGCGTAAGCACCTGCCTTGTATAAGGAGATAGCCAGGACTGACACCGGTCGCGTACGCAACATGCAGGAGTGCAAAGGGCGATGGGCCCAAGACCCTTGCGCGCTTAGGATGTAGACCGGCGTGCTGGCCTCTCTGTTGATCCTAGGTAGGGCTACGACTTGTTGATCTTCCGAAGCCAGGCATGACCCAGGAAAGTGTGTCCGGCCAGAGTGATCGAGCGTGTTGGGTAATGTGGTGCACCCCTGCAGGGAAGTTTATCTATTCGAATAGCCGTGTCCACGGTAACAGGACGACTTGGAGTTGTATCCTGATCTACCCAACTAGAACTGGTTACTGGAGATGATAAATGGATATGATGGCTTCGGGATTGCTTTCTCGCAGGGAGTCGAGAAAGGATCTCTGGGCGTTAATGCTACAACATGCTTGCTAATTATAAAATGCTATTCGTACTCTTCTAAATGCTGCAAGATGCTTGAAGATGCCAGTCTTCATTAGGCTAGGCTTTTCCCCTTCTCTTCTGGCATTCTGCAGTTCAGTCCACAGATACAGCCCATTCCTTTGATATTGATGCATACTTAGTTTAGATCAGATGTAAGTCTTGCGATTACATTGGATGAGTACTCATGGTTGGTTTGCTACCTCTTTTCCCCCATACCCGATTGCTGCGATCAGATGACGGATCCCAGGAGCCAGATGCCACCACCGACTACTACTACTACCCCGAGGGTGCCTACTACTGCGTGGAGACCGCCAATGACCAGGAGTAGTTAGGAGGCTCCCAGGCAGGAGGCCTTGCCTTTTCGATCAGTCGTTGATGTTTATGCTAGCCTTCTTAAGGCAGACTTGTTTAACTTATGTTTGTACTCAGATATTCTTGCTTCCACTGACTCGTTTGTATTCGAGCCCTTGAGGCCCCTGGCTTGTAATATAAAGCTTGCACTGGTACAGCGAGGTGCTATACAAACGGTTTTTAACCCCTTTCCGCGAAAGCGTTCTGAACCGTCGCCTAGTGAGAGACTGCGATAGGGGGGTCCTTCCCACACGACCCAGAAACCATCGGGGATAGGGAGACATGATGCATACAGTTGTCCCTATAAAACTATTTCTGATATCTCTAATATCCCAAATGCTTCATCATTGCTACTCGTTTGTGCTCGCATTGCCATCAAAGTCGAAGTTCTGTGGTTTTACCTAAAACCAGGCACATTCCAAGCACGGGATTTTTCCAGGCGCGGTCCAGGCACGTACCAAACTAGCTCTACGTTTACGATGCCTGGCACATCGCAAACAGTTCATCATTGTAAACTGTGTATGATAGGGCGACAACCACACACATTTAGTTTTCATGCACCGTTTGTGATATTGTCTGACATCACACACGGTTTGCAAACGGCAACTGTGTGCATGGTTACACACGTTTCCTCTCCGTGAACCGTGTCGGATTATGATGTATATCGCACACGTTGTGCATTATAGACCGTGTGCGCCGTAATGACCTGCAGAGCGTAATTTCACCCTAATTTAATTGCTGCTATTTAAAATTGTACTTGACTTGAATTTGAAAATAGGCTATAGCTTTATTCATATCCATCAGGTTCAAACAACCAAGGCATTATTCGATTCACATGTACATATGTTCAAGAATTACATAAGAACCAAATAAAGAATGATGAACCACAGTTGTATACTTGTACTATTACAAATGGTAAAGAAAGAGGCGAGAGACATTCTGGTTCCTGAACAAGGTGAAGCGGAATGGCCCTATTGTGCTCTCCTCGATGCAGAAGGCACGCACGACTCTAGTCCAACCCCTTGTGATGGCCGGCCACCAATCATGTAGTTTGAGAGGTAATCTTGAGTAAACTGCTTCAGGATCCACTGCAAAGGAAAAAGATTCAGACATTGTCATCTAACACAACTCATTACGGGCAGTAAAAAGAAGGCTACAGAGTTCTTACTTACCATCCTGCAGTTCACTGTTGTCTTGCATAAAGTGTAAACAAATAGTTCGATTGACATCTTTTGACCCATTTTAATAACAATCTTTATCAGTTTCCTCACTTGATGCTAGTTCATGAATATCTCATTGCCCCATATGCAGAAAGGGTCAAAGTGTGGATCTTTGGCAATGGCATATGTACCTAAAAGCACCAAGTTAATATTAGAACCTAAACAACAATTGCAAAATGATGTAGTACAACACTCCCTCCATCCCATTATATAAGATCTTATTACATGTATATCTAGACATCATCAGAACATTAAGGTAACACTCTTCCTTGTTGCTATGTAGCCTAGGATTGCATATTTAGTCATTCAGTACAATGCATGTTGCTATGTGGCCTCAAATATATTAGATATGGCCCTAGTAAACCTACCGATAAATGGGTTACAGATATATTCAGTGAAATGTCCGATTCGATGATTAATCCCTTATCAGCCCCCAGGCTATATGGTACCAGCTACCGATATCCTGAACAGTGAGTATACATAAGCAATGCGATGAAACTAACCTCGATGGTAAACAGCAGATGTTCTCGATATTGTCCTGTATGAGTACATATAAAGGCATGTTAAGCACAACAGGCTAAACATCAACCAAATATATCCATGGTAGACAACATAATCTACAAATGATGGCTTCAGTGTGTAGGTTTAAGCATGCCAGTTAAGCAAAACAAGAAGTGGAAAGGTGTGTTAACTGCAACAGGCATAACATTTAAAAACAAGCAAATATAGTCATTCAAACTGGTATTGTGCAGGTCTAAAGTACACTAGTTATTGTTAAAAAACGAAAAGGTATGTTAACTGCAACATCCTTAACAGCAACCAAATATCGTAATTCATAGTGGTATTGTTGAAACTGTTATTGATGAAATTGAACTGCACGGCAAATAGTTGCACATATAGAGCATCACATTGTGAAGAACTGAAATAAACAAGGCATAAGGCCATCTCTAGCTGATCCTTTAAAAGTTAACGGACTAAAACCCTTAGTGGATATATATATACTCCAGCAATTTTTGGCCGTTTCTAGTCGATCCCCTAAACTTAACGTTGTAAACTTCAATTTGATCAAGTTCAAAGCAGGTTCAACTGAAAGTAGCATGCATTCACACATAAGCATAGATAGTTTTGCATAACCGAACATAAAACATAAATTTAAACTAAGCTAAACTAGTTTCGGTCGAAGTGGAGGTCGAGCCGATCCTTCCTCGTCAGGTACAGTGTGCCGCGAGTAGGGTCCGGGCCGGTGCCGTTGTCGGTGTCGTTGGGGAAGACACTCCTCCACTCGTCGACATCGATCTCCTCGTCCTCGCCGCCCACCTCGACGCCCTCCGCACCACCATCCTCGCCGCCTTCGACCTCGTCATCAGAGGAGAGGACAATAACATCGCCCCCCTCCGCGCCGGCAAAGATCACCTGCTCCGCCTCCACGAGCTTCGGGTGCTGCCGGCGGAGCTCTTGCATGTAGGCCTCGTCTGCGGCCTCAGCCTCAAGGCTCTCCCACGCCTCGCGGTCCTCCCGTGCCATAGCCGAGCTCACCACCCCTGGCTCCGGCAGAACGAGGTCGACCGAACGTGTGCCGAATGGGAAATTGAGCCTAGCCGCCGCGCCGTGGTAGCGGACCTGCTAGCGGTCGTACTCCATGGCCGCGAGCTCGGCCGTGTGGAAGCTACCGAGCCACCGGCGGGTGTGGGTCTCCCGATCCGTAATCTCGGTGACCCACATCCCCCACCGTCGCTGCCGGACCCCGAGGTAGGACCTCGTCAGTGGCCGGACCCGAGGGAGGACGAGGAAGTCCTTGAACCGGCGTAGGGGCGTGGCGGCGGGCGGATCGGGCGACCGGCGACGGCGGATCGATAAAGAGCCCACGGAGGATGACGGGGACACCTCGGCGGCCACCTCGCTGGCGTCGGGCGAAGAGGCCACGATAAACCTCTTTTTGGCCATTGTTTCCTCGAGCTCCCCAGCACACAGGCAGAGGTTGAGGATGGAGGCGGCGACCTACCAATGGTTTCGAGCGAGGGAGGGGTGTGTGTGTCTGTGTGAGCGGAGGTTTTGGGGAGTGTGTGGTGTGTGTGGAGGGGGGGCCAAGGTGGTGTTTGAGGAAATACCGCGGCAACTGAAAATTTTACTAGGCGGGAGTAAAATGCCGGGATACTGAAAATTTGGATCAAGGGCGAGCAGATATTTTTGAGATTGCGAGGGATGCAGAGGCAGGAGTAAAATGGCGGGGCAACTAAAAATTTGAATCAAGGGCGAGCAGATATTTTTGAGATTGCGGGGAATGCAGAGGCGGGAGTAACAAGGCGGGGCTACTGAAAATTTGAATCAAGGGCGAGCAGATATTTTTGAGATTGCGAGGGATGCAGAGGCGGGAGTAAAATGCCGAGGCTACTGAAAATTTGAATCAAGGGGTTGAAGCAGAGCGGGAGTAATAGACATCGCACACGGTCCACACATACTAATCGTGTGCTATCAAAAATTAAAACCTTCCAGGCGGTAGATATTTTCGAGATTACAAGGCAGTAGATATTTTCGAGACCGGGAGGCAAGCCTCATGGAGCCCAATCTACTGTGCTGATGTGAGTGACTACAGGGCACGGGCGTGGCACACGGGTAGTCTGGCCGAACCGTGTCTGTTGCGTACCCAATCGCAGATGGTTTCTACATCCAACTCGTGTGCTCTTTTTAAATTTGGCAAAAAGAATAACGCGGGAGAGGGTAAGAACACGAACACACTTGCATGTGGACCAAATATATGTATGAAAAGGGTGGTTTGATGTTCGAATACCCAATGCACAACTTTGATGTGGCACCTGTCGCACAAAAGCACAGTATTGCTAGTTAGCTACCCCCTACGAACCCCACTTCATGCCGGCGGTAAGGGAATCCTAGCTACGAATGCATGCCCCCAAATAGCTAGGTCTGAAATCTCACCCTACCGTAACACAAAACCTATAGGAGTCCATCATATATATATGGTCAAACTTCCCCTTTCGCTTCCCGACAAAGGTGGACCGTGTGCCGACCCACAAATGTGTGCTTGTGGCACGAGATGGGTGAGACCACATACGAACCACATGCGGGTGGCCCTACTATATGTACGAAAAGGGTGTGGTGTGATATTTAACTACCATTCACAACTTTGATGTGGCACGTGTGCCTCGCAAATTAACCGGACTTCCCCAACCCGACGGAGGTTGCAGGTAGTGCGAAGTAGCCCCCCCCCCCCCCCACACACACACACGTCGGGGGGAGGGCATCTCACCAGGACGCACTATAACACGTACCAAGAAGAATCCAACTTGGTCGTACAACCTCTCCCGCTCGTTGTTGGTCAAAGTGATGGACGTCCACACGGCCCCGCAAAATGGGCTAGCTTGTCGCCGATAACCTCGCGAGGGAGTACTGTATGAAGACAAACCCACTCTATGCATGTGGCCCAAGTATGTATATGGAAGTGGTGTGTGTGGTGTTTGAATACCCAATGCGCAAATTTGATGTGGCACCATGCTTTGGAACCGTAAAATCCCCACACTAAGCGAGGGTTCACGATGCGTAGCATGCACTCAAACCTAATTAGGCTTGGAATGGTCGACCTACTATATGGTACCTCGAAGCAAAGAAGAAGAATCCACCCTGGTAACCTTTCTCGTCGTTGGTCAAAATGATGGACGTCCACGCGGGCCCACGAATATATATAGGCTTGCCGCCCATAACCAAGCGAGTGAGAGTGTGTCCAAAGACAACCATTGCATGCGTGTGTCCCGAACATATTTATGGAGGTGTGTGATGCATGCATATGTGTTGAATACCTGACCCAATGCACAACATTCATGTGGTGCATGCGTTGAAAATCGCAGAGGTCCCCACACAGAGCAAGAGGTCGTTCATGACGGTCGGGTGCTCGGCCCCCCCCCCCCCTGATCCAGCGGGATGGATTCATGTGTACACATGCGCTATTATATATATGTAATCTCACATCATGATTTATATCATGAGACAAACAAAAAATTAATCCCCTCCTAAGTCAAATTAGTTAACCTCTCTCGCTGTCGGTGAAAGTGATGGACCAAGCAGGCCGACAGATGGAAGCATCGCCGATAACCGCGTGAGTGAGTGCCATATATAGGACAACAACAATCGCGCTTGCATGTGTGCCAGAACATATATATGGAGAGGTGTGTGGTTGTGATGTTTTGAATACCTAATGCACAACTTCGATGTGGCATTTGCCTCAAAAACCGCAAAGTCCGCACACAGAGTGAGGTTCATGTGACACCTAGTATATATATATATATATGCTGGTCACCCCCCCCCCCTTGACACGTACTATACACCTAGTAACACAGCCCTAAAAGAATTAATCCTCCTTGTTCGTCAAACGTACCTCTCTCTCGTTGGGTCAAAGTGATGGACGACGAACTCGCGGGCCCAGCACAGAAGAGAAGCGTACGTCGCACGCGAGTGATCATCCTATATAGGACTACGTACCACCATCTGCATGTGGCCCAAAGAGGTGTTTGTGTGATGTTTGAATATGCAATGCACAACTTTGATGTGGCACCACATATATAGGAAACCAAAAAGTCCCCACAGAGAGCGCCGAGGTTCATGATGCGTGGTATGTGCTATATGTACGCCCCCATTCGACACGTGGTATATATGTACTTCTACTGTATAGCACAAACCAAAAAAGAATCATTCCTTGATGGTCAAATTAACCTCTCTCTCATTGGGTCAAAGTGCTGGAGGACAACCTCGCATGCCCACGGATGGAAGCGCCACACGCGAGTGAGTTCCTATAGGGCAACCACCGCCTGCATGGTATTGCGTGATGTTTGAATACCAATATAATGTACAACTTTGATGTGGCACCTACCTCGGGAACTGAAAAGTCCCCACATGGAGCGAGGTTATGACACGCATATATATATATAGTATTCATGTTGCCCCCTCTTTGACATGTACATACTCCTACCGTGCATATACGTAACACAAACCAAAAAAGAACCATCCTTGTTGGTCAAATTAACCTCTCTCTCGTTGTACGTTCAACTGGTCGACGACGACCCCATGGGCCCACAAAGAGAGTCACACGCGAGTGAGTGTCATAGGAAAAAAACCATCGTGTGCATGTGCTCGTGTGTTATGTGATGTTTGAATACCCAATGCACAACTTTGACGTGGCACATGCTTCGCAAACCGGAAACGCACTACACCACGATGCGCAGCCCCCTCACTTCAAGCCGGTGGGAGGGTGTGTACGCACGTGCTCGAACTTTGATATGGAATCTCACCATGATCCACACCACACACATGCCAAGATGAATCCACCTTTTGGTCAAATGCCTCTCGTTGTCGGTGGAAACTGAAAACCTTTGCGGGCTAACGAATGGGCACGTCGCTGATAACCGCACGAGGGAGAGTGGCCGAGAGGACCACCAATGCATGCATGTGGCCCGAACATGTATGTATGAAAGGGTTGTGTAATGCTTTAAATAACCAATTCATGACTTTGATGTGGCATATATGACTAACAAAATGAGCAAATATCCCAACGGAGGTTCACGACTCGTAGTGTACTGCCGGAACCCTCCCCCCCCCCACCCCCCCCCCACACAACACACATAGACACACCATCCCCGCACCCACCACAGCCACTCTGAGGCATGTCAAACTTTTTCTGCAGTGAACATGTGACCAAAGGAGTGTCGTGTTAAAATTTAAAAAAAAATAGACATCATTCGACCGTTTTTGTACATTGATTGATTTCCTAGGGATTTAATGTGCAAAAATCAAATTTGAGCTACATGTGCACCAAAATGGATTGCAAAATCATATGTGTCCCTGGGTGCATGTTTCCCCATGCAAGAGATTTCAAAACATTGAGAATATAGATTTTTAAAATTTAATAAATCCAAAACTTAGTTGAAGTTCATGAAACTTATCGTGGTGTCATATATGGACACCAGTAGACTGTGATATTGTATTTTTTTCGTCAAACTTGAGACACGTTTTGATATAATCTTCTTATAAACGGGAGATTGTTAATAACTGGCAACCAATATCTCATACGGATTATTTATTCGGACCGTGTGCGTTAGACCGTGCCATGCTTCGGTTAAGCACTAAAGCGGCAGAATGAATCATCAATAAACCAAAAAATATACGTGTTGCCACGCGCCCCGTGTGCCATGCGAGCAGGCGTGAGTTGACTGGATGCATGCGAGCAGTCCATCGCGCGGGCAGACCGGGAGGCGTGCGTGCAGGTGTGCGTATTGGAGGGAGAAGTTTTCGCTGCGCAGTGTCACCGGGAGGCGTGCAAGTAGCTATGTGAAATGATGGTAGGAATGGCAGAAGTCCGCCGCGCAGGCTCACCGGGAGGCGAGACAGCCTTTGACCGCCGCCCGCCTCGCTCCCACTAGTCCGTATTAATTGCACGCCCGAGCCGCCGGCCATAATAGGCGGCCACACCCCCGGTCCAGAGTGGTCACCAACGTCTGGACTCTGGAGTGTATGAGGATGCCGCCGAAGCGCACCATCGGAGGGAGTGGCGACGCCGGGGCTGGTGAAGCACCCGCGCAACGCGTGAAGCTGGGCACAGAGGTTGCCGTCACCGCCGACGAGGTCTCGCGCGGGCAGCAGCACGACCTTGACTTCGTCGGTGCCATCGTGCCCCCCAGCCGAAGCCGGAGGTGAACAACAACTCCGGCAACGACTGCGACTCCGACGGAAAACCGATTAGTCATCTATATACCCATTTGTGCGGCAAACATATCATGTGTTTTCTCTGGTTACTCCCCCCCCCCCTCTCTAATTTTTTTGGAATACAAATCCTATGGTTATGTTCTCTCAGTCCATGAAATCAGAGTAATTAAGATCTGTTAGATGCACGTAGTGTATTGATTGTTTGAATGTTATCCGTATAGAGTTAGTGATTAATTGTTTGTTCTGTACAAATGATTTTTGCTAATAATCCGACTAGGGTTAGCTTGCGTGCTAATAATTCGTGGCCAGATCTTGAGAATTGATTTTGAATGTCCTACATATATGTTTGTGCCTTTTTTCTTCCAGATCTTGAGAATTGATTTTGAATGTCCTACATGTATGTTTCTGCCATTTTTTTTTTCAGATTGGTATGTACACAGATGAGGCTCTGGCCAGCGCTGCTGGATGTAGATCTTGGACCCGGCTGCACGGCCTGAAGCGGCCACGCCCCCTCCCCCCCCGACCTGTGGAACCAGTAGAATCCCCGGCGGACCGCATCAGCGATCTCCCGGACGACATCCTTGGGGAGATCATCTCCCTTCTCCCCACCAAGGATGGCTGCCGCACACAAGTCCTCGCATCTCGGTGGCACACTCAGTGGCGCGCAGTGCCTCTTAATCTCGACTGTCGTCAGCTATCTGTTGATGATGATTCTGAACTCCCCGGAGCCATCATCTCCTCCCACCAGGGCTCCGTTCAATGCATCTGCATCCCGGCATGCTACCTACTGGACATACCCTGCATGGTGGCCGCCTGGCTGACATCCCGTCAATTCGATAAACTCCATCAGCTTGAGTTCTACCATTACTATAGCGATGGGTTACCACCCAGTGCTGCATCTGTGCCCTCACCACCGATGCCCATCTCATGGTTTTCCTCCTCTCTCCACACCGCCACCTTGACCCGGTGCCATCTAGCAGACAATCTGGTACAAATGCTTTAACTCCCACTGCTGAAAAAACTTGCGCTTGTGTTGGTTGATCTGTCGGTGGCCTCACTGCACAGCATCATCCACTCCAGCTACCCTGCACTGGAGCGTTTGGTGCTTGTTTTTGGAATAGGAATCCATATCCCTTGTCTCAAAATAAAGTCGCCTCACCTTGTAAGCATTGTAATTCGTTTTGAAGGACAGGAGCTCATCATCGAAGATGCCCCTTCACTTCAAAGGTTGCTCCTTGATTGTTCTTATAAACCTTTGCAAATAATTGTGGTCTCTGCGCCTAAACTGGAGACCTTGGGTGCAATTCATGATCCGTTTAAATGGTTCGAGATGGTGTTTGCCGCCACACCTATTGAGGTACTGTATATTATTCACGTACACTTTTGTAATTTGCATTTTTCATTTGTGCGCATAAGTTAAGTATCATATTGGAGTACACTTTCAGTGCTAATATTATGTTCTATGCTCAATGAAGAGCTTGTCCATCCTATCAGTGGTGGTGGATTCTGTCAAGACCTTATATATCAGTATGTGGTGTTTTTATCTCAACATCATTATTGCCTTGCTGCAATGCTTTCCATGTCTGGAGAATTTGTATATAAAGGTGATGATTTCACGCACATTGAAAGCCCATATATAATGTACTATAATTAATCATTTAGCTATCACTCTTTCAACATAATATTTTTTAGACATTAACTATTTTCAATCTTCATCTCTATTTAGGCACTAACACATGGAGAAAAAGGTATAACCAATCGATGGTTCAAGAAGCAATGGGATTTTCTCAGATCTCATGACATTCGTTTGAAGACAGTAACGCTGGAAGGATATGCATCCAACAATGCAAACACTAGCTTTGTCACATTCTTCATGTTGAATGCGAGGGCACTATTGTCCATGAGGATTAAGTTTTTCGACAAGAAATTTCTCACGGCTGCAAGTGTTGAACAGCATAAAAAGAAGTTTCAGGTGGACCTAAGGGCTTCTGATCGTGCTCAGCTTCTATTTACAATAGCTTGTCATCATCATGGAGCAATAGAAATTTTGTACTGGGATCTTGATTTTATGGATCAGAGTGGTCCATTTGGTTGTGACTGCCGAAAACTTTGGTTTAGTTAGATGTCATTGTCCTGTTCAATCTGGATTTTGTCTAAACCTGATGAGCAATTAATATCGTGCTTTTGTACTGTTTGTAAGATGGAGTTAGATATTGTTGCCCTTTTCAACTCGGCTTTGACCCATATTTTCTTTCATACTGGGGCAATGGTGTCGGGGAAATGACACCTATGGGATCGAGTGGATCCCTTCTACGGATTGGCAGGGAAGAGGAGTGCGCAAAGAGCAGATCTAACGATCAACATAAGGGATTTTTACCCAGGTTCGGGCCGCTGAGGAGCGTAAAACCCAAGTCCTGCTTGTAGTGTATTGAGTGTTCTTGAGCTTCGGCTAGTTGCTACGCATGCAAACTGGGCCGAAAAGTCAAAAAGTCCCTCCCTGTATCGCCTTGGGCCTCCTTTTATACCAAGGGGCTACCACAGTGGCGTACAGGCATACAAGAGGTGTAAAGTAGCTATAGTGTACATGCTTATCACTGGCGTCTTAGGACAAGCGCATTAAATGCGTTGTTTACGTGTCCCTAACTTTATCGGGGACGGAAACAGAGCCCGTCCCGTCCGTCGCCGCCTCACCCCATCTTGACACACACCCAAGATGACGAGGCATGCAAATGCCAAGCTAACTGGCTAGCCGCTCCGCTGGAGTAGTGGCAGGATCTTCACGAAGATCTACATTCCACCACATAGGTGCTTGCCTGGTTGGTAGGCTAGTTGCTGCGTTGGAGCGGTGGCGGGACGAGGAGCCTTGCCGTATGCGAGCCTTGCTGTGGCCTCGCAAATGTCCCCGGCAAGAACCTTAACGGGAACTTGCCTTCTGTTCTTCACAAAGATCTGCATGCCACCATGCAGGCGCCCCTGGATCTTGGTCTTGACATTGTCGATGTGTCAGAGCTCTCAACCTCAAGGGTGGTGGTCTTGCTGAGGCTTCGCAAACCATTCCGGCAAGGAGCTTGCCGGGGCTCGCAAATCACCCCGGCAAGAATCTTTGCCGGGGGCTCAGCTTGTCTTCTGCTCTCTGATTACTGGCTCGGATGCCGTCTTGGTTGCCTCGTATTTGCTCCCAGCTGTCCCTGGCAGGCCTTGCCGCGAGCGTGGCTGCAGCTGCCCGTGCACAAGTAAGGGGTACCAAAGGGGCCCAAACTTTAGTACACCGACAGGAGCCCCCGGGCCTGGGCCACACACGCGGGCGCGACGTGTTGTTGGGCTAGGCCCAAACAGTGCGCGGGCACACGTGGCAGGGGTTAACTGCTATAATCATCTCGTCTGCCATGCTTCCCCACGATCGACATTGAGTGCGCGACATGGGGTGCGCGCGTGGAACGGTCACAGCAGCAGCACGCCTATGAAAACGGCTTCACATTGGATAGTAAAGAGGCAGCCTCGCGCCTTCCCCATAAAAAGAGGAATCCGCAGAGGCACTGCTCATTTACCCCCTTCGCCCTTTCCAATCTAGGAACCGTCGTCGTCTTCCTCCTTGGGCCCAAACCAGAGCTTCCTCATCCATCCGCCGTCCCCCCTGCGTTCCCACCATCCTCGACCTCCCGCTCCTCTCCAGTTTCTTATGGCGCCCAAAGCAAGCAAGGGCAAGGGAGCGTCCAAGGCGAGGGAGGGGGAAGAGGTGCCGGAGAACGAGTTGGTGAAGATGCGGAAGGAGAACGTCGTCTTCGCTCCGACGCTCGATGCGCGCGCTCTGAAGGAGTGGTATCTGTGTATGTGGGGGAGAGCGACGAGAGGGCATCCTGCTACCCGCGTCATCCCAGCTTCTTGTGCCAAGCCTGCCCCAGATAAACTCCCTTTCTTCGTCGATTACTTCTACTGTGGGCTCTGTCCCCCATTTTCAGATTTCTTTAATGACATCATGTACACATTCGGCTTCCATATCTTGGATTTCACGACGAATGTTGTGGCATGAATGGCCACCTTCGCCCACCTCTATGAGAACTTCACCGGGGTGGTCCCCAACACGGCCCTCTTTCGCCATTATTTTGTTCCCCGCATCCAGCCTAGAGGGGCCCTTTCTGGCTGCATCACTTGGATCCCAAGGGCATTGGCCAAGAAGATGTACCCGAACAGGACTCACAAGGAAAAGTGGGACGAATGGCGGGGCAAGTGGTGCTGGATCGTGGAGAAGGACCCGTAGCCGTTTTGTATGCCCCGGCAGACGAAACTGGTGTGTGGCGGCAATTGGGGTGACCTTGACCCTCAAGACGGGAAGCTCACCATTGCAACCACCAGGATCCATCGCCTCAAGGCTGCCGGGCTCACAATCGAGATGATTGGGGCCGACTTCCTCCGCCGCCGCATCGCCCCTCTGCAGAACAAAGAGAGGCCAGCTTGGGAATACCGAAATGCGGCAGACATCATGAGGCTGTGCCCCGGCCTGAACAACAACTTGACGGTCATGCAGCATGCGGCTCTCTGCCACAAGCTGTTCCACCTCAAGGCCGACAAGACCGACAAGGCTGACAAGACCGAAAAGGCCGACAAGCCGCTCAAGTTGCCGGTGGGCGTAATCCCTTTGTGCAACAACTCTGCCCTGACCTCAATCATCGCCATGATGCCGGTGCTCAACGCCCATGGCCTTGATCAGACCTGGGCCAAGCCAGACGCGGAGCGGGTGCAAGAGTTCTTCGACAACTTGTCAGAGAGGGCCATCCAGGAAGAAACGCAGCTCATCTGCCCCACCACCGATGAGGAGGTGGCGTATATTGCCAGTAGGGTCGAAGAGGCAGCCCTTGCCGAGGAGGCCGGCAGCGTTGGCTTTGTGGAAGACGAAGCCAGCGTAGAGGAGGATTTTGCTGAGCAGGGGGAGCCTACCAGGGAACACAGCGGCACCGCTGCCGGGGGCCCTTCTGCCGAGGGGACAGCCGAGGAACCACCTCCCAGGTGCTCATCACAGGTATGTCACTCGCTTTCGGGCACCCGTCACCCTTCCTGCATGATCTTTCTCTCTTCTCTTTCTGCTTTGAACTTCAATCTTGGTTTCATCTTGTTTCTCCTCCTTGGCTTTCAGATCTTCCCTTGGTGGATTAGATGGATGTTGACGTCACCATCGAGGAGACCACCAAGGATGCTGCCGCCGAAGCCGCCAAAGACGCGCATGAAGAGGCCGTCAAGGGGTCTGCCGGGGAGGCCGGCAAGGAGACCGGCGACCGAACTGACGGCATTCCTGCCGCAGGAGCGCCTGGCGCTGCATCAGTCCCGAAGCACCCAGTTGCCGGGGAGACGGTGGTCGAGGACCAACCGTCGACATCCGAAGCCCCCCCTTCAAGCAGATACCTGAAGATTGGCGACAATCTGTTCGTCAGCATCCCGGGGATGGCAAGCACCAGAGCGTCAACCGAGGGGGAGGCTTTCGACGAAGAATTCATCGCCACTGCCGGGCTCAAGGTTGTCGACGAGCCGAGCGCCAATAGCAGCGGATCCAAAGAAGACCAGCTCCTCCAGGGAATGAGCGACAACTTCCAGAAGCTCTAGGCACTCCACCGTGCCCGTAAGGAGAAACTGAACTCCAAGGCAGCGGTTGTCGATGCGGCAGAGGCAGACTTCCAAAAGAATGTTGAGCAGATGCAGGTCTGGTTCACCGAGGCCCGGCAAGAGCTGAGGACTGGCCAGGAGCAGCTAGGCCAGCGTTGGGATGAGCTCCTTCTGAAGCAGTCCGATATTGAGAAGGCACAGGAGGAGGCCGCTCAAGAGGCCGCCAAGGAAGACGCCCAGCTAAGGGAGCGTCGCATCCTGCTCGATGCTCAGGAAGAAGACCTTGTCACTCGCGAGGGGGCACTTGCCGCCAAGCTCCGCGGCAAGGATGAGGAGATCGAGAAGCTTGTCACGCAGCGGACCCAAGGGCTGGAGCAGGAGCACAAGAAAGCGCTTGACGCTCTGCTCCTAGACCATGCCGGCAAGCTGAAAGAAGCCGTCGATGCCGCCGAAGCTGCAGAAGCCGCCAAGAATGAGCTGGCCGGCAAGGTGGAGAAACTGGAGGCGGATCTGGAGAAGCACGGCAAGGAGATCTCGACGCTCAAAGACAACAGAGATAAAACTCTCTATGACTTGGCGGAGATGCAAACTGCCATATCCGAAAAGACCCAGAAACTCTCCTCTGCCACTGAATCCATTGCTGATCTAGAGTTGAAGCTGACCACGCTGAAGGAGTCCCTTGAGAGCAGCAAGGCTCGTGAGAAGACCCTGGCTAAGGACCTCCAGGAGGAGAAGCAACTGCTTGAGAGCGCCGCTGCCACCTATAATGACTATGAGAAAGGCATGAAGATCTGGACTGAGTGCCTTGTCGATGTCGCAGAAAGGCTCACAGCACAACTGTCCACCATGGGCCTGTCGACTTTCAGGTATTCCCACGAGAAGAGGGTGACTACGAGTGCCAGACTGACCATGTTCTTCGAGGCTGTCCTTGATGCCCTGAAGCTGCTCCACTCTAGCCGAGCAACCCAGCTGGCCAATGAATCCCACAAGCTTTGCCGGGGCGTCCTTCTCAAGGTGCTCACCAAGGTGGCGTACAGGAACCCTGGCCTCAACCTCACCAACGTGCTTGATAGCTTGCCGGAGGATGCAGACTGCAAGGCACTTGAAGAGCTCGTCGCGCCCATCGTCGACATAGTTGACCAAGTCAAGAGGGTGGAAGGCCAGCGCCGAGACTAGCCGCTTTGCTTCTCCTTGCCGCTATGAACTCATGTCCGAGATAATTTATCTTAAGTTAGAACTGCGGCAACCATTGATGTAATATAACTTGTTGTGTTTAGGATTGAATGCATGCTATCTTTCTCATCTGATCTCTCTTTGTATGGCATACACCCTACGCTTTACTGGAAAAAAACTTGCCGGTGCACGCACCCTTGCCGTGAGCGCTTTGAGGAACGGATCCTTAGCAGCCTGCTGGGGGTGTCGCTGCCGGCAAGATACCTTGCCGTTCTTAGTGTAGCCACTTGAACTGTTGAGCGGACTCAAAACAGAGCAAAGGCGTAACCAATCCTAACAAAGTTCCTTCGCGTGCAGGTTTTCCATACAAGATTCGAAATCGTTCGAGGAAAATAACCTCATATTTAAAAGAAAATCACTCAAGGTTTCACAACTTAGCTTTTTTTGCTGTTGTACTCTTTCCCGCAATATGCCACTTCGAACGTCGCCTGCTGGCGCCCACACTCTCTATCCCTCCCCCCCCCCCCCCGGCAACTTGTTATGGCGAGGGCAACCTCTGTCCTTTGAGAAAAAGAAAGAAGAGAAAATAGGAACATGGAACCTTGGTGGTTCATCAGTACTTGCTGGAAACGAACGTAGTACAATATCCTGGACAGGCATGCATATAGATAAACATGGAAATCAACAAGAGCTGTACATACTTAAACTTATTCAACTGCGCACAGGGTCTGCGCCTGGCTTTGTACATAGGGTTATATGCCTTGCCGGCAAGGCTAGTACAAAAGGGGGTTGTCGGGGGTCCCGGCAATGGCGCCTCATGGGTAAAACTTGCGAAGATGTTCGATATTCCAGGAGTTGCTCACTGGAATGCCATCTTCGGTCTCCAGGCGGACTGCGCCGGGCCTGGTGACTCGTATTACCCGATAAGGGCCTTCCCACTTTGGTGTCAACTTGTTGGAATTCTTGGTGGACTGAACGCGCCGAAGAACAAGGTCGCCTTCCTCAAGGCTTCGGGCATGAACCTTGCGGTTGTGGTAGCGGCGCAAGGCTTGCTGGTAGCGCTCGGCTCGCACAGCAGCTTGAAGACGATCTTCCTCAAGGAGCGTAGCATCATCTTGTTGCAACTGCTCTTGCTCAAGCTCATCATAAGCAAGCACTCGAGGTGACCCGTATATGAGTTCTGTGGGGAGAACTGCTTCCGCCCCGTATACCAGGGAGAAAGGTGTCTGGCCAGTGGCTCGATTTGGTGTCGTCCTGATTGACCAAAGGACCGCCGACAACTCATCAATCCAGCGCCTTCCGCACTTGTGCAGCCTATCGAAAGTTCTCATCTTGAGACCCCGCAGCACCTCAGCATTTGCCCTTTCCGCTTGGCCGTTGCTTCTTGGATGGGCAACAGAAGCAAAACAGATTTTGTTGCCAAGGTCTTGGATATACTGCATGAAGGTGCGGCTCACGAACTGTGTGCCATTGTCGATGATGACTCTGTTTGGCACACCAAAATGGCAAACTAATCCTTTGAAGAACTTGACGGCTGACTGTGATGTCACCTTTCTCACTGCTTCCACTTCCGACCACTTTGTGAACTTTTCGATTGCGACGTACAAGTACTCAAAGCCCCCGACAGCAAGGGAAAGGGGCCCAATATGTCGAGCCCCCAGACCGAAAATGGCCAGGAAAGAGGGATCGTCTGAAGAGCTTGGGTTGGCTGATGAAGTTTCTTCGAATGGAACTGGCACGCTTCACACTTGGTTACTAGTGCAGTTGCATCCTGGAGGGCAGTGGGCCAAAAGAAACCTTGCCGGCAAGAGCTCTTGATCCTATGTGAGAGCCACATATGCCTCCATGTATCTCTGCCAACAGCTCAAGTCCGTCCTCCTGAGGAATGCACTTCAATTTCACGTTGTTCGGTCTTTTTCTGTACATGACATCGTCCACAAACTGGTACATGTTAGACCGATGGGCTACTTTCTCTGCCACTTCCTGTTCCTCGGGGAGCTCCCCTGTTTGGAGGAACTGAACGATGTGCCGTGGCCATGCTGGAGCTTGAGGCTCGACGGCAAGGACTAAAGGCATGTCTTCTGCCATGGGAGCAGTTGTCTCTACGGCAAGGGCTTGAGGCCCTGCCGGAGGCCGTCGCCCCCCGGCAAGCTTGGCGTCGTCCCCGGCAACTTCCTTGCCGACGGCTCCTAGGAGCTCGGCGGGAAAGTACTTGCCGGGGCTCAACTTCCTTCGCTTATTCTGTCCTACCGATGGTTCAACGGATGGCTGAGTTAGTTGGAGCACAAAAGTTCCTGGTTCCACAGTGTGACGACCCCGGCTTAATCGTGCACTAATCATACACGCAAATGCGCACGATCAAGCCTAAGGACTCACTTGAAGATATCACAACACAACTCTAAAACATAAAATAAAGTCATACAAGCTTAATATTACAAGCCAGGGCCTCGAGGGCTCGAATACAAGCTCGATGGCATACAAGCGTCAGCGGAAGCATTAGATATCTGAGTACAGATATATTACAGAGAGAGAGAGATAAGCCTTCACAGAGGCGGGGTAAAAATAAAAACTACGATCGAAAGGCGTAGGCCTCCTGCCCTGGACCCTCCGATCCTACTCCTGGTCGTCGAACGGCTCCTCGTAGTAGTAGTACTCGCCAGGCGGATAGTAGTACTGGTCGTCGGCTGGGGCTTCTGGCTCAGGGGCTCCGTCGTCTGGTGGCATCAAATGGAAAATGGGGGAAAAAGAAAATAAAGCAAACGTGAGTACTCATCCGAAGTACTCAGCAAGCAAGGATCTACACTACATATGCATCATTGTCAAAGGAATGGCTGTATATGTGGACTGGGCTGCAGAAATGCTAGAGTAGAGGGGGAAAGCCTAGTCCTATCGAAGACTAGCATCTTCAACAATCTTCGACCGTCTTGCAGCATCAGGAGAGAGCAGATGAACATAATGTAAAGTAGTAGTAGTAATATCATCAACCTCGACCTGAGATCCTTTCTCGACTCCCTGCGAGAAAGCAATCCCAGAGCCGTACTATCCAGTTCTCACCACATGTTCTAGTTGTACCGATCGGGATACAACTCCGAGTGTCCGTTACCGTAGGACAGGCTATCGATAGAAGTTTCTTCCCTGCAGGGGTGCACCAACTTACCCACCACGCTCACTTAACTCTGGCCGGACACACTTTTCTGGGTCACGCCCGGCCTCGGCTAAGCAACACGCCGCAACCCGACCTAGGCTTATAAGAGAGGTCAGCACGCCGGACTAAACCTATGCCCCCAGGGGTCTTGGGCCATCGCCCCGGGAACTCCTGCACGTTACGGGGCCACCGAGAGCAGACCTAGCAACCCCTTATACAAGCGCGGTTGCATTACCAGTCCAACTCGGCGTGCGCCGCTCCTTACTGACGTCAAACAAGCTTCGGCTGATGTGTACGACGCAGAACGCCCATACTATGCCCACATGATGGTTAGTGCTATCGGGCCAGAGGCCCCTCGGATCAAATATCCAAACCGTAGTGGATTAGGAGCGCGCGGAAACGAGCAGAGACTCACGATCGATGTGACCCCGTCGCCCCGTCTCGAGGACTTGCGGCAAGGGCTAAGAATGCCCGGCCACGCCTCGTAGTTATCTCGCGGGCACCATCCAGGTCAACCCGACTCCACATCACTTCGCGTTAAGCTCGCGCGGGTACCCCTCAGGGCCGACCCGTCTTTAGTATCATAGTTTAGTGCAAGTCATAATATCCAAGGTAACTGTGTGTCTGACACCGAAGGGAACCCTGAGGAATCACCCTCGATGGAATTCCCGCTCGATGTTATCATCAAGGTGAACGAAGGAGGAATCACCCTCGAGGTCCACCTTGAGGAGTTGCGCGACGACGTCGTGATCGGGGGTGGTGTAGAAGGAATCACCCTCGCTTACCACGTCCGAGTAACTAACCTACAAGGTTAACATCAGAAGTGCTGACGAGGTATCACCCTCGGCACTCGATGATAACCCAGCAGTGTCGGCAACTAAGGGGAAGTGGTGTGCGGTGCCATGGTCTAGTCTTCAATCCCGATGATCGGGTCTTCTGATGTCCAGCAGGGCAGTCGGGATCAAGTGGGGGTCTCGGTCGTGTCTCTACCCACCTTATACTAAGCAGTCTAGGATAACCAGTAAGGTAGCAAGGCAGGTTACAATAAACAGGCTATGCAGCAGATATAGGAAAACAGTAGCAGTAGCAGTTCTAATGCAAGCATAAGAGAGAAGAGAGTAGGCGATATAGGCATGCTCAAAATGGGGGTGCTTGCCTGTTTGCTCTGGGGCAAGGGCAAGGTCTTCAGGGGTGTCGTCGGGAACGTAGTCGTACTCCGGAGCTGCGTCTGCGTCTGGAGCTACGTCTGCGTCGGGGTCTATCGAGAGAGAAGAGGGGGAGGAAATAGGTAAACAATATGCAATCATATGCCACACAGTGCGTGCTATGCTATGATGCAGTGCAGGGTTGCCTGAATATGCATCTAAGTCATTTTAGTTATTTTTAGAATTATTCTGGGATTTAATATCCGACGTGTGTGCACTATTCATCTGTCGGATTCGGGTCCGGAGTTTCGAGTTCTTCTACGTAGGAGGTTCCGATGGAGAAACAGACAGCACGATCAGACTCGTCTCGTCGTTCTGAGCAACTTTCATGTTTTAACTTTTTCGATCCGAGCTACGGTTTAAAAGTTATTAATTTTTAAAGATTATTTGAATTTCTGGAATTATTTTATTTAACAGAAAATGAATTATGACGTCAGCATGGCGTGCTGCTGACGTCAGCAAGTCAACAGGACGGTTGACCAGTCAAACCTGACATGTGGGTCCAGTGGGACCCACATGTCAGCCTCTATTTCTTTAATCAGTGATTCAGTTTAATTACCAGGATTAATTAGGGGGTGGACCCCACATGTCAGTGAGACATTAGGTTAATTAGTTTATTTTTATTTCTAATTTGTTTTAACTAATTAATCAGGGAGGTGGGGCCCGCCTGTCAGTGAGAGTGGATGAACAGTACCCGCGTTGACCCGGGTCAACGCGGTCAAAGCGCGCAGCGGGGCCCACAGGCAGTGACTCCGGGTGGGACCCAGGCCTGCCAGCGTGGCGTGACCGGCGGCTTGCCGCCGGCGTGCACAAAACACGGCGGAGGGCTCGGGCCACCGTCGGAATTCGCCATCCGTGGGCCGTTTGGCTCGGGGTTGGATGCGTTCGAACGAGCGCTCGCCCGCGCGTCGAACTGAGGCGGTGGTTTCGCCTGAGCTGGACGGGAACGTCGCCGGCGACGAGCGGGGACGGCGGCGCGTACGGGTGGTCGTCGGGAATGACTCCACGGTGTGCAGCAGCTCAAACGAATGGCATAGGCTAGCCCTACGCGGTGCGGCGAAGCTAGTGGGCACGCGCCCGTGACCATATGGTCACCGGAGACTCGCCGGCGACGTGTGCCGCGGCGATGGGTTTGGGTTCGTATGGGACGGCAGCCACGGGCGAAATGGAGCGGGGAAAAGGAGTGGGGAGGAACTGCGGCTCACCGTGCGGTCAAGGCGGACCTGCGACAGCTTAGTAGCAGCAGGGAGGTTCGCCGGAGACGACGAAGAATGGCGGCGACCGAGGAGGAAGACGACGGCGCGAGCTCGATGCTGAGGCACCCAGCTCCTCCAGGCGGTGCCAGTCGAAGCAGCAGTCGCCTGCGGAGCTGCAGGGCACGGAGAGGCGGCGTGGGGAGGCCAGTGGCCACGGCGGCGGCGATTCGCGGCGACGGTGGCGTCCGGCCACCGGATCTGAGGAGGGAAGAAGAGGCGAGGCGAGTGTGGGAAAGAGGGGAAGAGTGCGCGGGCGACCAGGGGAGATGGATGGCTCGTCCTTATCTCCTCGCCCGTCGGTGGGGTGGTCGCGCTGTCGCCGTTCGGCCGGTCAGTGCCGGCGCAGCCGTGCGCGCGCTGACACGGCATCGGAGAGAGAGGGAGAGAGCTAGCTGGGCTGGGCCTCAGGCACTGTGCACTAGTGGCAGTGCACAGTGGCCCCTTCCCTTATTTTATTTTATTTTTTTATTTCTATTCCTTTCTGTTCTGAAATGTTTAGGGCTCTTGTGCACTTTTGAAAAATGTGGGAGTTGGCCCAAATATTGCAATGCAATATTATCTCTCACCAAAAAGTGGTTTGGACAAATTTGGATTCCATGTGAGTTTGATATTAATTTAATAGATGTAAATAGTCTGTTTTGAGTGCTGTTTCAGGTTGTTTCACTCACTTAGCTAACTCCAAAAATAATGATTATGATTTTGCCATGACCACTGGATTATTTGCTAATTAAATAACATTTCTCCAGCAGAGTTTGATCAACTTCAATTTGCACTTTGGAATTTAATTTGATTTTCAGATTTTGAATTTGAATTGGATTATTGACCCAAATGATTTGGCACTGCAAATGATCATGACTTGGCAGTTTTAACAGAGTGTCATAGAGCTTATTACTAGGGGGTGTTACAAGTTCTCCTCCTCTAAAAGAAATTCTCGTCCCGAGAATTTAGGAGGTGGAAGGGAAGAGCTCGGGATATTCTTCCCGAAGATGATCCTCGCGTTCCCAAGTGGCTTCATCTTCAGTATGATTCGACCATTGCACTTTCAGGAACTTGGTCGTCTTCTGACGAGTACGACGCTCAGCTTCGTCGAGGATGCGGATCGGATGCTCCTTATAGGAAAGATCATCTTGTAGCTCGAGCATCTCATGATCCACTGCACGGTGCGGGGATTCCTTGAAGCACTTACGGAGTTGCGACACGTGGAAGACATCATTAATATGAGAGAACTGTGGCGGCAACTCCAATTTATATGCCACATGTCCACGTCTAGCCATGATGCGGAAAGGACCAATATAGCGAGGAGCTAGCTTGCCCTTGATTCCGAAACGACGGGTGCCCTTCATTGGAGTGACACGAAGATAAGCTTGATCACCAGGTTGATAGATCACACCCCATCGCTTGCGATCATAATTACTCTTCTGACGGTCTTGAGCTGCTTTGAGATTCTCCCGGACAATTCGGACTTGTTCTTCGGCATGCTGAATAATGTCCGGTCCAACAAGAGGTCGTTCCCCAATTTCTGACCAATTCAGAGGGGTTCGACATTTACGTCCATAAAGAACCTCAAATGGGGCCATTTTTAAGCTGGCTTGATAACTGTTGTTATAAGAGAACTCGGCATACGGGAGAGATTCCTCCCATTTCTTACCGAAGGATATAACACAGGCTCGTAGCATGTCTTCAAGCACTTGATTAACGCGCTCAACTTGGCCTTGGGATTGGGGATGATAAGCTGAACTCCAGGTAATATGAGTTCCCATTGCTTTCTGGAAACTTTCCCAGAAATGGCCAGTGAAAATACTGCCACGGTCTGAACTGATTTCCTTGGGAATACCATGGAGTGAAACAATTCTGGCAATGTACAGTTCTGCTAGCTGGCTAGCGGTGATAGTCTCCTTAACAGGTAGGAAATGAGCAACCTTGGAGAGTTGGTCGATGACGACAAGAATGGCATCGTGACCCTTCTGAGACTTGGGAAGACCAGTGATGAAGTCCATTTAGACTTTATCCCACTTCCATAGAGGAATAGGGAGCGGTTGCAGAATTCCAGCAGGTTTCTGATGTTCTGCCTTCACGCGACGACAAACGTCACACTCGGCAACATAACGAGCAATATCCTGCTTCATCCTAGACCACCAGTACCTTTGACGAAGATCTCGATACATTTTGGTACTACCCGGATGGATAGACAGCGGTGTATCATGGGCCTCCTTCATGACTTTGTCAGTCATCAGCTCGAAGCGAGGTACTACGATGCGGTCTCTGAAATATAATGTACCATCTTCAGCAACTGAGAAATCCCGATACTTAGCAAGGTGAAGCTCCTTCTTCATCAAGTCAATTTCAGCATCTTTGGCTTGCGCTTCTTTAACAGCCTTCAGAAGGTCTGGCTGTACCACAAGGTTATTAAGAGAACCCTGGGAAGAATTCGCAGATTCAGCTGAGTCAGTTCTGCGTGAAGACGAGGTTGAGCTTGCCTAACCATGAGGTTGTTGCAATATGACTTGCGACTCAGGGCATCGGCCATTACATTAGCTTTGCCCGGGGTATAAGAAATACCGCAGTCATAATCCGCAATAGCTTCTAACCATCGTTGTTGTCGGAGATTAAGATCCGGTTGAGTGAATAAGTATTTCAGACTTTGGTGATCGGTATAAATTTCACACCGATTACCCAGAAGGTAGTGCCGCCATAACTTCAATGCATACATCACTGCTGCAAGTTCAAGATCATGCACTGGATAATTCTCTTCATGTGGACGCAATTGACGTGAAGCATATGCAATTACTCTCCGCTCTTGCATTAGGACGCAGCCTAATCCCTGACGAGAGGCGTCGCAATATATGACAAAGTCCTTGCAAGAATCAGGAGGAGCAAGCACTGGAGCAGAAGTGAGCTTGTCCTTGAGGGTTTGGAAACTTTCCTGACACTTGTCTGTCCACTCAAACTTAACGCCTTTGTGGAGCAGATTAGTCAGGGGCTTGGCGATCTTGGAGAAGTTCTCGACGAATCGGCGACAATAGCTGGCTAGACCGAGAAAGCTTCGGACCTGCTTGGCATTCTTCGGAGGAGTCCAGTCAAGGATAGCCTGAACACGCTCCGGGTTGACGGCAATACCGTCCTTGGAAATCACATGTCCAAGGTAGGTCACTTCAGGAAGCCAGAATTCGCATTTAGAGAACTTGGCATATAATTGGTGCTCTCGAAGTCTCTCCAGAACTAGTCGAAGGTGCTCAGCATGTTCTTCTTTGTTCTTCGAATAAACCAGAATATCATCCAGATATACCACGACGAATTTGTCGAGGTAATCCATGAATATGTAATTCATTAGGCGGGAGAATGTAGCTGGAGCGTTTGTTAAACCAAACGACATGACTGTGTACTCGTAAGAGCCATAACGAGTAACGAATGCAGTCTTCGGAATATCCTCTTCGCGAACACGGATCTGGTGATAACCAAACCTCAAGTCGAGTTTAGAAAACACCGAAGATCCAGCGAGTTGATCATATAAATCGTTGATCCGGGGAAGTGGATATTTATTCTGAATGGTTGCCTGGTTGATAGGACGATAATCTTGGACCAACCTATTCGTTCCATCTTTCTTCTTAACAAAGAGAGAAGGTGCTCCCCAAGCAGAAGAACTAGGGCGGATGAAACCCTTCCTTAAAGATTTATCAATTTCCTCCTTAAGCTCGATGAGGTGGTGCGGAGGCATCTTGTAAGGACGCTTCGCAATAGGAGTGGTGCCAGGCTTCAAGTCGATGACGAACTCGACAGCTCTAGCAGGGGGTATTCCTGGAAGTTCTTCTGGAAAAACATCTGGGAAGTCACAGACCACTGGGATATTCTCAATCCCATCAAGCGGAGAAGCATTCAACGCGTTCAAGGCATAAATTTGAGCCTCGGCGTTCTGAGTGATATGAGCATGGTAATTCACCATCTCATTCGAGGGGTGCAAGAGGTGAACAACTTTGGTGGCACAATTGATTGAGGCATAGTGGGCCTTCAACCAATCCATTCCCAGAATAAGGTCAATCTTGGACGATTTCAGAATAATGGGAGACGCACTGAACTCCAACTCTTCGATTTCAACGGGAACATTATAGCTAACTGCAAAGGTTCGGCAACCACCCGCGGGGGTGTGTACCAATAAGGGTGTGTTCATGTATTCGCATTTAATGTCATGCATGCGTGCAAAAGGTTCTGACATGAAGGAATGCGATGCTCCTGAATCAAATAAAACAGATGCTGGTACTGAATTAACGAGAAGTGTACCCATCACAGTATCTGGTTGATCTGGAGCTTCAGACATGTTGACGTGGTAGTACTGCCCACGACCGTAAGAAGGTCTGGCATTATTGTTGCGCTGCTGAGGAATACCACGGCCAATTCCACGTCCAGCAGAAGGAAGAGCTAGTTGATTCTGATTTTGAGAACAGTCTCTAGCACGGTGACCTGGCTTGCCACACTTGAAGCATAGCCCGCTGTCAGGACGAGGTGTTGGAGCTCGAGGTGCTGGAGCTGGCAGGGGCTGTCTCGGTGGTGGAGGTGGCAGACGTGGTGCAGCATAAGAAGGTCTGTTCGCAGGAGCTGCTGAACGGAACATGCCTTTGGGGAACCAGATGCGTCGCTTCTGGGAAGACGAGCCCGAAGAGGAGCCCGACTCACGGGTGCGTCTAGACGCTTCCTTGTGCTTCTTAAGTCCAGTTTCAACCATGATGGCCTTATTCACCAAGGTGGCGAAATCAGGATAATCCTGGACAAGCAGTGCCAACTGTATGTCATGATGCAGTCCTTCACGGAACTTCTCCTGTCTTCGCTCATCAGTAGGAATGTCTTCTTCAGCATAGCGAGATAAGTCAAGAAACTCGCGCTGATATACTTCCACGGTCTTGTTGCCCTGAACAAGGCTACGGAACTCGGCCTTCTTCCGAGCTATGACAGCTTGAGGAATGTAGCGGGCACGGAATGCAATCTTGAATTCTGCCCAAGTGACGACAGTACCAGGCGGCAGAGTCTGTCGGTGAGTGGCCCACCATTGGGCTGCGGGACCCTTAAGAAGATATGTCGCAAAAGTGACATAGTTAATTTCGGCGACACTAGCAGACTCCATCTCATGGGAGATGTCACGCAGCCAGTCATCGGCATCCAATGGGTTGACTGTGTTGCGGAAGAAGGATGGGCTGAGCCGCAAAAATTCTGGCAAAGTGATGGAGAAAGGCTGCTGATTAGCATCAGGACAAGGAAACTGCTGCATAATTCCCGTCATAAACTGGCGGTTGATTTCAAACTGTTGCATCATCGCTGCCATATAATCAGGTGGTGGCGGCGGTGGTGGATTGTTGTCGGCCATCCTGCTAATTCAACAGGGGTATTTCAGCAATAGCTTATGCAAGTGTTTAGCAATAAACATGATGTAACTCGACATTTATTGAAGTAGTGCACAGATGCTGAAAGTAGTCATTAAGACATACAGATCCATACATAGTCGGTTACATTCGGGCAGCATAACGGCGCAAATGAAAAGCTAGACATGCTAGGCGGCGCGCAGGCACGCGGTAAGAAAGTACACAACGGGACATAGCAAAGGCTACATCAACGTCGGAGAAAACCACTGAAACGGGGTAACTGCAAGTGCGGACGATGGACGTTCGTCGCAGAAGGATCCTGCGCTCCATGGGCACTCTGATGCAGAACTCGGTCTCGAGAAGAAAGAAGAGGTCCACGTGCAGGCGTGTGACCTCCCACAGCAGGCCAGACGATCCCTGATGGCATCTCAGTCCTGCTCGGGTAAAGAATGTACTCCGGATGCATCCCTGCACGAACAGCTGGTAGCAACTGTGTCATAGCCTCGTAGTAGCGTGCTCGAGTGGCAAACAACTCGACAGCAAGTGCACGAACAGTGCGATCCAGAGCCTGAGCATAGTGGATCAGAACTCGCTGATCATGGCGACGAGGCTCGTACGGGGCACAGATAGCTGTGTAAAATCCAGTAGCATCTCCAACAGGTGCATACGGAATGTACCGAAACACAGTATCATCCAAGTTAGCATTGTGCTCTCCTCGGAGACGTGCGACAGCAGAGTAGGCGGCATCATGTACTGCCATCTCAATCGTCACGCCTAATCCATGAAAAAGGTGTAGCTCGGTGTCTGAGTTATTCTGCTGATCATAAATCCGAACTTCAACATAGTACTGTTCCTGGTTGAACTCACGGTAAACCTCATAGACCATGTACTCGGGATACCAGTGGTAACCCAGTCTACTCAGGAGGGCGATCAGAACAGCTGGAAATCCAGGGGCATCACGAGCCCAAGTGCGAAGCACAAGCTGGGTCGTAGGCCGCGGTGGAAATAGCCGATCCATCTGAAACAGAAAGGTTCAGGGTTGTCATAAGACAATGAGAAATATAACCGATCTCGGAAGGAAAGGTTAAACAAAACAATGGAAAGGAAAATGATTATCAGACTAATCAGATCAACGTCAGGGAAATCGCACTGAATCCAGCTCTCCGGGTGGATAGAATTAACGAGAACCTAAATGTCAGTGTTAGTAAATTTTATTAAACCCGAATAGATGAGAGATTAGAATCCCAGAGTAAAGACGAGGAATAAAAGATCCTAATACCACCCAGTTGGCGACGTGGGCCCGTAAGCCACACAGCCAAGTTAGTAAAACAATTTTTGACCACTAGACTCAACTTCGGCCAAGGAATTGGAAAGGGGGAACTCCTAGAGGCAGTCGGCTCTGATACCAACCTGTGACGAACCCCGGCTTAATCGTGCACTAATCATACACGCAAATGCGCACGATCAAGCCTAAGGACTCACTTGAAGATATCACAACACAACTCTAAAACATAAAATAAAGTCATACAAGCTTAATATTACAAGCCAGGGCCTCGAGGGCTCGAATACAAGCTCGATGGCATACAAGCGTCAGCGGAAGCATTAGATATCTGAGTACAGATATATTACAGAGAGAGAGATAAGCCTTCACAGAGGCGGGGTAAAAATAAAAACTACGATCGAAAGGCGGAGGCCTCCTGCCCTGGACCCTCCGATCCTACTCCTGGTCGTCGAACGGCTCCTCGTAGTAGTAGTACTCGCCAGGCGGATAGTAGTACTGGTCGTCGGCTGGGGCTTCTGGCTCAGGGGCTCCGTCGTCTGGTGGCATCAAATGGAAAATGGGGGAAAAAGAAAATAAAGCAAACGTGAGTACTCATCCGAAGTACTCAGCAAGCAAGGATCTACACTACATATGCATCATTGTCAAAGGAATGGCTGTATATGTGGACTGGGCTGCAGAAATGCCAGAGTAGAGGGGGAAAGCCTAGTCCTATCGAAGACTAGCATCTTCAACAATCTTCGACAGTCTTGCAGCATCAGGAGAGAGCAGATGAACATAATGTAAAGTAGTAGTAGTAATATCATCAACCTCGACCTGAGATCCTTTCTCGACTCCCTGCGAGAAAGCAATCCCATAGCCGTACTATCCAGTTCTCACCACATGTTCTAGTTGTACCGATCGGGATACAACTCCGAGTGTCCGTTACCGTAGGACAGGCTATCGATAGAAGTTTCTTCCCTGCAGGGGTGCACCAACTTACCCACCACGCTCACTTAACTCTGGCCGGACACACTTTTCTGGGTCATGCCCGGCCTCGGCTAAGCAACACGCCGCAACCCGACCTAGGCTTATAAGAGAGGTCAGCACGCCGGACTAAACCTATGCCCCCAGGGGTCTTGGGCCATCGCCCCGGGAACTCCTGCACGTTACGGGGCCACCGAGAGCAGACCTAGCAACCCCTTATACAAGCGCGGTTGCGTTACCAGTCCAACTCGGCGTGCGCCGCTCCTTACTGACGTCAAACAAGCTTCGGCTGATGTGTACGACGCAGAACGCCCATACTATGCCCACGTGGTGGTTAGTGCTATCGGGCCAGAGGCCCCTCGGATCAAATATCCAAACCGTAGTGGATTAGGAGCGCGCGGAAACGAGCAGAGACTCACGATCGATGTGACCCCGTCGCCCCGTCTCGAGGACTTGCGGCAAGGGCTAAGAATGCCCGGCCACGCCTCGTAGTTATCTCGCGGGCACCATCCAGGTCAACCCGACTCCACATCACTTCGCGTTAAGCTCGCGCGGGTACCCCTCAGGGCCGACCCGTCTTTAGTATCATAGTTTAGTGCAAGTCATAATATCCAAGGTAACTGTGTGTCTGACACCGAAGGGAACCCTGAGGAATCACCCTCGATGGAATTCCCGCTCGATGTTATCATCAAGGTGAACGAAGGAGGAATCACCCTCGAGGTCCACACTTGAGAGGTTGCGCGACGATGTCGTTATCGGGGGTGGTGTAGGAGGAATCACCCTCGCTTACCACGACCGAGTAGCTAACCTACAAGGTTAACATCAGAAGTGCTGACGAGGTATCACCCTCGGCACTCGATGATAACCCAGCAGTGTCGGCAACTAAGGGGAAGTGATGTGCGGTGCCATGGTATAGTCTTCAATCCCGATGATCGGGTCTTCTGATGTCCAGCAGGGCAGTCGGGATCAAGTGGGGGTCTCTGTCGTGACTCTACCCATCCTATGCTAAACAGTTTAGGATAACAGGCATGTATCAAAAGTAGGTTACAAGTAAACAGGCTATGCAACAGAGTAGGATAGTAATAGCAGCAGTAACATCTAGTGCAAGCATAAGAGGGGAGAGAGTAGGCGATATCGGAATGCTCAAAATGGGGGTGCTTGCCTGTTTGCTCTGGGGCAAGGGCAAGGTCTTCAGGGGTGTCGCCGGGAACGTAGTCGTACTCCGGAGCTGCGTCTGCGTCTGGAGCTACGTCTGCGTCGGGGTCTATCGAGAGAGAAGAGGGGGAGGAAATAGGTAAACAATATGCAATCATATGCCACACAGTGCGTGCTATGCTATGATGCAGTGCAGGGTTGCCTGAATATGCATCTAAGTCATTTTAGTTATTTTTAGAATTATTCTGGGATTTAATATCCGACGTGTGTGCACTATTCATCTGTCGGATTCGGGTCCGGAGTTTCGAGTTCTTCTACGTAGGAGGTTCCGATGGAGAAACAGACGGCACGATCAGACTCGTCTCGTCGTTCTGAGCAACTTTCATGTTTTAACTTTTTCGATCCGAGCTACGGTTTAAAAGTTATTAATTTTTAAAGATTATTTGAATTTCTGGAATTATTTTATTTAACAGAAAATGAATTATGACGTCAGCATGGCATGATGCTGACGTCAGCAAGTCAACAGGACGGTTGACCAGTCAAACCTGACATGTGGGTCCAGTGGGACCCACATGTCAGCCTCTATTTCTTTAATCAGTGATTCAGTTTAATTACCAGGATTAATTAGGGGGTGGACCCCACATGTCAGTGAGACATTAGGTTAATTAGTTTATTTTTATTTCTAATTTGTTTTAACTAATTAATCAGGGAGGTGGGGCCCGCCTGTCAGTGAGAGTGGATGAACAGTACCCGCGTTGACCCGGGTCAACGCGGTCAAAGCGCGCAGCGGGGCCCGCAGGCAGTGACTCCGGGTGGGACCCAGGCCTGCCAGCGTGGCGTGACCGGCGGCTTGCCGCCGGCGTGCACAAAACACGGCGGAGGGCTCGGGCCACCGTCGGAATTCGCCATCCGTGGGCCGTTTGGCTCGGGGTTGGATGCGTTCGAACGAGCGCTCGCCCGCGCGTCGAACTGAGGCGGTGGTTTCGCCAGAGCTGGACGGGAACGTCGCCGGCGACGAGCGGGGACGGCGGCGCGTACGGGTGGTCGTCGGGAACGACTCCACGGTGTGCAGCAGCTCAAACGAATGGCATAGGCTAGCCCTACGCGGTGCGGCGAAGCTAGTGGGCACGCGCCCGTGACCATATGGTCACCGGAGACTCGCCGGCGACGTGTGCCGCGGCGATGGGTTTGGGTTCGTATGGGACGGCAGCCACGGGCGAAATGGAGCGGGGAAAAGGAGTGGGGAGGAACTGCGGCTCACCGTGCGGTCAAGGCGGACCTGCGACAGCTTAGTAGCAGCAGGGAGGTTCGCCGGAGACGACGAAGAATGGCGGCGACCGAGGAGGAAGACGACGGCGCGAGCTCGATGCTGAGGCACCCAGCTCCTCCAGGCGGTGCCAGTCGAAGCAGCAGTCGCCTGCGGAGCTGCGGGGCACGGAGAGGCGGCGTGGGGAGGCCAGTGGCCACGGCGGCGGCGATTCGCGGCGACGGTGGCGTCCGGCCACCGGATCTGAGGAGGGAAGAAGAGGCGAGGCGAGTGTGGGAAAGAGGGGAAGAGTGCGCGGGCGACCAGGGGAGATGGATGGCTCGTCCTTATCTCCTCGCCCGTCGGTGGGGTGGTCGCGCTGTCGCCGTTCGGCCGGTCGGTGCCGGCGCAGCCATGCGCGCGCTGACACGGCATCGGAGAGAGAGGGAGAGAGCTAGCTGGGCTGGGCCTCAGGCACTGTGCACTAGTGGCAGTGCACAGTGGCCCCTTCCCTTATTTTATTTTTTTTTTATTTCTATTCCTTTCTGTTCTGAAATGTTTAGGGCTCTTGTGCACTTTTGAAAAATGTGGGAGTTGGCCCAAATATTGCAATGCAATATTATCTCTCACCAAAAAGTGGTTTGGACAAATTTGGATTCCATGTGAGTTTGATATTAATTTAATAGATGTAAATAGTCTGTTTTGAGTGCTGTTTCAGGTTGTTTCACTCACTTAGCTAACTCCAAAAATAATGATTATGATTTTGCCATGACCACTGGATTATTTGCTAATTAAATAACATTTCTCCAGCAGAGTTTGATCAACTTCAATTTGCACTTTGGAATTTAATTTGATTTTCAGATTTTGAATTTGAATTGGATTATTGACCCAAATGATTTGGCACTGCAAATGATCATGACTTGGCAGTTTTAACAGAGTGTCATAGAGCTTATTACTAGGGGGTGTTACACACAGGTAACTTGAGGGCAGCACGTTTTGACAGGTCATCAGCAATGTTGTTCTCTGCTCGAGGAACATGCTCTATTTGCAGACCATCAAAACGCTCCTCCAACTTCCTCACTTCATCTACGTAAGCTTCCATTAACGGGCTCTGATAATCTTTGTTAACCTGCTTGACGACAAGCTGCGAATCACCTCTGACGATGAGCTTCGTAATTCCAAGGTCTGCCGCGATACTGAGACCAGCAAGCAGTCCCTCATACTCCGCAGTGTTGTTTGTTGATCTCTCCCGAGAAAAGTGCATCTGGACCACGTACTTGAGATGCTCTCCGGTGGGTGCAATAAGTAGCACACCAGCACCGGTGCCTTGCAGCGAGAAAGCCCCATCAAAGTACATAATCCAGTCGCGGCTCATTTCCTTGCTGGGGAGAGTGGTCTCTTGAATTTCCTCGTCAGGCGTTGAGGTCCATTCTGCAATGAATTCCGCCGAGGCTCTGCTCTGAATCGTTGAAGTACTTTCAAACCTGAGACCAAAGCTTGACAGTTCCAACGCCCACTCCACAATCATTCCAGTTGCATCTGGGTTGTTCAAGATCCATTGCAACGGGAAGCGAGTGATGACGGTGATCTCATGTGCCTGAAAGTAGTGGTGCAGCTTCCTCGAGGCCATAAGAAAGCCGAAGAGCAACTTCTGTACACCAGAGTATCTTGATCTAGCCCCCTGCAAAAGGGAGCTGACAAAATAAACTGGGCGCTGCACCATCTTCTTCTTCTGTGTCACTCCATTTGCTTGCGTAGATCCCGCCTTGCCGGCACCAGACTCTGCCGGGGGCCCTGCCTTGCCGGCACCAGACCCTGCCGGGGAGAGCTCCGGCTCGTCATCCGACGGTCTTGCCACTGCCGCTGCTTCTTCATCAACTTCTCTCTGCACCACTAGCGCAGCATTGACCACTTGATTCGTTGCCGCTAAATACAGCAACAACGGCTCTTGTGGCTTAGGCGCGACTAGTGTTGGCGTAGAGGAGAGGCACCTCTTCAAATCTTGCAGCGCTGCCTCTGCTTCCGGAGTCCATTTCATTGGACCTGCCTTTTTCAAGATCTTGAAAAAGGGCAGGGCGCGCTCAGCAGATTTGGAGATGAACCTGCTCAAAGCAGCAACACAGCCAGCAAGCCGACATACATCTTTGACTCGTCTTGGTGCTTCAATCTGCTCAATCATCTTGATCTTGTCGGGGTTCGCCTCGATCCCACGCTGAGACACAAAGAACCCGAGAAGCTTGCCGGATGGGACGCCAAACACACACTTCTCAGGATTGAGCTTAAGATTGATCTTGCGCAAATTTGCAAATGTTTCTTCTAGATCTTTTATTAGTGTCGCCTTGTCCTTGGTTTTGACCACTATGTCATTCATATAAGCTTCCATATTTCTATGTAGCTGGGGCTCAAAACCGATCTGGACTACTCTGGCAAACGTTAAACCAACGCTTTTCAACCCAAAAGGCATTCGTATAAAACAATACATACCACATGGGGTGATAAATGCGGTCTTCTCTTCATCTTCCTTTGTCATGAAGATTTGATGGTACCCTAAGTAGACGTCAAGGAATGACAGCAAGTCGCACCCGGCAGTGGAGTCCACGATCTGGTCGATGCGTGGCAAGGGGAAAGGATCCTTTGGACATGCTTTATTGATGTCTGTATAATCAATGCACAGCCTCCACTTCCCATTCGCCTTGTGCACCACAACCGGATTGGCCAACCACGTTGGGTGGAGCACTCCTCTAACCAAGCATGCCTCTTCCAACTTCCTAATTTCTTCAATGATAAACTCTTGCCGCTCCAAAACTTGCTTCCTGACCTTCTGCTTGACGGGCCGCGCATGAGGACAGACAGCAAGATGGTGCTCAATCACCTCCCTGGGAACGCCGGGGATGTCAGATGCTTACCATGCAAACACATCAACATTCGCCCGCAGGAAGGCGATGAGCGCGCTTTCCTATTTGCTGTCGAGGGTGGAGCTTATAGTGAAAGCTCCGCCCATGCCGTCCTCCTTGACGGGAACCTTTTTAGTCTCTGGTGGGGCTGCCTTGGATTTCTTGCTCTTGCCGGTGGAGCTCTCTGGCACATCCTCGACGGGAGCGCAGCACTCCGAGGAGGTGCGCTTGCCGGAGTGGGCGCAAGAGGTCTTGTCGGTCTTCTTCCCCCCGGGAGCTTTAGTGGCAGGAGCAAGTACCTTGGCGGCAGGTGCTACAACTGCCTCCCGGTAGAGTTGATCGGCGCAAATAAGCGCGTCTTTCTTGTCGCAGTTGACCGTGATGATGCTCATCGGGCCGGGCATCTTCAACGTGTTGTAGGCGTAATGCAATGCCGCCATAAACTTGGCCAGTGCTGGACGGCCAAGGATCCCGTTATACGGCAGCGGGATCTTGGCGACATCAAAAACGATCTTCTCTGTCCTATAGTTCAGCTCACCACCAAATGTCACTGATAGTGTGATCTTACCCTTCGGCTGGCTTCTTCCCGGATTGATCCCTTGAAACGTGCCCGTCTCTTCGAGATCTCCGTCGGGAATTTGTAACCTCTTGATCACCTTGGGCGAGATCAAGTTTAGACCGGCCCCACCGTCAACTAGCATTTTGTCACCTTGAGGTTGCGAATTGTTGTGGAAACCAACAATGGCAAACACCCGACCGCAGTTGTGTGATCAGGGTGATCCTCGGCGTCAAAAATGATAGGCGTGTGGGACCATTTCAGTGGCTTCTGGGCATTGATCGACGGCTCTACCACCATCAATGCACATGGCCTCCGTAGCTTTTTGAAACTCATGCTCACTGGAGTCGTCATCGTCTTCGTGGTCATCATCCCCCTCTTTTTTATCGCGGCCTCGAGCAGGCCTCTTATGTTGCTTGTCCTTGCCGCGGCGGCCTCCTCGGCCACCATGCTTCTTGCCGGACCCCTCAGCACCATCCTGGCCCTTCTCCTTGTCTCGCCTTTCGTACTCAGCTTTCTGCCTCTCCACAAGCTGCTCAACTTGCCGGCAGTTCTGGAGGTCATGGCCCTTGGTGTGATGGATCTTGCAATATTGCTTGTCGGAGCTCTCTGGCTTGTCGGCAGCCGCCAAGGCTTGGCAGGCGGCGCACCCGGCAACCTCCTTGCCGGGGTCGTCAACCTTGGCCTTCTTGGCGGTGCCGGGGTTGCCGGATTCCTTAACGGCAAGCACGGTCTTGCCCTTGCGCTTCCTGTTACGCCGTCGGCCCTTCTTTGCCAGGGCGATGACGTCTTCGTCTCCAGAGTCAGTTCCCGCGCCGGCATCTTCGCCGGGGTACTTCCTTCCTTCTTCAGCCCGAGCACATCTGTCAGCCAAAACATAAAGCTCGGCAATATCCGTAATCTTGTTCATCGCCAGCTCTTCACGCATCTTGCGGTAGCGCACATTCTCATGAAATGCGCTGATAACAGTGGCAGGATGAACATCTGGGATGTTGTACTGCACACGGCTGGACCTCTGTATGTATTTGCGCAAGCATTCGCCATCTTTCTGGGGGATGATATGTAAGTCACTTGCCTGGCCAGGAGCTTGGTGGCCTCCGGTAAAGGCGCCAACAAACTCGTGGCACAGATCCGACCAAGAAGAGATGGAATCTACTGGCAGGTGCATCAACCACGACCTGACGTTGGGCTTGAGCACCAACGGGAAGTAGTTGGCGAGCACCTTGCCGTCTCGAGCCCCGGCAGCTTGCATCACAATGGTGTAGATGCTCAGGAACTCGGACGGATGAGTCTTGCCGTCGTATTTCTCCGGGACCTCTGGCTTGAACGTGCGGGTAGTGGGCCACTGGAACTGTCGCAGCTCATGGGTAAAAGCTGGACAACCTACCTCGTAAGGCAAGTCACCAGAATCCCCCGGTGTAGGTTTGTACGCAGTGGGCCCTGCGCGCCTATCGGATTGATGGCGCGCTTCCCACTGCCGCTCGATGGTAGTTCGAGCGTCATCTTTGACCCATTCCCGAAGAACTTGACGTTGGTCGCGACGAGCTCGTGGATCAGATGCCGCCGTGGACCCATCATCGTGGGCATCGACCTGCCGAGCTGGCGACCATTGCTGTCGTGGTGGAGGGGAGTGCACCGTGGTCGCGGCGCCTCCGTTCTTTCCGCCATCGGCACGCGCCGGCTCGGTGGACCGCCGCCGCGAAGGCTCCGCCTGCTGCGGCCCATCTCTATTGGCGAGACTGATGAGGCTCTGAATAGTAGCTATCCATTCCTCTTGCTTCTCAGCAGCGGGAGGGAAATCCAGGAGTAGCTGTGCTCGCGCCAACGCTTCGGCTGGTGTAGGTGGCAGCGACAGGCGCGAAGAACGGGAGGTGCTCAAACTTCTAACCATGTTAGAAGGAGCCCCGTCACGGTTCCGCGGCCCTGCGCTGTTTCCACCAGCATCTTGGCGTGCATGCCGGCCCTGTGCATCTCGAGAATGATGCTGAGGGCTCTTTCCGCGGCGACGCTCGGGGTCACCAACATCGCGGCATTGCTCGTCGTGCATGACCTAGGGGGACCACGGCGCATGCACCGGCGGGGTCCCCGCACCGCCCGTAGGTAGCACGACTCCGTCCTTGGACCCAGCGGTGCGTGGGTCATCGTCGCGGCCGCGGACGATGCCGCTCGCCTGGCTTCGGTCGTCAGAGCGTCGGGGATGCTCGAGATCTTCACCGCCACCAGCATCTGCCCCATCGCCCGTCCGTGTTGGCACGGGCAGATCGGCCACTGACGAACCGATCGCCGTGATCGCCCTCTTCTTGGGAGCCATGGTGATCGAGAAACTGACGCGCTAACTGCTAGATCACGTTTGCACAACCTACTCCCCTACCTGGCGCGCCAAAGATGTCGGGGAAACGACACCTATGGAATCGAGTGGATCCCTTCTACGGTTTGGCAGGGAAGAGGAGTGCGCAAAGAGCAGATCTAACGATCAACACAAGGGATTTTTACCCAGGTTCGGGCCGCTGAGGAGCGTAAAACCCTAGTCCTGCTTGTAGTGTATTAAGTGTTCTTGAGCTTCGGCTAGTTGCTACAGTGTACCTCCCTGTATCGCCTTGGGCCTCCTTTTATACCAAGGGGCTACCACAGTGGCGTACAGGCATACAGGAGGTGTAAAGTAGCTACAGTGTACATGCTTATCACTGGCGTCTTAGGACAAGCGCATTAAATGCGCTGTTTACGTGTCCCTAACTTTATCGGCGATGGAAACAGAGCCCGTCCCGTCCGTCGCCGCCTCACCCCATCTTGACACGCACCCAAGATGACGAGGCATGCAAATGCCAAGCTAACTGGCTAGCCGCTGCGTTGGAGCGGTGGCAGGATCTTCATGAAGATCTGCATGCCACCACGTAGGTGCTTGCCTGGCTGGCAGGCTAGTTGCTACACTGGAGCGGTGGCGGGACGAGGAGCCTTGCCATATGCGAGCCTTACCGTGGCCTCGCAAATGTCCCCGGAAGAGCCTTGCTTGGAACTTGCCTTCTGTTCTTCACAAAGATCTGCATGCCACCATGCAGGCGCCCCTGGATCTTGGTCTTGACATTGTCGATGTGTCAGAGCTCTCAACCTCAAGGGTGGTGGTCTTGCTGAGGCTTCGCAAACCATCCCGGCAAGGAGCTTGCCGGGGCTCACAAATCACCCCGGCAAGAATCTTTGCCGGGGGCTCAGCTTGTCTTCTGCTCTCTGATTACTGGCTCGGATGCCGTCTTGGTTGCCTCGTATTTGCTCCCAGTTGTCCCTGGCAGGCCTTGCCACGGGCGTGGCTGCAACTGCCCGTGCACAAGTAAGGGGTACCAAAGGGGCCCAAACTTTAGTACACCGACAAATGGCTTGCCATTTCTTTAATTAAGACATAAATATTATAAGCATTCACAACATAGGGAAAGAACATCACTCTCGCGGGATCCTTGAGATCTTTGTTCATTACAGAACCCGCAAGTTCTTAGCGCCCACCAGCACCAACAAACTTATTTTCAGCTAGCACACCAAATGGGATGTAATTCTTAATAAGAAAAGCAGCATGGTAGTAACAGATTTGGATTTGTCATTTGGGACCCATGAGAAAAAAGCCTATCCAGGGCGGTGCTGACTCGACAGTAAACATTGAGAAACCTAGTTTTAAAATTACTGTAAATCCAAAACTCACCTCAAAATCATGAAACTTGGCATGGTGTTATGACATGGCACCAATATGTTGTGGTAAAAAATTAGTCCAGTTTGGGACAACTTTTGGTATAAACTTCTTACAAACCGGAGCTTCTCTCAAAACGGCTCATGGTTCCGAGAGGGAACTTGTCACCTATGTGTGCGAAACGACATACGATGTCGCTTCCCGCCTTGATTTATTTTACAGAGGCAACATGCAACTATAGGAGCGTCGTCCTAAAAATATGAAATTATCCAGGGTTCGTTTTGCCTTTTTATACATTATTTGAGTTTTCTAAGCATTTTGGAACATACTTTGGTGTGTGCAAAGGTCATGTGTGTACTAGCCACCTATGTAATTGGATGTTTAATCTGTTTATGGAATCAAGTCCTTATAAGTTATAAGTACATATGTTGTTGTTCTGTGTGTAATGACATCGCACACGGACCATACTAGGGAACCCGTCAGTGATGATTTCATCAATCACTAACAATTGTATACCAGCAAGCATTTGCCCACAACACACACGGCTTATTAGCAGCAATCATCTGTATTATTATCGGTCTTCGCACACATTTCTGATTACAGACCTGTTTGCCGCGTATCACACATATCTTGTTAAATTGAACCGTTTCTATTAGCTTGGCTCAAAGCAAACAGTTCATCCGAGTGAACCGTATGTCGTATATTGCACACACCTTGATATGGCTGACCATTTCTTTTGTGTTGCCTAATCACAAACAGTTCATCCGAGTGAACTGTATGCCGTATATCACACACGCCTTCATCTGGCTGCCCGTTTCTGTTGGTCTGCCTCATCGCAAATAGTTCATTGAACTGAACCGTATGCCTAGCATCGCACACGCAACTAAAATCTGAACCGTGTTTGATGTATCCGCCATCGCAAACGTTTTGCACCTTTTTTGATGGGTTTTTTACATCATCGTTTATGATTAATGCATTGCACACAGTTTCATCGAAGGGTCTCTGATTGTAGTGTCGTGTTAGCAGCATCCTGCAGTAGTGTTGTATTATTTTAATTTGTGCCTAGAGTTGTGTTGTGATATCTTCCCGTGAGTCCCTGATCTTGATCATACACATTTGCGTGTATGATTAGTGTACGATTGAATTGGGGGTGTCATAAGTTGGTATCAGAGCCGACTACCTGTAAGAACCCCCTTTCCAATTCCTTGGCTGAAGTTGAGTCTAGTCTTTGGAAAACTTTTACTAACATTGTTGTGTGGCTTACGGGCCCACATCACAAATGGGTGGTATTAGGATCTTTTATTCCTCGTATATACTCTGGGACTCTAATCACTCTTCTATTCGGGTTTAATGATTTTTCTAACTCTAACTCTAGGTTCTTGTAACTACTTCCTCCTGGAGAGCCCCTCATTCCAGATGATCGTTTGGAGCACCAGAAGATTCTGAAGATACTGTTCGATGTTCTCGCGAGGCTTTGTGCCCATCGCTTCTGCAATTCACTTCCACCGTCAACCCCTATGGATAACTACATACACTTGTCGTTTATACTTCCATTCCCAGTTGCTCTTGTTATTACAAGATAGATCGAATTATTCTCCGGCTCTTAAGAACCCCCTGTGCCACTGCCTTGCAGTTCCTTGCCACACGAATACCCCTACGAATAATTCTTCACACTTATCGAGGAATTGTTCATTACTAGTTGTTCATATGATTCACAAGATACATTGAAATACTATCCGATCTTCCGGTAATGCTCTGCCAACTATTGCTCTGCAAATACTTGTCTGCTTGCATTATGGTTGCGTTCCATATGTCTAGCAATATTCATTAAAATCCTTTGTGATTGACATTCTGATCCTGTTGATTCAACATGTGTGTGAATACACGCAATTATTAGTTATTCCCTGAAAAATATCCTTCCGGCTCAGACGTCATTCTGTACATGTGCTGGTACTCGGCAATCAAACCTTTATTGATTGTCGATCTATATCTATTCAACTTACTTGTCTTTTGGTCAGAGTCTCTCCTTCTAATCCCCCGATTTGGAAATCATAATTCCTTTGTATTTAAACTTGGAAATTATCCAGATATTTCTATAATCTGATGCCCTTGCATTATTTCTTCTTCTGGTTGAACATCGATACTCAAATCAGATTCTTTGTTGTCCGCCAGACCCGTTGCTGGATTGTTATCCGATAGTGTCGTTCATATTCAATAACTTTGTGAGTCTTTCCTCGGATACATAATGCCTTTGGTAAATTGTATCCTCTGCTTTGCCAACCATGCTCTGCTTATGAGCTTGTGTTATTTACTCCTGAAGTATGTGGTATATGTTCTTAAGATGCCCCGATGGGTTGAACCAATGCCTTCCCTAATCTGTGTGAACCCGGAAACTTCTACGGGACATACCCTTCTGGTGTTGCGCCAGATAAAATTCCAACACTACAATAGCATTGAAAACGAGAGGTGAATGAAAGGTTATGCATTGAAGAAGTGGGAGTCGACCTTGAACTTCGTGTTCATGCCCATGGACACGATGTAGATCTTATCATGGAAGCTTCTCTTAAAATTAGTTATCCCCATGGTATAAGTTCATCTTATATCTGGGATTTGGTCTTTTCCAATCGTGGTTCCGACCACATTGTTCTTCTTTGATCCCATTTCTCAGACAAGTTAAAGTACTTGCCTGCTGCAAATCAATATGCCTGCCCAACCTCTATTTTGATCTACCTTCGAGTTTTACCTCTGGTATCTCGAGAATATAACGAAACTACATAACTTCTTATGAATTCTTCATCTACTATAATTTCTCACCTATTCCAATTTTCCCCGGGGTTCTGAGTTATTAGAAACTCAAGGACACCGATAACTGAATCGAGTCCGCACTATAATTACTCACCAACATGACTCACATATTATTATCTCCATATCGCAAAACTATTGCAAGGAATCAAACTTATCATATCCAATGATCTATATGAAAGTTTTTATTATATCCTTCTTTGATATTCATCATATTAGGACCAATTTCATAGCTTGTGAAAACTATCATCACTATTATAAACTCTCAAAATAATATAAGTGAAGCATGAGAGTGTTCGACAAACTACTCCAAAAAGATATAAGTGAAGATCAAGTGAGTAGTTAAGTAAATAGGTAGCTATGTGAGGACTCTCTCCCATTTAAAAATTTCAGATCTTAATTATTTTATTAAAACAGCAAGAAAAACAAAATAAAAAGACATTCCAAGAATAGCACATATCATGCGAAGAAGCAAAAACTTAGGTTCAACCGATACTAACCGATAATTGTTCATGAAGAAAGGTGGGATGTCTACCGGGGCATCCCCAAGCTTAGATGCTTGATACTTCTTGGAATATTATCTTGGGATGCCTTGGGCATCCCCAAGCTTGAGATTTTGTGTCTCCTTAATTCCTTTTATATCATGGTTTCCCTAAATCTCAAAAAACTTCATCCCCACAAAACTCAACAAGAACTCGTGAGATAAGTTAGTATAAATCAATGCATAACCTTATCATTATCTACTGTAGAAAATCACTAAAATTATTATTTAACATTGCATACTAAATGCCTATGCATATTTAATACTCCTAATCTCAAATAGAATCATTAAACAAGCAAATATATGCAAACAATGCAAACATAACAGCAATCTGTCTAAACAGGACAGTCTGTAAAGAGTGCAATTCTACTCATACTTCCCTAACTCCAAAAATTCTCAAAAATTACCACACTGTAGAAAATTTGTCATAGCTCACCGTGTAAACATTTCAATGTTTATCATGTTTTGGCTATTCACAAATATTCAAAACATAAAAACAAACTTTCTGTTTTCAAACAGCAACATATAGACTTGCAAAATAAACATGGTAAAGGCTATCCTTGACACTTTTATTGAAATAAAAGATGCAAAACATTAATCTAAATAACAGAAAGCAAATCCTACTAAAATAAATTGATGCTCCAAGCAAAACACATATCATGTGACGAAGAAAAATATAGCCCCAAGTAAGGTTACCGATAATGTTGGAGACGAAAGAGGGGATGCCTTCCGGGGCATCCCCAAGCTTAGTTGCTTGGATATTCCTTGAATATTTCCTTGGGGTGCCTTTTTAATACCCAAGCTTAGGGTCTTGTCACTCCTTATTCTCCTCATATCGATATCTCACCCAAAACTTGAAAACTTCAATCACACAAAACTTAACGGAACTTCGTGAGATGGGTTAGCATAGTAAAACAAATCATTCACTTAGGTACTGTCAAAGACAAGATTCATAATTGTTTCCTCATAAAGCCTATTGTATACTATAATTTCCAAAATTTATATTAAGCAATATAAGCCATAGAAAGCATAAAACAAGCAAACTATGCATTGCAAACAGAATCTGTCAAAAACAGAACAGTCTATAAAGATCTGAATAATTACTATACTTATGTAACTCCAAAAATTCTGTAAAATTAGGAAAACGTAGGAAATTTGTATATAAATAATTTGTAAAACATTCAGAATTTTTAGACACTCTAGTGAGTTTTAACAATTCTGTTACTGGGCGCAAAAGTTTCTGTTTTTTGCACAGAATCAAGTCAATTATCATCCACACTATCCCAAAGGCTTTACTTGGCACTTTATTGAAACAAAAGCTATAAAACATGATTGCTACAGTATCCTAATCAAGTGAACACACAAAAACAGTAGGGTAAATGTTGGGTTGTCTCCCAACACGGGCTTTTCTTTAATGCCTTTTTAGCTAGGCATGATGATTTCAATGATGCTCACATAAAAGTAAAGAATTGAAACATAATGGGAGCATCATGAAGCATAAGACTAGCACATTTAAGCCTAACCCACTTCCTATGCATAGGGATTTTGTGATCAAACAAGTTATGGGAACAAGAATCAACTAGCATAGGAAGGAAAAACAAGTGCAACTTCAAAACTCTCAACATAAAGAGAGGAAACTTGATATTATTGAAATATGTAGAAGCATATATTCCTCTCTCATAATAACTTTCAGTAGCATCATGAATGAATTCAACAATATAACTATCACATAAATCATTATTTTCATGATCCACAAGCATAGAAATTTTCTTACTCTCCACATAAGCAAATTTATTCTCATGAATAGTAGTGGGAGCAAACTCAACAAAATAACTATCATGTGAGGCATAATCCAATTGAAAACCAAAATAATGATGACAAATTTCATGGTTATCATTATTCTTTATAGCATACATGTCATTACCATAATCATCATAGGTAGCAACTTTGTTCTCACTGAAACCTCTTCCAAAATAGTGGATTCATCATTAAATAAAGTTATGACCTCTCCAAACCCACTTTCATAATTATTACAATAAGATTCAAGACCCTCCAAAATAGTGGGACCATTACTTCCTAGAGTTGACACTCTTCCAAACCCACTTTCATCAATATAATCATCATAAATAGGAGGCATGCTATCATCATAATAAATTTTCTCATCAAAACTTGGGGGACTAAAAATACCATCTTCATCAAACATAGCATCCCCAATCTTGTAGCTTTGCATATCATTAAAATCATGGATATTCAAAGAATTCATACTAGCTACGTTGCAATCATGCTCATCATTCAAAGATTTTATGCCAAACATTTTATTGAATTCTTCTTCTATCAATTGAGCACAATTTTCCTTTCCGTCATTTTCAAGAAAGAAATGATAAAGACGAATAATATGAGGCAACCTCAATTCCATATTTTTTTTGTAGTTTTCTTTTATAAACCAAACTAGTGATAAAACAAGAAACTAAAAGATTCAATTGTAAGATCTAAAGATATACCTTCAAGCACTCACCTCCCCGACAATGGCGCCGGAAAAGAGCTTGATGTCTACTACGCAACTTTATTCTTGTAGACTCGTGTTGGGCCTCCAAGTGCAGAGTTCTGTAGGACAGTAGCAATTTTCCCTCAAGTGGATGACCTAAAGTTTATCAATCCGTGGGAGGCGTAGGATGAAGATGGTCTCTCTCAAACAACCCTGCAACCAAATAACAAAAAGGCTCTTGTGTCCCCAACACACCAAATACAATGGTAAATTGTATGGGTGCACTAGTTCGGCGAAGAGATGGTGATACAAGTGTAGTAATGATAGTAGATATTGATTTTTGTAATAGGAACAATAAAAAACAGCAAGGTAGCAAGTAACAAAAGTGAGCACAAACGGTATTGCAATGCTTAGAAACAAGGCCTAGGGTTCATACTTTCGCTAGTGCAATCTCTCAACAATACTAATATAATTGGATCATATAACCATCCCTCAACGTGCGACGAAGAATCACTCCAAAGTTCTTATCTAGCAGAGAACATAAGAAGAAATTGTTTGTAGAGTACGAAACCACCTCAAAGTTATCCTTTTCGATCGATCTATCGAGCTATCCCTATAAGTGTCACAAACAGCCCAAGAGTTCGTACTAAAATAACACCATATGATACACCATACGATATGCATCAAACAATTTCAGATTCATAATACTCAATCCAACACAAAGAACCTCAAAGAGTGCCCCACGATTTCTACCGGAGAAACAAGGATGAAAACATGCATCAACCCCTATGCATAGATTATCCCAATGTCACCTCGGGAATCCGCGAGTTGAGTGCCAAAACATATATCAATTGAATCAATATGATACCCCATTGTCACCACGGGTATTCATAGCAAGACATACATCAAGTGCTCTCAAATCCATAAAAGTATTCAATCCGATAATAACGAAATCTCAAAGGTAAAACTCAATTCATCACAACAAGATAGAGAGGGAGAAACACCATATGATCCAACTATATTAACAAAGCTCGCGATACATCAAGATCGTGCCAAATCAAGAACACGAGAGAGAGAGAGAGAGAGAGAGATCAAACACATAGCTACTAGTACAAACCCTCAGCCCCGAGGGTGGACTACTCCCTCCTCATCATGGTGGTCGCCGGGATGATGAAGATGGCCTCCGGTGATGACTTCCCCCTCCGGCAGGGTGCCGAAACAGGGTCTAGATTGGTTTTTCGTGGCTACGGAGGCTTGCGGCGGCGGAACTTCTGATCTAGGGTTATTTCTGGGGGTTTCTGTATTTATAGGATTTTTTGGCGTCGATCTCACGCTGAGATGGGCTTCGAGGGGCCCACTACCCACCTGCACACGGCCAAGGCCTCTGGCGCGCCCTGGTGGGTAGTGGCCACCTCCTTCACCTTCTGGTCCTCCCACAAAGCTTCTAATGCCTCTTTTGTTCCAAAAAAATCGTCAAAAAGTTTCGTTGCATTTGGAGAACCTTTATTTCTGCACAAAAAACAACACCACGGTAGTTCTGCTGAAAACAACGTCAGTCCGGGTTAGTTCCATTCAAATCATACCAAAACCATATAGAATTGTTGAAATATGGCATGAATACTTCATAAATTATAGATACGTTGGAGACGTATCAGCATCCCCAAGATCAATTCTTGCTCGTCCTCGAGTAGGTAAATGATAAAAGAAATAATTTATGAAGTGTGAATGCTAGCATAGCGCATAAGTTTGATCAATGATAATTTCAATCACTTTTCCTAGCATCATAACAGCAACTCTTTCTCATAAAAATAATCATGATAAAGTAGCAATTGAAAATGGAATTTTTGATGTGGAATGCTACCTATCATATTCCTCATATACTCTTTTCTTTTATAGCATGGACATTTGGACTTGAATGATTCAAAGCAATAGTCTACAATTTGACATGAGGACATCAATACTCAAGCATATCAACAAGCAACCATGTCTTTCAAAATATCAACACTAAAGAAAGTTATCCCTAGCCCATTATGCTCAATCATTGAACCATTCATGAAACACACTCGAATATTAACTATGCCCAATGCACAAGTATGACAATAATGTTCCCTAGTTGGTGCTTTATAAGAGAAGATGGAGACTCAATAAAAATAAAAATTGCATAAAGTAAATAGATAGGCCCTTCGCAGAGGGAAGCAGAGATTTGTAGAGGTGCCAGAGCTCAAAGCTTAAATTGAGAGATAAAATTATTTTGAGAGGCATGCTTTTCCTGTCAACGAAAACGATCGAGAATTCCCAATACTTTCCATGTTAGATACATCATAGGCGGTTTCCAAACATAAAATAAAGTTTATTCCTTTTTTCACCATTCTTTCACAATCCATGGCTAGCCGTATCCATGGGTGCCTTCCATACCAACACTTTCCAAGGAATTTATTATTGACAACATAAAAAAAAATCTTTTTATTTCGGGACTGGGCATCCCTATTACCTGCCACACTCTCGTGCAATGACAAGTGAATAAACACTCATCTTGAGAATAACACATCTAGCATGGAAAATATTGGCCACCCCCTGCCGCTTCATGAGCGGTATGAGCACACAAAAAGGAAATTCATTTTGAAATTTAGAGTTGGCACATACAAATTTACTTGGAACGGCATGGAAATACCGCATATAGGTAGGTATGGTGGACTCATTTGGCACAACTTTGTTTAAGGATTTTGGATGCACAAGCACTATTCCCGCTTAGTACAAATGAAGGCTAGCAAATAGATTGAGAAGCGACCAACCAAGAAACGAAAACGATCATAAACGAGCATTAAACATAACTAACACCGAATAATGCACCACAAATAGGATATAACTTCATTGCATAACTACTGACTTTACGTGCTTGCATAGGGAATCACTAACCTTAACACCAATATTCCTACTAAAGCATAATTACTCACCAGCATGACTCACATATTATTATCTCCATATCGCAAAACTATTACAAGGAATCAAACTTATCATATCCAATGATCTATATGAAAGTTTTTATTATATCCTTCTTGGATATTCATCATACTAAGACCAATTTCATAGCTTGTGAAAAAATTCATCACTATTATAAACTCTCAAAATAATATAAGTGAAGCATGAGAGTGTTCGACAAACTACTCCAAAAAGATATAAGTGAAGATCAAGTGAGTAGTTAAGTAAATAGGTAGCTATGTGAGGACTCTCTCCCATTTAAAAATTTCAGATCTTAATTATTTTATTAAAACAGCAAGCAAAACAAAATAAGAAGACATTCCAAGAATAGCACATATCATGCGAAGAAGAAAAAACTTAGGTTCAACCGTTACTAACCGATAATTGTTCATGAAGAAAGGTGGGATGCCTACCGGGGCATCCCCAAACTTAGATGCTTGAGACTTCTTGGAATATTATCTTGGGATGCCTTGGGCATCCCCAAGCTTAAGCTTTTGTGTCTCCTTAATTCCTTTTATATCACGGTTTCCCTAAATCTCAGAAAACTTCATCCACACAAAACTCAACAAGAACTCGTGAGATAAGTTAGTATAAATCAATGCATAACCTTATCATTCTCTACTGTAGCAAATCACTAAAATTATTATTTAGCATTACATACTAAATGCCTCTGCATATTTAATACTCCTAACCTCAAATAGAATCATTAAACAAGCAAACATATGCAAACAATGCGAACATAACAGCAATCTGTCTAAACAAGACAGTCTGTAAAGAGTGCAATTATACTCATACTTCCCTAACTCCAAAAACTTTGAAAAATTACCATACTGTAGAAAAAAAATCATAGCTCACCGTGTAAAAATTTCAAGATTTATCATGTTCTGACTATTCACAAATATTCAAAACATAACAACAAACTTTCTGTTTTCAAACAACAACATATAGACTTGCAAAATAAGCATGGTAAAGGCTATCATTGACACTTTTATTGAAATAAAAGATGCAAAACATTACTCTAAATAACAGCAAGCTAGTTATAGTAAAAGAAAATGACGCTCCAAGCAAAACACATATCATGTGACGAATAAAAATATAGCCCCAAGTAAGGTTACCGATAATGTTGGAGACGAAAGAGGGGATGCCTTCCAGGGCATCCCCAAGCTTAGTTGCTTGGATCTTCCTTGAATATTACCTTGGGGTGCCTTGGGCATCCCCAAACTTAGGGTCTTGTCACTCCTTATTCTCCTCATATCAATATCTCACCCAAAACTTGAAAACTTCAATCACACAAAACTTAACGGAACTTCGTGAGATGAGTTAGCATAGTAAAACAAATAATTTACTTGGGTACTGTCAAAGACAAGATTCATAATTGTTTCCTCGTAAATCCTACTGCACTCTATAATTTCCACAATTTATATTAAGCAATATAAGCCATAGAAACCATAAAACAAGCAAACTATGCATTGCAAACAGAATCTGTCAAAAACAAAATAGTTTGTAAAGATCTGAATAATGACTATACTTTTGTAACTCCAAAAATACTGAAAAATTAGGACAACGTAGGAAATTTGTATATCAATCATCTGTAAAAATTCAGAATTTTTCGACGCTCTAGTCATTTTTAACAATTCTATTACTGGGCGCAAAAGTTTCTGTTTTTGCACAGAATCAAGTCAACTATCATCCACACTATCCCAAAGGCTTTACTTGGCACTTTATTGAAACAAAAGCTATAAAACATGATCGATGTCCTTAGCCCGACACATCACATCACACCCCCCTTAGTTATACGACACTGCAGGGTTACTATCGAGTGTCGAGGGTGATACCTCGTATAACACTTCTGATGAGATCTCTGTAGTGTTGTTAATCGGTCGTGGTCTACGGAGGGTGATTCCTCCTTCACCACTCCCGATAACGACTCTGTCGTACAACACATCAAGAGTGAATCTACGGAGGGTGATTCCTCTAAGTTCACCTTGACGATTACATCAAGTGGAATCCATTGAGGGTGATTCCTCGGATTCCCCCTTGGTGTTTTGGACGCATGGTTACCTTGACTTTACCCCCAGAACCATGTTAAAAGACGGGTCGGCCCCGAGGGGTACCCGTGAGAGTTATTGTTACTGCAGGACTGGAGGGACAGGCGGTACCACCCCGGTAGAGGTGGACCTGAGTTCCCGACAGTCTCTTGCGAGTCGGGTTGACCATGAGGTACCCACGAGTTGATGTGTAGTCGGGTTGCTGGAGGGTACCCACGAGATCTCTACGTGGCACGGCCGGGCATTCCGGGCCCTTGCCGTAAGTCCACGAGACGGGACGACGGGGTCACATGATCGTGAGTCTCTGCTCATTACTGCGTGCTCCCAAGACACTAATGGATTTGGGTATTTGATCTGAGTTGGCCACTGGCCTATACGCACTAACCACCACGCGGGAACAGTTATGGGCACTCGGCGTCGTATGTATCAGCCGGAGCTCTTCGGACGTCAGTGACTGAGCGGCGGGCGCCCGGGTGGCCCGCGTAAGCACCTGCCTTGTATAAGGAGATAGCCAGGACTGACACCGGTCGCATACGCAATGTGCAGGAGTGCAAAGGGCGATGGGCCCAAGACCCCTGCGCGCTTAGGATGTAGACCGGCGTGCTGGCCTCTTTGTTGAGCCTAGGAAGGGCTATGACGTGTTGATCTTCCGAAGTCGGGCATGACCCAGGAAAGTGTGTTCGGCCAGAGTGATCGAGTGTGTTGGGTAATGTGGTGCACCCCTGCAGGAAAGTTTATCTATTCGAATAGCCGTGTCCACGGTAACAGGACGACTTGGAGTTGTATCCCGATCTACCCAACTAGAACTGGTTACTGGAGATGATAAATGGATATGATGGCTCCGGGATTGCTTTCGTGCGGGGAGTCGAGAAAGGATTTCTGGGCGTTAATGCTACAACATGCTTGCTAATTATAAAATGCTACTCCCTCCGTCCCAAAATTCTTGTCTTAGATTTGTCTAAATACGGATGTATCTAGTCAGATACATCCGTATTTAGACAAATCTAAGACAAGAATTTTGGGACGGAGGGAGTATTTTGTACTCTTCTAAATGCTGCAAGATACTTGAAGATGCTAGTCTTCGTTAGGCTAGGTTTTTCCCCTTCTCTTCTGGCATTCTGCAGTTCAGTCCACAGATACAGCACATTCCTTTGATACTGATGCATACTTAGTTTAGATCTGATGTAAGTCTTGCGATTACTTTGGATGAGTACTCATGGTTGCTTTGCTACCTCTTTTCCCCCATACCCGATTGCTGCAATCAGATGACGGATCCCAGGAGCCAGATGCCACCACCGACTACTACAACCCCGAGAGTGCCTACTACTACGTGGAGACCGTCGACGACCAGGAGTAGTTAGGAGGCTCTCAGGCAGAAGGCCTTACCTTTTCGATCAGTCGTTGATGTTTCCTTCTTAAGGTAGACTTGTTTAACTTATGTCTACTCAGATATTGTTGGTTCCACTGACTCGTTTGTATTCGAGCCCTCGAGGCCCCTGGCTTGTAATATAAAGCTTGTATTATTTTAATTTGTGTCTAGAGTTGTTGTGTTGTGATATCTTCCCGTGAGTCCCTGATCTTGAACGTACACATTTACGTGTATGATTAGTGTACGATTGAATCGGGGACGTCACACAGCCCCTCTTCACCATCACGGCGGTCATCTCCGCCACGGTGAGCACCTTCTTCGGGCCAACAGCGCGGGCGGCCGCAACAGCGACGGTGTCGCCAGAGAAGGGGGGAGGGGGGGGAGGGGGGCGGCGGGAATCATATTGGGCCGTGTTTTTTGTTCGCCTAGACTCAAACGGACACAAGCAGACTAAATGGGTCAGCGCGTTGGAGTTGGCCTTGGGTATCTGAATTTGCACACCAGCTCTTGAGCGAGTTAAAAGGCCGAGTTTTCATGTTTAAGGCGGTCCTTTTTAGGGAATCTACTGGAGTTGCTCTCATACTTCTCTGAATCGATTGAGACATGAGAAAATCCCAGTTGGTTGCTTGAAACGTACCAAAACTGAATGATCAAAACAAAGGGGCATGATCGCAAAGAAATATTTGTAAGGATGAGTTGCTGTAATTATCTCTGTACCGCTAATAAAAACTTCTCATTCCAAACAAAATTATTCAGAAAAATTCCGAGCTAGCAAAAGCTGTAATGCGATTGTGCAATAGTGCACATGCAGACAGAAAATGAGAACCATAGGATGCCGGTATGAGTTTAAAACTTGTAAGAAACCCAGACGGGGTTTTGTTACATGTCACTTTCAAGGTGAAACAGGCCTTTCACGAAAGAGCTTTCTGCACCTCGGCGGTCACTTCCTTTGGTGGTTTCTCCGCGTGAAGATTTGCCACTAGGCCTTTCTTGGAGTAGTAGTCAATCACCTGTGAGAAGCAAACAGTTTTCAGATTAAGAACATTGACTGAAAAAGAAACTGCATTGCTTGATGCCAGACAACAAACAGTCCTTCCACAGTTAGAAACTCAGTACTACCAACAGAAGTTCAGGCCATAAGATATATATGTCGACCAACAAAAGATTAGTTAAATGGAAGATTGGAAGAGAAAGCAGAAAAGAAATGTCAGGGTCCACCAAATTCACAGTGAAAATCTTATGCAACACTATACTAGAAATGAAATACATCAAGACAGCAAAACCAGAGTTTAGCAGGAAAAACACTGGTGCAACACAAGGAATGGAGAATACATGGTTGAGAAAACATACAGGTTCAGTTTGTATGTGGAAAGCTTCAAGCCTTGACTTCAAGACCTCAGCTGTGTCATCTTTTCTTTGAATTAAGGGTTCTCCCGAAACCTTGACAAAAGAGGGAAGTATCAGAGGTCAATGGTTTGCAGCAAAATGCTAGTTTAAGAAAAAAAAAATTGTCAATGGAATTAAAAAAAATCACACGTGCCCACATAATTTCTGAATGGAACATGCGAGCTCTTGTTGAAAACAATAGCCCACAACCAAAGATCAATGTACAGCAATAATGTATATTCCCTCCGTCCCGTAATATTGTGTGCATTGGTTTTCGCAAAAGTCAAGCTTCACAAACTTTGACCATTGTTTGTAGAGTAGTATATGAAAACATATTTCATGATGAATCTAATGGTATTTTACATGTTGACAATTTTTTTCATAAACTTAGTCAAAGTTTATAAAGTTTGACTTAAAAAATATCTAATGCACACTATTTTGGGATGGAGGGAGCATTATTTACTTATTGCAAAAGCATGTAAAATTAATTTTTGGAAAGAGCATATTGTCATTGAAGGAGAGGAAATATCAATAATCCTACACTTCCGGGTAAGTTACGGACTGGTTTTATGACCCATCTTAACTAATCCCCCCCCCCCCCCCCCCTTCTGATTTTCAGGGGTGGCCCCCCCATTCCCCCTAACATCCAACCACAAGTTGACACGTTAGTGCGTAACCCCATACGATTTGGTCCGTAGCTCTAGCATCTCTCAAGGAAATACAGTGTTGTGCAACATATCCATAAGGGCAAGAGAACACAAGGGGATATTGAACTGTTTAAACAAACCATAACATGAATCTAGTAGTCAATACAAAATAAGTTACGCCTACAAGCAGAAGCAGACCACAAAAAGATTGCACATCTAGTTCATCTGGCGAACTAGTAAACTCATCACCGATAACACAATTGGTAATTCTTTTCCCAAGATTGAATATGCATGGTAACCAGCTTAGCATGGCTATTGACAACCAAACTGAAGGAGTGTTATGCAGAAGAAGACATTGAACTGCTCGGAACTTAACCTTGTGGAAGCAATGATCACGATAAAAAAATAAAGCATGCAAGTATGACATATGAAGGCACTACCCAGTATACTACATTTGACTTACATCATCAACTCCCGGAGTCTTAGGAGGAGCAAATTTTGTATGGTAAGATCTACCACTCGATGGGTGTATCCAACGGCTAGTAATTCGTTCTTCCAATATTGCATCATCAATTGCAAAATTTAGAACCTTGTCAACCTTAGCACCTTGCTTTGCCAGCATTTCATCGAGCTGCAGTCATTGTTCAACAAAACCATAAGAAAACAAACACTAAGCTCCCAAGGCATAAATCATCCATCAATATACACAGAAAGAAGGAAATTTTCATTTCGATGTAAATTGACCAAGGACCTGACCAGACCTTTTGTGCTTGAACAACAGTTCTAGGGAAGCCATCAAGGATAAAACCTTTTTGACATGAAGGTTTTTTCATGGCTTCATCAATAATCCCAACAACCAAGTCATCTGAAACAAGCTCTCCCTAAAAACAATAAGAGTCAAGAAATAAAGAAATTGATAGACACGGTTTTTGCTAGTTTTAAATTGCTATTTTGGTATGTTCTTGAAACCTTACCTTGTCCATAGCTTCTTTAGCCTTGATACCCAGAGGAGTCTTAGCGGCGACAGCAGCCCTCAGCATATCGCCAGTGGCTAAATGGCACAAACAATATTCATCCTTAATAAGGGGAGACTGTGTTCCCTTTCCAGAGCCAGGTGGACCTACAGAATTTGTAAAGCACATTGCATATGTCAAATTGCCCAAGCATAGTGCAATTTAGAACATAAACAGTGGCACTATGTGTTCAGGAATTAAAGATGAACCAGAGCATACACAATCAAACGCACATGCAATACTCTAATCTTTTAGGGGGGCTGTGGGGTAAATTGTCTGGTATTCGATAGTTGGGGGGATTAAGTAGCTAGGAGTATTTTGGAGTTGAGGGGGTGATGTAGCTGAATCATAAAACTTCAGAGGGGTACGTCCACTTATTTCCAGAACGAGGGACAGCAAGGACGAGGAACCCCGGCTCCAGATCCAGCCAACAGCAACAAGCTGCGAGCAGCAGCGACCCTATCGCGCCAACGACAACAGATCTGGCGGCGCGACCGACTGGGCACCACGACTGCAGCTTCAGATCCGTAACGACCAGATCGCACGTTGATGGACGTGGGAGGTCCAACTGCGCCGGCCGCCGAGCCTTCCTCAACAACGCCGGCCGCCGAGCCTCGAGCGCCGCGCAGCTGAAGCCGCCGATCACCAAGGGCACTAACCGCAAGGACCCGCACCGCCACCGCCTACGGAACTACGCGCCACCGAACCCACCAGACGCTGCGAGCTGGAAAGACCCCGCCGCCGCCGTAAGACGCAAGGGCTAGGGTTAGAACGGCGGCAGAGTCACCCTGGCGAGAGCGAAGCCGGGGCCGAGCCGTTGGGATCTTTTGGTGTAGAAGAAGAAGAGAAGGGCTAGGGTTTTACCGACGAGGATGGTGCGCTTGTCGGGCTTGGAGCTGCACTTGGCGCGGCGGAGCAGCTCGGTCATGAGCTCCACCGAAGGCACGTCCTCGATGTTCGTCGCCATCTCTTCCTCCGCCGGCCGCAACAACGGGAACGGCTCGACTCGCGTGCCTGCTGTTTGGCGTGCGGCGCACAAATCCTCTCTCTTGCTGCGTGCCTCCCTGGGTCAGTTCGCGTCGGGTCTGATCGGGGTTTGGTGAGCGCCTGGCCGGGATGCTGCTCTCTTTTCTCTTCTTTCCAGACGGAAATTCAATTCGGCTCCGGGAGCACGTGTTCCCAGGCATAAAAATAATTTTTGAAATGTCAAAAATATCAAGACAAAATTTTCATGTTTTTTCAGTCACATTCAAATGCTACCTGCAGACTTTGGGGCAAAAAGTCAAGCATTTTGGCAGGTGAAAAAAACAGATTAAACACCAAATGTTACTCCCAAATGTCACCCTAAATTTATTTTTCACCGACGAAACACGGTTGCTTCGTTTTGCATGAAAATTATCAAGCATGCTTTGTGGCACTAACACAGGCATCCACAAAAAAATTCAGAATTTTTTGAAACATTTACTATTTTTTCAGGCTGCATATAGTGGGTAGCATCATAACTTAGTACTCCCTCCATTTCTAAATATAAGATTTTTTAGAGATTTCAATATGGACTACATACGGATGTATATACAAATGTTTTAGAGTGTAGATTTATTCATTTTGTTTCGTATGTAGTTCATAGGGGTCTTATATTTGGGAAGGGTGGAAGTATCATGCATATGATACTAGTGTATCATACTACCATCGTAATACATAGTATCGTATATATTAGTATCATAAGTAACCTTATTTATCTATGATACTAGTTATGATACTCCTATTTTGCTGAGTTGGCATGCATGATACTAGTTACTCCCTCCGTTCCTAAATATAAGACCTTCTAGAGATTTCACTATAGACTATATACGGAGCAAAATGAGTGAATCTACACTGTAAAGTATGTCTATATACATTCGTATGTAGTCCATAGTGGAATCTCTAAAAGGTCTTATGTTTAGGAACAAAGGGAGTATGATATTCCCATTAGACTGCCCATCACTTCAGTAGTAATATAAGGTCCAACTCAACACTTCATAGGATAGGAATATTGTAGGAATAGGAACTTCATAGGAAGTGAGATGACATGCATCTCAATTCCTATAAAGAAAGAGATACTATTTGATGCATAGGATAGGAATTTTTCCATTGAGTCTAGGCTAATTTTTTTCCTTTGAAATGTGAATGATTAGATCCTATCCTACATAGGAATAGGAATCTATTCCTGCAAACCAAAGGGATCCATAGAAATTTTTCCTTTGAAAATCCTATCCTATGAAATTTCTACAAGATTCCTACAAACCAAAAAAAGTCTAAAAGGTCTTATATTTAGGAACGGAGGGAGTATGATATTCCCATTAGACTGCCCATAGTGGGAGTCACTTCAGTAGTAACATAAGGTCCAACTTAACAAATTTGCTTATGTGACAATGATTTAATAAGGAGAGAGATGATTTGAGTAACATAACTAGTTACTCATACTATGGGTAACATCACACATACCAAGACAAGATGAGTCTATAACCTAATAAATGAAGTGTTGCATGACACCACATATATGTTACTCGCCACTATAGAGGTAGTAACTTAGACTAATAACATATGCATGTTACTAGTCTAAGTTACTCTCCACTATGCCTAGTCTTACGACCAACTTAAGTGGTAACATCACACATATCTAGACAAATTAGATGATGTGGCAAATAATTAATGAGGAAAGACAGGCATGTGATAACATAAGAGTACTCACAGTGGGGAGTAACTTCGAGTAGTAACATGCATATGTTTACTAGTCTATGTTGCTACCTCCATAGTGGGGAGTAACATATGTGTGGTGTCATGCAACACTTCATTTATTAGCTTGTAGACTCATTTTGTCTTGGTATGTGTGATGTTACTCATAGAATGAGTAACTAGCTATGTTACTCAATTCATCACTCTCCTTATTAAATCATTGCCACATAAGCAAATTTGGTGAGTTGGACCTTATGTTACTGCTGAAGTTATTCCCACAGTGGGTAGTCTAATATGTTACTCACACTATGGGTAACATCAGACATACCAAGACAAGATGAGTCTATAAACCTAATAAATGAAGTGTTGGATGACACCACGCATATGTTACTCTCCAGTATAGAGGTGGTAACATAGACTAGTAACATATGCATGTTACTAGTCTAAGTTACTCCCCACTATGACCACTCTAAGAGCATCTACAGCCGTCGGCTCCCCTAAACCCGTGTCCGCCCGGGCGGACGGCCCGGTCGTTGAATGGTCAAAAAACACTGACCTAGACGGACGCATCATATAAGCCCCAAATGCCCGGGCTGCGGCACCCCCTCATATGCAGCCCAAATCTTGGGCGGATTGTGAGTGCCTCCAAAATTAATCGTGCACTAAACATCCACGCAACACGCACGATCAAGATCAATGACTCACGGTATAATATCACAACACAACTCTATGACTCAAATTTAAACAAAGAAACAATATATTACAAGCCAGGGTCGTAAGACCCAAAATTACATCAAGAGTTAGGTCTGAGTACAGACATTTGCAAAGGTGCCTTAAGAAGGCGAAGACAAACAACGACTGATGACCCACAAGTATAGGGGATCAATTGTAGTCCTTTCGATAAGTAAGAGTATCGAACCCAACGAGGAGCAGAAGAAAATGACAAGCGGTTTTCAGCAAGGTATTTTCTGCAAGCACTAAAATTGTCAGTAATAGATAGTTTGATAGCAAGATAATTTATAACGAGCAAGTAATAGTAACAGTAACAAAAGTGTAGCAAGGTAGCCCAATCCTGTTGTAGTAAAGGACAGGCCGGAACGGTCTCTTATAATAAGCAAAGCGTTCTTGAGGACACACGGGAATTTCATCTAGTCACTTTGATCATGTTTGTTCGATTCGCGTTCGCTACTTTGATAATATGATATGTGGGTGGACCGGTGCTTGGGTGCTGTTCTTACTTGAACAAGCCTCCCACTTATGATTAGCCCCTCTCGCAAGAATCCGCAACTACGAAAGAAGAATTAAGATAAAATCTAACCATAGCATTAAAGTTATGGATCCAAATCAGCCCCTTACGGAATAGCGCATAAACTAGGGTTTAAGCTTCTGTCACTCTAGCAACCCATCATCTAATAACTACTCCACAATGCATTCCCTTAGGCCCAAAGATGGTGAAGTGTCTTGTAGTCGACGTTCATATAACACCACCAAGGGAATCACAACGTACATATCATCAAAATATCGAACGAATACCAAATTCACATGATTATTTATGACAAGACTTCTCACATGTCCTCAAGAACAAAAATAACTACTCACAAAACATATTCATGCTCAAGATCAGAGGGGTATTGAATTGCATAATAGATCTGAACATATAATCTTCCACCAAATAAACCGTCTAGCATCAACTACGAGATGTAATCAACACTAGTAGTCACCCACAGGTACCAATATGAGGTTTTGATACAAAGATTGAACACAAGAGATGAACTAGGGTTTTGAGATGAGATGGTGTTGTTGAAGATGTTGATCAAGATTGGCCCTCCCACGATGAGAGGGTTGTTGGTGATGACGATGGCTTCGATTTCCCCCTCCCGGAGGGAAGTATCCCCGGTGGAATCGGTCCGCTAGAGAGCAAAAGTGCTCCTGCCCAAGTTCTGCCTCGAGACGGCGGCGCTCCGTCCCGAAAGTCTTCTCTTTATTTTTTTTCTATGGCAAATGACCTTATATACCAGAAGATGGGCACCGGAGGCTAGTCAGGGGGCCCACTACCCAACAGGGCGCGCCAGGGGGGTAGGCGCAGCGCGCCCTGGTGCCTAGTGGGCACCTGGGTGGCCCCCTCTGGTATTTTTTTTCTTCAATACTTTTTATATATTTCAAAATAAATCTCCGTAAAATTTCAGCTCATTTGGAGATGTGCAGAATAGGTATCTCTGACGTAGCTTTTTCAGGTCCAGAATTCCAGCTGCCGGTATTCTCCCTCTTTTGTGTAAACCTTGCATATTATGAGAGAAAAGGCATTAGAATTACTCCAAAAAGTGTTATATTGAATGAAAACACTATAAATAACAGTAGGAAATCATGATGCAAAATGGACGTATCAACTCCCCCAAGCTTAGACCTCGCTTGTCCTCAAGCGAAAGCCGATATCGAGAATCATGTCCACATGTTTAGAGAGAGAGGTGTAGATAAAAACAAAATGCGGACATAGTAGCATCATGATCATTATTATAACAGCACTAAACTTTATCATAAAACTTCTAACGAGCAAGTAACAATTCATCACAACATCAAAGTATAAGGAATGAACTTTCTTGAAAACTAACAAACTATGTTCTCAGTTAACAATGCAATTACAATTCATCATATTTTCAGGAAGGGTCTCATGTTGGAGCTTTTTAGCAAGTCCACATACGCAACCATCATTTAGTCTTCTATGATTGCTAACACTCACAACATATATATGGAGCAAAAAGTTTCAGTCGGACACATAGAAAGATAGGGGCTTATAACTTTGCCTCCCAACTTATTCACCTCAAGAGTGATGTCAACAATAATAACTCATGATCACTCATATCCAACTGGATATATGTGCCTAGATCTTTCCCCACCACATGATGCTTGCAAAAGAGAAAAATAAAAAGGAATAGAGGAGAACACTTTTGACTCTTCCATAAAAAGTAAATACATAAAAGTAAAAGATAGGCCCTTCGCAGAGGGAAGCAGAGGTTGTCATGCGCTTTTTGGTTTTGGATGCACAATCTCTTAATGCAAAAGAACGTAACGTTATATTGCCCCTTATGATAGCAACCTTTATTATGTAGTCCGTCGCTTTTATTATTTTGCCATCACAAGTTTGTAAAACGCTTATTTTCCTTTACAATAAAAGATCAAACATATTTAGAAGCAATTTTTATTGCCTTATACACCGATGACAACTTACTTGAAGGATCTTATTCAATCCATAGGTAGGCATAGTGGACTCTCATAATATGAAAGTGGGTTTAAGGTTTTTCGATGCACAAGTAGTATCTCTACCTGGTGCGGATTTTTGGCTAGCAAAGATATTGGGCAAGCACCACATGTTGGAGGATCTATGACAATATAACTTCTATGTGAATACAAACAAATATAAATCATTATGTTGTCTTCCTTGTCCAACGTCAACAATTTGACATAAAATACTTAATGAGGGCTCACAATCATAAAAGATGTCCAAGATAGTATATTTGCATGTGAATCTTCTCTTCCCTTATTAATTCTTTCATGAATTGCATCATTGACCAATGTTATGTTTGTCAACTTTCAATAAATTTTACCACTTATACTTTTCCTTATGTAATGTCATTACTTTCCATAAGATTAGCATATGATCTTTTTCATTATTTTCTTTATTTTGATTGAAACATAAAAGTAAAGAAGCAAAAACTCAAACTAAACTTTATTACATAACTCTTAACTCAATTACATATAGATGGATAGATCACGAAACTAGCACTCGAAAATAGATCATACTAAACTTTTATTCAACTAAATCACGAAATAACTAAGGATCGAACTAAGATAGGTGAAGATAATAAAAGTGATGGTGATACGATACCGGGGCGCCTCCCCCAAGCTTGGCACAAGCCTAGGGGAGTGCCCATACCCGTGTACTCAAGTCTCCTTCTTTGGTGATGGTGGTGATGAAGAAGTGGTAGCTTCGCATTTCAGATTTAGTAGGTACACCAATATGCGAGTTATGCTCCGAAGGGCGATGTTTTGCTCTTCCAACAAAATAACATTACGAGTGAGATATGTATTCTGAACACAAACCATTTCAAAGGCCCCTAGGGCTTCGATTTCAGTAGAGGTGAGTTGATCATAGTAGGGTTGAAGAATTCTTCCTCTTTCTCAATTTCCTCAGTGGGCATGGCTTGCCTCCCATCTTGAGCTTGATTCCCTGCAACTTCCTTGGCCTCGTCCTCCTTGGTGGCTTCTCTTGTTTCCTCTCTCCTTAGTTCCATCTTAAGGAGCCAAGCATCCTCTTCTACGTTGTTGGAGGAGGGAGAAGACATGATGCCTGGCTTGATAGATCTGACAGAAAACAGCACGAAACAAGAACAGAGGATATTTCCGCGATGCGGTGGTCAAATCGTCCGGGGGTATATATAAAGAATTTTTATCCTGGGAAACAAGTACACCACAGGAAAACGGAGTCGGGAAGGTTCCCGAGGGGCCCACTACCCACCAGGGCGCTCCAGGTGGGGCAGGCGCGCCCTGGTGCCTAGTGGGCACCTGGGTTGCCTTCTCGGGTGTTTCTTATTTTTTTTATTTTTCTAATATTCCAAAACGGACGGAAAATATTTTTGCGGAATTTTTGGAGTCGGTTTACTTACCGTATCATGTACCTCTTCCTTTTCAGGGTTCTGGAGTGTTCTCGAAGGTTTCTTTTATGTATTCCTCCGGTGTCATGGTTTGACCAATGTTAGTTTCAACATTAATAGGTGTACTGATACGTCTCCATCGTATATACTTTTCCAAACTCTTTTACCCTTGTTTTGGACTCTAATTTGCATGATTTGAATGGAACTAACCCGGACTGACGCTGTTTTCAGCAGAATTGCCATGGTGTTATTTTTGTGCGGAAATAAAAGTTCTTGGATTGACCTGAAAATTTACGGAGAATATTTTTGGAATATATAAAAATACTGGCGGAAAAAGATACCAAAGGGGGGCCACACAGGAGCCACAAGCCCTGGGGGCGCGCCCTGCAGGCTTGTGGGCCCCCTGGAGCTCCGGCAACCCTAACTCCAACTCCATATATACCTATTCGCAGAGAAAAAAATCAGAGAGCAGGATTCATCACGTTTTACGATACGAAGCCGCCGCCACCTCCTGTTCTTCATCGGGAGGGCTGATCTGGAGTCCGATCGGGGCTCCGGAGGGTGGAATCCGTCGCCGTCGTCATCATCAACCTTCCTCCATCACCAATTTCATGATGCTCACCGCCAGGAGTGAGTAATTCCATCATAGGCTTGCTGGACGGTGATGGGTTGGATGAGATTTATCATGTAATCGAGTTAGTTTTGTTAGGGTTTGATCCCTAGTATCCACTATGTTCTGAGATTGATGTCGCTATGACTTTGCTATGCTTAATGCTTGTCACTAGGGCCCGAGTGCCATGATTTCAGATCTGAACCTATTATGTTTTCATGAATATATTTGTGTTCTTGATCCTATCTTGCAAGTTGTAGACACCTATTACGAGTTATGATCCGCATACCCCAAGGTGACAATAATTGGGATTCTTTTCGGTGATTACCGTAGTTTGAGGAGTTCATGTATTCACTAAGTGCTAATGCTTTGTTCCAGTTCTCTATTAATCGGAGGCCTTAATATCCCTTAGTTTCCTTATGGACCCCGCTGCCACAGGAGGGTAGGACAAAAGATGTCATGCAAGTTCTTTTCCATAAGCACGTATGACTATATACGGAATACATGCCTACATTACATTGATGAATTGGAGCTAGTTCTATGTCGCCCTAGGTTATGACTGCTACATGATGAATATTATCCAACACAATTATCCATCGCTGATCCAATGCCTACGAGCTTTTCACATATTGATCTTTGCTAAGTTACTTTTGTTGCTACTGTTACAATCACTACAAAACTGCTACTACTACTTTTGCCACTGTTACCGTTACTATCATACTACTTTGCTACTAAATACTTTGCTGCAGATATTAAGTCTTCCAGGTGTGATTGAATTGACAACTCAACTGCTAATACTCGTGAATATTCTTTGGGTCCCCTTGTGTTGAATCAATAAATTGGGGTCGAATACTCTACCCTCAAAAACTGTTGCGATCCCCTATACTTGTGGGTTATCATGTACCTGGGATATACTGCTTAATTCTTTGTCCATTGACCACCTCCGGATTAGTGCCATCGGCATTATTGATCTTAATAGCCCCAGAGCGATAAACTTCTTCGATGATATATGGTCCTTCCCACTTGGAGAGAAGTTTTCCTGCAAAAAAAATCTAAAACGAGAATTGTACAATAGAACATACTCACCCACTTTGAATTCCTGCTTTTGGTTTCTTTTGTCATGCCATCTTTTAACTTTTTATTTGAATAATTTGGCATTTTCATAGGCTTGGGTTCCCCATTCATCTAATGATCTAATATCAAATAACCTCTTTTCACCGGCAAGTTTGAAGTCATATTTGAGTTCTTTAATTGCCCAATATGCTTTATGTTCTAACTCAAGAGGCAAATGACAAGCTTTTCCGTATACCATTTTATATGGAGACATACCCATAGGATTTTTATAAGCTGTTCTATAGGCCCAAAGTGCATCATCAAGTTTCTTAGACCAATTCTTCCTGGATCTGTTGACAGTCTTTTGCAATATTAATTTTATTTCTCTATTGCTAAGTTCAACTTGTCCACTAGATTGAGGGTGATAAGGGGATGCAGTTCTATGGTTGACATCATATCTAGCAAGCAATTTACGAAAAGCACCATGAATAAAATGTGAACCACCATCAGTCATTAAATATCTAGGGACCCCAAACCTCAGGAAAATAACTTATTTAAGCATTTTAATGGAGGTGTTATGATCAGCACTGCTAGTTGTAATAGCTTCTACCCACTTAGTGACATAATCAACAGCAACAAAAATATGTGTATACCCATTAGAGGAAGGAAAAGGTCCCATATAGTCAAAGCCCCAAACATCAAATGGTTCAATAACAAGTGAATAATTCATAGGCATTTCCTGACGTCTACCAATATTACCTATTCTTTGACATTCATCACAAGATAAAACAAACTTACGAGCATCCTTGAAAAGAGTAGGCCAATAAAAACCAGATTGTAGTACCTTATGTGCAGTTCTATCTCCCGCATGATGTACTCCATAGGCTTCGGAGTGACATTTCCGTAGGATTTGTTCCTGTCCATGCTCAGGTATATAATGCCTAATAATACCATCTACTCCTTCTTTATAAAGATGTGGGTCATCCCAAAAGTAATGTCTTAAGTCAAAGAAGAATTTTTTTTTCTTTTGTTCGTAAGTGAAACTAGGTGGTACAAATTTAGCAACAATATAATTAGCATAGTTTGCATACCAAGGAGTATTATGAGAAGAATTTATGACAGCTAGTTGTTCATCAGGGAAGCTATCATCAATAGGTAGTGGGTCATCAAGGATATTTTCTAACCTAGACAAGTTATCAGCTACAGGATTCTTAGCTCCCTTCCTATCAGTAATATGCAAGTCAAATTCTTGTAGCAGAAGAACCCACCTAATGAGTCTAGGTTTAGCATCTTTCTTTTCCATAAGGTATTTAATAGCAGCATGATCGGTGTGAACAATCACTTTAGAATCGACTATGTAAGATATGAATTTATCACAAGCAAACACATCTGCTAGAAATTCTTTATCAGTAGTAGCATAATTTCTTTGAGCACTGTCTAGAGTTTTACTAGCATAATGGATAACATTTAATTTCTTATCAACTCTTTGTCCTAGAACAGCACCAACAACATAATCACTAGCATCACACATAATTTCAAAAGGCAAGTTCCAATCAGGTGGTTGAACGATAGGTGCAGAAGTCAAGGCTTATTTAAGTGTTTCAAAGGCTTCTACACAATCATCATCGAAAACAAATGGAACATCTTTTTGCAAGAGATTAGTAAGAGGCCTAGAAATTTTAGAGAAGTCTTCAATAAATCTTCTATAGAAACCAGCATGACCGAGGAAACTTCTTATACCTTTAACATCTTTGGGACATGGCATTTTCTCAATTGCATCAACTTTAGCTTTATCCACCTCAATACATCATTTGGAAATTTTATGCCCCAAGACAATACCTTCGTTCACCATAAAATGGCACTTCTCCCAATTCAAGACAAGATTAGTTTGTTCACATCTCTGCAAAACTCGATCAAGGTTGCTTAAGCAATCATCAAAAGAAGTTCTGTAAACGAAAAAATCATCCATGAAAACCTCAACAATCTTTTCAAAAAAGTCAGAGAATATAGTTGTCATACATCTTTGAAAGGTAGTAGGTGCATTGCATAAACCAAAAGGCATATGTCTATAAGCATAAGTTCCAAAAGGACAAGTAAAGGTGGTTTTCTCTTGGTCGGGTTGCGATACAGGTATTTGAGAGAAACCAGAATATCCATCAAGAAAGTAAAAGTGTGTGTGCTTAGATAATCTTTCTAACATTTGATCAATAAAAGGCAAAGGGTAATGATCTTTCCTAGTGGCTTTGTTTAATTTTCTGAAATCAATTACCATTCTATAACCAGTCATGATTCTGTGTGGGATAAGTTCATTTTTATCATTAGGAACAACAGTAATGCCTCCTTTCTTAGGGACACAAAGAACAGGACTTACCCATCTACTATCAACTATAGGATAAATTATACTTGCCTCCAGAAGCTTTAGTATTTCAGTTCTTACCACTTGTTTCATTTTAGGATTTAATCGTCGTTGATGACCAACAACTGATTTAGCATCGGGTTCCATATTAATCTTGTGCTGACAGAGAGTGGGACTGATGCCCTTAAGATCATCAAGAGTATATCCAATAGCAGCACAATGCTTCCTCGGAGTTTTTAATAATCTCTTTTCTTCATGCTCTGTAAGGTTAGCACTAATAATAACATGATATATCTTCTTCTCATCAAGATAAGCATACTTCAAAGTATCACACAATTGTTTTAATTCAAACACAGGATCACCCTTAGGTGGAGGAAGGCCTCCTAGAGTTTCAACAGGCAAATTATGTTTAAGAATAGGTTGTTGATCAAATAATATTTTATCTATTTCATTTCTTTCATGTAAGTGCATATCATTTTCATGGTCTAGCAAATATAATTCTAACGGATCAGTAGGTGGTACGGCAATGGAAGCAAGACCAATTATTTCATCCTTACTAGGCAATTCTTTATCATGAGGTTGTCTACGAAACTTAGAGAAATTAAACTCATGAGACACATCACCAAAATTAACACTAACCGTTTCTTTCTTGCAATCTATCTTAGCATTAACAATGTTCAAGAAAGGTCTACCAAATATAATGGGACAAAAATCATCTTGTGGAGAACCAAGAACTAGAAAATCAGTAGGATATTTTATCTTCCCACAGAAGACTTCAACATCTCTAACAATCCTAAGTGGTGTGATAGTATCTCTATTAGCAAGCTTAATAGTAACATCAATATATTTTATTTCAGCAGGTGCAATATCATTCATAATTTCTTGATATAGAGTAAAAGGAATAGAACTAACACTAGCACCCATATCACATAAGCCATGATAACAATGATCTCCTATTTTAACCAAGACAACAGGCATGCCAACAACGGGTTTATTCTTATCTTTAATATCGGGTTTGGCAATTCTAGCAGCTTCATCACAGAAATAAATAACATGCCCATCAACATTATCAACCAAGAGATCATTAACCATAGCAATACTAGCTTCTACTTTAATTTGTTCAGAGGGTCTACGTGCTCTAATATTACTTTTGTTAACCACGACTGAAACCTTAGCATGTTCCTTTATCCTAACAGGGAAAGGTGGTTTTTCAACATAAGCAGTAGGCACAACTGGATCAACATTGTAAATGATAGTTTCATCTTTAACTATAACTAGCTCCTCAGTCTTTTCTTTAACAGGTGGATGAAATTTAAACCATTTCTCCTTAGGGAGAGCAACATGAGTAGCAAATTATTCACAAAAAGAGGCTACTATCTCAGAGTCAAGTCCATATTTAGTTCTAAACTTGTGAAAAGCATCGGTATCCATAAAAGATTTAACACAATCGAACTTAAGTGTTATACCTAACTCATTATCTTTGTCGAGTTCCCAATCTTCAGAGTTGTGCTAATTCTTTCCAGAAGGTTCCATCTGAATTCAATAGTTTTCTTCATAAAAGAGCCAGTCGAAGAAGAATCGAGCATAGTTTGATTATCATGAGAAAGCCGAGCATAAAATTTTTGTAAGATAATATCCTTCGAGAGCTCATGGTTGGGGCATGTATACATCATGTATTTAAGCCTCCCCCAAGATTGAGCGATACTTTCTCCTTCACGAGGGCAAAAATTATATATGTAATTCTGATCACGATGAACTAGATGCATAGGATAAAACTTTTGATGAAATTCCAATTTCAATCGATTCCAGTCCCAAGCTCCAATATCATCACATAGCCTATACCATGTCAATGCTTTCCCCTACAAAGATAAAGGGAAAACCTTCTTCTTAACTTCATCCTCGGGTAAACCTGCAAGCTTAAATAATCCACAAACTTCATCCACATAGATTAGGTGCATATCAGGATGTAGTGTTCCATCTCCTGCATAAGGATTAGCTAGCAGTTTCTCTATGATACCCGAAGGAATCTCATAACCAATATTTTTAGTAGGTGTAGTAGGTTGAGGAGCAACTCTTTGTGCTTTCGGTCGAGATGAAGATACCCCGAACAAACCCCTCAAAGGATTGTTTTCCATAGTAACAAGTTACAATAAATTTCAGCACGTAATATAAATTTTTCCTTACCAAAGGCACTTCACTCCCCGGCAACGGCGCCAGAAAAGAGTCTTGATGACCCACAAGTATAGGGGATCAATCATAGTCCTTTCGATAAGTAAGAGTGTCAAATCCAACGAAGAGCAGAAGGAAATGACAAGCGGTTTTCCAACAGCAATTTTACTCCGTTTTGGAATATTTGAAAAATTAGGAAAATAAGAAGTAGTCCGAATACCGCACGAGGAGGCGACAAGCCGTGGGGGCGCACCCTACCCCCCTGGGCGTGCCTCACAGGCTTGTGGCCACCTCGTGTGCCCTCCGGACTTTGTTTTCTCCCATAATACTTGTTTTGCATGGTAAAAATTCATTATATAATCTCCCGAAGGTTTTGACCACCGTATCATGGCAATATCCTTTGTTCTTGTTTCGAGCTATTTTTCTGACAAATCTAGATCACCATGACGTCCCCAAGCGCCCCGAAGGACAAGTTCTACGAGAAGGTCATCAACCCCTACCTTTCGGAGGTGTTGCAACACCCTCAAACCATTGAGATGCGTGAGGGGGTGCTTCACATATCCGGGATGTTCAAGGGCCAAGGAGGACCGGAAGCGTGGAGTCCAGGCTCGAAGCGGTGGAGCAGGAGATCTTTAAGTGCCAAGGGATGGTGGAACGTGGACTCAACGCCAATCACTCCATGATTACGGAATTCACCCATGACCACAAGCTGGATGCCAATGATATTGGAAACGCCATCTTCAAGCTTCATGAGAAAATCGAGCATCTCCAAGCCCAGATCTATGACCGGCAAAACCAAAACTGTGAGTATGAATATAGATTTAAGAGGATGAGTTTGGCTGCAGATTTGAGGATTCCAGGGACTCGTTCATCCTTCTACGATGGTGAGCCTATGCCTTGGAAGACGGAGGACAAGTCTGCCACATCATCAACTCCACCATCACCACCTCCGAAGATAGAGACTTGAATACACGGGTATGGGCACTCCCCTTGGCTTGTGCCAAGCTTGGGGGAGATGCCCTGGTATCGTATCACCATCACTTCTTTATCATTATCGTTTACCTTAGTTCGATCCTTTTGGTTTTATCGTTATCTAGTAGAATAAAAGTTTTAGTATGATTTAGTCTTTGAGTTTCGCTTTGTGATCTATCTATGTAATCGAGTATGAGAGTTATATAATAAAGAGTAGTTTTGAGTTGAGGGCTTTGCTTTCTTGCTTTGATCGTGAAAGGAAATAAAATAAAAGAAATAAAGAGATTATATATTAATATTATGAAGAGTGATGACTTCACATATAAGAAGTATGTCGCATGAAATTTGTTGAGAGTTGACAAACATAGTGTTGGTCATTGTTGCAATTAATAGGAAGTACTAAAGAAAGAGATGTCTCACATATATATACACTATCTTGGACATCCTTTATGATTGTGAGCACTCATTAAAATATTATATGCTAATAAGTTCATGTTGGACAAGGAAGACAACATAATGGGTTATGTTTTCTTATATCCGAATAGAAGTTATATTGTCATGGATCCTCCAACATGTTGAGCTTGCTTCTCATCCTATGCTAGCCAAAACTCCCGCACTAAGTAGAGATACTACTTGTGCATCCAAAACCTGTCAACCCAGTTTTGCCATGAGAGTCCACTATATCTACCTATGGATTGAGTAAGATCCTTCAAGTAAGTTGTCATCGGTGCAAGCAATAAAAATTGCTCTTTAAATATGTATGATCTTTTAGTGTGAGGAAAATAAACTTTATACGAACTTGTGATATGGAAGAAATAAAAGCGACGGACTACATAATAAAGTTCTTTATCTCAAGAGACAATATAAAGTGATGTTCTTTTGCATTAAGATTTCATGCATCCAACCATAAAAGTGCATGACAACCTCTGCTTCCCTCTGCGAAGGGCCTATCTTTTATTTTACTTTCTACCTTTATACAAGAGTCATGATGATCTTCACCCTTCCTTTTATATTTTCTCTTTTTGGAAAGCACTATGTGTTGGGGAAGATCCAGACATATATATCCACTCAGATGTAGGTGTTCATAATTTATTAGTGTTGACGTTACCCTTGAGGTAAATGGTTCGGAGGTGAAACTATAAGCCCCTATCTTCCTATGTGTTTGATTAAAACTTTGATCTCATAAGTATCGCGTGAGTGTTAGCAATCATGAAAGATTAAATGATGGTTGAGTATGTGAACTTGCTAAATAAAAGCTCTTACATTGACTCTTTTTGATGTTATGATAAATTGCAATTGCCTCAATGACCGAGATCATAATTTGTTAGTTTCCAACAAAGTTTTTGATTCATACTTTACTTTGTGAACAAATTGTCACTTTAGCATAAGAATATACATGACAATATATTGCTATTTTAAAAAGATGATCATGATGGCCTCATGTCCGTATTTTATTTTATCGACACCTCTATCTCTAAACATGTGGACATGATTATTGATTTCGGCTTTCGTTTGAGGACAAGCGAGGTCTAAGCTTGGGGGAGTTGATACGTCCATTTTGCATCATGCTTTTATGCTGATATTTATTGCATTATGGACTATTATTTCACATTATGGTACAATACTTATGCCTTTTCTCTCTTATTTTACAAGATTTACATGAAGAGGGAGAATGCCGACAGCTGGAATTCTGGACCGGAAAGGAGCAAATCTGAGATACCTATTCTACACAACTCCAAATGTCCTGAAACTTTACGGAGAATTATTTTGGAATATATAAAAAATATTGGGCAAAGAAACAACAGTAGGGGACCCACCAGGTGGCCACAAGCCTGGGGCGCGCCCTACCCCCCAGGGCGCTCGCATAGGGCTTGTGGGCCCCCTGTCCATCGTTCGGTGCCCATCTTCTGCTATATGGAGGGTTTTGACCTAGAAAAAATAAGAGGGAAGCTTTCAGGATGAAGCGCCGCCGTCTCGAGGTGGAACCTGGGCAGGAGCAATCTAGGGCTCCAGCAGAGCGATTCTGCCAGGGAAACTTCCCTCCGGGAGGGGGAAATCAAAGCCATCAACATCACCAATGATCCTCTCATCGAGGGAGGGTCAATCTTCACATCTTCACCAACGCCATCTCCTCTCAAACCCTAGTTCATCTCTTGTACTCAATCTTTGTCCCAAAACCTCAGATTGGTACCTGTGGGTTGCTAGTAGTGTTGATTACTCTTCGTAGTTGATGCTAGTTGGTTTATTTGGTGGAAGATCATATGTTCATATCCTTACTGATATTCAATACCCCTCTGATCTTGAACATGAGCATCCTTTGTGAGTAGTTACGTTTGTTCCTGGGGACATCGGAGAAGTCTTGTTATAAGTAATCATGTGAATTTGGTATTCGTTCGATATTTTGATGAGATGTATGTTGTCTTTCCTCTAGTGGTGTTATGTGAACGTCGACTACATGACACTTCACCATGATTTGGGCCTAGGGGAAGGCATTGGGAAGTAATAAGTAGATGACGGGTTGCTAGAGTGATAGAAGCTTAAACCCTAGTTTATGCGTTGCTTCGTAAGGGGCTGATTTGGATCCACATGTTTCATGCTATGCTTAGATTTGTCTTAATTATTATTTCGTAGTTGCGGATGCCTGCGAGAGGGGTTAATCATAAGTGGGAGGTGTAACATCCCCAGCCTCACACCACAGTGATCACCCTCTGATCATGCCAAGTCACCATGATTAACTATGCTTGATCATCATTGCATCATATCTCATTTCCAATTCCAATTCAAATACAAAGTAAAAATAAAAGTTGTTTAAGTCAGAAACTAAAATATCCATTAATTAAGAAATAATTTAGAAGCAATTATAAAATTGAAACCAACCTTAATGGGATTAGTTAAGTGACTCTAACAACCTCAAACAGTGGCTAAAAGCAACATTTGATAACCTTTTTATTAATCCAAATTAAATATTAAATAGTATTTTACCCAAACTAGTTTTTGGTGTTAGGATATATTGCACTACCATTTATGAGCTAGGCCACGGTCCCCGGTGCCTATATGGGCGAGCCCCGAGCCCCCTCGCCCGTCCCCCGCAACGCTAGCCACCATTTCCCCCTCACCCCCTCTCTGCTTCGATTAGGGCGGATGCCCGAGCGCCACCCTCGCCGCCATTCGCCGTAGCCGCGGCCACCGTCACCTATACGCCACTCCGTCAAGTCCAGGAGCTCCGGCGTGGTCCTCCTCTTCTTCTTCGACACTGGATCGGGACCGGGAGGCAACGCCGCCGTCGCAGTCTTCCTCTTCCTCCTCTACGGCCACCGCACGACCTCGCCGTCGATCTGCACCACCAGTCCTCCCCTACCCCCTCTAGTCGCCCGTAGCCCCTGCTCCGGCGTTAGGCCGCACCCTCCACCGCCTGGCCTCGTCGCAGGCGTAGCCACGGTGACCATAGGGTCCCGTGCGTGCCACCGTTGCACTCGCCGCACTGCGTAGGCCCTGCCTCGCTCTTTAGATTGTTCGATCTCACGCCATTTTGCCGTTTCCATAGATCGCCCGAAGCACCTCACTGCCGGCGAGCTCGTAGCGCTCAGCTTCGGCCACCGCAGCACCTCGCACCACCGCCATTCGACGCGGTGTCGTCCCATCGTTCGAATGCACCCAGCCACAGCCCCGCAGACCCCCTGTGCGCAAAACCCGCGCCCCACCCGAGCAGCGCCGCCGCGGATTTGGTCACCGGAGCTCCTCCGACGCCAGCTAGCAAGTGTGGGGCCCACTCCTGTGAGGCTGCCAGTGGGCCCCAGCGCTTCGGTTGACCATGTTGACCTGGTCAACGATAATTACTGTTCACTCACTGTGGCTGACATGTGGGCCCCCTGCGATGATTAAGCTAATTAGTGATTTAATTAATCCTGTTTGATAGCTGAGTCACTGACAGGCTGGGCCCACTCCCCTAATTAAACATGTTAGCTAGCTAATCTACTGTTAGTCCTAACAGAGGCTGACATGTGGGTCCCACTGGACCCACAGGTCAGGTTTGACCCTGGTCAGCGAGTCAGTTGACTGCTGACATCATCCCCCTGTCATGCTGACGTCATAATGAATTTTTGTTAATAAAATAATTCCAGAAAATGTTATAATCTCTAAAAATTCGTAGAAAATAAATCATAGCTTGGATCGAAAAACTTCATACATGAAAGTTGCTCAGAATGACGAGACGAATCTGATCGTGCCATCTGTTTCCATGTCGGGACCCTCTACGTAGGTGAACCCGCAACTTTTAGCCTTTTTCCGGTAGATGAATAGTGCATATATACCGATTAATAATTCCAACTTAAACCCTAAAATAACTAAAGTGATTTAGACATGTCTTTAGGCAACCCTGCACTGCATGTTAGCTTAGCATGCTCTGTGTTGCTTATGTTTGCTGTGTATTTATTTGTTTCCTCCCCCTCTTCTCTCTCGGTAGACCCCGACACCGACGTCATCCCAGAGGCTGACGCAGCTCCGGAGACCGACTACACCGTTGACAACCTTGCCCTTGCCGCAGAGGAACCAGGCAAGCAACCCCCCCTTGAGCATGCCTGTATCGCATATTCTCTTCTTTCTTATGCTTGCATTAGAATTGCTTCTGCTACTGCTTTACCTATTCTGATGCATGACCTGATTTTGTAACCTGTTTTTGATAATTACCTGCTTGTCCTAAACTGCTTAGTATAGGCTGGTTAGAGACCCCAGTGACCCATTTTCCCAGTTTCCCCCGCTGGATCATCAAAAGACTCAACAACCAGGCCCCGACACCGCACATCACCCCCTTAGTTGTAACGACACTGCAGTGTTACTATCAAGTGCCGAGGGTGATACCTCGTTTAGCACTTCTGATGTTAACTCTGTAGTGTAGCTATTCGGTCATGTTCATCGAGGGTGATTCCTCCTTCATCACTTCTGATAACGACGCCGTCGTACAACACCTCAATTGTGAACCTCGAGGGTGATTCCTCCTAAGTTCGCCTTGACGATTACATCAGGTGAAATCCATTGAGGGTGATTCCTCAGGTTTCCCATGGTGTTTGGACACACAGTTACTATGACTTTAACCATGAACCATGATAAAGTCGGGTCGGCCCTGAGGGGTACCCACGCGAGCCTAAGTGGCGAGTGATGTGGAGACGGGTTGACCTGGACGGTACCTGAGAGATAAATACGAGGCGTGGCCGGGCATTCTTAGCCCTTGCCGCAAGTCCTCGAGACGGGGCGACGGGGTCACATCAATCGTGAGTCTCTGCTCGTTACCACACTGCCAAAACACTAACGATTTGGATATTTGATCTGAGTGGGCCTCTGGCCTGATAGCACTAACCATCACGCGGGAAAAGTTATGGGCACTCTGCATCATATGCATCAGCCGAAAGCTCTGTCAGACGTCCAGTTCGGCATCGCAGCACGGTCAGATCGTGTCGGCCATCCGAGGCGACGCTGGTATCCACCCTGCACGCAACGACCCGAAGTGCACAGGGCGATGGCCCAAGGCCCCTAAGCGCTTAGGATGTAGACCGGCGGGGACCTCTCTGCTGAGCTCTAGGTAGGGCTGCGGTGTGTCGTTTGGCCGAGGTTAAGCGAGCGTGGTGGGTAAGTTGGTGCACCCCTACAGGGAAGAACTAATCTATGCATAGCCGGATCCTCGGTAACGGACGCTCGGAGTTGTATCCCGATCGATACAACTATAAGTAGATACTTGTGATGAGAAATGGATACTAGGGCTCTGGGATTGCTTTCTCGCAGGGAGTCGAGAAAGGATCTCTGGCCGAGGTTGATACTGATTACTGCTACTACTTTATGTTGTACTGATGTACTCTCTTCTAATGCTGCAAGACCGCTGAAGATGCTAGTCTTCGATAGGACTGGGCCTTCTCTCTATTCTGGCATTTCTGCAGCCCAGTCCACATATACAGCCTCCCTTTGATAATGTTGCATATGTAGTGTAGATCCTTGCTTGCTGAGTACTTTGGATGAGTACTCACGGTTGCTTTGCTTTCTTTTTCCCATATCCATTTGATGCAACCAGATGACGGAGCCCCTGAGACAGCTGCCTCTCCGACGACTACTTCTACCACCTCGAGGGTGGTTACTTCTACGAGCTGGCCAACGACCAGGAGTAGGATCAGAGGGTCCCAGGCAGGAGGCCTGTGCCTTTCAATCATAGCTTTTATTTTGCCCCGCCTTTCTTAAGGCTTCTCTGTTAACTTATGTCTATACTCAGATATCTAATGCTTCCGCTGATGCTTGGTTGTCATCAAGCTTATGTATTCGAGACCTCGAGGCCCTGGCTTGTATTATACAGCTTGTATGAGTTTATTTATGTTTTAGAGTTGTGTTGTGATATCTTCAAGTGAGTCCTTAGGCTTGATCGTGTGCATTTGCGTGTATGATTAGTGCACGATTAAGCCGGGGGCATCATAGGTTGGTATCAGAGCCGACTGCCTGTAGGAACCCCCCTTTCCAACTCCTTGGCCGAAGTTGAGTCTAGCAACCGAAAACTGTTTTACTAACTTGGCTGTGTGGCTTACGAGCCCACGTCGCCAACTGGGTGGTATTAGGATCTTTTATTTCTCATTCATAATTTGGGACTCTGATCTCTCTTCTTTTCGGGTTAAATGAATTTTACTAACGCCGACACTTAGGATCTCGTAATTCTTGTCTGCCCGGAGAGCTGGATATCTGTGCTTAATTCCTTATCATTGATCTGATTAGTCTGATAACCATTTTCCTTTCCATTGTTTTGTTTAACCTTTCTCTCCGAGTTGTATTATACTTCTCATTGTCATTTGACAATTCTGAATTTCCTCTGTTTCAGATGGATCGTTTGTTTCCACCACGCCCTACGACGCAACTTGTGCTTCGCACTTGGGCTCGTAATGCCCCTGGTTTTCCAGCTGTCCTGATCGCCCTCCTGACCAGACTGGGCTACCGCTGGTACCCCGAGTACATGGTCTACGAGGATTACCGAGGTTCAACCAGGCGCAGTACCATGCTGATGTTCGTATCTATGATCAGCAGGATGACTCAGACACAGAGCTGCACCTTTTCCATGGTATCAGCATGACGATTGAGACGACAGTCCATGATGTCGCCTACTCTGCTGTCGCACATCTCCGAGGAGAGCACAACATTAGCTTGGATGCCTCTGAGTTTCGATACATTCCGTATGCCCCTGCTGGAGATGCTACTGGATACTACACAGCTATCTGCGCCCCGTACGAGCCTCATCGTTACGACCCGCAGGTTTTGATTCAGTGCACTCAGGCTCTGGATCGCACTGTTCGGGCTCTTGCCGTCGAGTTGTTTGCCTCTCGAGCACGCCTCTACGATGCTATGACGCAGTTGCTACCAGCTGTTCATGCAGGGATACATCCGGAGCACATTCTTTACCCGCGCAGGACTCAGATGTATACTGGTATTGATTGGCCTGCTGTTGGAGGACACACACCTGCACGTGGAACTCTTCTTTCAGCTCGAGGCCAGATTCTGCATCAGAGTGCACATGAGCGTAGGATCCTTTCGCGATGAACATTCGTCGTCCGCACTTGCAGTTACCCCATTTCCGTGGTTCTTCCCGACGTTGATGTACCCTTTGCTATGTCGCGTGGTGTACTTCTTTACCGTGTGCCTACACGCCGCCTAGCATATCTAGTTTTTAAATTTGCATCGTTATGCTATTTGCATGTACCCGACTCTGTGTATGGATCTGTATGTCGTAATTGGCTACTGTTAAGTATCTATTACACTGCTTAATTGTTATCGTGACCGGTAAGATGCCACCGTTCTCCCTACTTTTGATCGACCCCCTCACAGCTCCACAGGATCGGAACCTGACTCTCCTGAACAACCTTGATTCCGAAATATTCTTGCAATTGGCTTCGTATCATATCACGAACCACCCTCCAAGAGGTAATCCATTTCCGATGCTCTAAACCTCTTTTCTCACTATGTTCAGGTATTGATCGGAGGTTCAATCGTTTGAAACTTCTTATTGTACCTTCATACTTTGCTCTCGATGTTTTCTTAAGTTTCAACTCGAGAGATACATATGCCACACTCCTTGAATTGTTCATCAGATAATCGACCCTACGAGGGTCAGATCTCCCGAAGTTACCCTTTTCTTCCCCACATAAATCTCAGGACGAGATTTCTTGTAGTGGAGGAGATTTGTAACATCCCTAGCCTCACACCACAGTGATCACCCTCTGATCATGCCAAGTCACCATGATTAACTATGCTTGATCATCATTGCATCATATCTCATTTCCAATTCCAATTCAAATTGAAATTCAAATACAAAGTAAAAATAAAAGTTGGTCAAGTCAGAAACTAAAATATCCATTAAATAACAAATAATTCAGAAGCAATTATAAAATTGAAACCAACCTTAATGGGATTAGTTAAGTGACTCTAACGGCCTCAAACAGTGGCTAAAAGCAACATTTGATAACCTTTTTATTAATCCAAATTAAATATTAAATAGTATTTTACCCAAACTAGTTTTTGGTGTTAGGATATATTGCACTGCCATTTATGAGCTAGGCCACATATTTTACAAAAGCCATTTAGTGCTCAAACAATTTAGAAACAGAAAAGAAAACAAAAACAGAAAAAGGAAAATAGAAAAGGGCCTAGTGCTACTGTGCACTTAGGCCTGCTGCTACGGGATCCGGCCCAGCCCTTCGGGAGCTCATCTCCCTCCTCCCGCGCGCTGTCGCGCGCCCGCGCCGACACGCCGACGTCCGCCGTCGTGTCGAGCATCCCACGGTCCCAGGCGCCTATATGGGCGAGCCCCGAGCCCCCTCGCCCGTCCCCCGCAACCCTAGCCACCATTTCCCCCTCGCCCCCTCTCTGCTTCGATTTCGGCGGATGCCCGAGCGCCACCCTCGCTGCCGTTCACCGTAGCCACGACCACTGTCACCCATACGCCACTCCGTCAAGTCCAGGAGCTCCGGCGTGGTCCTCCTCTTCTTCCTCGACACCGGATTGGGACCGGGAGGCAACGCTGCCGTCGCAGTCTTCCTCTTCCTCCTCTACGGCCACCGCATGACCTCGCCGTCGATCTGCACCACCGGTCCTCCCCGAGCTCACTGCCTAGTCCCCACGCTCCCGCGGTGAGCTCCTGCGCCGAACGCGCCCTTCCCTACCCCCTCTAGTCGCCCGTAGCCCCTGCTCCGGCGTTAGGCCGCACCCTCCACGGCCTGGCCTCGTCGCCGGCATAGCCACGGCGACCATAGTGTCCCGTGCGTGCCACCGTTGCACTCGCCACACTGCGTAGGCCCTGCCTCGCTCTTTAGATCGTTCGATCTCGCGTCGTTTTGCCGTTTCCGTAGATGACCCGAAGCACCTCGCCGCCGGCTTGCTTGTAGCGCTCAGCTCCGGCCACCACAGCACCTCGCACCACCGCCATTCGACGCGGCGTCGTCCCGCCATTCGAATGCACCCAGCCACAGCCCCGTAGACCCCCTGTGCGCAAAACCCGTGCCCCACCCGAGCAGCGCCGCCGCGGATTTGGTCGCCTGAGCTCCTCCGGCGCCACCGCTGAGCTGGCAAGCATGGGGCCAACTCCTGTGAGGCTGCCAGTGGGCCCCAGCGCTTCGGTTGACCACGTTGACCTGGTCAATGATAATTACTGTTCACTCACTGTGGCTGACATGTGGCCCCCCTGTGATGATTAAGCTAATTAGTGATTTAATTAATCCTGTTAGATAGCTGAGTCACTGACAGGCTGGCCCACTCCCCTAATTAACCCTGTTAGCTAGCTAATCTACTGTTAGTCCTAACAGAGGCTGACATGTGGGTCCCACTGGACCCACAGGTCAGGTTTGACCCTGGTCAGCGAGTCTGTTGACTGCTAACGTCGTCCCCCTGTCATGCTGATGTCATAATGAATTTCTGTTAATAAAAAAATTCTAGAAAATGTTATAATCTCCAAAAATTCATAGAAAATAAACCGTAGCTTGGATCGAAAAACTTTATACATGAAAGTTGCTCAGAACGACGAGACGAATCTTATAATGCCATATGTTTCCATGTCGGGACCCTCTACGTAGGTGAACCCGCAACTTTTAGCCTATTTCTGGTAGATGAATAGTGCATATATACCGATTAATAATTCCAACTTGAACCCTAAAATAACTAAAATGATTTAGACATGTCTTTAGGTAACCCTGCACTGCACGTTAGCTTAGCATGCTCTGTGTTGCTTATGTTTGCTGTGTATTTATTTGTTTCCTCCCCCTCTTCTCTCTCGGTAGACCCCGACACCGACATCGTCCCAGAGGCTGACGCAGCTCCGGAGACCGACTACACCATTGACGACCTTGCCCTTGCCGCAGAGCAACACTACTAGAAAAACCACATTTTACCTAGGGCCATCTACCCTAGGTGAAATGCAAAAAACCATAGGGAAAGACTTTCCCTAGGGCTTTCCCTAGGGAAAGAACCTTAGGGAAAGTATAGTAGGGAAAGGCTCCTTTACCTACAGCGCACTTGCCAATCTCTAGGGAAACATTCTTTCCCTAGGGGACCAAACACTAGGTAAAGATATTCAGATGGATGACATGTCCAACATGGACAGGAGCTTTACCTACAACCATAGCAAGCTATAGGGAAAGATCATCCAACATGGACAGGAGCTTTACCTACAGCCATAACAAAAATGCCACAAATACGAGACGAAGTATGCAGCATCACCTAGGCGGCTCGGCTGGGCTCCATGGAGGTCATCCGAGCCGACCGGCCAGTACTGGCCCTCGTTTGGCGGCGCCAGCGCCGGAATCCCGTCCTCCACAACCTCGATCTCCCCGGTCTCCATCCCTTCCTAGAAGCTGTAACACACACAAAAAGGGGTATGCCGTGAGATCCAAGTACCAAGCAGGGGCGGATGGGAACATGGATCTGGATTCGGCCTCATCGACGGAGAATGGAGGGCGGAGGGGGGAGCAGCGAGTCACCTTCATTTTTGCGCTCAACACCCTGCAAAGTGGCCGGGGGTGGGGGGGTGAGCGCAGCGGGGCAGGGCGGGGCGGCTGGGGGCACGGCTCCATGGCGGCTGGAAGCTTTGGGGGAGAAGGGAAATTTTGGGCTTTGGGCGGTGCTTCGAGAGGGAATGAAAACCTAACTAGGCCGAAATTTGGCCTTCTGCCTGCACTTTCGCGTTGCGCGCCGTTTCTTGCCGCGCCATTTGACTGAAAATCGTGTTTACCTAGAGGGTACTGTTCATTTGCTTTACTATCCCTTGGGGGGAGGGCAATGAGCTCTAGGTAAAGAACTTGGCTCTAGGTAAAATGTAGATTTCTAGTAGTGCAACCAGGCAAGCAACCCCCCCCCTTGAGCATGCCTATATCGCCTATTCTCTTCTTTCTTATGCTTGCATTAGAATTGCTGCTGCTACTGCTTTACCTATTCTGATACATGACCTAATTTTGTAACCTGTTTTTGATAATTACCTGCTTGTCCTAAACTGCTTAGTATAGGCTGGTTAGAGACCCCAGTGACCCATTTTCCCAGTTGCCCCCACTAGATCATCAGAAGACTCAACAACCAGGCCCCGGCACCGCACATCACCCCCTTAGTTGTAACGACACTTCAGCGTTACTATCAAGTGCTGAGGGTGATACCTCGTTTAGCACTTCTGATGTTAACTCTGTAGAGTAGCTATTCGGTCGTGTTCATCGAGGGTGATTCCTCCTTCATCACTTCCGATAACGACGCCGTCATACAACACCTCAAGTGTGAACCTCGAGGGTGATTCCTCCTAAGTTTGCCTTGACGATTACATCAGGTGAAATCCATCGAGGGTGATTCCTCAAGTTTCCCATGGTGTTTGGACACACAGTTACTATGACTGTAACCATGAACCATGATAAAGTCGGGTCGGCCCTGAGGGGTACCCGCGTGAGCCTAAGTGGCGAGTGATGTGGAGACGGGTTGACCTGGACGGTACCCGAGAGATAAATACGAGGCGTGGCCGGGCATTCCTAGCCCTTGCCGCAAGTCCTCGAGACGGGGCGACGGGGTCACATCGATCGTGAGTCTCTGCTCGTTACCGCACTACCAAAACACTAACAATTTGGATACTTGATCTGAGTGGGCCTATGGCCCGATAGCACTAAGCATCACATGGGAAAAGTTATGGGCACTCTGCAACATATGCATCAGCCGAAAGCTCTGTCAGACGTCCAGTTCAGCATTGCGGCACGGTCGGATTGTGTCAGCCATCCGAGGTGACGCTGGTATCCACCCTGCACGCAATGACCCGGAGTGCACAGGGCGATGGCCCAAGACCCCTGAGCGCTTAGGATGTAGACCGGCGAGGACCTCTCTGCTGAGCTCTAGGTAGGGCTGCGGTGTGTCATTTGGCCGAGGCCAGGCATGACCCAGAAAAGTGTGTCCGGCCGGAGTTAAGAGAGCGTGGTGGGTAAGTTGGTGCACCCCTGCAGGGAAGAACTAATCTATGCATAGCCGGATCCTCGGTAACAGACGCTCGGAGTTGTATCCCGATCGATACAACTAGAACTGGATACTTGTGATGAGAAATGGATACTAGGGCTCTGGGATTGCTTTCTCGCAGGGAGTTGAGAAAGGATCTCTGGCCGAGGTCGATACTGATTACTGCTACTACTTTATGTTGTACTGATCTACTCTCTTCTAATGTTGCAAGACCGCTGAAGATGCTAGTCTTCGATAGGACTAGGCCTTCTCTCTATTCTGGCATTTCTGCAGCCCAGTCCACATATACAGCCTCCCTTTGATAATGTTGCATATGTAGTGTAGATCCTTGCTTGCTGAGTACTTCGGATGAGTACTCATGGTTGCTTTGCTTTCTTTTTCCCATATCCATTTGATGCAACCAGATGACGGAGCCCCTGAGACAGCTGCCCCTACGACGACTACTTCTACCACCTTGAGGGTGGTTACTTCTACGAGCTGGCCGACAACCAGGAGTAGGATCGGAGGGTCCCACGTAGGAGGCCTACGCCATTCGATCGTAGCTTTTATTTTGCCCCGCCTTTCTTAAGGCTTCTCTGTTAACTTATGTCTGTACTCAGATATCTAACGCTTCCACTGATGCTTGGTTGTCATCAAGCTTATGTATTCGAGCCCTCGAGGCCCTAGCTTGTATGACTTTATTTATGTTTTAGAGTTGTGTTGTGATATCTTCAAGTGAGTCCTTAGGCTTGATCATGTGCATTTGCGTGTATGATTAGTGCACGATTAAGCCGGGGGCGTCACAGGAGGCTTGTCCAAGTAAGGACAGCACCCAAGCACCGGTCCACCCACATATCAAAATATCAAAGTAACGAACGTGGATCATATGAGCATGATGAAAACTAACTTGACAGTAATTCCCATGTGTCCTCGGGAGCGCTTTGCTTTATATAAGAGTTTGTCCAGGCTTATCCTTTGCAACAAAAAGGATCAGGCCACCTTGCTGCACCTTTGCTACACTTGTTACTTGTTACCCGTTACGAATTATCTTACTACCAAACTATCTGTTACAGATAAGTTCAGAGCCCGCATAAAATACCTTGCCGAAAACCGCTTTTCATTTCCTTCTGCTCCTCGTTGGGTTCGACACTCTTACTTATCGAAAGGACTATGATTGATCCCCTATACCTGTGGTTCATCACGGAGTGATCAGTAGCACAGTAACATGATAGTTTGATAGTAATGGTAACAATAGCGGTAGCAGTTTTATAACAACTGTAACAGCAGCAGCAATAGTAACTTAGCAAAGATGATTATGCGAAAGTCATAGGCATTAGATCAGTGATGGATAATTATGTAGGATGACATTCATCATGTAATAGTCACAATCTAGAGCGACACAGAACTAGCTCCAATTCATCAATGTAATGTAGGCATGCATTCCGTATATAGTCATACGTGCTTATGATATGAACTTGCATGACATCTTTTGTCCTACCCTCCCGTGGCAGCGGGGTCCATAAGGAAACTAAGTGATATTAAGGCCTCCTTTTAATAGAGAACCGAAACAAAGCATTAACACATAGTGAATACATGAACTTCTCAAACTACGGTAATCATCGGAAAGAATCCCAATTATTGTCACCTTGGGGTATGCGGATCATAACACGTAATAGGTGCGTATGACTTGCAAGATGGGATCAAGAACTCAAATATATTCATGAAAACATAAAGGGTTCAGATCTGAAATCAACTCGCACCCTAGTGACAAGCATTAAGCATAGCAAAGTCATAACAACATCATTGCGTATAACTTGCAAGATAGGATCAAGAACTCAAATATATTCATGTAAACATAAAGGGTTCAGATCTGAAATCATGGCACTCGCGCCCTAGTGACAAGTATTAAGCATAGCAAAGTCATAACAACATCAATCTCAGAACACAGAGGATACTAGGGATCAAGTCCTAACAAATTGACTCGATTACATGATAAATCTCATCCAACCCCGTCACCGTCCGTCAAGCCTATGAAGGAATTACTCACTTCCGGTGGTGAGCATCATGAAATTAGTGATGAAGAAGGGTTGGTGATGATGATGGCGACGAATCACCCTCTTCGGAGCCCCGAACGGACTCCAGATGTGGCCTCCCGATGAAGAACGGGAGATGGCGGCGGCTCCGTATCGTAAAACACGATGAAACTTCTTCTCCTATTTTTTTCTCTGAAAATAAGATTTTATAGGCTTGAGATTAGGGTCAGCGGAGCCACGTGGGCCCCATGAGGCACCAAGGCGAGCCCAGGGTGTGGCCGCGCCCTGGTGGCTTGTGAGCCACTGGTGGGTCCCCTCCTGTGGATCTTGGCTCCAATATTTTTTATATACTCCATAAAAATTCTCCAAAAAGTTTTGTCCAATTCTGAGAACTTTTATTTCTGCACAAAAACAACACCATCGTAGTTCTGCTGAAAACAGCGTCAGTCTGGGTTAGTTTCATTCAAATCATGCAAATTAGAGTCCAAAACAAGAGCAGAAGTGTTTAGAAGTAGATACGATAGAGACGTATCAACTCGCCCAAGCTTAACTCATTCCTTGTCCTCAAGCAATTTAGTTGATAAACTGAAAGTGATAAAGAAAAACTTTTACGGCCTCTTTTGTTCTTGTATCTGTATATAAGCTTAAATAGTAACCAAGTTTTCAGCAAAGATCATAACTAACCATGCAAATGATAACTCTTAGAATTTATACTCACTTATATCAATGGCATAATCAACTAGCGAGCAATAATAACATATCTCAAATGCCAACACTTTGTCAAAACAATCATGATATAATATGACAACATGGTATCTCGCTAGCCCTTTCTGAGACTGCAAAACATAAATGTAGAGCACCTCCAAAGTTCAAGCAGTGACTAAACATTGCAATTCATGGTAGAAGAGATCCAGTCATGATGCACACAAAATTAACTATACACAATGCATAAGGATGACAATAGTGCTCTCAGGACTGGTGCTTGATTGAGAAGGTGATGACTCAACAATAAATGGATAGGCCCTTCACAGAGGGAAGCAGGGATTTACACAGGTGCCAGAGCTCAAAGCTTAAATAAGAGATAAATATAATTTTGAGAGGTATGCCTTTCCTATCAACGTCACGACCGAGAGTTTTCAATATCTTCCATGCTAAACACATTAGCGGCGGTTCCCAAGCGGAAAGGTGAAGTTTACTCCCCCTCAGCCAACAAACACAAGCCATGGCTAGCCGAATCCTCGGGTGCCCTCCATACCAACAACTTTCCAGGGGAGTTTGTTTCATTATGTTGCGATTTGATCATGGGACTGGGCATCCCGAATATAGGGATGGCAATGGGTACCCATTACCCACGTACCCTATGGGTAAAAGCCCTATTAGGGTAAGGGTATGGGACAAAAACTTACCCATGGGTATATAAAAAGGGAAATGTTAAACCCATGGGGTAGAGCGGGTACGGGTGTGGGATCATATAACCCATACTCACATACCCATGTACCCATATAAAATCTATATGAACTCAAATTATCTCTATACTTTGTCATGAATTTGTGAACTCAAAACTTATGACTATGTCATGATGTTTTGATGTGTTCTTGTTTACGAGAATTTGATGTTGTTTATTAAATATATTGTTGTTTATGATGTGTTGTTATTTAAAAGTATGTGTTATTGTTTATAGGTTACAATTGTATGTTGTTGTTTATGACTATGAGTTGTTCAAACTGATGCTTTGCAAACATGGGTAATTTTACTCGCGGGTACCCATCTACCCTATCGGGTAACAGGTATGGGAAAAATGTATACATTGACGGGTATGGGTAAGCTCAAAGGTGACGGGTAAGCGTATGGGGTGGCTCCACCCTTACCCAAACCCTACGGGTGCCATCCCTACCCGAATAGCAGCCCCTCTCGTGTAAGGACAAGTGAATAAACACTTATCATGAGAATAACCTGCTTAGCATGGAAGATACTGACTGCCTCCTGTCACTCCATGAGCGGTACGGGCACACAAAACAGATGCTTATTTGAAGGATTAGAGGTGGCACATGCAAATTTACTTGGAACGACAGAGTAATACCGCATATAGGTAGATATAGTGGACTCATCTGGAACAACTTTGGTTTAGGGATTTGGATGCACAAGCAGTATTCCCGCTTAGTACAGGCGAAGTCTAGCAAATAGATTGAGAAGCGGCCAACTAGAGAGCGACAACGGTCATAACCATGCATTGTGAATAATTAACATTGAATACTAGCATGAGTAGGATATAAACACCATGAACATAAATATTGTGGAGGCTATGTTGGTTTTGAATCAACTACATGCGTGAACATGTGCCAAGTCAAGCCACTTGAAACATTCAGAGGAGGATACCATACTATCATACTACATCATAACCATTTTAATGCATGTTGACACCCAAGATAAATCATTATCCACTCCTAGCTACTTAAGCATGGCATGAGCAACTATAATCTCTAATTGTCATCATGAACATGTTTACTCATAATATGTTGAATCATCTATACTGAGTTAAACATATTTACAAAAACAAAAACAAGTTGAGTTCATACCCGCTTTTCCTTGCCACAGTCGCTTCATCAAATTATCATCATTATTGCCTTTCACTTGCATGACCAAATGATATGAAAATAATAATAGTGCAAGAGTGATACGTCTCCGTAGTATCTACTTTTCCTAATGCTTTTACTCTTGTTTTGGACTCTAATTTCCATGATTTGAATGAAACTAAACCGGACTGACGCTGTTTTCAGTAGAACTACCATGGTGTTGTTTTTGTGCAGAAATAAAAGTTCTCGGAATGGAATGAAACTTTTTGGAGAATTTTTATACAATAAAAGAAAAATACTGGAGCCAAGAACCACCGGAGGGGGGGGTCCCTGGGGGAGCACAACCCACCAGGGCGCGCCCCCCCCTCCCGGCGCGCCCAGGTGGGTTGTGCCCACCTGGTGGTCCTGCTGACCCTATCTCCGACGCTATAAAATCCTATTTTCAGAGAGAAAAAAACAGGGAGAAAGAATTATCGTGTTTCATGAGACGGAGCCGCTGCCACCTCCTGTTCTTCATCGGGAGGCCAGATCTGGAGCCCGTTTGGGGCTCCGGAGAGGGGAATCTTCGATCTTCATCATCACCAACCCTTCTCCATCGCCAATTTCATGATGCTCCTCACCGGGAGTGAGTAATTCCTTCGTAGGCTCGCTGGTCAGTGAGGGAGTTGGATGAGATTCATCATGTAATCGAGTTAGTTTTGTTAGGGCTTGATCCCTAGTATCCATTATGTTCTGAGATTGATGTTGCTATGACTTTGCCATGCTTAATGCTTGTCACTTTGGGCCCGGGTGCCATGATTTCAGATCTGAACCGTTTATGTTATCACCATTATATCTATGTTCTAGATCCGATCTTGCAAGTTATAGTCACCTATTATGTGTTATGATCCGTAAACCCCGGAGTGACAATAGTCTAGATACTTTTCGGTGATGACCGTAGTTTGAGGAGTTCATGTATTCACTATGTGCTAATGCTTTGTTCCGGTTCTCTATTAAAAGGAGGCCTTAATATCCCTTAGTTTCCTTATGGACCCCGCTGCCATGGGAGGGTAGGACAAAAGATGTCATGCAAGTTCTTTCCATAAGCACGTATGACTATTTACGGAATACATGCCTACATTATATTTATGAGCTGGAGCTAGTGCCGTATCGCCCTAGGTTATGACTGTTATATGATGAATATCATCCAACGAATTCACCGATCCAATGCCTATGAATTTTTCCATATATTGTTCTTGCTAAGTTACTACTGTTGCTGTTATTGTTACACTCGCTACAAGATTATTGCTATCACTGTTACCGTTACCGTTACTACCATTATCAAAACTATCATATTACTTTGCTACTGATCATATTGCTGCAGATAATTAATCTCCAGGTGTGGTTGCATTGACAACTCAGATGCTAATACTTGCAAATATTCTTTGGCTCCCCTTGTGTCGAATCTATAAATTTGGGTTGAATACTCTACCCTCGAAAACTGTTGCGATCCCCTATACTTGTGGGTTATCAAGACCTTTTTCTGGCACCGTTGCCGGGGAGCATAGCTATATTTGTTGAGTCACTTGGGATTATTATCAATTTATCACTATGAAGAATCTGAAGGATACCAAGACTAAGATTTTTTAGTAGACTTGCAACACCACCACATGATTCGCCTTCTATTTTGAGTAGACTTGCAACATCACCACATGCTATTAATCCTGATATGTCGCAAGTTATTGATGATGCTACTTCTATGAATGTTACTCATGATGATGCTAGTACCTTGCTTGATGATGGTGTGCCACTAGGTGATTTTCTTGATGAACAAATTGCTAGAGCTAAAGAAATTGAGAATGCTGAAACTGATGAAATTGTTGAAACTGATGAAATGCCTGAAGCTGAAAATCTTGAAACACCTATTAGACCTAGCTCTCCTAGATATGAATTGCCTAAGGTACCTGAAGGTTATGTTATGGATGAGGAGACAGCTAGAGATTTTCTTGCTTGCAATGATAGAGATGATCTTAAGAAATTATTATGCAAACTGAAAGAGAAATCTTTGAATGCTAGAATGAACTGTGATCCTAAGTTTGCTACTTCACCTATCTTTGTTGATGATAAGAATAGGAATTCTCTGTCGACCCAGAGTTAATTACTTTGGTTGAATCTGATCCTTTCCATGGCTACGAAACTGAAACTGTTGTGGCACAGCTTACTAAATTGAATGATATAGCCACCCTTTTTGCTCATGAGGATAAAATTCACTATTACTATATTCTCAAATTATTTCGGTTCTCATTAAAGGGTGACACTAAGATATGGTACAATACTCTTGCTCCTGGTTGTGTGTGTAGTCCCTATGATATGATTTATTACTTCTCTGAAAATATTTTCCTGCTCATAAGAAACAAGCTGCCTTACAGGAAATATTTAACTTTGTGCAAATTGAAGAAGAGAGTCTCCCACAAGCTTGGGGGAGACTTCTCCAATTGCTTAATGCTTTGCCTGATCATCCACTTAAGAAAAATGAAATACTTAATATCTTCTATAATAGACTAACCGATGCTTCTAGGGACTTCCTAGATAGTTGTGTTGGTTGTGTTTTCAGGTAACGAACCATTGACCAAGCTGAGGAATTATTGAATAATATATTGAAAAATTATGATGATTGGACTCTTCCTGATCCCCCACATAAACCCACTCCAAAGAATAGGGGTATCTTATATCTTAGTTCGGAAGATATGCAAGAGGCAAAGAAATCTATGAAGGAAAAAGGTATTAAGGCAGAGGATGTTAAAAATTTACCTCCTATTGAAGAAATACATGGACTTGACACACCACCACCCAAGGTGGTAGAGGTAAATTCTTTAATGAAATTTGATGAAAAGGGGCAATCCTTATAATATGCATCCTAGCCAATGCCTTTATGAGTTTGATAATTACATTAGAAAGCAAGATCACTTCAATGAAAATGTTATGAAACAATTGAAGTACAATTCTAATATGATTGCTCGCTTGAGTGACTTGTTATTTAGAATCTCCAATGATGTTAGAGGTGTAGGAAAACATGCCTCTATGGTTCAAACTCAACTAGAACAAGTTGCCAAATCTCAAAGAGAGTTGCTAGATGAAATGAATAATAATATAAATGACTTTGCTGTTAGAGTAGCAACTAGAGGAGGTAAAATGACTCAGGAACCACTTTATCCTGAGGGACATCCTAAAAGAATTGAACAAGACTCTCAAAGAATCAACAATGATGCAACTAGTCCCTCTAAAAAGAAGAAGAAAAAGAAAAATGATAGGACTTTACATGCCTCTAGTGAACCTGAGATAGAAAAACTTCCTAATAATGATAATGATGTTTCTATTTCTGATGCTGAAACTCAATCTGGTAATGAACATTCATCTAGTGATAATGAAAAAGATAATGATGATGTTCATGAAGACACTCAACCAGATAATGATAAACAACCAGATAATGATGTTGAAATAGAACCAGCTGTTGATCTTGATAACCCACAACCTAAAAATAAAAGATATGATAAAAGCGACTTTGTTGCTAGAAAACATGGAAAAGAAAGAGAACCCTGGGTTCAAAAACCCATGCCCTTTCCACCTAAGTCAACTAAGAAGAAAGATGATGAAGAATTTGAACGCTTTGCTGAAATGCTTAGGCCAGTCTTTTTGCGCACTCGTTTGACTGGTATATTAAAGATGGCCCCTTATGCAAAATATATGAAAGACATCATCTCTAATAAAAGAAAAATACCAGAAGCTAAAATCTCCACCATGCTTGCTAATTATTATTTTAAGGATGGAGTACCTAAAAAACTTGGAGATCCGGGAATACCAACTATACCTTGCTCCATCAAAAGAAATTATGTCAAAACTGCTTTGTGTGATTTAGGAGCTGGTGTTAGTGTTATGCCTTTCTGTTTATATAAAAGACTTGATTTGAATAAATGCACACCTACTGAAATATCTTTGCAAATGGCTGACAAATCAACTGCCATATCTATCGGTATTTGTGAGGATGTGCTAGTTGTTGTTGCAAATATTACTATTTTAACTGACTTTGTTATACTTGAGATGCCTGAGGATGACAACATGTCGATTATCCTTGGTAGGCCCTTCTTGAATATTGCAGGGACCGTTATTGATTGCAATAAAAGCAAGGTCACTTTTCATATCAATGGTAATGAGCATACAGTGCACTTTTCGAAGAAACAATTCCAAGTGAATGGTATTAATGTTATTGAATAATCTCTGACACTCACTATTGGAAGTTTTCAACTACCTCTACCCACTGCCAAAAAGAAATATGAAATGCGTATTGTTGGGGACATGCATATCCCCGTTGAGGTAACATAGTGTTTTACGAAAGTTCTTTGGTTTCATGCTAATCGAAAGTGGTTGTTAATAAGACTTGATCAACCTTCTTAATGGATCATTTTTGAGAGGTATGAAGTTGATGAACTTAGTAAGCACAACCTTCTGCTCCCAACTTTTACTTTCTGTTTCTCTTAGTTAAATAAAATAAAATGCCATGTTTTGTCTGTTTTCTGAATTTCCCGTGCAATAAAAAAATGACCCAAAAAAAAAGTTCTCAGAATGCCCTGAAAAATTAATATGATTTTTTTAATTATTTAAGAATTTTTGATGCAAATAACATCAGAGGGGGGTGCACCAGGTGGGCACAACCCACCTGGGCGCACCCTGGTGGGTTGTGGTCCCCACGTGGGCCCCCTCACTTATCTCTTTAGCCCATGTCATCACCTACCTCCAGAAAAAATCACCATTGCTCGCTCTCTCTCTCTCTCTCTCTCTCTCTCTCGTGTTCTTGCTCTCAAACCTATGGATTTCGATCTATTTGCTCGAAGCTCCATTTTCGAAACTATTTTCGGGGAGTGCTACTTGATTTGTGACTCCTCCATTGGTCCAATTAGTTTTTGCTTTAGTGGTTTATATTTTGAATAATTAGCTACTCTTGGTGCTGCTGTAGATGAGCTTGCATGTTGAATTCTTAGAGTTCTAAGTAGTTTGAATGCTCAATATAGCCTCTATGCATCCCTATGAGTAGTTGCTATCAATCTTGTGAAGTTTTGTTGACAAAAATTTTGTGACCCAATTTTTTTTCCTGAAATTGTATGCAAATATGATGAACTTCTTTGGAAGGAGTTCTTCAAGGCGGAGGTCCTCGGAGGCATCTTCTAGTAGGGGCTCAACCCGTCAATCTTATGTTGAACCAAGTGCAAGTTCAATACGGGATGCCGCCACCAAATCATGCTTATGGCCACGTGACGATTTCATGGTGATGGCAGGTATTAAAGAAGAATTTGAGCAATATGTTCACAATGCCGAGCTTGGTCCCTACATTGAAGATAAGTGCAACCAGTATCTCAGTCTCACAGAATCGTTTACTAAAGAGTTTTAATTTCATCCTCATGAGTCTAGAGTCTCGTTTAAACTTTATGATCGTTCAATTACCATGCCTCTAGACGCGTTTAGTGGTCTTTGTAAAATTCCATTTTGGGGTTTGTTGGACAAACCACCAAAGTCTGAGTATGAGTTATTTTTAACTAGTCTTTGCTACGGTGAGAATAGAGGAGTGACACAAGGTAGAATAAAAAGTATTCATTTCCCATCAATTCAATACTTTACACTATTTAATGGAAAATGCATCATAGGTAAACAAGATTGTAGTACACTTTGTGCTCCTGACTTGAGCCTCATGCACACTGCTCTCACCGGTGTTAAATGTTATAACCTTGGAGTGATTGTTGCATGCAGATTGCAACACAATGGCAGTGGATATTTTTATGGTGGGATTTATGCTTCACGATTAGCAGAGGAGTTTGGTGTATTAATTTGGCCTAATGATCCCATCCTTCCCACTTAGTACTTAGACTTTGAGGCCATGAAGCGCCATAATTCCTTAAGGGTGAAATCAATGATTATACTTATAACCTGTTGTTCAATAAAGATTCTATTTTGGACACCTTTTTGCCTGCGCCTGCTCTCTTTGATTATGACAGCAAGGGAAGATATTATGAGAGCGAGGCCCGCGCACACAACGCGAAGGTTGTGGTTGCTCGGTAGGTTGAGGAGGCTGCACCAAGAGCCTCCGTGAGCTATCACTCAGATTATTACGCAGGCTACAGACGGTGATTACCAAGCTAGGCCAAAAGCCTAAGTTTGGGGGAGTACGTATTTCCACCGACATTATATTCATGTTCACACATTTCATTCCAGTTGTCGGTGTTCACACTTTTTCAATGTATTATCCATGCTAGATTTATTTTCTCGCCTTCTTCTTGTGTGTTTGAAAAACTTTGAAAAAATCACAAAAAAATGTTGCTTGCTTCTTTTCGGTTTTCCTTTCTAGTTTAGTTAGTTGTAGTATTTAAAAGAAAACCCAAAAATATTTCCTTGTTCTTCTTTTGCTTGTTGGGAGCTTTCCCGTGTAAAGTTTTTCTCATTTTTTATTTTTCTTTCTTTAATTTGCTTTCTTCAAGAAAAACAAAAAAACTCCAAAAATATTTCAGTGTGTTTCTCTGAAATTCGTTTTCTTTTATTGAGTCATGCCGAGGAGAAGACCACGATGAAAATGTTGAGTGGCTCTCATATGCATTATCGTTGATCTAACAAAGAGCTCAAATTGCCTTGTCTTCTCCTTTTGAATAAAATGTTTGCAGATTCCAGCCTAGTCCACGGCACTCTTGCACTATTATTATTTTCATACCATTCGGTCGTGCAAGTGAAAGGCAATAATGATGATATTTGATGAACTGGCTGTGGCAGAGAGAAACGGGTATGAACTCAACTTGTTCTATTTTTGTAAATATGTTTAACCTAGTATCCATGATTCAGCCTATTATGATCAAACATGTTTGCAATGACAATTAGAGATTATAGTTTCTCATGCCATGCTTAAGTAGCTAGGAGTGGATAATGATTTATCTTGGATGTCAACATGCATTAAAATGATTGTGATGTGGTATGATGATATGGTATCCTCCTCCGAATGTTCGAGTGGCTTGACTTGGCACATGTTCATGCATGTAGTTGAATCAAAACCAACATAGCCTCTATGATATTTATGTTCATGGTGTTCATATCCTACTCATGCTAGTATCCAATGTTACTTATGCATAATGCATGTTCATGACCGTTTTCGCTCTCTAGCTGGCCGCTTCTCAACCTATTTGCTAGCCTTCGCCTGTACTAAGCGGGAATACTACTTGTGCATCAAAATCCTAAAAACCAAGTTATTCCAGATGAGTCCACCATATATCTACCTATATGCGGTATTACCCTGCCGTTCTAAGTAAATTTGCATGTGCCACCTCTAAAAACTTCAAATAAACATCCATTTTTGTGTGCCTGGATTGTTCATGGAGTGACAGGAGGTAGTCAGTATCTTCCATGCTAAGCGGGTTATTCTCATGATGAGTGTTTATTCACTCGTCCTTGCACGAGAGGGGCGGTAATAGGGATTCCCAGTCCCGAAATCAAATTGCAAGTAATTAAACAAAACTCCCCCAGGACTGATGTTGGTATGGACAGTACCCGTGGATTCGGCTAGCCGTGGAGTATGTTTGTTGGTGGAGGGGGAGTAAACCTTTACTTTTATCGCTTGGGAACCACCACTAATGTGTTTATCATGGAAGATATCGATAACTAATGGTCACGAAGTAAACAGGAAGGGTGCATTTCTCAAAATTTCATTTATCTCTGTTTTAAAAATCTGAGCTCTGGCACCGCTGCAAATCACTGCTTCCCTCTGCGAAGGGACTATCTATTTAACTTTATGTTGTGTCATCACCTTCTCAAATAAGCGCCAGATCTAAGAGCACTATTGTCATCCTCATGCATTGTGTATAGCTAATGTTGGATGCATCATGACTGGACCTTTTCTACCATGAATTACAATGTTTAGTCGCTGCTTGAACTTTGGAGGTGCTCTGCATTTATGTTTTGCGGTCTCAGAAAGGGCTAGCGAGATATCACTGTTGTCATATTATATCATGATTGTTTTGACAAAGTGTTGTCATTTGAGATATCTTATTCTTGCTCGCTAGTTGCTTATTGTGACGCCCCCGGCTTAATTGTGCACTAATCATACACGCAAATGCACACGATCAAGCCTAAGGACTCACTTGAAGGAATCACAACACAACTCTAAAACATAAATAAAGTCATACAAGCTTTATATTACAAGCCAGGGGCCTCGAGGGCTCGAATACATAAGCTCGCTTACAAGTGTTAGCGGAAGCATCAGATGTCTGAGTACATATATAAAAGATAAAATAGATAGGCCTTTAAAAGGCGAGGCAAAAGAAAATGTTACGATCAAAAAGGCGCAGGCCTCCTGCCTGGGACCCTCTGAACCTACTCCTGGTCATCAGCCAACTCGTAGTAGTAACCACCCTCGGGTTGGTAGTAGTAGTAGTCGACGGGGGCAGCTGGCTCCGGGGCCCCGTCATCTAGTTGCATCAAACGGATATGGGGAAAAAGAGGAAGCAAAGCAATCATGAGTACTCATCTGAAGTACTCAGCAAGCAAGGATCTACACTACATATGCAACATTATCAAGGAAAGGCTGTATATGTGGACTGGGCTGCAGAAATGCCAGAATAGAGAGAAGGCCTAGTCCTATCGAAGACTAGCATCTTCAGCAGTCTTGCAGCATTAGAAGAGTGTAGATTAGTACAACATAAAGTAGTAGCAGTATTAAGTATCAACCTCGCCCAGAGATCCTTTCTCGACTCCCTGCGAGAAAGCGATCCCAGAGCCCTAGTATCCATTTCTAGTTGTATCGATCGGGATACAACTCCGAGCGTCCGTTATCGAGGATCCGGCTATGCATAGATTAGTTCTTCCCTGCAGGGGTGCACCAACTTACCCACCACGCTCGATTAACTCCGACCAGACACACTTTTCTGGGTCATGCCCGGCCTCGGCCAAATGATATGCCACAACCCGACCTAGGCTCTAAAGAGAGGTCAGCACGCCGGACTAACCTATGCGCACAGGGGTCTTGGGCCTTCGCCCTACGCGCTCCTGCACATTGCGAGGACGCCCGAAAGCAGACGTAGCCCCCTTAATACAAGCGCTGGCTTAACCAGTCCAATCCGGAGCGGGTCGCTCCTTGTTGACGTCTATAGAGCTTCGGCTGGTGCATACGACGCAGAGTGCCCATAACTGATCCCATGTGATGGTTAGTGCCATCGGGCCAGAGGCCCACTCGGATCAGATATCCAAATCATTAGTGTGTTGGGGGTTTGCGGTAACGAGCAGAGACTCACGATCGATGTGACCCTGTCGCCCTGACTCGAGGACTTGCGGCAAGGGCTAAGAATGCCCGGCCACGCCTCGTAATTATCTCACGGGCACCGTCCAGGTCAACCCGTCTCCACATCGCTCGCGGGTACCCCTCAGGGTCGACCCGCCTTTCCAAGTAACAGTTGTAAAGTCCAAGTATCCGTGTGTCCATAACATCAGGGAATCCGAGGTATCACCCTCGTTGGATTCCTACTCGATGTATCCGTCAAGGTGAACTTAGGAGGAATCACCCTCGATGGGTTCATACTTGAGGTGTTGTATGACAGCGTCGTTACCGGAAGTGGTGATGGAGGAATCACCCTCGTTGACCACGACCCAGTAACAACTCCACAGAGTTAACATCGGAAGTGCTTACGAGATATCACCCTCAGCACTCGATAGTAACGCTGCAGTGTAGTACAGATAAAGGGGGTGTGATGTGCAGTGCGGGGGCCTGGTTGTGGAGTCTTCCGATGATCCAGCGGGGCAATTGGGACAAGTGGGGTCACTGGGGTTCACTAACCAGCCTATTCTAAGCAGTTTAGGATAAGCAGGTAATTATCAAAAGCAGGTTACAAAATTAGGTCATGCATCAGAATAGGTAAAGCAGTAGCAGCAGCAATTCTAATGCAAGCACAAGAGAGAAGAGAATAGGCGATATAGGCATGCTCAAGGGGGGGGGGGGGGTGCTTGCCTGGTTGCTCGGCGGCAAAGGCAAGGTCGTCAACGGTGTCGTCGGGCTCCTGAGCTGCGTCGGTCTCGGGAACTGCGTCGATACCAGGGTCTACCGAGAGAGAAGAGGGGGAGGAAACAGATAAATACACAGCAAACATATGCAACACAAAGCATGCTATCCTAACGTGCAGTGCAGGGTTGCCTAAAGACATGTCTAAATCATATTAGTTATTTTAGGATTAAAGTTGGATTTATTAACCGGTATGTATGCACTATTCATCTACCAGAAATAGGCTAAAAGTTGTGGGTTCACCTCCGTAGAGGGTTCCAACATGGAAACATATGGCACGGTTGGATTCGTCTCGTAGTTCTGAGCAACTTTCATGTATAAAGTTTTTCAATCCGAGCTACGGTTTAATTTCTAGGAATTTTCTAAGATTAAAGCATTTTCTAAAATTATTTGAATTAACAGGAATTTCCAGAAAAGGAATATGACGTCAGCATGATGTCAGTGGTCAACAGACCCGCTGACCAAGTCAAACCTGACCAGTGGGTCCCACTGGTCCGTGACTGAACTAACTAAACATGGTTTAATTAATCTAATTATCCTAATTAACTGGTGGGCCCGCACTGTCAGTCTCAGATTAAACTAATTAATTTCTATTTAAATCAAACGGGGTTAATTAGGCGCGGGACCCACACGTCAGTGGGCCACGGTGAATAGTGCGTGCGTGTTGACCAGGTCAACTGGTCAACGGGACCCACCGGGCCCACTCGTCAGCCTCACAGAGGAGGCCACGTGGGCGCCACATCGTCGCCAGCGCCGGAATGCGCTCCGGCGAGTGCCGGGCATGGCAGAGAGCTCCGGCGAGCTCGGAAATCACCTGTGGTGCACCAAAATGGCCGCGGTTTCTTGCTTTCGAACGGCCTCTTCACGCCGCGTCGAACGGCGGTGGCCACGCAAGCTATGGTGGTCGGAATCGAGTGGTGTGACATCGCCGGCGGCGAGGCATTCGGGGGGAACTGCGGGATCGGCGGGGCGACGCGCAAATGAGAAACTAAATGGCCAGACGGCCTCTACGCGACGCGAAGAGCGTGACGGTGGCACGCACAGGACCCAAAGGTCACCGTGGCTACGCCGGCGACGAGCGCGAGCGGCGGAGCGTTCAGTCGTCGGTGGCATCGGCGGCTACGGAACGCAGGCGAGCTAACGGAGAGGGGAAGGAGAAGCGGGAGCTCACATCGGAGCCGTAGGGAGTGGCAGCGAGCTCGGGGAGGGCGCGAGGTAGCCGGAATTGACGACGACAGGCGACCGTGATCCGATGAAGGAGAACAAGATGGCGGCGGCGTGGATGCTTCCCGGCTCGGTCCAGTCGGTGCAGCCGACATAGTCGACAATGGGGAGGCGACCTGACGCGGCGGCGGAGCGAACGGGGCATGGTGGCCGCGGGATCGACGCGGCAACGGCGGCGACCGCGTCGGACGAGGTGGAGAGCGAGCGAGAGAGAGAGAGAGCGGGAGGAGGGGCGAGTGGATGAGGATGACGAGGGGGGAAGCCGCGGTGGAGATCCTATCCACCCCGCCGGCCTGTAGCGACACGGGGCGGCTAACGGGTGTGGTGGCGACGGCGAACAACGTCGGGCGAGCGCATGCGACGTGACACGGGGAGGAGGGAGACGATGGCGGCTCTGTTGGGCTGGGTCGTGCCACTGTGCACTTAGGCCTAGTCGATTTAGGCCTTTTGCATTTTTATTTCTGTTTTCATTTAACAGTAGCCTTTTGCATTTTCTTTTGCAATAACTATCTTTTGCAAAAATGTGCCACTGGTCAAATAAAATACTAGGGTCAGTGGTGCACTGCCACCATAAGCTTGGGATTTATTTGAATCCATTTGGAATTTTCATAATTGGAATAGCATTTTAAAATGTTGGAATTGCTCTGAATAAATTGCTACTGTCCATCTTAGCACCTAGGTGATGTTGTTTTTCTTAACATCAAATTGTTTTGGAATATTTGCTAAATGATGAACATTTTTACAGCAACTTTTATGCAACTTGAAATTTCACTTTGAATTTGAGTAGAATTCAGAGAAGGAATTTGAAATGAGATATTACCCCAACATGATTATCATTGCAAATCACAGTAGCTTAGCATCATCATGATGGATTACTGTAGCACAATTACATAGGGGTGTTACACTTATGCCATTGATATGAGTTAATATAATTTTTAAGAGTTATTGTCGACATGGTTAGTCATAATCTTTGCTGAAAACCTGGGTGCTACTTAAGCTTATTTATGTAAACAAGAGCAAAAGAGTTCGTAAAAGTTTTTCTTTTTCACTTTCAGTTTGTCAACTGAATTGCTTGAGGACAAGCAAAGGTTTAAGCTTGGGGGAGTTGATACGTCTTTGTCGTATCTACTTTTCCTAACGCTTTTACTCTTGTTTTGGACTCTAATTTGCATGATTTGAATGAAACTAACCCGGACTGACGCTGTTTTCAGCAGAACTACCATGGTGTTGTTTTTGTGCAGAAATAAAAGTTCTCAGAATGGAACAAAACTTTTTGGAGAATTTTTGTACAATAAAAGAAAAATACTGGAGCCAAGAACCACCGGAGGGGGGGGTCCCTGGGGGAGCACAACCCACCAGGGCGCGCCTCCCCTCCAAGCGCGCCCAGGTGGGTTGTGCCCACCTGGTGGCCCCGCTGACCCTATCTCCGATGCTATAAAATCCTATTTTCGGAGAAAAAATCAGGGAGAAAGAATTATCGCATTTCACAAGACAGAGACGCCGCCACCTCCTGTTCTTCATCGGGAGGCCAGATCTGGAGCCCGTTTGGGGCTCCGAAGAGGGGAATCTTTGATCTTCGTCATCACCAACCCTTCTCCATCGCCAATTTCATGATGCTCCCCACCGGGAGTGAGTAATTCCTTCATAGGCTCGCTGGTCAGTGAGGGAGTTAGATGAGATTCGTCATGTAATCGAGTTAGTTTTGTTAGGGCTTGATCCCTAGTATCCATTATGTTCTGAGATTGATGTTGCTATGACTTTGCCATGCTTAATGCTTGTCACTTTGGGCCCGGGTGCCATGATTTCAGATCTGAACCGTTTATGTTATCACCATTATATCTATGTTCTAGATCCGATCTTGCAAGTTATAGTCACCTATTACGTGTTATGATCCGTAAACCTCGGAGTGACAATAGTCGAGATACTTTCTGATGATGATTGTAGTTTGAGGAGTTTATGTGTTCACTATGTGCTAATGCTTTGTTTCGGTTCTCTATTAAAAGGAGGCCTTAATATCCCTTAGTTTCCTTATGGAAGCCGCTGCCACGGGAGGGTAGGACAAAAGATGTCATGCAAGTTCTTTCCATAAGCACGTATGACTATTTACGGAATACATGCCTACATTATATTTATGAACTGGAGCTAGTGCCATATCGCCCTAGGTTATGACTGTTATATGATGAATATCATCCAACGAATTCACCGATCTAATGCCTATGAATTTTTCCATATAATGTTCTTGCTAAGTTACTACTGCTGCTGTTATTGTTACACTCGCTACAAGATTATTGCTATCACTGTTACTGTTACCGTTACCTTTACTACCATTATCAAAACTATCATATTACTTTGCTACTGATCATATTGCTGTAGATAATTAATCTCCAGGTGTGGTTGAATTGACAACTCAGCTGCTAATACTTGCAAATATTCTTTGGCTCCCCTTGTGTCGAATCTATAAATTTGGGTTGAATACTCTACCCTCGAAAACTGTTGCGATCCCCTATACTTGTGGGTTATCAAAGAGGGTCATGGACTAAGCTGGAATCTGCAAACATTTTATTCAAAGGAGAAGACAAGGTAATATGGGCTCTTTGTTAGATCAACCATAATGCATATGAGAGCTACTCAACATTTTCATCGTGGTCTTCTCATTACGACGACTCAACAAAAGAAAAGAATTTCTGAGAAACACACTGAAATATTTTTGGAGTTTTTAGTTTTTTCTTAAAGGAAGCAAATTAACGAAGGAAAAAGAAAAATGAGAAAAACTATTTACACAGGAAAGCTCCCAACAAGCAAAAGAAGAAACGAGAAATATTTTTGGGTTTTCTTTTAATACTACAACTAATTAAACTAGAAAGGAAAGCCGAAAAGAAGTGAGAAATATTTTTGGATTTTCTCAAAGTTTTTCAAGCATACAGGAAGAAAGCAAAAATAAAACTAACATGGATTATACAATGAAAGAGGATGAACATCGACAACTGGAATGAAATGCGTGAACATGAATGTAATGTCGGTGAGAAATACGTACTCCCCCAAGCTTAGGCTTTTGCCTAGCTTGGTAATCATGATCGCTGGTCAGGGTAATAATCAAAGTGGTAGCTCATGGAGGCTCTCCGTGTAGCCTCCTCAGCCAGATGTGCAGCTTCTATGGCTGCGTTGTACTCACGTGCCTCGCTCTCATAGATGAAATATCTTTATTTCCTCTGAAAATCAAAGAGAGCAGGTGCACGTAAAATAACAGAGGCAACATGATTTTTATCAAACATTAAGTTATAATCGTAGTTCTCAGCCCCATCCTTAATAAAATCATGACACCGCATTACCTCAGAGTCTAAGTATTTATCAGGTAGTATAGGACCCCTAGCCTTGCAGCTATGTGAGAGGCATAAATTCCCCCGTATAAATGACCATTGTTCTTGTTGTGTTGCAGCCTCCGTGCAATAATTGCCCCAAGATTATATGGTTTGAGGCCTGTTAGAGCAGTATGAATAATGCTCAAGTCAGGGGCACAAAGTGCACTATAGTCTTGTTTACCAGCAATGCATTTTCCATTAAACAGTGCAAAGTAACAAACAGAGGGAAATTGAATACTTTTTATTCTAGCCTGTATGACTCCTCTATCCTCACCATTGCAAACACTATTAAGGAACATGCCATAATCAGATTTTTGCGATTCGTCAAGCGAACCCCAAAATGGAATTTTGCATGCATCACAGAATTCTTCTAGAGGCATACCACAGGCTCTATCATAAAGATGATATCAAACTCTAGAATCACGAGAATGGTACTCAAACTTTTTGGTGAACGAGTGAGTGAGATTATAGTGCTTAGTAATTTATCTGCGAGGAAGGCAGTGAGCTCAGTGTTCTGAATATATTGATCAAATTCCTCAGTAATACTAGCACCTATCATGAACTCATCGCACGACCACCAACATGATTTGGCATCAGTAATCCGCACCGAACTTGCCCTTGGTTCAACATACGCCTGTTGTACCGAGCTCTCGCTCGACGACCCCTCCGAGGACCTCCTCCTCGAAGAACTCCTCCTAAAGAAGTTCATTTTTCCAACGAAGAAATTACTAAAATTTTCGGGCCACAAAATGATGTCAATAAAACTTCACAAGAATGATAGCAAGTACTCATATGAATATCTAGAGGCTATATCAAGCATTCAAACTACTTGGAACTCAAAGAATTCAACATGCAAGCTCATTTTCAACAACACCAAGAGCAACTAATTATGCAAAATATAATCCACTAAAGCAAAAACTAATTGGAGCAATGGAGGAGTCACATGCCAAGGAGCAATCCCCCAAAACAGTTTTGAAAATGGAGCTCTGAGCAAAGAGATCGAAAATCTCAAGTTTGGGAGCAAGAACACAAGGGAGAGAGCTACCAGGAATTTTTTCCAGAGGTAAGAGACGAAGTGGGATAAAGGGATAAGTGAGGGGGTCCCTGTGGGGCCCACAAGGCACCAAGGCGCACACAGGGGGTGGTCGCTCCCAGGTGCCTCATGGGCACCAGGAGCACCCCCAGGGTTGTGTCCAGTGCCAAAAATTCTTCAATATTCCAGAAAAATTCATGTTAAAATTTTACATCATTCTGAGCACTTTTATTTTTGGGCCATTTTTTATTGAACAGATAAATCAATAAATAGGATAATCATGGCATTTTATTGTATTTAACTAAGAATAACAGAGAACAAAGAGTAGGTATAGAAAGTTGTGCTTACTAAATTCATCGACCACATGCCCCTAAAAAAGAATCCATTAATAAGGTTGATCAAGTCTTATTAACAAACTATTTCCGAGTAACATGAAACTGAAGAATCTTTGTATAACACTAAGTTAACTCAACGGGGATATGCATCTCCCCTATAATTCTAGTTTCATATTTCTTTTTAGCAGTAGGAAGAGGGAGTTGAAAACTTCCAATAGTAATTGTTGAAGCCTTCTCAATAACATTGATACCATTCACTTGAAATTGTTTCTTCAGAAAGTGCACCGTATGCTCATTACCATTGATATGAAAAGTGACCTTGCTTTTGTTGCAATCAATAACAGCCCTGCAGTATTCAAAAAGGGTCTACCGAAGATAATCGACATGTTGTCGTCCTCGGACATATCAAGTATAACAAAGTCTGTTAAGATAGTAACATTTGCAATTATAACAGACACATCCTCACAAATGCCGATAGGTATGGCAGTTGATTTGTCAGCCATTTGCAATGATATTTCAGTAGGTGTGAGTTTATTCAAATCAAGTCTTCTATATAAAGAGAAAGGTATAACACTAACACCGGCTCCCAAATCACATAAAGTAGTTTTGACATAGTTTCTTTTAATGCAGCATGGTATAGTAGGTATTCCTAGATCTCCTAGTTTCTTAGGTACTCCACCCTCAAAATAATAATTTGCAAGCATGGTGGAGATTTCAGCTTCAGGTATCTTTCTTTTGTTAGTGACAATATCCTTCATATATTTAGCATATGGGGCCATCTTCACAATATCAGTCAAACGAGTACGCAAAAAAACTGGCCTAAGCATTTCAACAAAGCGTTCAAATTCTTCCTCATCCTTGTTCTTAGGTGGTTTAGGAGGAAAGGGCATGGTTTTCTAAACCCATGGTTGTCTTTCTTTACCTTGTTTTCTAGCAATGAAGTCTCTTTTACCATAACGTTTATTTTTAGGAGGAGGGTTTGATACGTCTCCGTCATATCTATAATTTTTTATTGTTTCATGCTAATATTCTACAACTTTTGCATACTTTTGGCAACAATTTATATGATTTATTGGACTAACATATTGATCCAGTGCCCAGTGCCAGTTCCTGTTTGTTGCATGTTTTTGTTTCGCAGAATATCCATATCAAACGAAGTCCAAACACGATAAAAATTTACGGAGAATTATTTTGGAATATATGTGATTTTTGGGAGGTGGAATCAACGCAAACGGAGGCCCACGGCCTCCACAATCCACCAGGGCGCATCGGGCACCCCCTGGCGCGCCCAGGTGTCTTGTGCCCTCCCCGTAAGTCGGTTGGGGCCCTTCTTCGGGCGCAAGAAAGATAATGCATGGAAAAAATGTGTAATTTTTTTAGCGCAATCGGAGTTACGGATCTCTGGGAACTTAAGAAACGGTGAAGGGCCAGAAAACAGGATCGCGAAACAGAAGAGAACAAAGAGATAGATCCAATCTAGGAGGGCCTCCTACCCCTCCGCCGCCATGGAGGCCATGGACAAGAGGGGGAACTCTTCTCCCATCTAGGGGGGAGGCCAAACAATAAGAAGAAGAAGGAGGGGGGCTCTCTCCCCCTCTCTCCCGGTGGCGCCGGAACGCCGCCGGGGCAAGGATCGTGACGGCGATCTACATCAACAATCTTGCTACCATCAACACCAACTTTCTCCCCCTCTATGCAGCGGTGTAACACCCCTTCTCCCCGCTGTAATCTCTACTTAAACATGGTGCTCAACACTATATATTATTTCCCAATGATATGTGATTATCCTATGATGTTTGAGTAGATCCGTTTTGTCCTATGGGTTGATAGATGATCATGATTGGTTTGAGTTTTATATTTCATTTTGGTGCTGTCCTACAGTGCCCTCCGTGTTGCGCAAACAGAGGGATCCCCGCTGTAGGGTGTTGCAATACGTTAATGGTTCACTTATGGTGGGTGGCGTGAGTGACAGAATACACAGACCCGAGCTTGGGGGTCATTGTGTATGGGATAAAGAGGACTTGATACTTAATGCTATGGTTGGGTTTTACGACCTTAATGATCTTTAGTAGTTGCGGATGCTTGCTAGAGTTCCAATCATAAGTGCATATGGTCCAAGTAGAGAAAGTATGTTAGCTCATGCCTCTCCCTCATATAAAATTGCAACAATGATTACCGGTTTAGTTATCGATCACCTAGGGACAAATGACCTTCTTGTTTGACAAAAGCTATCTACTTTTTTCGTCTTGCATTTTATTCGTAGTTTTATTCTCGCAAAGTACTCGTAGTTTTATTCTTGCAAAATAGTTTTATACTTGTTCTAGGTAAAGGAATTGTAAAGTGTGCGTAGAGTTGTATCGGTGGTCGATAGAACTTGAGGGAATATTTGTTCTGCCTTTAGCTCCTCGTTGGGTTCGACACTCTTATTTATCGAAATAGGTTACAAATGATCCCCTATACTTGTGGGTTATCAGGGTTATCAAGATCAATAACATGTTCTATTTCAACATCATTATCACGTTCTTTATCATTGCCTGGTTGAGCATCAACATGAACATCATCATTATCATTATCATTATCATTATCACTAGGTAAATGTTCATTACCAGATTGTGTCCCAGCATCAGAAATAAAAACATCATTACTATTCTCAGAAGGTTTTTCTACCTCAGGTTCACTAGAAGCATGCAAAGTCCTATCATTTTTCTTTTTCCTTTTTCTTCTTAGATGGACTAGGTGCATCAACATTAATTCTCTAAGAATGTTGTTCAATTCTTTTAGGGTGATCTTTAGGATAAAGTGGTTCCTGAGTCATTCTACCTCCTCTAGTCATTACTCTAACAACATGATCATTCATATTATTATTCATCTCATTGAGCAAATCATTTTGAGACTTAGCAACTTGTTCTAACTGAGTTTGGACCATGGATGCATGTTTACCTAGACCTTTAAAATCATTAGCAATTCTAAACATTAAGTAACTCAAGGGATCAATCATGAAGGCATTACATTTCAATTGTTTCTTAACATACGCATTGCAATGTTCTTGCTTTACAATGTAGTTGTCAAATTCATCCAGGCATTGACAAGCAGATTTATTATAAGGAATATCACATTCATCAAATCTTATAAGAGAATTTGCCTTTACTACCTGTGTCGGGGTGTCAAGTCCATGTATTTCTTCAATAGGTGGTAAATTCTTAACGTCATCAGCTTTAATACCCGTTTCTTTCATAGATTTCTTTGCCTCTTGCATATCTTTAGGACTGAGAAATAGAATACCCTCTTCTTCAGAGTTGGTTTAGGTGGTGGTTCAGGAAGTGTCCAATCATTATCATTCTTCAATATATTGTTCAATAGTTCTTCAGCTTGTTCAACAGTTCGTTCCCTGAAAACACAACCAACACAACTATCTAGGTAGTCCCTAGATGCATTGGTTAGTACATTATAAAAGATATCAAGTATTTCAGTTTTCTTGAGAGGATGATCAGGTAAAGCATTAAGTAATTGGGGAAGCCTCCCCCAATATTGAGGGAGATTCTCTTCTTTAGTTTGCACAAAGTTAAATATTTCCTGTAAGGCAGCTTGTTTCTTATGAGCAGGAAAATATTTTTCAGAGAAGTAGTATATTATATCCTGGGGACTACACACACAACCAGGAGGAAGAGTATTAAACCATATCTTAGCATAACCCTTTAGTGAAAAAGGAAACAACTTGAGGATATAGTAATAGCAAAAAATAAATTCCTTAGGAGCAAATAGGGTGGCTATATCATTCAATTTAGTAAGGTGCCCACAACAGTTTCAGATTCATAACCATGGAAAGGATTAGATTCAACCAAATTAATTAACTCAGGATCGACAGAGAATTCATAATCCTTATTAGTAACAAAGATAGGTGACGTAGCAAACTTAGGATCATATTTCATTCTTGCATTCAGCGATTTTTCTTTCAGCTTACATAGTAGTTTCTTAACATCATCCCTATCATTACAAGAAAGAAGTTCTCTAGTTATCTCCTCACCCACAACATAGACCTCAGGTATCTCAGGCATTTCAATTCTAGGAGAGCTAGGTCTAATAGGTAAACCATAGGTTTTATTAGTTTCAACATTTTCAAATTCTTTAGCTTTAGCAAGTTGTTCATCAAGAAATTCATCTAGTGGCACAATTTCATTAAGCAAAGTAGTAGCATCATCAATAGCATTGTTCATAGCATAAGTAGCATCATCAATTACTTGTGACGTATCAGAATTAATAGCAGGTGTAGGTGTCGCAAGCTTACTTAAAACAGGAGGTGAATCAAGTGCAGAGTGTGATGACAGTTCCTTACCTCCCTCGTCTTAGAGGGAACGATCTTGGACCTATCATCCTTCATATTATTCATAGTGATCAACAGATATAAACCCCAAGTGACTCAGCAAATAAAGCTATGCTCCCCGACAACAGTGCCAGAAAAAGGTCTTTATAACCCACAAGTATAGGGGATCGCAACAGTTTTTGAGGGTAGAGTATTCAACACAAATTTATTGATTCAACACAATGGGAGCCAAACAATATTTGCAAGCATTAGCAGTTGAGTTGTCAATTCAACCACACTTGGAGAACTAAATATCTGTAGTAGAGTGATCAGTAGCATAGTAATATGATAGTTTGATAGTAATGGTAACAGTAGCAATAGTAACGGTAACAGTAGCGGTAGCAGTTTTATAGCAATTGTAACAGCAGCAGCAGCAGTAGTAACTTAGCAAAGATTAATATGCAAAATTCATACACATTGGACCAGTGATGGATAATTATGTTGGATGGCATTCATCATGTAACAGTCACAACCTAGAACGACACAGAACTAGCTCCAATTCATCAATGTAATGTAGGCATGTATTCTGTATATAGTCATACGTGCTTATGATAAGAACTTGCATGACATCTTTTGTCCTACCCTCCCGTGGTAGCGGGGCCCATAAGGAAACTAAGGGATATTAAGGCCTCCTTTTAATAGAGAACCGGAACAAAGCATTAACACATAGTGAATACATGAGCTCCTCAAACTATGGTAATCACCGGAAATAATCGATTTTATTGTCACCTTGGGGTATGTGGATCATAACACGTAATAGGTGCGTATAACTTGCAAGATAGGATCAAGAACTCAAATATATTCATGTAAACATAAAGGGTTTAGATCTGAAATCATGGCACTCGCGCCCTAGTGACAAGTATTAAGCATAGCAAAGTCATAACAACATCAATCTCAGAACACAGAGGATACTAGGGATCAAGCCCTAACAAATTGACTCGATTACATGATAAATCTCATCAGACCCCATCACCGTCTAGCAAGCCTACGAAGGAATTACTCACTCCCAGTGGTGAGCATCATGAAATTGGTGATGAAGAAGGGTTGGTGATGATGATGGCGATGAATCCCCCTCTCCGGAGCCCCGAACGAACTCCAGATCTGGCCTCCCAATGAAGAACAGCAGGTGGTGGTAGTTTGTATCGTAAAACATGATGAAACTTCTTCTCCTATTTTTTCTCCAAAAATAGGAATTTATAGGCTTGAGATTAGGGTCAGCGGAGCCATGTGGGCCCCACGTGGCTGAACCCTGGTGGCTCGTGGGCCATTGGTGGGCCCCGTCCTGTGGATCTTGGCTCCAGTATTTTTTATATATTCCATAAAAAATCGCCAAAAAGTTTCATCCAATTCCGAGAACTTTTATTTCTGCACAAAAACAACACCATCGTAGTTCTACTAAAAACAACATCAGTCCGGGTTAGTTTCATTCAAATCATGCAAATTAGAGTCCAAAACAAGAGCAAAAGTGTTTGGAAAAGTAGATACGATGGAGATGTATCAGTCGTAGGTCTCCACGTAGCAATTGTCAGCGAAGGAACCTGCATCCGGAGCACTACTATCTGATAGCAGCAACCGGGTTAGATGAAAAGAGTAGCAAAGCAACGGTGAGTACTCATCCAAACTACTCGCAAGACTTACATCAGATCTATACTAGATATGCATCGATATCAAAGGAGTAGGGTAATATCTATGGACTAAACGCAGAACGCCAGAAAAAGGGGGAAACTCAAAGTAACAACTATCCACCGTCATCTTGCAACATGAGGTGGGAATGATGCTCCTTGCGACAGAGGTGAGAATGAAGCTCCTTGCGACATGAGGTGAAAATGAAGCTTCTTGCGGCATTGGAAGAGAATGAGAACAATCTTGTCGCCTTGAAGAGAAAGAGCGCAAACGAATACAAGTAACCATTACAACAATGCACTACCCTTGGATTCAATTCCGTGAGGAAGCGGTCCTCGGGCATGCTTCAATTCTTGGTGAGTTTTATAAAGTATCTGGTTTAAGTTGTAGAAGTTCAGGGTACAACACCAAGTCATCATGTTACTGTGGACACGGCTATTCGAATAGTTTAACTTCCCTGCAGGGGTGCACCACATTACCCGATATGCTCGATTACCTCTAGCAGGACACACTTTTCTAGATAATGTCTGGCCTCGGATAATCAACACGTCGTAGTCCTACCTAGTGTTCTAGGGTGGAACCCTAAGTGGAGATATTTTCACACTTGGAGGGGGAAAAGGATGAACAACAAGAACACAAAAGGAAAATTCACTCAAACAAAACCAAATCAGACATCCACTAGAATAGCATAGTTGAGAATGATCCACAATAATACAAGAACAATCCAAGGGAACAAGCACTAAGGTAAGGTTCTTCCCACTCCTAAGGAGGTGAGGTCTTGATGATAGTCTTCTCCAAAAGGAGGTCTCGATATGCACTTGGGATCTTCTCCTAGGAGGTCTTGATCTCCAAGAGGAGTGGTAGATGAGAAAAGCTCTCTCAATGTCTCACATATACTTTACTAACCCTAAATAATGTCCTAGGCATGGAATATATAGCTAGAGGGAGGTAGGGGACGAGTTGGAAGGCAAAACAGGAAACCCTCGGCCGAAACCTGGGAGGGCCGTGCACACGGGGTAAGTGAGGCCTGTGCGCACGGGGTGCTACAGCGGCGAGGCCCGTGCACATAGGGTCTGGAGTTCGTGCACACGGGGGTGAGCGTATTCACTTCCAGAAACTCTCTGGATGATCCGTGGACATGAGGTCGGGGAGGCCCCTGCGCACGAGGTTGCCTGGGAGGTGCAGTCTTCGTTCTTGTGGCTGCCTCCTTCTTCCTTGTGACCTTGGGGTCCTTCTTCTTGGCTTCCGGGATGCTCCCTAGCTGCTTGGTGGCGGTCATCCTTGTACCTAATGACACATAGCACATTTTGGTGAGGTAGCATCCAAGTTCCATTCATATCCATGTCAATCTCGTATAGGAGTGAGTTCACCTCGGTTTTGATGGCACGTGCTCGAGCTCTTGTCATAGGTCCACGTGGTGCTTGATGTGTTGGTGTAGAGTCCATGGGGATGATCGAAGGATGCTCCGCATCATCTCCCCCCGCCCTTGGGAGAGATCCGTCCTCGGATCATGATCTTCATCACCATGGTATGGGGTCAATTCCTTGATGTTGAAGATGTCACTTATGTTGTACTTGTCACGTGGTATGTCGATCTTGTAGGCCTTGTCATTGTAGTGTACTAGCACCTTGAAAGGTCCATCGACGCGAGGTAGTAGCTTGGACTTGCGCTCGTTGGGAAAGCGGTCTTTGCGAAGGTGTAGCCATACGAGATCACCCGGGTTGAACAACATTGTAGTCGTGTTGATGTTGAGCTTGGTGGCGAGGCGGTGTACTTGACGCTCGATCATGGACCTTGTATCCTCATGCATGTTCTTGAGATAAGTTGCTCTTGCGCTTGCATCCAAGTTCACTCATTCTTGTAGTGGTAGTGGTAGAATGTCCAATGGGGACAATGGATTGAATCCATAGACAACTTCGAAGGAGGACTTTCCGGTAGTTGAATGTCTTGCGCGATTGTAGGCGTACTCGGCGATGGGTAAGCACTCCTCCCATTCCTTGATGTTCTTCTTGATCAACACGCGTAGGAGTGTAGAGAGCGTCCGGTTGGTGACTTCCATTTGGACGTCGGTTTGAGGATGATAGGCGGACGAGAAGAGTAGCTTGATTCTGAGCTTGCCACATAGAGTCTTCCAAAAGTAGCTTAGGAACTTGAAGTCACGGTCCGATACAATTGTCCTTGACACTCCATGTAACCTCAAGATTTCCCTACAAGAGGTTTGCAACATGTGAAGCATCGTCTATCGTATTGCATGGGATGAAATGTGCCATTTTAGAAAATTGGTCCTCAACAACAAATACCGAATCTTTTCCATTTTGAGTCCTAGGTAATCCAAGCACAAAATCATGCTAATATCTTCCCATGGTTGATATGGAATAGGAAGTTGCATATGTAAACCATGAGATTGGGCTTGAGACTTAGCTTCGCGGCATGTAGAGCACCGGTTTGCGTAGCGTGCAATGTCGCGAAATATCTTTGGCCAAAAGTACTTGGAGGATAGTGTGATAAACGTCTTGTGGCGGGCGAAATGTCCCATAAGTCCTACGCCATGAGCCTCTTGCAAAAGTAACAAACGAAGAGAAGACTCGGGTACACAAAGTTTTTTAGCACACATAAGATAGCCATATTTGAGATAATATCCATCCCAATAAGTGTGTGAATGACATTTGGCATAAGGAATCGCAAACGAAGGATCATGTGCATACAAATCTTTAATGTGCTCAAAACCGACAACATTCAATTCAAGTTGAGTAACTAACATGCACTTGCGGGAAAGGGCATCCGCCACAACATTTTCTTTACCCTTAATGTATTTGATCACATAAGGAAAAGACTCAATGAATTCACTCCATTTAGCATGCCGTTTATTCAATTTGGTTTGACCTTTAAGGTATTTAAGCGTCTCGTGATCGGAATGTATGACAAACTCATGTGGGCGAAGATAATGCTCCCAAACATGCAATACTCGCACTAAAGCATATAATTCCTTGTCATATATGGGATAGTTAAGTTGAGCGTCGGATAGTTTTCCACTAAAATATGCAATTGGCCGTTTTTCTTGCATCAAAACTCCACGGATACCATTGCCACTAGCGTCACAATGCACTTCAAAAGTTTTGTCAAAATTAGGCAATGCAAGTATTGGAGCATGTGTAAGCAAAGATTTAAGCTTGTCAAATGCGGTAGCTTGAGAGGGCCCCCATATGAAGGGTGCATTTTCTTGCTCAGAGCATGTAATGGTGATGCAATAGTGCTAAAATCCTTAATGAATCGACGATAGAAGCCGGCTAGACCAAGGAAACTACACACTTGTTGCAAACTAGTTGGTTGTGGCCAAGTTTTAATTGCTTCAATTTTAGACTCATCAAGACGAACGCCCTTAGAAGACACAACAAAGCCCAACAAAACAAGCTTGTCAACACCAAAAGTGCATTTCTCCATGTAGCATAAAGACGCTCGTTTCTAAGAACTTGCAAAACGTCCCTAAGATGGATGACATGATCTTCTAGAGATTCGCTAAACACAAGTATATCGTCAAAGTAGACCACAACACATATGCCAATGTATTTGCGAAGAACATAGTGCATCACACGCATGAAAGTGTCAGGTGCTTCCAATAAGCCCACAGGCATAACTAACCACTCGTACAAGCCGAATTAGTTCTAAAAGCGGTTTTCCATTCATCACCTTATTGAATGCGAATTTGGTAATAGCAACTTTTTAGATCAATTTTGGAGAAAATGGTGGCGCCGGTAAGCTCATCTAGCATATCATCAAGGTGTGGAATGGGATGCCTATAGCGAAAAGTGATAGCGTTTATGGGACGACAATTGGAACACATGCGAAAAGTACCATCTTTCTTAGGCACAAGGATAACCAGAATGACACAAGGACTTAAGCTTTCGCGTACATGCCCATTGTCAATAAGGTGTTGTGTTTGCCTTTGTATCTCCTTCGTTTCTTCGGGGTTGAAGCGGTATGGTGCCTTGTTCGGTAGGGGTGCACCGGGGATGAGGTCGATGTGGTGTTCGATGACGCGTAGTGGAGGTAGGCCTGGAGGTAGCTCATCTGGAAATACGTCCGTGAACTCCTGCAAAATATTAGACACCACTAGGGGTAGATTGTGAGAGGTGTTAGTTCTTACCGGTTCATCTTTGCACAATAGGACATACTGTAGAACACTAGATGGGTTCTCACACACTTCTCTCATTTCTCTTTTGGTGGCTAAGAGAACTAGATTTTTCTTGTCACTCATCATGGAGGCACTCAATTTTGGCTTGTGGCGCTCACTTTCTTTTTGGTGGTTCACTCTCTCACTATTCTCTCCATGATGGGTGGATGCTTGCTTGTTGGCGATCACTTGACTTGGCGACATAGGTCATAGCACATACTCCTTGCCCTTCATCTTGAAGCTATAGTGATTTGTTCGTCCATTATGGATGACGCCGCGGTCGAATTGCCAAGGTCTTCCCAAGAGTAGATGGCACACGGACATAGGAACCACATCAAACTCCAAGGTGTCTTCGTATGCACCAATCTTGAAGGAAACTTGCATGGTGTGCTCCACTTGAATGGTGCTGGAGTCGCTAAGCCATTGGACCTTGTAGGGGCGAGGATGCTTCATCTTGACCAATTGTAGCTTGGAACATAGCTCTTCACTTGCCAAATTGTGGAAACTTCCTCCGTCGATGATGACCTTCACAGAACGTCCATTGATGCCCGCTTTGGTGTGGAATATGTGCCAATGTTGGTCTTTGTCTTGTTGGTGTTGAAGCGTGAAGACCTTGGAGACAACAAGAGCGGGGCTTGAATCATTGTCAGAAAAGACTTGATCGTATTCATCTTCATTCACTCGCCGATGCATGGCCACGTGCTCAAGTGCTTCCATTTCTTCCTCACTCATGGAGTCATAGGAATCGGCATCATTGGCGATCATGGTGCATTGAGTGGGACACTCAAATGTCTTGTGGCCTCGGCCTTGACATGTGAAGCATTTGATGGAACTCGTCGTGACAGTCTCATCCGTTGGAGTAGTTGATGATGAAGCTCTCGGCTTGAAGTTTCTTGTAGTAGGAGGGCGACTTGAAGATGACGAAGTTTTCTTGTAACTTGACTTGTCGCCGTTGCTTGGTGAAGATTTCATCGAGGTAGGAGGCATCATAGTTGTTGAAGCTTGATTGTATGAACCGTAGGATTTGGAAGCATACTTGGCGAACTTGTAGTCGTCTTGCACTTGTCGCTCCGCCTTGGTCACTTGGTGAACTAGCTCGAGTATTTTGGAGTATGGTTGGAGGTCCGCAATTTTCTTGATAGGATGGTTGAGTCCATTCAAGAAGCGAGCCATGGTTTGCTCGTCATCTTCCTTGACATTGGCCCGTATCATGGCAATCTCCATTTCTTGGTAGTATTCGTCCACCATCTTCATGCCTTGCTTGAGTAGTTGCAACTTCTTGAAGAGATCCCGGCTATAGTGTGTGGGCACGAAACAAGCTCTTATGACATCCTTCATTTGGTTCCAAGTCGTGATGGGTGGTTCGCTTTTCTCCCTTCCTCGCTCGATCACTTGTTCCCACCAAATGAGGACTTAGTCTTGAAACTCGAGGGAGGCCATAGCGATTTTCTTCTCCTCTTCATAATTGTGAAGAAGGAATATCTTGTCGACCTTCAATGCCCATGAGAGATACTCCTCGGGGTCGTTGCTTCCGGAGAACTTGGGCATGGTGAACTTGAGCTTGTCGTAGCATTGTTCTTCATTATAGTGACGATGATGATCTCACTCTTGGCAAGGAGAAGGGTCTTCCAACTTTTGCTCCACTTGATGTGCTTGACGTTGAGGGCGAGGTATTCATGACCGGTTCCTCCTCTCTTGTTGCTCTTAAAGTCAAGCGGCTTTATCTTGTCGGTCTTGCCGAAGTGCTTCTTCTTGTTCGTGCACGCGATGGTTGCGCTTGTCGACGGCACGAGTGGCCTCTCGAAGTGCACGTTGTGCTTCAGCCGCTTGTTCCTCACGGTGTTTTTGCTCTTGGCAAAATGTGTGGCCATCTTGGGTTGCTTGATGAGGTGATGGCGGAGGTGGCGCTCGGTTTGTTGCTTCTTGTTCTTGGCGACGAAGCCAGTCGTGCTCTCGAGCACGGTCTTGCAAACCATTGCCATGGAATGGATTTTGGTTGTCATCGCATCGATGTGAACGAGCTCAAGGAGGACTTGCATCGGAAGAAGATTCTGAAGAGTGTCGACTTGAGTGACACCTTCTTGATGAGTAGGTGGTGGAGGAGGTGCGACTCATGATCATGTTACGAAATTCCTCCATTTGACTGTTGAGCTTGGCATCGAGATAGTCCCGGTTTCTTGCTTCCGATTGGCGTAGGTCGGTGGCGAGTTGCTCGATGCGGTCGCCCAAAGCTTCACTTTCTTTATGTAGAGCTTGTTGTACACCGGAGAGATGAGTTTTGGTGATGAAGTCGTTCGTTTCATCTTGATTCTCGAAGAGTGGGTTCGCTGAAGTGCTTGGCCGATCCATCATGACCAAGTGGTGGTGAGTAGGAAAATAAGAGAACAATACCAAAGTTACCTTTTCCGAAGATTGATGATGTATCGAGTATCACTCAATGGGATGCTATATTAGTAGAATTGGTACCAGGTTTTGTTTCTCGCACCTACAAGTAAAGGCTTATGGAGGGTCTCAGTGAGGATGAATGGCACAAAACTCAAGCAAGTGTTAGTCAAGATATTGAAAATGTTGAAAGATGCACAAATTGCAAGTAAGACAAATAGATCAAACCGAAGGATATCACTAGGAACACACACACGAAAGATAAATGGGATCTGCACAACCAAGGAATGAGCTCAAATTGTGTAACCACGGAAAATGCTCTTGTTGTACGGATACTAGAGAGGCGTTAGCTCGATTGCTCAAATGGGCTAGATACGCTTGTTCACCTACCTATGAGATTAATGTGCCATCTTCAATCCCAAGTATGCTATGTATGTATGGACCAAGATGATAAAACTATGCAAAATGTCTCAATGCTATTGCTTACAAGCTCTTTGTTTCTCTTCTTTGGCTTAAAAGCTTTTTTTACTATGCCACAATGCTTGATGCGCGAGCCGGTATATGGGACAACGATGTATGAATATGCACAGGAGAGACTTATGGCATAATTATGATAGCAAGATGATTGCACGCTAAATGTAGCTATGCGGGATAGGCTTATCACTAAAGGTGCATAAAGAGTGTGGCTCGACAATTCTCAAATCGCTAGTCTCGATGGGTAAGTGACACAAAATTGCTCGAGGCTATCAATGCAATGGCAAGGAATGAGTATAAGATGTCGTCGAGGTTACCGTCCTTGCTTACGGTTGGTATGAAGATGAAATGGTCGTTGCCGAAGTCACGTCTGAGGCGATGATAAGTAGCGGTGAAGTGATGTCAAACCGTCCCTAATTAGCCGAAGCATCTTAGGAAACGGTGAACCGCGACCCAAAATCTCAAACACCAAATCTGAGGTAGTGCGGAAGGCAAATGCCGATGGTAGGATGGCCAAATGGTGCGAAATGGGCGATGAACGACCTCTCTGGATGCTCCGTGCGCACGGGGTAAGTTGTGCCCGTGTGCACGGGGTCCCGTGGACACAAGGTCCCGATGGCCCGTGCGCACGGGGTGTTCCGCCTGCTCAAGAACACGCCCAAATCTGGTGATAAACTTCAAAATTCAGCCAAAATCGTCGGTGGAAAAGGTGGGGGATGGTGGTAAGGGGTAGATCCGCTCGTCAAACAAGAAATTTGTGGACCAAGTCAACAAAATCTCACAAGAGCCAACAAATTGCAAGAAAAATTTTGGGGCTATTTTTGTGGGGATTTTTGAATTGGGACAAAAAGCAACAAAATTAGGCTAGAAAATGGGAGGTAGGGACTCCAACATGTGAATCAACCTTGCTCATAATACCAAGATGTTGTAGGGTGGAACCCTAAGTGGAGATCTTTTCACACTTGGAGGGGCAAAAAGATGAACAACAAGAACACAAAAGGAAAATTCACCCAAACAAAACCCAATCACACATCCACTAGAATAGCATAGTTGAGATCCACAAGAATACAAGAAAAATCCAAGGAAACAAGCACTAAGGTAAGGTTCTTCCCACTCCTAAGGATGTGAGGTCTTGATGATAGTCTTCTCCAAAAGGAGGTCTTGATATCCACTTGGGGTCTTCTCCTAGGAGGTCTTGATCTCCAAGAGGAGTGGTAGATGAGAAAAGCTCTCTCAATGTCTCACATATACTTTGCTAACCCTAAATAATGTCCTAGGCATGGAATATATAGCTAGAGGGAGGTAGGGGACGAGTTGGAAGGCAAAACAGGAAACCCTCGGCCGAAATCTGGGAGGGCCGTGCACATGGGGTAAGTGAGGCCCGTGCGCATGGGGTGCTACAGCGGCGAGGCCCGTGGACACAGGGTCTGGAGTCCATGCGCACGGGGGTGCGCGTATTCACTTCCAGAAACTCTCTGGGTGGTTGATACGTCTCCAACATATCTATAATTTTTGCCTGTTCCATGCTGTTATATTATCATTCTTGGATATTTTACAATCATTTTCTGGCAACTTTATATCATTTTTTTGGGACTAACCTATTGACATAGTGCCCAGTGCCAGCTGCTATTTTTGCTTGCTTTTTACCTCGCAGAATATCAGTACCAAACGGAGTCCAAACGCGGCGAAACTTTTTGGAGATCTTTTCTGGACCAGAAGACACCCAGTGGGCCAAAGAAGTACCAGAGGGGAGGCCCGAGGTGAGCACAATACACCTGGGCACGCCCAGGTGGGTTGTGCCCACCTCAGTGACCTCCCGCACCGCCTCTTCACCCTATAAATTCCCAAATATTCCAGAAACCCTAGGGGAGTAGACGAAACACAATTCCAGCCGCCGCAAGTTCCAGAACCACGAGACCCAATCTAGACACCATCACAGAGGGGTTCATCATCCTCATTGGTGCCTCTCTGATGATGCGTGAGTAGTTCACCATAGATCTAAGGGTACGTAGGCAGTAGCTAGATGGTTTCTTCTCTCTTTTTGATTCTCAGTACAATGGTCTCTTGGAGATCTATTTGATGTAACTCTTTTTTGCGATGTGTTTGTTGGGATCCGATGAACTTTGAGTTTATGATCAGATTTATATCCATCAATATTATTTGAGTCTTCTTTTGATCTCTTATATGCATGTTTATTTATGGCCTCGTATTTCTTCTTCGAATCTTTGGTTTAGTTAGGCCAACTAGATCGATTTTTCTTGCCATGGGAAGAGGTGCTTTGTGATGGGTTCGATCTTGCAGTGTTCTTTCCCAGTGACAGAAGGGGCAGCAAGACACGCATGTATCATTGCTATTAAGGATAACAAGATGGGGGCTATTCCTACATGAATAGATCTCGTCTACATCATGTCATCGTTCTTATTGCATTACTTCGTTTCTCCATGAACTTAATACACTAGATGCATGCTGGATAGCGATCGATGTGTGGAGTAATAGTAGTAGATGCAGACAGGAGTCGGTCTACTAAATCTTGGACGTGATGCCTATATATTGATCATTGCCTTGGATATCGTCATAATTATTCGATCTTCTATCAATTGCACAATAGTAATTTGTTTACCCACCGTGTGCTATTTTCTCGAGAGAAGCCACTAGTGAAATCTACGGCCCCCGGGTCTATTCTTTATCATATTTGCTTTGAGATCTAATTTTATTTGCCTTTATTTTCAGATCTATTATTCCAAAAACCCAAAAATACCTTGCTGCACTTTTTCATTACTTATTTTATTTTGCGTTTTATCGAGAGTTATTTATCCAATCTATCACAATTATTTTCCCATCAACTTGCCAATTTCTGGCGCCGTTACCTAGGAGAGATTGACAACCCCTCTTACGCGTTGGGTTGCAAGTATTTGTTCTTTGTGTGCAGGTACTGTTTACATAGTGTTGCTTGGTTCTCATACTGGATTGATACCTTGGTTTCATAATTGAGGGAAATACCTACCGTAGCTGTACTGCATCATCCCTTCCTCTTTGGGGAAATACCGACGCAGTTTCAAGCGACATCAGTGGTCTGTGGACATGGGGTCGGGGAGGCCCGTGTGCACGGGGTTGCCTGGGAGGTGCAGTCTTCGTTTTTGTGGCTGCCTCCTTCTTCATTGTGACCTTGGGGTCCTTCTTCTTTGCTTTCGGGATGCTCCCTAGCTGCTTGGTGGCGGTCGTCCTTGTACCTAATGACACCTAGCACATTTTGGTGAGGTAGCATCCATGTTCCATTCATATCCTTGTCAATCTCGTATAGGAGTGAGTTCACCTTGATTTTGATGGCACGTGCGCGAGCTCTTGTCATAGGTCCACGTGGTGCTTGACGTTTTGGTGTAGAGTCCATTGGGATGATCGAAGGATGCTCCGCATCACCTAGGCTCTCCAGAGAGGTCAACATGCCAATTTAAATCCTAAGCGCGAAGGGGTTGTTCAGCCGCTCACCCCTAAGCACTCCGGGTCGTTCAAGGGTGGTCCAACTTCACCTGATCGAAGGATACATGCTGGTCTCCGCACTGGACATCTGACAGAGCTTTTCGATGAAATCGTACGACGCTGAGGGTCCCATATACCATTATCCCGCGTGGCAGTTAGTGCGTATATGCGAGTGGCAATCTCAGATCAGATACCACCCAGAACCCATTTAGTCATGTTATTTAAGTAGCTTACCGACAACGACGAGGGCCTAGGCACACCTCAACTGGAGGGTACCTAGCCGCCCTGTCGCACCGAGTGGGTGAAACATGCGCATATGGTACAACAAGTAAAGCATCACTAAACTAGGCATGCTAGGACAATAGGTAAAGCATCAACGAATGTGAAAAAGATAGGCTATGCATCATAATAGGGTCTACCGAAATAGCAACATTAGCAAAATCTAATGCAAGAATAAAAGAGAAGGAATGGGTGATATCAGAATGATCAATCACAGATGTATGTCACGGCAAAATGTGTTGGTGATATGCTCTAATATTAATGCATTACTAGGCATTTTAAAAGAAGAGGAACATATTTAGAATGTTTTCCCAGCTCCAGGTATTATTGTCTGTATTGATCTAGATGCAATAGTTCAAGGTTTGTTATGCTAGAGACGTGTGACAGGTATGTGGACAGCATATTCGAATTCGTTATATTTTTGTGATCGTTTTTCATATAAATTATTTTCATCCGAGTTACGAAATATTTTATATGAATTTCTAAAGTTTTAACAATTTTCTAAAATTATTATTAATTCGAAATTAAATAGAAATTTGCCAAGTGTACACAGCAGTAGCCTAGCAACAATGGCTTATAGGTGGGGCTAGAGGGCCCAGTTGACCTAGTCAAACATTTAACTGGTCAACTGGGTGAATAGTGCACATGGGTCCCGTGTGTCATGGAGAGTAGTTGTATTTAGGGATTTATTTAGACTGTTAACTAAGTGGGACCCGTATGTCATTGGGCCATTAGGATAACCAAACCACTACTTAATCTAACTAATTCTAATTAGCACTACTAATTGGGCCGGCCCCATGTGGCAGGGTGATACGTCTTCGTCGTATCTATAATTTTTTATTGTTTCATGCCAATATTCTACAACTTTCATATACTTTTGGCAATATTTTATATTATTTTTGGGACTAGCATATTGATCCAGTGCCCATTGCCAGTTCCTATTTGTTGCATGTTTTTTGTTTTGCGGGATATCCATATCAAACGAAGTCCAAACGCGATAAAAATTTACGTAGGTTTATTTTAGAATATATGTGATTTTTGGGAAGAAAAATCAACACAAGATGGTCCCCGAGGTGGCCACAAGGAAATAGGGCGTGGCCAGGGGGTGGCCGCACCGTGTTGCCTTGTGACTCCCTCGTAAGGTGGTTGGTACCCTTCTTTCGTCGGAAGAAAGATAATTTGTGGATAAAAATCCTCTCAAAATTTCAGCCCAAACAAAGTTATAGATCTCCGAGAATTTAAGAAACGATGGAGGGCCAGAAAATAGGAACGCGAAATAGAAGAGAACAGAGAGAGATCCAATCTCGGAGGGGCTCCTGCCCGCCGGGAGCCATGGAAGCCATGGACCAGAGGAGAAACTCTCTTCCCATCTAGGGGAAGGCCAAGGAACAAGACGAAGGAGAGGGGATCTCTCCCCCTCTCACCCGATGGCGTCGGAACATCGCCGGGCCAATCATCATGACGATGATCTACATCAACAACTTTGCCACCGTCATCACCAACTCTCTCCCCCTCTATGTAGCGGTGTGCTACTTCTTGAGCTTGCGTTAGTTTTTCCCTTGAAGAGGAAAGGCTGATGCAGCAAAGTAGAGATAAGTATTTCCCTCAGTTTGAGAACCAAGGTATCAATCCAGTAGGAGGAACACCCAAGTCACCAATGGTTGCACCTACACAAACAAACAAATACTTGCACCCAACGCGATAAAGGGGTTGTCAATCCCTTCACGGTTACTTGCAAGGATGAGATCTGACAGAGATAGGTATAAAAGATAAATAAAAGTGCAAAATAATGTAAAGGTAAATAAATTGCAGCGGGGTATTTTTGGGTTTTTATTTTATAGATCTGAAAATAATATGATAAAAGATAGACCCAGGGGCCATAGTTTTCACTAGAGGCTTCTCTCTTGAAAGAACGCATATGGTGGGTAAACAAATTACTGTTTGAGCAATTGATAGAAAAGCGCAAAGTTATGATGATATCTAAGGCAATGATCATGAATATAGGCATGACGTCCATGACAAGTAGACCGACTCCTGGCTGCAACTACTACTATTACTCCACACATCGACCGCTATCCAGCATGCATCTAGTGTATTAAGTTAACAAGAACGAAGTAACACCTTAAGCAAGATCACATGATGTAGATGGATAGATCCAATCAATATGAAATAAACCCCACATTTTTGTCCTTAATGGCAACAATACAAATACGTGTCATGTCCCCTTCTATCACTGGGTATAAGCACCGCAAGATTGAACCCATTACAAAGCACCTCTCCCATGGCAAGAAAAATCAATCTAGTTGGCCAAACCAAATCAATAGATCAGAGAGAAATACAAAGCTATCTTAATCATGCATAAAAGAGTTCAGAGAAGACTCAAATAATATTCATAGATAATCTGATCATAAATCCACAATTCATCGAATCTCAACAAACGCACCGCAAAAGAAGATTATATCGAATAGATCTCCAAGAACATCGAGGAGAACATTGTATTGAAGATCAAAGAGAGAGAAGAAGCCATCTAGCTACTAGCTATGGACTCGTAGGTCCGTGGTAAGCTACTCACACATCATCGAAGGGCAGCAAGGTTGATGTAGAGGCCCTCCGTGATCGAATCCCCCTCCGGCGTAGTACCGGAACATGTCTCTAGATGGGATCTCATGAGGACAGAAACTTGCGGCGGCAGAAAAGTATTTTTGGTGTGCCCTCTGGTATACGAGGAATATTTGGGTATTTATAGAACAAATATTAGGGTTAGAGGAACATCAGGGGGCCCACAAGCTTGGGGGGCAAGATGGATAATACAATAGCATGGAACAATAAAAAATTATAGATACGTTGGAGATGTATCAAGCATCCCCAAGCTTAATTCCTGCTCGTCCTTGAGTAGGTAAATGATAAAAATGGAATTTTTGATGCGGAATGCTACCCAACATGTTTATCATGTAATCTTTCTTAATGTGGCATGAATATTTAGATCCATAAGATTCAAAACAAAAGTTTAAAATTGACATAAAAACAATAATACTTCAAGCATCCTAAAAAGCAATCATGTCTTCTCAAAATATCATGGCTAAAGAAAGTTATCCCTACATAATGATATAATCTTCTCATGCTCTATCTTCTTAACACAAAGTATTTATCATGCACAACACCAATGACAAGCCAAGCAATTGGTTCATACTTTTTAATGCGCTTCAGCTTTTTTAACTCTCACGCAATACATGAGCGTGAGCCATGGATATAGCACTATGGGTGGAATAGAATATGATGATGGAGGTTGTGTGGAGAATACAAAAGTGGAGAAAGTCTCACATTGACGAGGCTAATCAATGGACTATGGAGATGCCCATCAATTGATGTCAATGCAAGGAGTAGGGATTGCCATGCAACAGATGTACTAGAGTTATAAGTGTATGAAAACTCAAAAGAAAACTAAGTGGGTGTGCATCCAACTTGCTTGCTCATGAAGACCTAAGGCATTTTAGGAAGCCCATCATTGGAATATACAAGCAAAGTTCTATAATGAAAAATTCCCACTAGTAATATATGAAAGTGACAAAATAGGAGACTCTCTATCATGAAGAACATGGTGCTACTTTGAAGCACAAGTGTGGAAAAGGATAGTAACAATGTCCCTTCTCTCTTTTTCTCTCATTTTTTATTTTCTTTTTTTCTCCTTTTTTTGGGCTCTTTGGCCTCTTTTTTTTTATTTTGGGTTCTTCGGCCTCCTTTTTTATTTTTAAGTCCGGTGTCTCATCCCGACTTGTGGGGGAATCATAGTCTCCATCATCCTTTCCTCACATGGGACAATGCTCTAATAATGATGATCATCACACTTTTATTTGCTTACAACTCAAGAATTACAACTCGATACTAGAAGAAAAATATGACTCTATATGAATGCCTCCGGCGGTGTACCGGGATGTGCAATGATCTAGCGTGACTTGTATAAAAAATATGAACGGTGGCCAAGCCACAAATACTATGTCAACTATATGATCATGCAAAGCAATATGACAATGATGGTATGTGTCATTATAAAACGGAACGGTGGAAGTTGCATGGCAATATATCTCGGAATGACTATGGAAATGCCATAATAGGTAGGTATGGTGGCTGTTTTGAGGAAGACATAAGGTGGCTAATGTGTGAAATAGCGTATCATATCACGGTGTTTGGATGCACCGGTGAAGTTTGCACCCCAACTCAAGGTGAGTAAGGGCAATGCACGGTACCGAAGAGGCTAGCAAAATGCGGAAGGGTGAGAGTGTGTATAATCTATGGACTCAACTTTACTCATAAAGAACTCACATACTTATTGCAAAAATTTATTAGCCCTCGAAGAAAAGTACTACTACGCATGCTCCTAGGGGGATATATTGGTAGGAAAAGACCATCGCTCGTCCCCGACCGCCACTTATAAGGAAGACAATAAAAAATAAATCATGCTCCAATTTCATCGCATAACGAGAGACCATACGTGCATGCTTCGGGAATCACAAACCTTAACACAAATATTCTTACTAAACCACAATTACTCACTAGCATGACTCTAATATTACGATCTTTATATCTCAAAACAAATGCAAGGAATCAAACTTCTCATATATTCAATGATCTTCATGAAAGTTTTTATTATATCCCTCTTGAATACCCATCATATTAGGACTAAATTCATAACCTAAGCAAATTGCCATACTATTTATAAGACTCTCAAAATAATATAAGTGAAGCATGAGAGTTCATCAATTTCTTCAAAATATAATCACAGTCGTGTTCTAAAAGATATAAGTGAAGCACTAGAGCAACTACCTAGCTCAAAAAAAATATAAGTGAAGCACATAGAGTATTCTAATAAATTCATGATTAATGTGTGTCCCTCTCAAAAGGTGTGTACAGCAAGGATGATTGTGGCAAACTAAAAATCAAATAAAGCAAAGATTCATATAATACAATATGCTCCAAGCAAAACACATATCATGTGGTGAATAAAATATAACCTCAAGTAATTTACCGATAGATTGCAGACAAAAGAGGGGATGCCATGCGGGGCATCCCCAAGCTTAGATGCTTGGTTGTCCTTGAATATTACCTTGGGGTGCCTTGGGCATCCCCAAGCTTAGGCTCTTGCCACTCCTTATTCCATAGTCCATCGAAACTTTACCCAAAACTTGAAAACTTCACAACACAAAACTCAACAGAAAACTCATGAGATCCGTTAGTATAATAAAACAAATCTCCACTTTCAATTTTATATTTGCATTATATCTACTATATTCTAACTTCACCATGGCTCATACCCCCCGATACTACCCATAGATCCATCAAAATAAGCGAACAACACAATGAAAACAGAATCTGTCAAAAACAGAACAGTCTGTAAAGACCCGAATTAAAATCATACTTACGTAACTCCAAAAATTCTGAAAAATTAAGAAAACGTAGGAAATCTGTATATCAATGCTGTGTAAAAAAATTCAGAATTTTTCCACATTCCAGAAAATTTTAACAATTCTGCTACTAGACAAAAAGTTTCTTTTTTTTCTCAGAATCAAATCAACGATCTTCCAAATCATCCGAAAGGTCTTACTTGGCTCAAACACTAATTAAAACATTAAAACACAATCATAACAGAAGTATAATTGCATATTTATTGAAAAACACAAGCAAAAACAAAAAATATAAAATAAAATTGGGTTGCCTCCCAACAAGCGCTATTGTTTTACGCCCCTAGCTAGGCATATTGCATAGATCTAGGTATTGTAATAGAAGTTAGGGAGATCATCCATGCTCATCTCATACTCCCTCCTTTCAGCAGCAAGTTTTCTTTGTGGCAAGGAAAAATAATCAAAAGGGCTAAATTTAATTGGGTACGAATCTATAAGATCAAGTTTGGGAGGAGGAGGTTCCTCCTTTGGCCCTTTATATGCGATTACTATCTCTTCATTATAAACGTTCCTTTGATTATGATCTCTAAGTCTTTATTTAAGAACATTCCCTAGCCCATTATTTTGTATAGCAAAATTATCATTGATTTCATAAATTTTATCAATCAAAACAGATGGAGGAACCCTTTTTCTTAAATTTTCATTGTAAGCGGCATAATCCGGAGATTGCAATCTCCTTATCTCTTCTTGATTAAAAAGGATCTCCTCTATAGGAGGGCAACCATAATTTATATTGTAATGAGCAAATATCTCACATGCTTATTTCATAATATGCCCAAATTCATAAGCTAGAAATATAGTGGTAACACGCTTAACGGAAGGGTCATGAATATTAGAAAATTCTAGAAGGATACTTTGTATGTAAGAATGCATGTGAACAAATTGTCTTTCAAGATCAACTATAAGCAAAGATATTGCATCCACAAGACTAAAGGTTTTATTAAGAATATACCCTCCTAGCATAGGTAACATACCGACACAAGTAAAGAAATCTTGAATAACACCTTTTCCAATAATATTACCGCTACCCACACGGAGTTTTTTAGTGTGCATGATAGTAAATTCTTTTTCATGAAGATCATCATCAACAAAATCATCAACAAAATTCTCAAGATTATTACTAGTTTTTTCAATGATAACCTCCCCAGATTTAGATATGATAATAAAGCAATGTAGCACACAAGCAAACAAAAAGCAAACGAAAAGACGAACGGAAAGAAGGCTAATATTTTTGTGTTTTTTCTAAAAATGCTTTAGAAGTGGGGGAGAGGAAAATGAGAGGCAAATGGCAAATAATGTAAATGCAAGAGATGAGAGTTTATGATGGGTACTTGGTAGGCTTGATGTAGATCCTCCCCGGCAACGGCACCAGAAATTCTTCCTGCTACTTCCTGAGCTTGCGGTAGTTTTTCCCTTGAAGAGGAAAGGGTGATGCAGCAAAGTAGAGATAAGTATTTCCCTCAGTTTGAGAATCAAGGTATCAATCCAGTAGGAGGAACACATAAGTCACCAATGGTTGCACCTACACAAACAAATAAATACTTGCACCCAACGCGATAAAGGGGTTTACAATCCCTTCACGGTTACTTGCAAGGATGAGATCTGATAGAGATAGGTATAAAAAATAAATAAAAGTGTGAAATAAAGTAAAGGCAAATAAATTGCAGCAAGGTATTTTGGGGTTTTTGATTTTATAGATCTGAAAATAATAAGTTAAAAGATAGACCCAGGGGCCATAGTTTTCACTAGAGGCTTCTCTCTTGAAAGAATGCATACGGTTGTTAAACAAATTACTGTTTGAGCAATTGATAGAAAAGCACAAAGTTATGATGATATCTAAGGCAATGATCATGAATATAGGCATCATGTCCGTGACAAGTAGACCGACTCCTGCCTGCATCTACTACTATTACTCCACACATCGACCGCTATCCAACATGCATCTAATGTATTAATTTAACAAGAACGGAGTAATGCCTTAAGCAAGATGACATGATGTAGAGGGATACATCCAATCAATATGAAATAAACCCCACCTTTTTATCCTTAATGGCAACAATACAAATACGTGTCATGTCCCCTTCTATCACTGGGTATAAGCACCGCAAGATTCAACCCATTACAAAGCACATCTCCCATGGCAAGAAAAATCAATCTAGTTGGCCAAACCAAATCAATAGATCGGAGAGAAATACAAAGCTATCTTAATCATGCATAAAAGAGTTCAGAGAAGACTCAAATAATATTCATAGATAATTTGATCATAAATCCACAATTCATCGGATCTCAACAAACGCACCAAAAAATAATATTACATCGAATAGATCTCCAAGAACATCGAAGAGAACATTGTATTAAAGATCAAAGAGAGAGAAGAAGCCATCTAGCTACTATCTACGGACTCGTAGGTCTATGGTAAACTACTCACACATCATCGGAATGGCAGCAAGGTTGATGTAGAGGCCCTCCATGATCGAATCCCTCTCTGGCAGAGTGCCGGAAAAGGCCCCAAGATGGGATCTCACGAGAACAGAAGCTTGCGGCGGAGGAAAAGTATTTTTGGTGTGCCCTCTGACGTAAGGGGAATATTTGGGTATTTATAGAGCAGAGATTAGAGTTAGTAGAGCCACGAGGTGCCCACAAGCCTAGGGGGCGCCCCCCCTGGGGCGCGCCCTCCGAGCTTGTCGCCAACTGGTGGCCCCTCTGACCTCCTCCCGAAGGTTCCTAGGTGTCTTCTGGTGCAAGAAAAATCCTCAAAAAGTTTCATTCCTTTTGGACTCCATTTGGTATTGATTTTCTATAAAAGACAAAAACAAGGAAAAAATAGCGACTGGCACTGGGCACTAGGTTAATAGGTTAGTCCCAAAAAATGATACAAAATAGCATAATAATGCATATAAAACATCCAAGGTGGCTAATATAATAGCATGGAACAATCAAAAATTATACATACGTTGGAGACGTATCACGGTGTAACACCTCTTCTCCCCGCTGTAATCTCTACTTAAACATGGTGCTTAATGCTATATATTATTATCGAATGATGTATGGTTATGCTATGATGTTTGAGTAGATTTGTTTTGTCCTATGGTTTGATTGATGATCGTGATTGGTTTGAGTTGTATGTTTTATTTTGGTTCTATCCTATGGTGCCTTCCGTGCCGCGCACACATGGGGGATTCCCACTATAGGGTGTTGCAATACGTTCATGATTCGCTTATAGTGGGTTGCGAGAGTGGCAGAAGCTTAAACCCGAGTAAGGAGGTTGTTGCATATGGGAGTAATGGGGACTTGTTACTTAATGCTATGGTTGGGTTTTACCTTAATGATCTTTAGTAGCTGCAGATGCTTGCTAGAGTTCCAATCATAAGTGCATATGATCCAAGTACGGAAAATATGTTAGCTCATGCCTCTCCCTCATATAAAATTGCAACAATGATTACCGGTCTAGTTATCAATTGCCTATGGACAAATCTTTCTCTTGTCTTACAAAAAGCTTTCTACTAAACAACTAACTTTTATTATCTGGAAAATTACTTGTAGTTTTATTCTAGCTAAGTACTTGTAGTTTTACCCTTGCAAACTTATCCTTACACCTCCAAAGTAGTTTCATACTTGTTCTAGGTAAAGCAAACGTTAAGTGTGCGTAGAGTTGTATCGGTGGTCGATAGAACTTGAAGGGAATATAAGTTCTACCTTTATCTCCTCGTTGGGTTTGAGACTCTTATTTATCGAAAAAGCTACAATTGACCCCCAACACTTGTGGGTTATCAAGACCTTCTTCTGGCGCCGTTGCCAGGGAGCAATAGCATGGGGTTAATATTCTCGTGTGCGCTTGTTGGCTTTATCACTAAGTAGATTTTATTTTTTGTTCTTGTTTTCTATCTTTAGTTATGGGTAGGAAACGCAAAATACCAAAAAACTTAGTTGTACTTGCTAACCCAGTGGTTGAAGAACCACCCAAAATCTATCATACTACTGAAGCTTTCTACTTGGATCATCTTCGATCCCTTTGTGCTCGTGCTAAAAACCCAACTAGCTTAGTTGAGGGGAAATCATTAGATGAGCATGCTTATTTTGTTACACCGCTTGTCTTAAAAAGCGAAAAATTTACGACATCAAATTAATTGTTTGCATTGCTATGCTTGGAATTTATGCGAAATACATGATTTTACTTGTTCTTCTGAAGAACCTAAAAAACACCTTTCATTCCAATGTTAGTTTAAGGATAATGGAATCTAATCTTCTTTTGCCAAGGGTGTTTATAATTACTATGATATTGAACAAATTGAAGCGTTTGTTTTCTTTAAGGGTGCCTATGAAATTGCTTCTTTGATTGAAAAGTATGATGCTACTCTTTACAAATATGAAAATTTTTCCATACTTAAATATTTTTATGAAAACTATGCTTCTAATGCTTACGTTAAATATATTGAGGATGCCTCCGATGTTGAAGAAGAGATTAATATTTTGCAGAAATCTATGGAAGAAGAAATTGCCGAAACTATGAGCTCATTAGATGAAAACGATGACGAGGAGAGCGAAGAACAAAAGGAGGAAGAGCGGATTGATCACCCGTACCCACCTTCTAATGAGAGTAACTCTTCAACTCATACATTTTTTAATTTGCCTTCATGCTTATCGAAGGATGAATGCTATGATGATTGTTATGATCCTGTTGATTCATTTAAAATATCCCTTTTTGATGAACTTGATGCTTGCTATGCTTGTGGCCAAGATGCCAATTTGAATTATGCTTATGGAGATGAACTTGCTATAGTTCCTTATGTTAAGAATGAAATTGTTGCTATTTCACCCACACGTGATAGTCCTATATCCTTTTGAATTCTCCTAACTACACTATATCGGCGAAGTTTGCTCTTATTAAGGATTATATTGATAGGTTGCGTCTTACTATTACAAATGATGATTTTGATGAATATAATATGCATGTGCTTGCTGCTCCTACTTGCAATTATTATGATATAGGAACCACATCTTCACCTCTCTATGTTTCCAACACAATAAAATTGGAAGAAACTGCTTATGCTATGTATTGGCCTTTATTATATGTGCATGAATTATTCTTTTATGACATGCCGATGCATAGGAAGAGAGTTATACTTTGTTGTTACATGATATATGTTGCTTTGTGACCACTACTAAATTACAAATCATTGTTAATTAAAATTGGCTTGATATACCTTGGGATCCAGGTGGATCGATTACTTGAGCACTTTATGCCTAGCTTAATGGCTTTAAGGAAAGCGCTGCCTGGAAGACAACCCGGAAGTTTAGAGAGTCATTTTATTCTGTTGTGTGCTTTCAAAAAAGTTTAAAAACAAAAAAATATATAGAGGGGAACCTAAAACTTCTTCAAAAAGAAAAGTGAAAGTGAGAAAGACGAGCATTGTTGTAGTGGGAACTAGCCTTGAACTTTGTTCATGCCCATGGAAACTTTGTGAACCTTGATTACAGACACTTTTCAACAAAAATAATTATACCCTTGTACAAATCCATTGTATTATAAAAATAATGTGCCAAGATTTACCTTTACGATGTTTGAATTGCTTGTTTGGTATGTGCTGTGAAAAAATAGGAACTTTTGCTGCAGTGCTTGAATTTTCATAATTTACTGGAGCATGCAAAAATTCTAAAAAAATTACATAGTACTGCTATGCAAATTATTTACTCGGTCCTAATTTTTCAGAATGTTTTGAGTTACAGAAGTATATGTACCATATGCATCTTTACAGACTGTCATGTTTTCACAGATTGCTATTATATTTTGTTATTTGCTTATGTTTGAAATCTTGTTGAGCCCCGTTGACTTGGGAGTCATAGAATTGTGATAGCATACAGTGGTTAATGTTTGATTATAATTATACAATAATGTTACAGCAGGACATGATGGGATTTGATGTTATATGTACTAACCCCTCTAATAAAAAGTTTGGTTAAGTTTTGTGTGGATGAAGTGATCGAAGATCGAGGAGGTATCAATATGAGGAGAATAAGGAGAGGCAAGAATTCAAGCTTGGGGATTCCCAAGGCACCCCAAGTAAATATTCAAGGAGACTCAAGCGTCTAAGCTTGGGGATGCCCCTGAAGGCATCCCATCTTTCTTCAACAATTATCGGTGTGTTTCGGATTTTGTTTTGTTCACATGATATGCATAAATTCTTGGAGCATCTTTTGTGTTTATTTTTTACTTTTATTTTATGCACCATGCTGGTATGAGACAGTCCTTGGTTGATTTATAGAATGCTCTTTGCACTTCACTTATATCTTTTGAGTATGGCTTTATTGAATGCTTCATGTGCTTCACTTATATCATTTGAAGTTTGGATGCCTGTTTCTCTACTTATATAAAATCATTATTTGTAGAATGCTCTTTTGCTTCACTTATATTTATTAGAGTGCGGTATTTTGTAGGAAAAAAAATTTAAACTCTCATGCTTCACTTATATCTATTTAGAGAGTCAACAGGAATTGGTCATTCACATGGTTAGTCATAAAATCCTACATAAAACTTGTAGATCACTGAATATGATATGTTTGATTCCTTGCAATAGTTTCGCGATAAAGAGATGGTAATATGTGGGAGGTACTAGTGAATGATTGTGGTTTAGTAAGAATATTGGTGTTAAGGTTTGTGATTCCCGAAGCATGCAAGTATAGTCTTTAGTTATGCTAAGAAGTTGGAGCATGATTTATTATTGAGTGTCTTCCTTTGCATGGAGGTCGGGGGCACGCGATGGTTAACTCCTACCAACCCCTCCCCTAGGGGCATGCATAGTAGTACTTTGCTTTGAGGGTTAATAGACTTTTTCAATAAGTATGTGAGTTCTTTATGACTAATGTGAGTCCATGGATTATACGCACTCTCACCTTTCAGCAATTTGCTAGCCTCTTAAGTACCGTGCATTGCCCTTTCTCACCTCGAGAGTTGGTGCAAACTTCATCGATGCATCCAAACCCCATGATATGATACGCTCTATCACAGATAAGCCTCCTTATATCTTCCTCAAAACAACCACCATACCTACCTATCATAGCATTTCCATAGCCATTCTGAGATATATTGCCATGCAACTTCCACCGTTCCGTTTTATGACATACACATTCATTGTCATATTGCTTTCCATGATCATATAGCTGACATAGTATTTGTGGCTCAGCAACCGTTCATCATTATTATACATGTTACGCTAGATCATTGCATATCCTGGTACACTGCTAGAGGCATTCATATAGAGTCATATTGTTCTAGATATCAAGTTGTAAGTAAATAAAAGTGTGATGATCATCATTATTAGAGCATTGTCCCAGTGAGGAAAGGATGATGGAGACTATGATTCCCCCACAATTCAGGATGAGACTCTGCACGAAAAAAAGAGAGGCCAAAAAGAGCCCAACAAACAAAAAGAAGAGAAAAAAACCAAAAAAATGAGAAAAAAAGAGAGAAGGGGCAATGCTACTATCATTTACCACACTTGTGCTTCAGAGTAGCACCATGTTTTTCATAGAGAGAGTCTCCTATGTTGTCACTTTCATATACTAGTAGAAAATTTTCATTATAGAACTTGGCTTGTATATTCCGATGATGGGCTTCCTCAAACGCCTGAGGTCTTCTAGAGAAAGCAAGTTGGATGCACACCCACTTAGTTTTTAGTTTGAGCTTCCATACACTTATAGCTCTTAGTGCATCCGTTGCATGGCAATCCCTACTCGTCGCATTGACACCAATTGATGGGCATCTCCATAGCCCATTGATTAGTTGCGTCGATGTGAGACTTTCTTCCTTTTTTGTCTTCTCCATATTAATCTCTACCACTGCATTCTATTCCACCCATAGTGCTATATCCATGGCTTGCACTCATGCATTGCGTGGGGGTTGAAAAAGCTGAAGCGCATTAAAATTCATGAACCAATTGCTCAGCTGACATCGGGGTTGTACATGATTTATATTTTGTGTTAAGAAGATGGAGCATGACAAGGCTATATGATGTTGTAGGGATAGCGTTCTTTAGCATTTTTATTCTGAAAGACATGATTGTTTGCTGGTATGCCTGAGTATTGATGTCTTTATGTCAAATTATAGACTATTGCTTTGAATCACTCGTATCTTAATATTCATGCCATGATTAGATTATATGATCAAGATTGTGCTAGGTAGCATTCCACATAAAAAATTATTTTTTTATCATTTACCTACTCGAGGACGAGTAGGAATTAAGCTTGGGGATGCTGATACGTCTTCGTCATATCTATAATTTTTTATTGTTTCATGCCAATATTCTACAACTTTCATATACTTTTGGCAACATTTTATATTATTTTTAGGACTAACATATTGATCCAGTGCCCAGTGCCAGTTCCTGTTTGTTACATGATTTTTTTCATAGAATATCCATATCAAACGAAGTCCAAATGCGATAAAAATTTACGGAGATTTATTTTGGAATATATATGATTTTTGGGAAGAAGAATCAACGCAAGACGGTCCCCGAGGTGGCCACAAGGCAACAGGGCGCGGTCAAGGGGTGGTCGCACCGTGTTGCCTTGTGACTCCCTCGTAAGGCAGTTGGTGCTTTTCTTTTACTGCAAGAAACATAATTTCTGGGTAAAACCCCCCTCAAAATTTCAGCCCAATTGGAGTTACGGATCTCCGGGAATTTAAGAAACGATGGAGGGCCAGAAAACAGGAATGCGAAATAGAAGAGAATAGAGAGAGAGATCCAATCTCGGAGGGGCTCCTGCCCTCTGGGAGGCATGGAAGCCATGGACTAGAGGGGAAACTCTCCTCCCACCTAGGGGGAGACCAAGGAAGAAGAAGGAGGAGGGGTGCTCTCTCCCCCTCTCACCTGGTGGCATCGGAACGCCGCCGGAGCAATCACCGTGACGGCGATCTACATCAACAACTTCGCCGCCGTCATCACCAACTCTCTCCCCCTCTATGTAGCGGTGTAACACCTCTTCTCCCCGCTCTAATCTCTACTTAAACATGGTGCTTAATGCTATATATTATTATCCAATGATGTATGGCTATCCTACGATGTTTGAGTAGATTTGTTTTGTCCTATGGGTTGATTGATGATCGTGATTGGTTTGAGTTGTATGTTTTATTTTGGTGCTATCCTATGGTGCCTTCCATGCCGCGCGCACGTGGGGGATTCCCGCTGTAGGGTGTTGTAATACGTTCATGATTCGCTTATAGTGGGTTGCGAGAGTGACAGAAGCTTAAACCCGAGTAAGGAGGTTGTTGCATATGGGAGTAAAGGGGACTTGTTACTTAATGCTATGGTTGGGTTTTACCTTAATGATCTTTAGTAGCTGCAGATGTTTGCTAGAGCTCCAATCATAAGTGCATATGATCCAAGTACGGAAAGTATGTTAGCTCATGTCTCTCCCTCATATAAAATTGCAACAATGATTACCGGTCTAGTTATCAATTGCCTATGGACAAATATTTTCTTTCTCTTGTGTTACAAAAAGCTTTCTACTAAACAACTAACTTTTATTATCTGGAAAATTACTTGTAGTTTTATTCTAGCTAAGTACTTGTAGTTTTACCCTTGCAAACTTATCCTTACACCTCCAAAGTAGTTTCATACTTGTTCTAGGTAAAGTAAACATTAAGTGTGTGTAGAGTTGTATCGGTGGTTGATAGAACTTGAAGGGAATATAAATTCTACCTTTAGCTCCTCGTTGGGTTTGACATTGTTATTTATCGAAAAAGCTGCACTTGATCCCCAACACTTGTGGGTTATCAGAGAGCCAGCCAGCCTCTCTGGCTGGGCAATCCCGGGCATAGGAGGCGTCTGCGGCCAGGCCAGAAACAAGTAGCAGCGGTAGCAGTTAGCGGTGGCAGCAGCGCTATCAAGCAGCAACGCAGCGGCAGGCAATAGCAGAAGCAGCGGCAAGCAGCAAGAGCAGCAGGCAGGGCTGCGGGCGGCTACAGGGACGCGCCTGGGCACCTCCAGGGAGCGGCACACACGGTAGGGTATGGGTCGGCGTGGCCTGGCCGAGGCAAGGCGCACAGGAGCGCGGCGACAGGTGTGGTGGTCGAGCATGGAGGGGGCGGCTTCTGGCAGCGGGAACAAAGGGGAAACAAGGGGAACTACTGAGGGGCTCACCGCAGAGGTCGGTGGTGTATTTGGGGAGGCCGTGGCGGTGCCAGAGCAACGGCAATCGGCGCTGGATGACGACGATGTACGCGGCGAAGACGAGGTCAATGGTGAGCGCATGGGCTGTCCCAACTCGATTCATTGCTCGGGAAAGACAAAGTCGAGGATAGCGGTCCTCCTGAATGGATCCTCAGGCACCGGGGAGCACGTTGGCCACAACAACGGTGACGACGTGCACGGTCACCGTGGAGCTCCCGAGCTCGAAATCGAGTTGAAGAGGAAGGGGGCGATGGGGAAAGAGGGGGGAATGGAAGAGGGCAAACTAGAGTTTCGCGGGGGGCTTAGTTATAGGCGGAGGGGATTGACGTGGAGGCCATCCATGGCCATGGCAGCCGTGGATGTGTGACATGCACGTCTCCTGCCTCTGTACGAAGGGGGATGAGGTGGAGGTGGATGATATGTTTCCAAGGAATCTATAATTTATGAAGTATTCATTCCATGTTTATTATAAATTTGTATGGTGTTGGTGCACTTCTATATGATTTTTATGGACTAACTTATTAATCTAGTGCCCAGTGCCAGTTCCTATTTTTGGATGTTTTTTGTTTCACAGAAATACCATACCAAACGAAGTCCAAATGCGATAAAAATTTACGAAGATTTTTTGATGGAATATGTGTGATTTTTGGGAGGAAGAATCAACGCAAGACGGTTCCCGAGGGCTCCACAAGGCAACATGGCGCGACCTACCCCCTGGCTGTGCCCCCTTGTCTTGTGGGCACCTCGGAGGTCGGTTGTAGCCCTTCTTTCGCTGCAAGAAAAATAATTTCCAGATAAAATCTCCTCAAAATTTCAGCCCAATCGAAGATACGGATCTCCGGGAATATAAGAAACGGTTTTCATCCAGAAAACAACAACAAAAATCTAAAGATAACAGAGAGATCCAATCTAGGGGAGAGCTCCCCCTCCCCCCCGGGGCCAAGGAAGAAGAAGAAGGAGGGGCCCCTGCCTCTCTCCTCCGGTGGAGCCGGAGTGCCTCCAGGGACATCTCCTCCATCACCATCACCACCAACTTCTCCTCCGTTCTCATGGTGATGTGTGAGTAGTAGTTCACCCCCGAGGCTGAGGGTATGTACTAGTAGCTATGTGTTCAATCTCTCTCTCTCGTGTTCTTGATTTGGCACTATATTGATGTATCATGAGCTTTGTTAATATAGTCGAATCATATGGTGTATTTTCCTCTCTCTCTCTCTATATATATATGTTGTTGTGATGAATTGAGTCTTTCCCTTTGAAGTTTCACTATTATCGGATTGAATATTTTGGATTTGAGATCACTTGATGTATGTCTTGCATGTGGATACCCGTGGTGACAATGGGGTATTCTATTGAGTTAGTTGATGTATGTTTTGGTATTCAACTTGCGGATTCCCGTGGTGACATTCAGGTAATCTATGCATATAGGTTGATACATGTTTTCGTCCTACATTCTCCGATAGAAACTTTGGAGCGATTCTTTATCACACGTTGAGGGATTGTTATATGATTCAATTATGCTAGCACTATTGAGAGATTGCACTAGTGAAAATATGAACCCTAGGCCTTGTTTTCAAGCATTGCAATACCGTTTGTGCTCTATTTTATCACTTTATACCTTGTTGTTTTTATATTTCAGATTACAAAGACCTATATCTACTATCCATACTATACTTGTATTACCATCTCTTCACCGAACTAGTGCACCTATACAATTTACATTGTATTTAGTGTGTTGTGGACACAAGAGATTTCTTGTATTTGATTGGAGGGTTGTTAGGGAGAGACCATCCTCATCCTACGCCTCCCACGGATTGATAAACCTTAGGTCATCCACTTGAGAGAAATTTGGTGTTGTTCTACAAAACTCTGCGCTTGGAGGCCCAACACGAGTCTACAAGAATAAGTTGTGTAATATACATCAATGGAGTGAGCCTCCACTGTGGACTAAGGCCCCGCCACACGTAGTTTTGTTCTTTTTTTAATTTCTTTTATTGTTTCTTTTATTTCTCACTGTTTTGTATTTTGTGTTCTGACCAAAAGAATTTTGTTCACATTGAAACTTGGCACATAAATCAAATGCAATATTTTGCAATAGAAGACAAAGTTTGAATTTATTTGGAAATGTTTATAAATAATTGTTTATTTCAAATGGCCAATTTTTTGTCTTGTTGGTCCTATTGAATTGTTGCTGGAGTCTATTTAGAATTCCTAATGAGTTTGGTTCCACTTGGACAATTGCTTAGGGATTTAATCAGATGATATGAACATTTTTAAATGACAAATTGGAAAACATTTTTGTTTTCATGTTTTTGAATTTGAATTTGAACCAAATTTGAGAGTGGGATTATTTTCAAAATAATTATGACAATCAGAGTCACATGGCCTATCAATTAGGACATGTCTAATATCTGGGGGTGTCACACGGATATGCGGAGACACGGCCCGTCCGCGTGTCGGCCACGTCGGATCCAACCCATCCTGACCCACATATATTCATCCTCATCCGCCCTCTGGACGAAACCCTAGTCACTCCACTCCACTCCACTCCACCCTAAAGCTCCCTTCCGGTGATCTTCGACCTTTTCTGGCATGGCAGGCAGCGGATCTGACTCCGATCAATCCCGATCCGTCGACTGGGGCGTTGTCCCATGCAGGTCGGAGAAGGCCGTGGTCGTATGCATGGCCCTCCATCGCTTCGGGAGGAGTGTGCCTACCGACGTTGGAATTTGTCTGGCGCGAATCCATTGTGTTAACGCAACTAACGGTCGGATCCGCCAGGGCTGGATGCTTGAGGTCCGTCGGCCGCCCCATCTCCGGTCTGCCGACGTATGAGGGATGTGACCGTTGTAACAAGCAGAGGGCTGATACGTCTCCAACGTATCTATAATTTTTTATTGTTCCATGCTATTATATTATCTGTTTTGGATGTTTTATATGCATTAATATGCTATTTTATATTATTTTTGGGACTAACTTATTAACCTAGAGCCCAGTGCCAGTTTCTGTTTTTTCCTTATTTTTGAGCTTTGTAGAAAAGGAATACCAAACGGAGTCCAAACAGAATAAAACCTTCGCGATGATTTTTCTTGGACCAGAAGACACCCAGGAGACTTGGAGTGCAAGTCAGAAGAGCCACGAAGTGGCCACAAGGGGGAAGGGCACACCGGGAGGGGGGGGGGGTAGGGCACGCCCCCTACCTTGTGGGCCCCTCGGTGACCCCCTGACCTATATCTTCCTCCTATATATTCACATATATTCCCAAACCACCAGAAGCATCCACGAAAACACTTTTCCACCGCCGCAACCTTCTGTTCCCGTGAGATCCCATCTTGGGGCCTTTTCCGGCATCCTGCCGGAGGGGGATTCGATCAAGGAGGGCTTCTACATCAACTCTATTGCCCTTCCGATGAAGCGTGAGTAGTTTACCTTAGACCTACGGGTCCATATCTAGTAGCTAGATGGCTTCTTCTCTCTCTTTGATTCTCAATACAATGTTCTTGGAGATCTATCCGATGTAATCTTCTTTTGCGGTGTGTTTGTCGAGATCCGATGAATTGTGGATTTATGATCAGCTTATCTATGAATATTATTTGAATCTTCTCTGAATTCTTTTATGCATGATTTGATATCCTTGTAATTCTCTTCGAACTATCGGTTTGGTTTGGCTAACTAGATTGGTTTTTCTTGCAATGGGAGAAGTGCTTGGCTTTGGGTTCAATCTTGCAGTGTCCTCTCCCAGTGATAGTAGGGGCAGCGAGGCACGTATTGTATTGTTGCCATCGAGGATAAAAAGATGGGGTTTACATCATATTGCTTGAGTTTATTCCTCTACATCATGTCATCTTACTTAAAGCTTTACTATGTTCTTCATGAACTTAATACTCTAGATGCAGGCAGGAGTCGGTCGATGTGTGGAGTAATAGTAGTAGATGCAGGCAGGAGTCGGTCTACTTGACACGGACGTGATGCCTATATTTCATAATCATTGCCTTGGATATCATCATAACTTTGCGCTTTTATATCAATTGCTCGACAGTAATTTGTTCACCCACCGTATTATTTGCTATCTTGAGAGAAGCCTCTAGTGAAACCTATGGCCCCCGGGTCTATTTTCCATCATATTACTTTCCGATCTACTATTTTGCAATCTTTTATTTTCAGATCTATAAACCAAAAACCCTAAAAATATTTACTTGATCTTTTGTTTAGTTTTATCTATCTCTATCAGATCTCACTTTTGCAAGTGACCATGAAGGGATTGACAACCCCTTTATCGCGTTGGGTGCAAGTGTTTGATTGTTTGTGCAGGTATTGGTGATTTGTGCGTTGTCTCCTACTGGATTGATACCTTGGTTCTCTAACTGAGGGAAATACTTATCTCTACTTTGCTGCATCATCCTTTCCTCTTCAAGGGAAAAAACCAATGCAAGCTCAAGAAGTAGCAGGAAGAATTTCTGGCGCCGTTGCCTGGGAGATCTACGCCAGGTCAAGACATACCAAGTACCCATCATAAACTCTCATCTCTTGCATTACATTATTCACCATTTGCCTCTCGTTTTCCTCTCCCCCACTTCTAAAACGATTTTCGAAAATATTTGCCTTTTTATTCGCCCTTCTTCCGTTCATCTTTTTCGTTTGCCTTTTTGTTTGCTCGTGTGTTAGATTGCTTGCTTTGTCACGATGACTCAAGAGAATACCAAATTGTGTGACTTTTCCAACACTAATAACAAGGATTTTATTAGTACTCCGATTGCTCCCGCCACTAGTGCGGAATCTTATGAAATTAATGCCGCTTTGCTGAATCTTGTTATGAAAGATCAATTTTCTGGCCTTCCTAGTGAAGATGCCTCATCCCATCTGAATAGTTTCGTTAAGTTGTGTGATATGCAAAAGAAAAAAGATCTGGATAATGATATTGTTAAATTGAAGCTATTTCCGTTTTCACTTCGAGATCGTGCTAAAACTTGGTTTTCATCTTTGCCTAAAAATAGTATTGATTCATGGAATAAGTGTAAAGATGCTTTTATTTCCAAGTATTTTCCTCCCGCTAAGATCATCTCCCTTAGGAACGATATTATGAATTTTAAGCAACTTGGTCATGAACATGTTGCACAATCTTGGGAGAGGATGAAATTGACGATACGAAATTGCCCTACTCATGGTTTAAATTTATGGATGATCATACAAAAAATTTATGCCGGATTGAATTTTGCTTCTAGAAATCTTTTAGATTCGGCCGCGGGAGGTACTTTTATGGAAATTACTCTAGGAGAAGCTACTAAACTCCTAGATAATATTATGGTTAATTATTCTCAATGGCATACCGAAAGATCTTCCACTAGTAAAAAAGTGCATGCGATTGAAGAGATTAATGTTTTGAGTGGAAAGATGGATGAACTTATGAAATTATTTGCTAGCAAGAGTGCTCCTATTGATCCTAGTGATATGCCTTTGTCTACTTTGGTTGAGAATAATAATGAATCTATGGATGTGAATTTTGTTGGTAGGAACAATTTTGGTAATAACGCGTATAGAGGTAGTTTTAATCCTAGGCCGTTTCCTAGTAATTCCTCTAATAATTATGGTAATTCCTACAACAATTCTTATGGAAATTATAATAAGATGCCCTCTGATTTTGAGAATAGTGTTAAAGAATTTATGAGTTCGCAAAAGAATTTTAATGCTTTGGTTGAAGAAAAATTGCTTAAGATGGATGATTTGGCTAGGAACATGGATAGAATTTCTCTTGATGTTGATTCTTTGAAAATTAGATCTATTCCACCCAATCATGATATCAATGAATCTCTAAAGTCTATGAGAATCTCCATTGATGAGTGCAAAGAAAGAACCGCTAAGATGCGTGCTAAATGAGATTGGTTTGTAAAATCGTGTTCTTCTAGTTTTTGTGAAAATAATGATGAAGATCTTAAAGTGATTGATGTGACTCCTATTGAATCTTTGTTTTCCAATATAAATCTTGATAAAGATGGGACTGGAGATGAGTCAACTTTAGTTAAAAGGCGTCCCAATGATTCGGAGTTTATAGATCTAGATGCAAAAATTGATAAAAGTGGGATTGGAGAGGTCAAAACTTTAAGTATCAATGAACCCACTCTTTTGGATTTCAAGGATTTTAATTATGATAATTGTTCTTTGATAGATTGTATTTCCTTGTTGCAATCCATGTTAAATTCTCCTCATGCTTATAATCAAAACAAAGCTTTTGCTAAACATATCGTTGATGCCATGATGAAATCTTTTGAAGAAAAGCTGGAATTGGAAGTTTCTATCCCTAGAAAACTTTATGATGAGTGGGAACCTACTATTAAGATTAAGATTAAAGATTATGAGTGCCATGCTTTGTGTGATTTGGGTGCTATCATTTCCACGATTCCAAAAACTTTATGTGATGTGCTAGGTTTCCGTGAATTTGATGATTGTTCTTTAAATTTGCATCTTGCAGATTCCACTATTAAGAAACCTATGGGAAGGATTAATGATGTTCTTATTATTTCAAATAGGAATTATGTGCCCGTAGATTTCATCGTTCTTGATATAGATTGCAATCCTACATGTCCTATTATTCTTGGTAGACCTTTCCTTAGAACGATTGGTGCAATTATTGATATGAAAGAAGAAAACATTAGATTTAAATTTCCATTAAGGAAGGGCATTGAACAATTTCCTAGAAAGAAAATTAAGTTGCCATATGAATCTATTATGAGAGCTACTTATGAATTGCATACCAAAGATGACAATACCTAGATCTATGTGTTTTTATGCCTAGCTAAGGGTGTTAAACAATAGCGCTTGTTGGGAGGCAACCCAATTTTATTTTTGTTCTTTGCTTTTTGGTTCTGTTTTTCAATAAATAATTCATCTAGCCTCTGGTTATATGTGTTTTTGTATTTTAGTTAGTGTTTGTGCCAAGTAAGACCTTTGGGATGGCTTACGGTGATAGTTGATTTGATCTTGCTGAAAAACAGAAACTTTTGCGTCCAGTCACAGAATTGTTTAGATTCACTGGAGACTGGAAAAACCCAGAATTTTTTACACAAGATTTATATAAAAATACCTCTGTTTTAATAATTTTTAAGAATTTTTGGAGGTATAGAAGTATTAGAACAATTCAGATCTTCGCAGACTGTTCTGTTTTTGACAGATTCTGTTTTCTATGTGTTGTTTGCTTATTTTGATGAATCTATGGGTAGTATCGGGGGGTATGAGCCATGGAGAAGTTGGAATACAGTAGATATTACACCAATATAAATAAAGAATGAGTTCACAACAGTACCAAAAGTGGTGATTTATTTGCTTATACTAACGGAGCTTATGAGATTTTCTGTTGAGTTTTGTGTTGTGAAGTTTTCAAGTTTTGGGTAAGGATTTGATGGACTATTGAATAAGGAGTGGCAAGAGCCTAAGCTTGGGGATGCCCAAGGCACCCCAAGGTAATATTCAAGGACAACCAAGAGCCTAAGCTTGGGGATGCCCCGGAAGGCATCCCCTCTTTCGTCTTCGTCTATCGGTAACTTTACTTGAGGCTATATTTTTATTCACCACATGATATGTGTTTTGCTTGGAGCGTCTTGTATGATTTGAGTCTTTGTTTTTTAGTTTGCCACAATTATCCTTGCTGTACACACCTTTTGAGAAGGACACGCATGAATCATGATTTATTAGAAAACTCTCATGCTTCACTTATATTATTTTGAGAGTCTCTAAACAGCGTGGTAATTTGCTTTGGTTATGAATTTAGTCCTAATATGATAGGCATCCAAGAGGGATATAATAAAAACTTTCATATAAAGTGCATTGAATACTATGAGAAGTTTGATTCCTTATGATTGTTTTGAGATATAGAGATGGTGATATTAGAGTCATGCTAGTGAGTAATTGTGAATTGGAGAAATACTTGTGTTGAGATTTGTGATTCCCGTAGCATGCACGTATGGTGAATCGTTATGTAACGAAGTTGGAGCATTAGGTATTTTTTGATTGTCTTCCTTATGAGTGGCGGTCGGGGACGAGCGATGGTCTTTTCCTACCAATATATCCCCCTAGGAGCATGCGCGTAGTACTTTGTTTCGATGACTAATAGATTTTTGCAATAAGTATGTGAGTTCTTTATGACTAATGTTGAGTCCATGGATTATACGCACTCTCACCCTTCCACCTTTGCTAGCCTCTCTAGTGCCGCGCAACTTTCGCCGGTACCATAAACCCACCATATACCTTCCTCAAAACAGCCACCATACCTACCTATTATGGCATTTCCATAGCCATTCCGAGATATATTGCCATGCAACTTTCCATCGTTCTGTTTTATTATGACACGTTCCATCATTGTCATATTGCTTTGCATGATCATGTAGTTGACATCGTATTTGTGGCAAAGCCAGCTTTCATAATTCTTTCATACATGTCACTCTTGAGTCATTGCACATCCCGGTACACCGCCGGAGGCATTCATATAGAGTCATATTTTTGTTCTAAGTATCGAGTTGTAATTTTTGAGTTGTAAGTAAATAAGAGTGTGATGATCTTCATTATTAGAGCATTGTCCCATGTGAGGAAAAAAATAAAAGGGAGGCCAAACAAGCCAAACAAAAAAATGAGAGAAAAAGAGAGAAGGGGCAATGTTACTATCCTTTTTTTTCCACACTTGTGCTTCAAAGTAGCACCATGATCTTCATGATAGAGAATCTCCTATGTTGTCACTTTCATATGCTACTGGGAATTTTTCATTATAGAACTTGGCATGTATATTCCAACGATGGGCTTCCTCAAATTGCCCTAGGTCTTCATGAGCAAGCAAGTTGGATGCACACCCACTTAGTTTTCTTTTGAGCTTTCATAAACTTATAGCTCTAGTGCATCCGTTGCATGGCAATCCCTACTCACTCACATTAATATCTATTGATGGGCATCTCCATAGCCCGTTAATACGCCTAGTTGATGTGAGACTATCTCCCTCTTTTTGTCTTCTCCACAACCACCATATTCTATTCCACTTATAGTGCTATGTCCATGGCTCACGCTCATGTATTGCGTGAAAGTTGAAAAGGTTTGAGAACACCAAAAGTATGAAACAATTGCTTGGCTTGTCATCGGAGTTGTGCATGATTTGAATACTTTGTGCGATCAAGATGGAGCATAGCCAAACTATATGATTTTGTAGGGATAAACTTTCTTTGGCCATGTTATTTTGAGAAGACATAATTGCCTTGTTAGTATGCTTGAAGTATTATTGTTTTTATGTCAATATTAAACTTTTGTTTTGAATCTTATGGATCTAAACATTCATGCCACAATAAAGAAAATTACATGGATAAATATGTTAGGTAGCATTCCACATCAAAAATTCTATTTTTATCATTTACCTACTCGAGGACGAGCAGGAATTAAGCTTGGGGATGCTTGATACGTCTCCAACGTATCTATAATTTTTTATTGTTCCATGCTATTATATTATATGTTTTGGATGTTTTATATGCATTAATATGCTATTTTATATTATTTTTGGGACTAACTTATTAACCTAGAGCCTAGTGCCAGTGCCAGTGCCAGTTTTTTTTTCCTTGTTTTTGAGCTTTGCAGAAAAGGAATACCAAATGAAGTCCAAACGGAATAAAACCTTCGCGATGATTTTTCTTGGACCAGAAGACACCCAGGAGACTAGGAGTGCAAGTCAGAAGAGCCATGAAGCGGCCACAAGGGGGGAGGGCGCGCCCCCTGCCTTGTGGGCCCCTCGGTGACCCCTGACCTAGATCTTCCTCCTATATATTCACATATATTCCCAAACCACCAGAAGCATCCACGAAAACACTTTTCCACCGCCGCAACCTTCTGTTCTCATGAGATCCCATCTTGGGGCCTTTTCCGGCGTCCTGCCGGAGGGGGATTCGATCACGGAGGGCTTCTACATCAACTCTATTGCCCTTCCGATGAAGCGTGAGTAGTTTACCTCAGACCTACGGGTCCATAGCTAGTAGCTAGATGGCTTCTTCTCTCTCTTTGATTCTCAATACAACATTCTCCTTGATGTTCTTGGAGATCTATCCGATGTAGTCTTCTTTTGCGGTGTGTTTGTCGAGGTCCGATGAATTTTTTTTATGATCAGTTTATCTATGAATATTATTTGAATCTTCTCTGAATTCTTTTATGCATGATTTGATATCCTTGTAATTCTCTTCGAACTATCGGTTTGGTTTGGCCAACTAGATTGTTTTTTCTTGCAATGGGAGAAGTGCTTGGCTTTGGGTTCAATCTTGCGGTGTCCTCTCCCAGTGACAGTAGGGGCAGCGAGGCACGTATTGTATTGTTGCCATCGAGGATAAAAAGATGGGGTTTACATCATATTGCTTGAGTTTATTCCTCTACATCATGTCATCTTACTTAAAGCGTTACTCTGTTCTTCATGAACTTAATACTCTAGATGCAGGCAGGAGTCGGTCGATGTGTGGAGTAATAGTAGTAGATGCAGGCAGGAGTCGGTCTACTTGACACGGACGTGATGCCTATATTTCATAATCACTGCCTTGGATATCGTCATAACTTTGCGCTTTTCTATCAATTGCTCGACAGTAATCTGTTCACCCACCATATTATTTGCTATCTTGAGAGAAGCCTCTAGTGAAACCTATGCCCCCCAGGTCTATTTTCCATCATATTACTTTCCGATCTACTATTTTGCAATCTTTTATTTTCAGATCTATAAACCAAAAACCCTAAAAATATTTACTTTATCTTTTGTTTAGTTTTATCTATCTCTATCAGATCTAACTTTTGCAAGTGACCGTGAAGGGATTGACAACCCCTTTATCGCGTTGGGTGCAAGTGTTTGATTGTTTGTGCAGGTATTGGTGATTTGTGCGTTGTCTCCTACTGGATTGATACCTTGGTTCTCTAACTGAGGGAAATACTTATCTCTACTTTGCTGCATCACCCTTTCCTCTTCAAGGGAAAAACCAATGCAAGCTCAAGAAGTAGCAATGGCGCGGGAGCACGAGACCCACCTCGCTGGCAATGTGGCAGAGGCGACGCACGCTACCATGGAAGAGGAAGCCATCGGTGCCTGCATCCTCCAGAAGTGGCAGAGGAGGAACACGTGCACCCTAACCCGAGAGCAAGCTTGGGCGGTCTGTGCCATTGCCGGACTGCCCACCAAAGAGGAGGAGGATAGTGACGGGGCGGACAACTCCGGTGAGGAGGAGATCCGGCTTGATCCATATTTTTTTAGCGCTACTTCCGCGAGAAAGACGCAAGGGTGTCTGCAAGGGGCAACCGTGGATGATCTTTGCCCATAGCTTAATTACTATGTATGTAAAACATGCCAAATTTTGTAGTTTGATGGCATGTATTGATGTAGCAGTCGGATGTTCGGCTGTATTGAAAGTTTACAATGTATGTGTAATATGGATTTGGGGTTTGCTAATTGAGATACCCGGATGCATAAACAAAAATTTAAGGTGTCCGGTCACTGTCTGCAAACATGCCTGGTCGGGTCTGCGGACGTTTGAGGGGCTGGATTTGATGTATCCAGTTGTAGATGCTCTAAGAGAGTTAAGAATAAAATCAGGGGCTCATCGACCCAATTACAAGAAAACTTATTATCAAAACTAAATGTATTAATCTCATGAGTACTGCACTTACTTTGTGTTGCGTAAACAATGATTGAAATGGATGTTCCTAATTTCTACAATAAGATCCATACAATTCGTGTATATTGTTGTAGCTTCTGTCCATCATGAGTTTGTTCATGTGCATGCATTAACAACTTTCAAAGAATATGATTCTGTGATGATCTGATGTATACCAAGCGATGTTGTGAAAATAAGACCATGCTTCGTAGCAAGAGCTTCCATGGTGGTAGCGCCTAAAGCACAAGAGATGAATGAAAAGGAACCGACAATGAAATTTCCATTGCATCCTGCATGACCGCCCCTATAGCTCCTTCACCTTGATCTCCATGATACCCCTATTAAATGATAGGTTGTAGCATGTCAACTTGTACAAATTATGTGTATGCATGTTTATGCGTGAGTTGTATGAGGAAGTTGTTAGCAAGTCTATCCTTATCTTGTATAGCTTGGACTAGGGGTCAAGACTTCAACAACCTCCTCAACCGCATGTATCTATTGTCCTATATATTAACACGGATGCGTCCCTGGTGAAGATCATCAAACGCTTAATACCCTTTCTTTCATGGTAATCAGAGCCTACCTCGGATTCATCCATGGAGAGCTCCTCCACAAATTCGTTCCCCTCATCTCCTTTTGCACACACCACAACCAAGAAGCTTACGAGAGGGAACAAAGCACTTTGGCGTGCCACCATACTCTCGGCCATCAGGGGGGCACAGATGGCGGCCTTCCTCGACGTTGAGCAAGTGGTGCACCCATGACCATTGAGGTCACTGCCGACGACGGCAAAACCAAGTCCAAGGCTCCGAACCCGGAGTTCGGCGTGTGGTATGAGCGAGATCAGCAGGTTTTCTCTTACCTGTTGACCACGCTGCCACGCGAGATGGCCATCCAAGTTGCAACGTGCCATACTGCAGCTGAGCTGTGGAATACTGTGCAAGGGATGATGGCGTCGCATACCCGCGCACAGACCATCAACGTCAGGATTGCACTGGTGAACCTCCAGAAGGGCAACTCCACCGTCGCTAAGTACGTTGGTAAGGTTAGAACACTTTGTGATGAATTAGCTGCTTCAGGAAAGAAGGTGGACGAGGAAGGTGTTGTCTCTCACATCCTCGCTGGACTCGATGAGGAGTTCGGTCCCGTGGTATCTGCCATGTGTTCATGGGTCGAGCCTGTCGGGGTCCCGGAGCTGTACTTGCAGCTCCTGAGCTTCGAGACTCGCATGAATCTTCATGGCGGGTCCTCTCAGTCGTCTGCAAATGCGGTGGCATGCGGGCGCTTCAACAAGTCAAACTCGTGGCCGTAGCTTCCCCAACAAACAAGGCGGCGGTGGCAGTGGTGACCACAACCACAACTTCTCCAAGCCGCCAAACCGTGGAAACGGGGGAGACGGTGGCAAAGGTGGCGGCAGCGGCGGGAACTACAACAACAATCCCTCTGCTAAGCCAACGGGCCAGATCCGCGGCAAGCTTGGACATCTAGCATGAAAGTGCTGGAAGAGATATGACTCCTCCTATCAGGGAGGGGAAGAGCAGCAGCGGCGGTCGGCGAACATGGCGGCCCCCTAGTATGGAGTTGATACCAACTGGTATCTTAATAGTGACGCGACAGATCACATTACAGGAGATCTAGAGAAGCTGATAGTTCGATATCGCTACACTGGAAACGAGCAAATCCACACAGCTAGTGGATCAGGTATGACTATTGCCCACATTGTTCAATCGCATATATATACCCCTGAACATGATCTTGTTCTTAAAAACATCCTTCATGTCCCTGAAGCTGATAAAAGTCTAATCTCTGCTAGTCGCCTTTCTGTTGACAACAACTCTTTCGTTGAAATTCATCCCTATTCTTTTTTTGTTAAGGATCGGGCAACGAAGAGAACCCTTCTTCGCGGCAAGGGTAGGCGAGGCCTATACCCTATGAAACACATGGAACAAGATGCCAAGAAGCATGCGCTCAGTGTCATTACTCCATCTTCGGATAGATGGCACCAGCGTATAGGGCATCCTTCATCTATTATTGTTAGCAAAATAATTAGCTAGAATAAGCTTCCATGTGTTAGTTTGTCCAATAATGAACTTGTTTGTGACGCTTGTCAAAAGGGCAAGAGCCACCAGTTACCTTATCCGAAATCTATAAGTGAATCCAAGTTTCCTTTGACACTTATTTTCTCTGATGTGTGGGGACCAGCTGTTGAATCAGTAGGTAGAAAGAAGTACTATGTAAGCTTCATAGATGATTTCAGCAAGTTTACATGGATCTACCTAACCAAACATAAGTCAGAAGTTTTTCAAAAAATTCATGACTTTCAAAATCTTGTTGATCGTCAATTCCATCAAAAAATTCTTGCTCTCTAGACAGATTGGGGAGGAGAATATGAGAAGCCAAATTCCTTTTTTACTAAAATAGGAATATCCCATCATGTCTCGTGCCCCCATGCACATCAACAGAATGGGTCAACCGAACGCAAGCATCGTCATATAGTTGAAGTAGGTCTTTCTCTTCTTGCTCAAGCTTGTATACCCCTCAAATTTTGGGATGAGGCCTTTATTGCAGCAACCTATCTTATAAATAGATTTCCTAGCAAAGTTATCAAGTTTGAAACTCCACTTGAAAAAGTTTTCAATGACAAACCCACTTATTCGTCTCTTAGAATTTTTGGGTGTGCTTGCTGGCCCAACTTGCGTCCATACAATGCACACAAACTTCAGTTTCATTCTAAGTGTTGTGCATTCCTTGGTTATAGTAACCTACATAAAGGCTTCAAGTGCCTAGATATTTCCACCTGGCGTGTGTACATCTCAAGAGATGTTGTCTTTGATGAAACAATTTTTCCTTTCTCCAAATTACACCCAAACGCCGGTGCTCGCCTACGGGTTGAGATTCTCCTTTTGTCTCCGGAGCTCTTAAATCCAATAGAGCACGGGGGCAATACATGTGTTGATCAATTGGCAACTAGTCATAACACTGATTCCAGTGAAAAAATGTTGTTTTTGGTCATGAATTTTATGCAAAAACAGCACTTGTTACCTGGCTGCACAGGCACAGGACATGAGGCAGAGATAGGTGCTGATCCCGAGAGATTTGGCGTAGACGCGTCGACTGCAGCGGGCGCAAATCCCAGGGAGGATTCACCTAACCCGAGCGCCGCAGGCAGCCCCTCCGCGCATGACACGCGGGCAGAATCAGGCGCACGAGCGGGTGGGTCTGGCTCACCCTTGTCCTCATGCGACAACAGCCGGCCCGAGTCGGCTGGGCGCGTGACATCTCCTTCACACCATAATGAGGCCGGCGGCCCATCTCGTCATGGGCTGTCATCGATTGACTCCCAGGCGCCTGATCCGAGGCAGATCAACCGCACTGTCACCGAAGGAGATTCTCCTAGCCGGTCGGTATGAGGAGGCGGATCCTCTGTGGCTCCTGCTGGATATGATGCGGTCATAGGAGGTGGATATTTTGCGGTTGGTTCTTCAGGTGCTACTGTTTCTACACGAGAACTCGGTCACAACAAGGTATTTTCAAACCAACAGTTCCCAAAGATGGAACCGTCAGGTATAAGAAAAATTTTAAGTTTGCAAATTTTGCTGCCACTGGTGAACCACAAAATTTGATAGAAGCCTTGAATGACAAGAATTGGAAAAATGCCATGAATATTGAGTATGATGCTCTAATGAGAAATCAACACATGGCATCTAGTGTCACCTAAGCAAGGGAGAAACATTATAGATTGTAAGTGGGTATATAAAATTAAAAAGAAAGTTGATGGCACAATAGACAGATACAAGGCTAGGTTAGTAGCTAAAGGATTCAAACAACGGTATGGTATTGATTATGAGGACACTTTCAGTCCAGTGGTAAAAGTTGCTACTATTAGACTTGTTCTGTCTGTTGATGTCTCCAGGGGATTGAGTCTTTGCCAACTGGATGTACAGAATGCGTTTTTGCATGGCGTTCTCGAGGAAGAGGTCTATATGCGATAGCCACCTAGATTTGAGGATGGGTCAAGGCCACATCATGTGTGCAGGTTGTACAAAGCTCTGTATGGTCTAAAACAGGCACCCAGGGCTTGGTGTTCAAGGTTGAGCTCAAAGCTACAACAACTTGGTTTTCGACCCTCAAGGGGAGACACCTCTCTGTTCTTCTTCAAGAAAGGGAAGGTGATCATATTTATGTTAATTTATGTTGATGATATAATTGTTGCTAGTTCTTCATCAGAAGCCACCTCAGCATTGTTAAAAAATTTGAAAAATGAGTTTGCAATCAAAGATCTAGGAGAGTTGTATTATTTCCTAGGCATTGAAGTTAAAAGATTAGATGAGGGTATTTTGTTAACTCAAGAGAAGTATGCCAAAGATATATTGAGGCGTGTGGGAATGACAGATTGTAAACCTTCCAGTACACCTATGTCAACCACTGAAAAACTTTCATTGCATGAAGGAGAATTACTAAGTCCAGAAGAAGGAACCAAATATAGAAGCACAGTTGGTGCATTTCAGTATTTAACATTAACAAGAACAGATATATCTTTTTCTATCAACAAAGTTTGTCAGTTTTTGCATGCTCCTACTTTTGTTCACTGGACTGTTGTAAAGCGAATACTGAGGTATATTCAAGGAAGTGCTGGAACTGGTCTGACAATATGTAAATCTCCTTCAACAACAGTTAGTGCCTTCTCTGATGCAGATTGGGCAGGATGTCCTGATGACAGGAAATCCACTGGAGGTTTTGTTGTGTTCTTTGGTTCAAATCTTATATCATGGAATGCAAGGAAGCAAGCAACAGTCTCACGCTCTAGCACTGAAGCTGAATACAAGCCTTTGGCAAATGCTACTGCTGAGGTAATGTGGGTAGAGACACTTCTTGATGAATTGGATATTGAAAGACCACGTGTGTCATATTTATGGTGTGATAATCTTGGAGCAACATATCTATCTGCAAATCTTGTGTTTCATGGTAGGACAAAGCACATAGAAATTGACTTTCACTTTGTTCGTGAAAGAGTTGCACAAAAACTTTTGGAAATAAAGTTTATTCCAACTGGAGATCAAGTTGCGGATGGGTTCACTAAACCACTACAAGTTCGACAGCTTCAAGCCTTCAAGAACAATCTGAACCTTGACATGTTAAGATTGAGGGAGGATGTTAAACGATAGGTTGTAGCGTGTCAACTTGTACAAATTATGTGTATGCGTGAGTTGTATGAGGAGGTTGTTAGCAAGTCTATCCTTATCTGGTATAGTTTGGACTAGGGGTCAAGACTTAAACAACCTCCTCAACCGCATGTATCTATTGTCCTATATATTAACACGGATGCGTCCCTAGTGAAGATCATCAAACGCCTTTCTTTCAACCCCCTCCGTAATAAATTATAAGAGTAAGTACAATAGGTTCTAATCGGCGGGCTATAAGCCATTTCAAGTCAGTAAAATCCCAGTTGAAAGAAATAGAAGGTGAGAAAGAGATGCGAGTTGTTGGAGCATTTGGTCAGTAAGAAACGACAAAATCTTCAGATCAGCAGCCCCTCATCTAGACACATGGAAATTCTATCTAAAAGAAGGACTATGGATTGTACAACTCAGGGTTAAAGAAGACAAAGCAGACAAAATTAGGACATGGACTGAACAATTCTTGTAATGGCATCCGTTATATTTCGCAGAATTGGTGTAGGCTAAGGTGTTTGTAACCCCTTTTATGTTTCTTATGTTTTATTATACGAAATATGTATTTGGCAACCTGAATCTTTGTTGCAAAACCGCCACACCACCTGGATGCCGTTCATTTTGATCCGACGAATGCGGCTGGTTCCAGCGAGTTGAACATTTTTTCTGTCGCTGGTGTGTGGGCCATCGCTCCACCCCCCGCTCCCTCGAATCGTCTCCCCTGACGTGCGCGACTTAACACCCTCCCACTCGCCTCAATTGTTTGGTAACCGCACGCCCGCTCCCCTCTCTGCTTCCCTGTCGCTCCCCCACTCTCTCTCCATCGACGGTGAACGGCGGCCCCTTCTCCGGCCTATTCTCGGCGCTAGTCGTCGGTTCCACCAGTGAGTCTCGATCCAATCACCCTCACATCCGTCCCCATGGAGTTTAGTAGTTCCTGCTCTGTTTCTGGATGCCGTTAGTGGCGGAATGTTCGTTGGGTTGGTCGCATGTTAGAACAGACGAGGAATGCGCCCAATGTGTTCAATCTGTGGTGTAGTTGCTATTTGTTAGCCCCTGTTTCGCATGCACATCGTTTTACTGCTTAATTTGCCATTTTCAATTTTGTGGGTAGTTGCGGTCATTTTTTAACTGACCCCCTCTGTTACACGCTTTGATTTCGATTTCTAGGGTTTTCTCTAGATGCATAACCATTATTGTTTCCGTTCATTATTCGCGGCCATTATCCTATGATGATTTTTGCCGTTATTTGGTCGCGGGAAGGGTTTGGTGCGGGGATTTTGCAACCAGTCTCCTCTCTCTGTATCTATGTTGGGCTCCGTTTTATCATGCTCTGTTTATGCTCTTATGGTTGCAGTGAACGCAGTGAATTACCACCCGTATAATTTGGTTGCTGCTGAGAATCCCCTACTGTTTGTGTTTTTATATGCAGTTCATCTCGTTTTGTGTTTAGGCTGTCATGATGGATTGATTGTTATAGCACTATCAGTGGTGTCTCGTTTCATGATGGATTTTGTGTTTCTAACTGATGGTGTGCCATCATTTACTTACCTGATCTTAATTGTGAATATTACCATCAGTGGTGTGAATAATTTATCAGGAGTCCACCGTAAAATTTAAACATGTCCCTGAATTTTCAATACTCAGTGCTGTGATGTCCAATATATGTGTGTGTGTGTGTAAGTTGTTGCCATCCCTAATTTGCAGAAGTTATCTTGCCCGATACATACTTTTTATCAGTGTATCATAAGCAAAAAAAAATCAGGTATTCAATATCTAGTAAAAGCACACATTATTTTTTTCTCCCTTCTCTGTTGTGCATGAGTTATCTTGTTGTATGTTCAAAAGTTACCAATGTATCATAAGCAATATGTGTGTGACTATTAATTCAGCAGCTATGCATCCTTTATGCTCACTTTTTTCTCTTTGTTATTTTTGTGTGTCAGGTCACAATGCCAAGGAAGCACAAGTTAGATGGTGACATTGAGGAGGTGAACCCCTTAAAGAAGCATAAGCCTCCCGCAGATCGAAACAGGGCTTCTCCTAGTGCTCTTGTGACTGCTTGTAAGGACATGTCAGATGAGAGAATGTCCGCGATTGATGACATGGATTTCACTAGTCTGAGGAATATCAAGTGTGATAATCTCTTTAATCGGTTTTCTCAATGGCTTGCTGGTCTATATGACCCTGATTCCCGTGAGGTCATTGTACCTGGTCACGGAAGCTTACCGGTCAATGAAGAGTCTGTGCATCGGATAATGGGGGTGCCCCGAGGTGATATTGCGGTAGATTTCAAGGTTCCTACAGATGCACAGCTTGAGCTTGCGGGAGATCTTTTTGGTGATCTTGGACATGCTCCTAAAACTGTGGATGTATTAAATCTTATCTTGAGCACTAACCGGCATGATGACAATTTCAAGCGCTTGTGGCTTGCTGCCAGCACTATGATGGCGCCGACAACTTCCAACAAGATCAGCACCAGATGGTATCCTGTGTTGGTAAGCACATCCAGCTGTCTTTCTAGTTCGCACTTATCATTTGTATTTCTTCTCTTTTTTGTTTTTTACCTGGTAGCTTTTTTGCTTTTTAGTCTGATGATTATGTACCTATGCACTTGATAACTTTCCCTGCTTTGGAGTGTGGTAATTTTTGTCCCTTGATTTTTTTATGATCTGAAGTGTGGTAATTATGTAGTAATGCACCTGATAACCTTTTTCTGCCTTGTAATATGGTAATTTTGACTTACTTCTTAATAATGTGGTAATTTTTGTACTTATGTACTTGGTAATTCAATGCTTTAATAGTGTGGTAAGTGTTTACTTATGTCCCCTGCTAACTTTTATGCATACATGCCTCTTTTGTTTCATGTGTTTTCTGTTTTTTCACAGCAAAATATTGGCAATGTAAAAAACCTCAACTGGTGCAAATTTATTGCGGATCAGCTTCACAAAGCCCTTTCAAAAGGAAAGCCTACGATGGGCTGCCTCCTATTCTACAATGTTAGTTCCCCTATTCTTTTTGTTCCCATGATTTTTGGGTTGTATATCTTATTCCGCCAACCAGCTAGCTGGTAATGACCTTTTTTTGTTTTCCAGCTTCTGTATATAGATGCTATTGACTTAACTGGCCTTGGTATCATCTTGCCTAATGGTCCTTTTGCAATTAACATGTGGACGAATGAGCTGGCATCGAAAGTTCTTCGGATGGATGTCCAGAGGGACAAGCTTTCTTATGGGAAATTACTGATAATTTGATATTGTCATTTTTCTTACCTTCTATGTATTGCCATCTGATTTATCATGATTTTTATTTGTTTTTTATCATATTTTTTCAGCTCAAGCCCCAATATGGCCCAATACTATTGCTTGTTTGGTGGCTTACAAGGTCTCGATAAATTCATGTGTGTTCATGCACCGCAAAACTGTACTGAACAGGTATTTTACCTTTTTTGTGTGTTTGAATATTTTTCTTTTCTCTTTCCTGGTAAACATTGTTATAAAGACCTGGTAACTTTTACTGTTTTTAGGATGGTAACCTTTTTTATAGTTTGGATTCTCACTTGGATAATTTCTTTTCAGCTTATCTATGTGTTGTATTTTTAGTAGTTTTTGCATGGTAATTCATGTCTCTCACAACCTGATTACTTATTTTTTTCATTCATGTTTTTCCTATCAGAAACTTGCTAAAGCTTCTGCTATTGTGGGTCGCTTTTCGTCTGGCATGGTCGGCCTCCTGGGTGGTCTTGTTAATGAGTTCATGTCCTAGGATGACGAAGACAACTCAGGGATGTCCCGTCTGTTAGAGAGCCAACTCAAGGGTTTATCTTCTGCTGCCGGGAAGACTGCAAGCACCCGTTCTGCATCCCGCTCACCTGAAGTAAAAGATATCGGCAAGCAAACTGTTGAAGGTTCAGATTCTGATCATGAGCATGATGATGGTGGCGGTGATGGTCACTCTGACGAAGATCTAGATTTTCACGTTCATTACCATGGTTCTTCAGGTGGTTTTGATGCTTTCGGTAGCGGTGGACCAAACGCCCATGAGGCTTCAGGTAGTGGGGGTAGTGGTGGACCGAACGCCCATGAGGCTGCAGGTAGTGGGGCAGTGAATGCGGATGTGGGTGCAACCATTTTCGCAACTGCCAATGTGTCGGTAAGGTCAGCTGGAATTGATGGAACCACCACTCCTGCAAGAACCGACCAGCCTCTCGAGTCTCAGATTATGCTTACTGCATGTTCCGGGAATGTATCTAGTGATGGATTGCGTAACCAGCCAGATATGACGGATACTCAAAATGAGGCTGCTGTTGATGCTTCCGTGAAGAGGTGCGGTTCTTCTCTTGTCCGTAACTTGGATAAGCAATATTCCAGGCGTCGCAAGAAATTACGCCTACCTTCTCCGCCCATGGCCACTGGTACAACTGTTTCTGACCAGCCATAGTTGGATGATGCACATCGTTGTATCAAGGCAATGGTCATCAATGAGCTTGGCATTGTAGGCCCTGATAAGGGCATTAACTCAGTAATTGCCGATCCCACGCGGAAGAAGCAACATCCTCGCAAGTGAGTTTCTTATCACGTTTTTATATTGCATTTTTTGTTAGCTGTTTCTGCATGATAACTTTTTGTACATATTTGGATGTTGTTACTCTTTTGTGTTAGAACTTTTTCTAGTACCTACCTTCTGATAATTAGAAGTAACTGTGTCTGGTAAGTTTTTATTCCTCAATAAGCCTGTGTTCTTGTCTAAAACGATTAGTAATTATATCCTGGCAAGGCTGATAACTTTTAGTAGTTATTTTCATGATAATAACTTTAGTTTTTTATTTGAACAAGATGTAGTTTAACTTTGTTTGCATGATAATTTTAGTAATTATATGCTGGTAAGCATATGTTCTTTTCTCTGGTAACATTTTTCTCATGTGCACTATATCCTGTTCAAATAAATTGTCAGGGTTTTGGATGCTCCATCTATTAGTGTTGTCGGCCTTCAGCAAACGCGGTCTACCAGTGTGGGTGTCACGTCTGAGGTGGTACCTAGTAATCTTACACGTTCTTCGGCAGATGTTGACTCGTCTGACACGTCATGCAGGTGATTATGAATGCTATTTTTCTCACTATGGGAAATCTAAATGATTTTCTCTATTTGTTTATTTTTCTTGGTATATTAGGTGAATATATACCGGTAATTTAACACTTTTATGCGTGGTATCACAAACGGTATGGAAAGGGCTGGTAGTTTTTATAGTCAAAGCTCCTGTAAGATTACTGTTATTTTTAGCATGATAAATTTGTTGGTAACTTTGTTATCTTCATAGTTACCATCTTCATTAATGATTCATGATGATATTGATTTTTTGCATTATGTGGTAACCAAGTTGGTCATATGCTGATAAATAATGTGAATACAAGCTGGTAGATAATGCAAATATAATCTGGTAACTAATGTCGATATAAGCTGCTAACTAATGTTATATTAGCTGGTAACTAATGTTACTATAAGCTGGTAATGTTTCTTTTCTTGTACGGCATAATTAATATGGTACTATATATCTGATCTGATTATTTTGTACATTTTTCATGATAAGTATAACTCCTTTTTACAACCTTTTATTTTTTGCCTATGTGTGCAGCAAGAAGACCATGATTGCTGTGAGAAAGGTTAAGAAGTCTTCTAAAGTTGCAGTTGCAACTAGGTCTTCTCCTCATTTTGCTTCCAAGGACCCGAAAGATGATTTTAAAGACTCGCCCGTGGTGACTTCTCCAATGGCCGTTGCGCAAGATGATGCCCCTGTGAGGAATTCACCAGATGCTGGTTTTGGAGCTGTGGAAGAGCTCGTGGCAGCAGCCACTATTACTCAAGTGGTTGAAGAGATTGCCAATGTTGTTATTGGCAATGAAGCTGAAACTTCTGCTGATCAAGCTCAAGGAATTGCTCCTACAGGTAGTGCTGCCGTAGCTGAAGATGCCCAAGCTCCTGTCAAAATACCATGTGTCGGGGATATACCCCGTGGTATGACCCGGCCGGAAATATGACCCGGCCAGACTGGCGACTCATTAAGTGACCCACCCGGATCTCTCCACTCACTAATGATCCGGCCGGGCCTGGTGACTCATTGGTGACCCGGCAGGCGGGTCAGAGAAATAACAAGGCCCAAGGCTTAGAAGGCGGCTTATGAGAAGACCGACTCAAGGTGCGTGTCCGGTGGGCCGGCTTAAGAGAAAAGCATAAGGAATATTCCCTTGCAAAGGAAGCAAGACTAGGACTCCACTTGTAATAGATTAATCCTAGTCCTACTAGGACTAGTCATGTAACCCACCCCTTCAACTTATATAAGGAGGGGCAGGGCACCCCATGCGAAAAAAGGGGGAAAACAGACAAATCGATAGCTCTCGAGATAGAGGTAGCGAAACCTCACCCTTATAACCGTGAGCATCATCATGATCAATATCAATGAAGCAGGACGTAGGCTTTTACCTCCACCGTGAGGGGCCGAACCTGGTAAAACCTCGCGTCTCTCGTCCCACTCAACTCTCTCAAGTTACCACATAGATGCGTTGGCCTCATGACTAAGTCCTCACACTAAGGACATCTGCCGTGACAAATCCACGACAGTTGGTGCCCACCGTGGGGCCTGCGCACGGTGGTGTTGAGTTCTTGGAGGGATTTCTCCTAGGGATCGAGGAGCTCGCAATTTTCCGGATGAAGAAGAGCCGGTTTGAAAGGATCTGCATCAGTTTTAGGATCATCGGACCAGATTGATGATCTGTGGGGTTTAAAGGTTAAACAAAAATTTAGGGCTATGCCGTGAGTCGCCGCCTTTACAAGTCGAATCCGATTGGAGATCAATTTCCACTACTGCTACCGCGCATTGCCGAGACGGACAGGAGTTCAGAGGATTTTTTCCTTTGCTTAGGCATTGTGCCGTACGCCATGGAATCGGTCCAATGGCAAATTTTCCATAGAGAAAACAGATCTCTGCTGCGATCGGGTAAACCAGTTTGATTTTTTCTGCGGATGCTTCATGTACTCAAGTCCCACATATTTAAAATACCGAGGGAAGCGACCGTCATTACTGTTGTTGTTTTTTCTGGTGTGAGAACCGAGTCAAGTCCGAAGAATGCTCAAGCACTTCCACTGTTCCCCACTAGTACGTACATGGCAAAGGAAAGGAGGAGCTGCTAACCGTTCCAAAGTACTACTAGTATCATGGACATGGAAATCAAAAAGGATACGAGCCCACGACCCTGAGGACACGGATCGAGGATGGTCAAACCGATAACGACCAGGACGAGCACAAGGACCAGGGGATTGACTCAGACTCCGCAGGCCTCACCGTCCCGTCTCCGCGGAGCCGCCGCATCATTCCGAGCCGTTCTCACCCCGAGTCGCCATGCAGTGACCCGCCTGGCTCCACCATTGCTCTGAACCGTCCAGAGCCATTCCGTCAACTTGCCTTCGAGCCAGCTGCCGCCTCTGCGCCGTGGCCTGACCCGCGCCGCCGCGCCTCAAGCCGGCCCGGCCTTGCAGCCGTCTCCGCCGCGGCATTAAGTCACCGGTCTCGTTCCGAAGTTGCCAAAGGGCCTCAAGCCGCCGCGACCCTCGGCCGCGAGTCGCTGTCCTACGCCGCTCCGCTGAGCCGCCCGTCCGCGGCCTTGAGCCGCCGCTTCCGCGGCCTTGAGTCGCCACTCGCCAAGGGCAGGCCCCTGTTCCGTGGTACTGAATGACTAGCTGCGTAAAGTTGCCCTCGCCGATATCGCTGCCGACGCCGCCATGTGCCTCCACCTCGCTGGCCCGGCCGCCCTTGTTGCCAAGCCGCCGCTGTTGCCTCGCCGAGCTGTTCCGCATCCAAGAGGAGAGTCATCGGCTCCTGTGTTTTTTTTCTCTGGCTTTGGTTATGGCTGCTGCTGTTTCCACGTTGGTCAAAACAAGTCACCTCAACTACTGATGGTACTTGCACCAAGCGAGATCAAGGGTACTGCACCCCTTGGCTGCTAGTACTACTACTGTTGCTACAGAAGCACTAGTACTAATTGGCTGATCTAGTACTAGTTGTTGTGAACTGCTACGTCCACTACACGATACTACCAGGCGTTATCTTTCCTATCTATTTTTTACATATTAATTTATCCTGAGAACAATTACTCTTTCTTGCAATATATTTTGGGCAGGACAATTATACATTATAAAGGTGTCGCAAAGGGGCGTGCGCCGAGATTATTTTTGCACTCGCGCTTGTCCATGCCGTGCTGCTGGATGGATACGTGCGCAAGTCGCCGCCCCCGCTACATCAACACACGCGACTGACTCATCGTCCGCGCCCGCGGCCGACTCGCCCGCGTCCGAAGCCGTTTCGAACGCTGCGGCTGACTCTCCCGTCCGCGCCGGATTACAACGCTGCTGCCGACTCACCCATCCGCGCTGCCTCTGAACGCCCGCAGCCGACTCATTCGTCCGCGCCAGCTTACAATGTCGCGGCTGACTCATCTGTCCGTGCCTGCGGCCCACTCGCCCGCCTTCGTGCCGCCTCTAATCCTGCGGTTGTCTTTAACGTCCGCCCTCGAAGTCTGGTCTACATCAATACACTGGAGCTGCACCTGTTTGCACGAGCTGTTTAATGAGCGCATGCAAGTTGCCGCTCCTGCAGCCTGGTTTATTCCAACAACTCTGATGCAAGCCATAATATGTTATCAGCCTCCGCCTGCATCGGATGGCTCAATGGACAGGCGCACAAGTCGCCGTCACTGCAGTTTGATTAACTTCAACAGCCAGTAGGGATTGGAGGGAAAGTAACCCGGTCCTGGAGGCTACTACCATATTGGTGAAAAATTCAAAAGGCCGTCAGACAATTTCCGGTTTAAAAAGTGCCTGGCAGTCAAAAAAGTTCCGGCTCAATAGAAGAGTTCCGGGTTATAAGAAAAGATTCCGGTTCAACATCCGGTTCAAGAGGAATTCATCTCTCGCAAGTTCGAGTTCTCGGAAAAATTAAAGGTTGCCAAAGAGAACTTGCTGCAGTGCGCAACTCAAACATGGGTATCCTGCCTTATTGGCTTATCACATTATGGGTCATTTGGGGGCTTCCTGCTCAATGAGCATAGCTGTGCTTACCCTCTTGATCCGGCTTACACGCCTTGTTACAAATCGCTTGGGGGCTTCCTGCTCAATGAGCATAGCTGTGCTTACCCTCTCGATCCGGCTTACACGCCTTGTTACAAATTGCTTGGGAGCTTCCTGCTCAATGAGCATAGCTGTGCTTACCCTCTTGATCCGGCTTACACGCCTTGCTACAAATCGCTTGGGGGCTTCCTGCTCAATGAGCATAGCTGTGCTTACCCTCTTGATCCGGCTTACACACCTTGTTACAAATCGCTTGGGGGCTTCCTGCCTAAAACAAAGGTTACCAAAGAGAACTTGCTGCAGTGCGCAGTTCAAACATAGGTATTCTGCCTTGAGGGCTCATTATAGGTCACTTGGGGGCTTCCTGTTCAATGAACATAGCTATACTTACCCTCTTGATCGGCTTGTATGCCAGGTGTAAACACCAAATTCCGGGTTATCCTGCCTGTATGTCTGCCACTCCGCCCAGGTAATCCTGGAATGACCCGCCGTACTCTTGACAGTCAATCTTGTCATAAAGACCCTGAACTTGTCAAGGTTAAAATGACGGTTGGTCATGTGAGGCCCGGCTTACAGGTTTGAATGAAGGATTAACTCAGTGGTTGTGCGGCCCATGAACAACACTTGAGATTGAGGCTTGGCGGCCTATGAAAGCCCTATTTTTCTGGTTTGTTATTTCTTTTGAACATTGTTTGAATTCATATCCATATACCATATTAACATATGGTTTAAAACAATTCAGGCCATGTAGCCTTAATCTTTATGACTCATATTTGAGCATATTTGGGGGTTTTGATAACCCGTCCTGGCTTTGGACATTAAGCCACCAGTATACTTTGATTGCGCAATTGGAATTATGCGCTTATAAATCTTTGGGTTGTCACCCTCACTGGATATGGCGATGTAAGCCGGCAGTATAAGTCAATTCTACAGGTATGTTTTCCTGGTTATATAAATATGCGAGGTTTGATAACCCGCCCTGGCTTTTGACTTTAAGTTGCCAGTATGTTTAGGCTTGAATGGCCTTAATTTTAGTCTTTTCCATAATTACATAAGACTATATTTGGGTTGTTACCCGCCCTGGCTTTTGACGTTAAGTCGCCAGGGCATATGTTGTTTAAACTTTGTGCAGAACATGCAGAGCTATGGCTTACATAAATGATTAAGTTCAAGCCCATCATCAAAGATTAAAATTGGTGTTTCAAAAGGGTTATCAGTTCTTGAATTTTACAAAGGGTATAAGCCGCCGGATTACAAAAATCCCGGATTACAATGAATGCGCATTAATTCGCCATCAGCCAAGAGCCATTGAGTATTTAACTCTGGATTTACTTGTCAACAGACAAGATCTTATGATTGAGGTTTTTCATACCGGATTATGTTATTCAAATCTTTAATAGCCAACATGGCTGGATTTTTATTATGGTTATCAATAACCAGTATTATGATTGAGGTTTTCAAAGCCGCTTCAGGGCAATGGCTATTATTTCTTTATCCAAGAATACCGGCTCACAGCAGAGAGCATGGTTCAATATTGATATATAAGGCATTCAGCAAACATCATCCGGACAGTGGATATGATTTATTTTACAATGGAAGGAATAGTCCCAAGTCGCTGCAGGCATACGACCCGGCACTTGGGGGCTATATTATTCAAATCAAGATTAAATTAAGTATGCAAGTCCCATGTCACTGCAAGCATGCACCTTGGCACTTGGGGGCTAATGCAAGGTCATTTTTAATTTGCCTCATTGAAGACCCGACCCATCACATAGTGATGAGCCGGCCCTTGGGGGCTACTAATTGCTGCTGTCAAAGGTAACCCGAAACTTGGGAGCTACATCATATGATGTTATTTTTTGAAGTACATATAAAGTCCCAGTTCAGTATTATCTTACTGAGCCGGCCCTTGGGGGCTACACATTGCTGCTTAAGTCTACATAATCAAATCTACAAAGTCCCTGCTCATTATTGCATAATGACCCGGCACTTGGGGGCTACACATGGGAAGTACAAAGTGTTCATTTTATGGTTGGCGACTTACATGAACAATTTCAAAGTTGCAACATTTATATTGAAGCAAGTCTTAAGCTATCACTATGTTTTCCTCTTAAGACTTGGGGGCTACAGATGATATGCATATCAGGGAGGAATATCTTCAAGTTCTCAGTTTTTTGAACAAACCAGGTATTATATTCTCAGTTTTGGCCTGGATAACTCAAGAAAGTCAATTACATGACCCGGTGTCAGCAACAATCATTACCCGGCATTATCAATCATAACCCGGCAATTTCGAGGATCACAACTTGACAAGCTCTAGCATCATTAAGCCAGAGTATTCAAAAACTGGTTCAGCTCCAGGAGGACATCTTGAGTCCAATATTTTTATTAAGTCAGAGCATTGAAGGCCAACTCAAATGGATTCTTTTTTATAATATTTTTCTACAAGCAAATTGACTATGAAGCTGGCCTATTGACCCGGCCATTTCAGACGAAGTACCAGGATCTTTTGCATTGGCAAAGTTTGAACATATCTGCTAAAGGTGATTTGCTATGAAGTCATGAACGCATATCAAGAAGGAAATGACAAATATCAAGAAGGAAATGACAAAGGACTTAAGGATGATCAGGTGCCGGTTCAGAAAAACTTTAACCCGGAGCACAACCTATCAGATTTGTTCTTGTGTTTATTTTGCAGTATCAGTTTAACACGAATAAATCCAAATTAAACTGGGGGCTAATGTCGGGGATATACCCCGTGGTATGACCCGGCCGGAAATATGACCCGGCCAGACTGGCGACTCATTAAGTGACCCACCCGGATCTCTCCACTCACTGATGACCCAGCCGGGCCTGGTGACTCATTGGTGACCCGGCCGGCAGGCGGGTCAGAGGAATAACAAGCCCCAAGGCTTAGAAGGCGGCTTATGAGTAGACCGACTCAAGGTGCATGTCCAGTGGGCCGGCTTAAGAGGAAAGCATAAGGAATATTCCCTTGCAAAGGAAGCAAGACTAGGACTCCACTTGTAATAGATTAATCCTAGTCCTACTAGGACTAGTCATGTAACCCGCCCCTTCAACTTATATAAGGAGGGGTAGGGCACCCCAAGGAAAAAAAAGGGGAAAACAGACAAATCGATAGCTCTCAAGATAGAGGTAGCGAAACCTCACCCTTGTAACCATGAGCATCATCATGATCAATATCAATGAAGCAGGACGTAGGCTTTTACCTCCATCGTGAGGGGCCGAACCTGGGTAAAACCTCGCGTCTCTCATCCCACTCAACCCCTCTCAAGCTACCACATAGATGCGTTGGCCTCATGACTAAGTCCTCACACTAAGGACATCTGCCGTGACAAATCCATGACACCATGTGTTCAAGCTCAAGTTGAATCTGCCCAATCCACTGTGGCAGAACCAGTTGAAACCGAAGCTGCAGTAGGTGTGGAAGCTCAAGCTGGGGATGACCAAGTCGCTGCCCAAGAATTCAGCAGTAATGCAGATGTAGAAGATGTTGTTGCTGAGAGGGCTTACTGGGATTTCACCCCACCATCTTGCTCTCTTGGCCTAGATTTTGGCCTTACACCGCCAGGACCAGATATTACTACGACGGGCGCAGTCCCAGTTGTAGTACCAACACCGTCCCCAGCAGTTCTTTCGATAACTCAAGCACCAGTAGTGGACCCAGCGGATAACAATGCTCCCCAAGACCGAGCAGCAGCATCCCCAATTGATCAGATGGCGGCAACACCTCATGATTTAAAGATTGCAGGAGATAATCCTGTTGACGCTAAGCCGGTTTCATGCTCTGAGCCTGCTGACATTGGTAAGTGAAGGCATTTATGTGTCTTCGCTTTATCACAAAAGAGTGATGGGATGGATGTCTGCTTTTCGAAGACCTTTTTATGCTTTCAGTTTGCTCCTTATCTGTCTATTTATGCTCTTTTTATCCTATGTATGGACCCCCCCACCCCCCACATGTAATGACTTCTGCTTTTGCGTGTGTGCTATGAAATGAACTATGTGTTTTCGTTTCACATTCGCTCTTTTCCTTTGTATGTTGTCTGGTCTGTGGATGTATTATATGTGGTTATTATTGTTCATTATTCCTGGTAACATTACTAACATCTAACTGATAATTATAGCGCTCTACTTTTTTTGCCGCTAACTGCAACTACATGAAAGATATTGTACTTTTTTTTGCTTACCATTTAATCGTACGGTAACTTTCACCATGATAACCTTTGCGAATGCTATGCTGGTATTTTTTGTGCTAACTAGTTACCTACATGGTTTCATTTTTTGTGCTAACTAGTTACCTACATGGTAACATTTTTTTATCACACCCAGGTAACTATATTTGTTTGCTTGTGGAGTTGCTTGTGGAGGTGGTAACTATAACATCCAAGTGATTTTTATGCTATAACTACTGAACTAATTAACCATATGATCCCCTGATAACTTCTGCTACCACCATGCTGATAACTTCAACCCTTTTTCTTTTTTGTTGCTGAAAATACATGCCCCCCTTCCCCTGCACACACACACCATTCTAATACATTCATGCTGACCCTTTAACTGTCCTGACCCCCCTCATTTTCTTCCCTTTTTCTCTCTACAGTAATTATATCATCAAGCTGTACTAACTATCACTTTTTTCTTTAGTTGTTTTTCCACATATTTGACATTTCTTTTTTCGGTTCACAAACTGACCTGATCCCAAATTTTTGAAGAGCATCGAGTTCAAGTTTATGATGCGGATGTTGAAGACGACGATGTAATTATGTGGGTTGAAAAAGTCGAACGTGCCACTGTTAGAGCAAAAGCAAATTACGCTTCTGTAAAAGGTACTGATAGGAAGATTTTTTGTAACAACCATTTTCCTACTGCCAACTTTGATAACATTCATTATGTTCATGTTGATAATTTACTGTTCTTAACTCTGATAAGTTCTTTTCTTTTTGTTTCCCCATAATATTTCCTTTTACCAATCCCAACACTGATAACTCCCTTCACTTTTCTTCTAGACCACCCCATCTTCCCTGAATTTGTTACACCAGTTATTCAACCCCCAATGGTATTCATTCATCCAGTGTGACTCCTAAATCGTTGTGACGACCCCGGCTTAATTGTGCACTAATCATACACGCAAATGCGCACGATCAAGCCTAAGGACTCACTTGAAGATATCACAACACAACTCTAAAACATAAATAAAGTCATACAAGCTTTATATTACAAGCCAGGGCCTCGAGGGCTCGAATACATAACTCGATGGCATACAAGCGTCAGCGGAAGCATTAGATATCTGGGTACAGATATATTACAGAGAGAGAGAATTAGGCCTTCACAGAGGCGGGGTAAAATAAAATACTACGATCGAAAGGCGTAGGCCTCCTGCCCTGGACCCTCCGATCCTACTCCTGGTCGTCAGTCGGCTCCTCGTAGTAGTAGTACTCGCCAGGCGGGTAGTAGTACTGGTCGTCGGCTGGGGCGTCTGGCTCAGGGGCTCCATCGTTTGGTGGCATCAAATGGAATATGGGGAAAAAGAAAATAAAGCAAACGTGAGTACTCATCCGAAGTACTCAGCAAGCAAGGATCTACACTACATATGCATCATTTTCAAAGGGGGCTGTATATGTGGACTGGGCTGCAGAAATGCCAGAATAGAGGGGGAAGCCTAGTCCTATTGAAGACTAGCATCTTCAACAATCTTCGACAGTCTTGCAGCAATAGAAGAGATCAGATGAACATAATGTAAAGTAGTAGTAGTAGTATCATCAACCTCGACCTGAGATCCTTTCTCGACTCCCTGCGAGAAAGCAATCCCAGAGCCGTACTATCCAGCTCTCATCACATGTTCTAGTTGTACCGATCGGGATACAACTCCGAGTGTCCGTTACCGTAGGACAGGCTATCGATAGAAGTTTCTTCCCTGCAGGGGTGCACCAAGTTACCCACCACGCTCGCTTAACTTCGGCTGAACACACTTTTCTGGGTCATGCCCGGCCTCGGCTAAGCAACACGCCGCAACCCGACCTAGGCTTATAAGAGAGGTCAGCACGCCGGACTAAACCTATGCCCCCAGGGGTCTTGGGCCATCGCCCTGGGAACTCCTGCACGTTACAGGGCCACCGAGAGCAGACCTAGCAACCCCTTATACAAGCGCGGTTGCGTTCCCAGTCCAACTCGGCGTGCGCCGCTCCTTACTGACGTCAAACAAGCTTCGGCTGATGTATACGACGCAGAACGCCCATACTATGCCCACGTGATGGTTAGTGCTATCGGGCCAGAGGCCCCACGGATCAAATATCCAAACCGTAGTGGATTAGGAGCGCGCGGAAACGAGCAGAGACTCACGATCGATGTGACCCCGTCGCCCCGTCTCGAGGACTTGCGGCAAGGGCTAAGAATGCCTGGCCACGCCTCGTAGTTATCTCGCGGGCACCATCCAGGTCAACCCGACTCCCTATCACTTCGCAATAAGCTCGCGCGGGTACCCCTCAGGGCCGACCCGTCTTTAGTATCGTGGTTTAGTGCAAGTCAAATCAATAACAGTATCTGTGTGTCTGACACCAGGGGAATCCTGAGGAATCACCCTCAATGGAATCCCACCTGATGTTAAAGTCAAGGTGAACGAAGGAGGAATCACCCTCGAGGTCCACACTTGAGGAGTTGCGCGACGATGTCATTATCGGGGGTGGTGTAGGAGGAATCACCCTCGCTTACCACGACCGAGTAACTAACCTACAAGGTTAACATCAGAAGTGCTGACGAGGTATCACCCTCGGCACTCGACGGTAACCCAGCAGTGTCGGCAACTAAGGGGAAGTGATGTGCGGTGCCAGGGTCTGGTCTTCAATCCCGATGATCGGGTCTTCTGATGTCCAGCAGGGCAGTCGGGATCAAGTGGGGGTCTCTGCCGTGTCTCTACCCAACCTATACTAATCAGTCTAGGATAACCATCAAGGTAGCAAGGCAGGTTACAATAATCAGGCTATGCAGCAGATATAGGAAAACAGTAGCAGTAGCAGTTCTAATGCAAGCATAAGAGAGAAGAGAATAGGCGATATAGGCATGCTCAAAATGGGGGTGCTTGCCTGTTTGCTTGGCAGGTGAAAAAGAAACTCCGACGGTGTAGTAGTCGATTTCCAGGTCATCATCAGCGGCCTCGGGGTCTACCGGGAAGAAAGGGGGAGAAGAAACAATATAAATACATAGCAACATATGCATGACAATACGATACGCGATGCTAGAGGTGGCCTAACGTAGTGCTACACGACAACGGTGAAGGAGGAGATCATCCGGGAATGTTTTCCCGAAGTCTGGCCTTTCCAGACAGATGAAACGGAGGAGGACGGATGCAGGTTCACTATGCTAGGAACGCATGACAGACGAACGGTCTACGTATTCGGATGCGTCTCGTCGTTCTGAGCAACTTTCATGTTTTAACTTTTTCGATCCGAGTTACGGTTTATTTTCTACGAATTTTCAAAGTTTTAGCAATATTCTAAAATTACTGGATTTATTTTAATTAGTTAATTCGAATTATAAACAGTGCATTTACTTTTTAAACTCAGAGTCAGCCAGCCACAGTCAATGACATGTGGGGCCAGTCAACAGCTGACTCAGCAGTCAACATTGACCAGGTCAAAGGGTGAACAGTGATGGTAGGGCCCAGGTGTCATTGACACAGAGGTTAATTAACCTATTTAATTGAGTTTAATTAGTGGTGGGGTCCCACTATCAGTGTCACAGGGAATTAATTAGAGTTAATTAAGCGCTACAGTACATGGGTCCTGCATGTCAGTGTCACATGTATTAACTGAAGGGTTATTTGCGGTGGGGCCCGCTGTCGGTGACTATTAGGGTCTGTGGGTTAGTACTAATTAGGGGTTAGGCCCTAATCTCACCAGCTGACGGCCGGGGCCTAGCTACAGCGACCCGGGCCGGTTGACTCGGTCGCGCGCGCGCCGGCGACGAGCGCCCGGGACGGCGGCGACGGGCGGGATTCGTCCTCCGGCGTCCAAATCGCGCGCGGAAGGAGGCGTTCGAACGAGTGCGAAGTGGGGCGTCTAGTGGTGGTAGTAGTTCGACCCGAGGTGGCCAGATTCGGCGCCACCGACGAGGTCCGCGGCCACCGGAGCTCGGGCAGGGGTGAACCCAAGGCCACGGAGCACGGTAGGCGGCGCTGGGGGTGGCGTTCGTCTCCTGGGGGCGCGCTGAGCACGGCGCGGGGCTCGGACGCGAGCTGCGCGGGCGGTGGCCGCGGTGGTGAGGTAAACGACGGCGACGAGCTTCGTCCATGGCAGGGCAAGCGAGGCGGCGCAGAGAGGGGGAAGGGGAGAACGGGAGCTCACCCTGAGAGCGCACGGGGGCTCGTTGTGAGTTTAGTAGCTGCAGCGCGCTTGAGGTCGACGGAGAAGGTGCCGCGCCGACGAGGAAGAAGAAGGTGACGCGGCGGCACTGCAGTGCCTCCCCAGCTCGCGCGCGTGGTCGGGGCGAAGGGTCGGTCGAAGGCGAGGCTTCTGGCGAGCTCTCCAGCGGCGTGGAGCACGGTGGCTGCGACAGGACGCGGTGGCCGGCGACGGACGCGTCGGGCGTGGCGGATCTGGAGAAGGCGAAGAGCGCAGGGAGGGAGAGGGGAAGTGGTTGGGGACGTCCAGGGGCTCGAGGTCGTCGACCTTATCCCCTCCCGTCGACCCTGGGGATGCACGCGTTGAGGAACGGCTGGCGGCGTCGGCTCGGCCACAGCCATGGCGACACGAGCAGAAGAGGACGAAGCAGCAGATGGGGATGGGCTGGTCCTCGACTACAGTGACAGGTAAGTGGCCTTTTGGCCTTTTCTTTTTATTTCGGTTTTTCTTTTTGTTTAGCAGAGAGAGAGAAATGGAATTCTTTGAGCAACTAATTCACTTAGGAGAAATATGGGAGATGTCCCAATAAATCCCTGGTGATTTTAAACAGTGCCACAAAAAGTTGGGAGGCCAAAGGAATAGGTTAGATATTTTTAGAAATTGAAAAGGACAGATTAAGTGCTGCTGGACTACTGTTATAATGTCCAGGGGCATTTTGGGAATTTATATGAAGTTGGTTTCAATTTTATAAATGCCTTGGGAATAGTTGCAACATTATGGACATTTTAGTTTGGCTGTTTGAAGAAATATTTATTTGACTTGAGTTTGGAATTTGAATTTGGAGTTGAATTATTTTTCTTATGGAATAATGATGATGACTTGGCATGATCAGAGGGTGATCACTGTGGTGAGAGCCTGGGGATGTTACAAATCTCCTCCACTACAAGAAATCTCGTCCCGAGATTTAAGTAGGGAAGTAAAGGGTAACTTCAGAAGAACTGACCTTTGCAAGGTCGATCATCTGGTGAACAATTCAGGGAGTGAGGCAGAAGAATCTGTCGAGTTGAAACTTAAGGAAACATCAAGAGCAAAGTATGAAGGTACAATAAGAAATTTCAATCGAATGGACATTCAATCGATACCTGAACAAAGTGTGAACAGGGGTTCAGGGTATCGAGGGTAGATCATCTCTCGAGGGGTGACTCGGGATAACTCACATAGTCAAAATCAAAGAATACCTCGGAATCAAGAATATACAGGAGAGTCAGGTTCCGATCATGTGGAACTGTGGTGGGGTGTCGATCAAAAGTAGGGAGATCGGTGACATCTTACCAGTCTCGATAACAAGGTATGCCAGAGGGTAGCCTGTCAGTTATGTCGGTGGCAACATCGGTACCAAGGGCGAGGGGCGAAGAGAACCCTTTTCCTGCTCGTTGAACGAGGCGGACCAATAGGCAAAGTTCTCGTCCATCGGTGGCTACCGGAATGTCATCAACAATAGTAACAGGGTTTCACTGGCGTAGTTGTAGACCGATATGTTTTCATAAGCAGAGAATTTATCTCTGCCCAGACAATTAGATTACAGGAAAGGTTAAAAAAAACAATGGAAAGGAAAATGAAATTATCGGATTCAACAGACCAATGAAAAGGATAGATGTGCCTATACACAAGAATTAGGGGTATATCCATTCCAGGGAAAAGTAGAACACGATATACCTGAACAGTTCAGCCGGTACAAAACCATTTAGATAAAGGGCGAGGGAGAAATCAGGATGTTACCCGCACAATGGTGTCTGGATAATAGATCCAGAAGCATTTGGCAATGTGCCTCCAATGTTCTTGTTGATATTCGGAAGTCCACAGTCATGCTTCGTTGCGGCAATGATATCGTGTCAAGTAATAGATTGGGTTCGAAGATATCCAGAGGTACCGAAAAACATTTACAAGGGTATCTCGGGACGTAAGGAATAACCATACACGACCAGGTTTGTGTTGGTCGAAAGTCAAGGATGACATCGATGATATCACAATTCATCGAGGGCAAAGATGGTATTACTAACCATGAATTTCAGTTGACATCTCTGAAGAAGCCAATATGTTGACGTTGATCACGACACATTTGTTGAGAGGTTTCAAGAAGATGTAATCGGTCAGCGATGACATCAAGAGAAAGGAATGTCGAGGCGAAAGATTATTGGATCCACGGATACGACACAAGCTCGAAATCAAGCTTGTTGTTTGAGGTGATATGACAAGATGAGGAAGGCCGACGTGAGCTTAACTCATCGTTGAAAATTGTGCTCCGGGATGAAGGGCCAGGTAGCACAGTTAAAAGTTAGCACGATAGGGATATAGCTGATCCGGCTAGGAATGTTGTGATGGGGTGTTAGACTTCCCAGTAACAAGTACTAGGGGTAACACCGGAAGGTAAGTCGGAGCAGAGGTTGGACGGGGAAAATGATCTGCAGAGGACAAGTATTTTAACTTATCCGGGAAATGAACCCAAAGAGGAAATATGGTCGGAACCATGTTTGCAAAGGATCAATTCTTAGATACAAGATGAACTTGTACCAGGGGAATAATTATTTTTATGAGCAGCTTCCATGATAAGTTCTACATCGTTTCCATGGGCATGAACACAAAGGTTCAAGGTCGACCCCCACTTCTTCAATGCACAACCTTTCATTCACTTCTCGTTTTCGAAGAAATTGTAGTGCTGAAGATTTATCTGGTGAAGCACCAGAAGAGTATGACTCATAAAAGTTTCTGCGTTCTCGCAGATGGCAGAAGCATGGATACAACCCATCGGGACGATTTTACGAATCTATACAACCAGATGCCAAAGCAAGGGATGCGAACTGAAAGCAGAGTATCGGAATCAAAGCGGGTGATACAATGTATCGAAGGTATTGGGTAACGGGGGATAACTATCAAGGTTATGGAATATGGAGGACACTATCAGATAATGTTCCACCAAAAGATCTGGCGGACCGCAAAAGACAAGATTGTGAGTATCGGCAATCAATCAGATGAAGAAGGGATGCAAAGGCATCGGATTATAGAAACACCAAAATAATTCGGCGCTTAAGCACAAAGGGGTTACGATTCTCAAGACGAAGGATCAGAAGCAGAAGCTTTAATCAAAAGATGATTAAGTTGGATAGAACTAGATGGGCAACCATTTGCAACTTGACTGGCCGAGTTCCAGCTCATCTCCGAAATGATGTCTGAGCCAGAAGGATGAATTAGTAGGGAAGAACTGATGGTTGCAAGTATTTGCACACATGTTGAATCAATGGGATCGAAATGATAAAGACAAGGGATATCAACAACAATTACTTGACATATGGAGCTAACCATAATATAAGCTAGCAAGAATTTCAGTAGTAGTAGGATGCATGGGGTTCTCGGAAGATAAGATGATATTTCAAGTGTTTTAGGAATCACAGGAACAACTGGGGATGGTCGGATCCCCGATACTGTGAGTAATTAACCGCAGTGCGAAAGAAGCTGCACAGCAGTAGGTTCAAAGGATTCCCGGTTTAACGAGGAGTATTACGGGGTACCTCGTACATACGTGAGTGACTGGTCATGATGATATAACGGCAAGGATGTGTAGATATCCACGGGGATTATCGGTGTTAGTAAATTGCAAAAGCAGTGGGTAAAGGGGTCTCGGAAAACTTCGGGAAGTATCTTCGGAGCCTTCTGATGATGTCACGTCATCTTCTGGAATGAGGGGGCTCTCTGGGAGAAAACGGTTACGAGATCCTAATGTTGGAGTTAGTAAAATCTTTAACCCGAATAGAAGAAAGATCAGAGTCCCAGAGTAAAGACGAGGAATAAAAGATCCTAATACCACCCATTTGGCGACATGGGCCCGTAAGCCACACAGCCAAGTTAGTAAAACAGTTTTCGGTTTCTAGACTCAACTTCGGCCAAGGAATTGGATAGGGGGATTCCTAGAGGCAGTCGGCTCTGATACCAACCTGTGACGACCCCGGATTAATCGTGCACTAATCATACACGCAAATGCGCACGATCAAGCCTAAGGACTCACTTGAAGATATCACAACACAACTCTAAAACATAAATAAAGTCATACAAGCTTTATATTACAAGCCAGGGCCTCGAGGGCTCGAATGCATAGCTCGATGGCATACAAGCGTCAGCGGAAGCATTAGATATCTGGGTACAGATATATTACAGAGAGAGAATTAGGCCTTCACAGAGGCGGGGTAAAATAAAATACTACGATCGAAAGGCGTAGGCCTCCTGCCCTGGACCCTCCAATCCTACTCCTGGTCGTCAGTCGGCTCCTCGTAGTAGTAGTACTCGCCAGGCGGGTAGTAGTACTGGTCGTCGGCTGGGGCGTCTGGCTCAGGGGCTCCGTCGTCTGGTGGCATCAAATGGAATATGGGGAAAAAGAAAATAAAGCAAACGTGAGTACTCATCCGAAGTACTCAGCAAGCAAGGATCTACACTACATATGCATCATTTTCAAAGGGGGCTGTATATGTGGACTGGGCTGCAGAAATGCCAGAATAGAGGGGGAAGCCTAGTCCTATCGAAGACTAGCATCTTCAACAATCTTCGACAGTCTTGCAGCAATAGAAGAGATCAGATGAACATAATGTAAAGTAGTAGTAGTAGTATCATCAACCTCGACCTGAGATCCTTTCTCGACTCCCTGCGAGAAAGCAATCCCAGAGCCGTACTATTAAGCTCTCATCACATGTTCTAGTTGTATCGATCGGGAGACAACTCCGAGTGTCCGTTACCGTAGGACAGGCTATCGATAGAAGTTTCTTCCCTGCAGGGGTGCACCAAGTTACCCACCACGCTCGCTTAACTCCGGCCGAACACACTTTTCTGGGTCATGCCCGGCCTCGGCTAAGCAACACGCCGCAACCCGACCTAGGCTTATAAGAGAGGTCAGCACGCCGGACTAAACCTATGCCCCCAGGGGTCTTGGGCCATCGCCCCGGGAACTCCTGCACGTTACGGGGCCACCGAGAGCAGACCTAGCAACCCCTTATACAAGCGCGGTTGCGTTCCCAGTCCAACTCGGCGTGCGCCGCTCCTTACTAACGTCAAACAAGCTTCGGCTGATGTATACGACGCGGAACGCCCATACTATGCCCACGTGATGGTTAGTGCTATCGGGCCAGAGGCCCCTCGGATCAAATATCCAAACCGTAGTGGATTAGGAGCGCGCGGAAACGAGCAGAGACTCACGATCAATGTGACCCCGTCGCCCCATCTCGAGGACTTGCGGCAAGGGCTAAGAATGCCCGGCCACGCCTCGTAGTTATCTCGCGGGCACCATCCAGGTCAACCCGACTCCCTATCACTTCGCAATAAGCTCGCGCGGGTACCCCTCAGGGCCGACCCGTATTTAGTATCGTGGTTTAGTGCAAGTCAAATCAACAACAGTATCTGTGTGTCTGACACCAGGGGAATCCTGAGGAATCACCCTCGATGGAATCCCACCTGATGTTAAAGTCAAGGTGAACGAAGGAGGAATCACCCTCGAGGTCCACACTTGAGGAGTTGCGCGACGATGTCGTTATCGGGGGTGGTGTAGGAGGAATCACCCTCGCTTACCACGACCGAGTAACTAACCTACAAGGTTAACATCAGAAGTGCTGACGAGGTATCACCCTCGGCACTCGACGGTAACCCAGCAGTGTCGGCAACTAAGAGGAAGTGATGTGCGGTGCCAGGGTCTGGTCTTCAATCCCATTGATCGGGTCTTCTGATGTCCAGCAGGGCAGTCGGGATCAAGTGGGGGTCTCTGCCGTGTCTCTACCCAGCCTATACTAATCAGTCTAGGATAACCATCAAGGTAGCAAGGCAGGTTACAATAATCAGGCTATGCAGCAGATATAGGAAAACAGTAGCAGTAGCAGTTCTAATGCAAGCATAAGAGAGAAGAGTATAGGCGATATAGGCATGCTGAAAATGGGGGTGCTTGCCTGTTTGCTTGGCAGGTGAAAAAGAAACTCCGACGGTGTAGTAGTCGATTTCCAGGTCATCATCAGCGGCCTCGGGGTCTACCGGGAAGAAAGGGGGAGAAGAAACAATATAAATACATAGCAACATATGCATGACAATATGATACGTGATGCTAGAGGTGGCCTAACGTAGTGCTACACGACAACGGTGAAGGAGGAGATCATCCGGGAATGTTTTCCCGAAGTCTGGCCTTTCCGGACAGATGAAACGGAGGAGGACGGATGCAGGTTCACTATGCTAGGAATGCATGACAGACGAACGGTCTGCATATTCGGATGCGTTTCGTCGTTCTGAGCAACTTTCATGTTTTAACTTTTTCTATCCGAGTTACGGTTTATTTTCTACGAATTTTCAAAGTTTTAGCAATATTCTGAAATTACTGGATTTATTTTAATTAGTTAATTTGAATTATAAACAGTGCATTTACTTTTTAAACTCAGAGTCAGCCAGCCACAGTCAATGACATGTGGGGCCAGTCAACAGCTGACTCAGCAGTCAACATTGACCAGGTCAAAGGGTGAACAGTGATGGTAGGGCCCAGGTGTCATTGACACAGAGGTTAATTAACCTATTTAATTGAGTTTAATTAGTGGTGGGGCCCCACTATCAGTGTCACAGGGAATTAATTAGAGTTAATTAAGCGCTACAGTACATGGGTCCCGCATGTCAGTGTCACATGTATTAACTGAAGGGTTATTTGAGGTGGGGCCCGCTGTCGGTGACTATTAGGGTCTGTGGGTTAGTACTAATTAGGGGTTAGGCCCTAATCTCACCAGCTGACGGTCGGGGCCCAGCTACAGCGACCCGGGCCGGTTGACTCGGTCGCGCGCGCGACGGCGACGAGCGCCCGGGACGGCGGCGACGGGCGGGATTCGTCCTCCGGCGTCCAAATCGCGCGCGGAAGGAGGCGTTCGAACGAGTGCGAAGTGGGGCGTCCAGTGGTGGTAGTAGTTCGACCCGAGGTGGCCAGATTCTGCGCCGGCGACGAGGTCCGCGGCCACCGGAGCTCGGGCAGGGGTGAACCCGAGGCCACGGAGCACGGTCGGCGGCGCTGGGGGTGGCGTTCGTCTCCTGGGGGCGCGCTGAGCACGGCGCGGGGCTCGGACGCGAGCTGCACGGGCGGTGGCCGCGGTGGTGAGGTAAACGACGGCGACGAGCTTCGTCCATGGCGGGGCGAGCGAGGCGGCGCAGAGAGGGGGAAGTGGAGAACGGGAGCTCACCCTGAGAGCGCACGGGGGCTCGTTGTGAGCTTAGTAGCTGCAGCGCGCTCGAGGTCGACGGAGAAGGTGCCGCACCGACGAGGAAGAAGAAGGTGACGCGGCGGCGCTGGGGTGCCTCCCCAGCTCGCGCGCGTGGTCGGGGCGAAGGGTCGGTCGAAGGCGAGGCTTCTGGCGAGCTCTCCAGCGGCGTGGAGCACGGTGGCTGCGACAGGACGCGGTGGCCGGCGACGGACGCGTCGGGCGTGGCGGATCTGGAGAAGGCGAAGAGCGCAGGGAGGGAGAGGGGAAGTGGTTGGGGACGTCCAGGGGCTCGAGGTCGTCGACCTTATCCCCTCCCGTCGACCTTGGGGATGCACGCGTCGAGGAACGGCTGGCGGTGTCGGCTCGGCCACAACCATGGCGACACGAGCAGAAGAGGATGAAGCAGCAGATGGGGATGGGCTGGGCCTCGACTACAGTGACAGGTAAGTGGCCTTTTGGCCTTTTCTTTTTATTTCAGTTTTTCTTTTTGTTTAGCAGAGAGAGAGAAATGGAATTCTTTGAGCAACTAATTCACTTAGGAGAAATATGGGAGATGTCCCAATAAATCCCTGGTGATTTTAAACAGTGCCACAAAAAGTTGGGAGGCCAAAGGAATAGGTTAGATATTTTTAGAAATTGAAAAGGACAGATTAAGTGCTACTGGACTACTGTTATAATGTCCAGGGGCATTTCGGGAATTTATATGAAGTTGGTTTCAATTTTATAAATGCCTTGGAAATAGTTGCAACATTATGGACATTTTAGTTTGGCTGTTTGAAGAAATATTTATTTGACTTGAGTTTGGAATTTGAATTTGGAGTTGAATTATTTTTCTTATGGAATAATGATGATGACTTGGCATGATCAGAGGGTGATCACTGTGGTGAGAGCCTGGGGATGTTACAATCGTACATTCGGAAAGTTAGGGTAAGCCGCCCATCGTAGTTCCTACTGCCTCCATATTATGGCCTCACAACATCTGCACTTGAAGTGGCTATTTACGCAGAAGTTATCAAGCACACCACTGATTCAGTTGACTCCAGGATAAAACAGTAATGACATTTACTGTTTTCATTTTCTCTAGTATTTGACCCCTCACTGGTAAAACATTGGCTTATATACTATTTTCTTTTTTTGCTTTCCAGTATTAGGGTTATTGATATCGATGGGCGGTGGGTCACATTGGAGGAGCTTGCTAATAGTGTAATAGAAGGTGGTCATGTTTCGAACAATATTACAGAGCTCCACATCCAAACTCTTTCTGATTTTGTAGCCCCAGGGAAGATTATTTTTCCATGGTTGCTGTCAGTATATCTTCTCGTATGTGATTTCAAGAGCAAGTTCCTAATCAAACATTTCCGTCGTGATGTAAACTACATACTTAGTCACCAAAATCAGGTACATTTTTTTATGTAAACTACATACTTTTTTTGCTTTTAAATCCTACAAGCTGTTTTTTAATTGGTATAACAGGCAATTTTTTAAGCTGTTGATTTGGTTTTGTCACACATCGTACCACTAAAGAATTTTAGTCGGTACCTAGTTCTGTTACTTTTCTATGGTAACTTTCATGTATGCCTACTGGTAACCTCTGTTGTCAGTGATCTGATAACTTGCCTTTTTAACTATAAATGCATTGGTAACTTCTTGTGTTCATATGTTCCCATTTTTTTAACAGCTTTTGTTTCCAACACTGCAAAAGTTGGGGCCTCTACCAAAGCACGGGCATTGGTATGTCTTGTGCCTTAATCTCAAGGCAAAATGATTTGAAGTTCTTGATTCTCTTCATCTAGAAGATAGCCCTTCGCTCATCACACATGCGATGAACTTTATGAATGGTATTAAAAAAGCCTGGTTGATTGCGTACAAGGACTCGAGTAAGCAGATCCAAGACTATGATCTTGTGTACATCGATGTGTTCAAACAGGACAATGGGTTAGTTTTTTTGGCTAGTACTCCATCATTTTGCTCCCATCTAAATACCCGATAACTTAGTAGTGTAGCATTTTAAAAGTTCATTCACCTTTTTGCATATCTTATTTTGCTTTTAACACATTTTTGTTTTTTTCCTTACAGCACTGATTGCGGTTTCTTCGCGTTCAAGATCTTGGAGTTCTGGGATGGTAAAAATATCCCGGCAATAACTCAGGAGCAGATCCCGGCGTTGAGGAAGATATTGGCAAGCATGTGGCTGAACCATCCTCTTAACAAATGCACGCAGTGGCGCTATCACTTGTTCAATAAGAAGTAATTGAGGTGAGAAATTTGCACCAATATAAGTTTGAATTTATGTTTAAGAACGATGATAGTTTATTCTTACTCGCGTTGGACAAACATATCCATGCTGAACAATCTGATCGCTTTTTTTCTGGGCTGACTACTATCTTTTTTATACATCTTTTTGGTGATAACTTATGTTAGTCAGTGCTGATAACATATCTTATCCGGTGCTGATAACTTTCTATTTCATGGCGTCATAACATTTTGCTCACAAATAAAGAACGATAACTAATCTCATTCTCAGTGTTGATAATCCCCATTACATTTTGGATGATAACTTGCCTGTTTCAGTGCTGATAACTTTTCATTACATGGCGTCACGACGTCGTTTACACAATAAAAAGGGTAAAATTGATAAGTAAAATTACATAGCAGACTGATAACTTGCACTTCAATGCCCATCTAACTTTTTTGCACTTCAAGTTGGTAAACTTATCCCCTTTGCGTTCTTTTCATTTGCTGCAAACTTGAAGATAACTTTGTCTAGCATTTAGCTGGTAACATACGGAATGCTTGACAATCTTCTTTTTAGGTCTCGCCTGTTTCTCAGTGCGGGATGGGTGAGGTACATTTGCGTTTATCATGTTTTGTCGACCCGCAGACTCTACATTTCCTCTCTTTTTTTGGTTTTGCAATGTCAAATGGGTGCTGGAATCTTTTCTCTTTTGGACGCCCTTTCGTAGTAGACTTTGGTGGGTCTAGTATCTGTGACGACCCCGGCTTAATCGTGCACTAATCATACACGCAAATGCGCACGATCAAGCCTAAGGACTCACTTGAAGATATCACAACACAACTCTAAAACATAAAATAAAGTCATACAAGCTTAATATTACAAGCCAGGGCCTCGAGGGCTCGAATACAAGCTCGATGGCATACAAGCGTCAGCGGAAGCATTAGATATCTGGGTACAGATATATTACATAGAGAGAATAGGCCTTCACAGAGGCGTGGTAAAATAAAATACTACGATCGAAAGGCGTAGGCCTCCTGCCCTGGACCCTCCGATCCTACTCCTGGTCGTCGAACGGCTCCTCGTAGTAGTAGTACTCGCCAGGCGGGTAGTAGTACTGGTCGTCGGCTGGGGCTTCTGGCTCAGGGGCTCCGTCGTCTGGTGGCATCAAATGGAATATGGGGGAAAAAGAAAATAAAGCAAACGTGAGTACTCATCCGAAGTACTCAGCAAGCAAGGATCTACACTACATATGCAACATTGTCAAAGGAATGGCTGTATATGTGGACTGGGCTGCAGAAATGCCAGAGTAGAGGGGGAAAGCTAGTCCTATCGAAGACTAGCCTCTTCAACAATCTTCGACAGTCTTGCAGCATCAGGAGAGAGCAGATGAACATAATGTGAAGTAGTAGTAGTAATATCATCAACCTCGACCTGAGATCCTTTCTCGACTCCCTGCGAGAAAGCAATCCCAGAGCCGTACTATCCAGTTCTCATCACATGTTCTAGTTGTACCGATCGGGATACAACTCCGAGTGTCCGTTACCGTAGGACAGGCTATCGATAGAAGTTTCTTCCCTGCAGGGGTGCACCAACTTACCCACCACGCTCCCTTAACTCTGGCCGGACACACTTTTCTGGGTCATGCCCGGCCTCGGCTAAGCAACACGCCGCAACCCGACCTAGGCTTATAAGAGAGGTCAGCACGCCGGACTAAACCTATGCCCCCAGGGGTCTTGGGCCATCGCCCCGGGAACTCCTGCACGTTACGGGGCCACCGAGAGCAGACCTAGCAACCCCTTATACAAGCGCGGTTGCGTTACCAGTCCAACTCGGCGCGCGCCGCTCCTTACTGACGTCAAACAAGCTTCGGCTGATGTGTACGACGCAGAACGCCCATACTATGCCCACGTGATGGTTAGTGCTATCGGGCCAGAGGCCCCTCGGATCAAATATCCAAACCGTAGTGGATTAGGAGCGCGCGGAAACGAGCAGAGACTCACGATCGATGTGACCCCATCGCCCCGTCTCGAGGACTTGCGGCAAGGGCTAAGAATGCCCGGCCATGCCTCGTAGTTATCTCGCGGGCACCATCCAGGTCAACCCGACTCCACATCACTTCGCGTTAAGCTCGCGCGGGTACCCCTCAGGGCCGACCCGTCTTTAGTATCATAGTTTGGTGCAAGTCATAATATCCAAGGTAACTGTGTGTCTGACACCGAAGGGAACCCTGAGGAATCACCCTCGATGGAATTCCCGCTCGATGTTATCATCAAGGTGAACGAAGGAGGAATCACCCTCGAGGTCCACCTTGAGGAGTTGCGCGACGACGTCGTGATCGGGGGTGGTGTAGAAGGAATCACCCTCGCTTGCCACGACCGAGTAACTGACCTACAAGGTTAACATCAGAAGTGCTGACGAGGTATCACCCTCGGCACTCGATGATAACCCAGCAGTGTCGGCAACAAAGGGGAAGTGATGTGCGGTGCCAGGGTCTGGTCCTCAATCCCGATGATCGGGTCTTCTGATATCCAGCAGGGCAGTCAGGATCAAGTGGAGGTCTCTGTCGTGTCTCTACCCAGCCTATAATAATCAGTCTAGGATAACCAGTAAGGTAACAAAGCAGGGTACAATAATCAGGCTATGCAGCAGATATAGGAAAACAGTAGCAGTAGCAGTTCTAATGCAAGCATAAGAGAGAAAAGAGTAGGCGATATAGGCATGCTCAAAATGGGGGTGCTTGCCTGTTTGCTCGGGGGCAAGGGCAAGGTCTTCAGTAGTATCGTCGGGGACGTAGTCGTACTCCTGTGCGGCGTCTGCCTCGGGAGCTACGTCAACGTCGGGGGCTACCGAGAGAGAAGAGGGGGAAGAAACAGGTAAACATAATGCAAACAAATGCAACACGATGCGTGTGATGCTATGATGCAGTGTAGGGTTGCCTAAATATGCATCTAAGTCATTTTAGTTATTTTTAGAATTATTCTGGGATTTAATATCCGACGTGTGTGCACTATTCATCTGTCGGATTCGGGTCCGGAGTTACGAGTTCTTCTACGTAGGAGGTTCCGATGGAGAAACAGACGGCACGATCAGACTCGTCTCGTCGTTCTGAGCAACTTTCATGTTTTAACTTTTTCGATCCGAGCTACGGTTTAAAAGTTATTAATTTTTAAAGATTATTTGAATTTCTGGAATTATTTTATTTATCAGAAAATGAATTATGACGTCAGCATGACGCGCTGCTGACGTCAGCAAGTCAACAGTCGGCTGACTAAGTCAAATATGACATGTGGGTCCAGTGGGACCCACATGTCAGCCTCTGTTTCTTTAACCAGTGATTCAGTTTAATTACCAGGATTAATTAGGGGGTGGACCCCACATGTCAGTGAGACATTAGGTTAATTAGTTTATTTTTATTTCTAAAATGTTTTAATTAATTAATCAGGGAGGTGGGGCCTGCCTGTCAGCGGCTGGGCCGGTCCAGTCAGCAAGGCTGACTGGTCAACTGGCCGGCCGGGCCCCTGGGACCCACGGGTCAGTGACCCAGGGGTGGGCCCCGCCTGTGCCACGTCAGCGGGGCCGGCGGCTGGTCGCCGGCGACCAAATCGCACGGCGGCGCGTCGCCGGAGTTGGCCGGAATCGAGCTATAGGGCTCGGTTCGAGCCGGGCTTGGGTGCGTTCGAAAGCTAAGAAGCTCGCGCATCCATCTACGGCGTCAAAACGAGTGGGGGAAGGTCGGAAACGCGCCGGCGTCGAGCCGTAGCGGCGACGGAGTTCGGGCCTGGACGGGATCGCGGCTGCGCGGCTCGAGGGGGTACGTGCGAGTGCGCGTTCGACTTCCGGGGTTGCCAGGAGCACAGCGCGGTGCTTAGCCAAGCACGGAAGCGGCCATGGCCACGAGCACGAGCTCGTCGGCGGCGGCCAAAGCACGACTACGGAGGCGGCTAGCTACGGCGGTTCCTATGGCGCAGCGAGAGAGAGGAGGGGGAGAAGCTCACCGTGCAGGCTCACACGTAGGCCCGGCGAGTGGTTTAGTAGCTGCTGCGCCGGGGATCGACGGAGAGGCGCCGGCGACCGAAGCAAAGGGGGCGGAGAAGAACGACGCCTGTGGAGCTCCCCTGCTCCACCAGAGAGCTTCAGGCGACGCGGTCGACCACGGCGGAGGCGAGGGACATCTCGACGAGGCGATGCAAGGCCGGTAGCCGCGAGCACGGCGTCGAGCGGCGGCGGCCGCGTCCGGCTGCTCCCGGATCTGAGGGGGAAGGAGAAGCGAGGCGAGCGTGGCTGAAGGAGGAATGACGGGGAGGACCAGGGGGAGAGGACGGGCGCCGTTCTTATCCACTCGCGGCGACCGCGGGCGTCGGGGTCGTCGTCGTGTCGCGCGGCGACCGGAGCGCGGGCGCTCGGCCAGGAAGACGACGACACGTGAGGGAGAGAGACGAGGTGGGCCTGCTGGGCCGCGACTCGGGGCACTGTGCACTAAGGCCCAGTGCACAGTGTCCCGCTTTTGATTTTCTGTTTTAGCTTCTCCATTTTCTTTTATCCTTTTCTGTTTCAAAATGTTTAGGGCACTTGTGCACTTTCGAAAAATGTGGGAGTTGGCCCAAATATTGCAATGCAATATTAGCTCTCACCAAAAAGTGGTTTGGACAGTTTTGGAGTTCATTTGAATCTGCAATGATTTTAAATGAATTAATATTGCTGTTTTGGGTGCTGTTTCATCTTGTTTGAGTCACTTGCCCAACTCCAAATATTTTGATATTGATTTTAAGAATGTTCCTGAATTATTTGCCATTTAATGAACATTTTCCCAACAGTGTTTGATCAACCTTATATTTCACTTATGAATTTGAGTTGATTTTCAGATGTGGATTTGAATTGGATCATTAACCCTCATGACTTGGCACTGCAAATGATCATGACTTGGCAGTTTTAACAGAGTGTCACAGAGTTTATTACAAGGGGGTGTTACAAGTTCTCCTCCTCTAAAAGAAATTCTCTTCCCGAGAATTTAGGAGGTAGAAGGAAAGAGTCCGGGATATTCTTCCCGAAGATGATCCTCGCGTTCCCAAGTGGCTTCATCTTCAGTATGATTCGACCATTGCACTTTTAGGAACTTGGTCGTCTTCTGACGAGTACGACGCTCAGCTTCGTCGAGGATGCGGACCGGATGCTCCTTATAGGAAAGATCATCTTGTAGCTCGAGCATCTCATGATCCACTACACGACGCGGGGATTCCTTGAAGCACTTACGGAGTTGCGACACGTGGAAGACATCATGAATATGGGAGAATTGCGGTGGCAACTCCAATTTATATGCCACCTGTCCCCGTCTAGCCACGATGCGGAAAGGACCAATATAGCGAGGAGCTAGCTTGCCCTTGATTCCGAAACGACAGGTGCCCTTCATTGGAGTGACACGAAGATAGGCTTGATCACCAGGTTGATAGATCACACCCCATCGCTTGCGATCATAATTACTCTTCTGACGGTCTTGAGCTGCTTTGAGATTCTCCCGGACAATTCGGACTTGTTCTTCGGCATGCTGAATGATGTCCGGTCCAACAAGAGGTCGTTCCCCAGTTTCTGACCAATTCAGAGGGGTTCGACATTTACGTCCATAAAGAACCTCAAATGGGGCCATTTTTAAGCTGGCTTGATAACTGTTGTTATAAGAGAACTCGGCATACGGGAGAGATTCCTCCCATTTCTTACCGAAGGATATAACACAGGCTCGTAGCATGTCTTCAAGCACTTGATTAACGCGCTCAACTTGGCCTTGAGATTGGGGATGATAAGCTGAACTCCAGGTAATATGAGTTCCCATTGCTTTCTGGAAACTTTCCCAGAAATGACCAGTGAAAATGCTGCCACGGTCTGAACTGATTTCCTTGGGAATACCATGGAGTGAAACAATTCTGGAGATATATAGCTCTGCTAACTGACTAGCAGTAATAGTCTCCTTAACTGGCAGAAAGTGTGCAACCTTGGAAAGTTGGTCAACGACGACAAGAATAGCATCGTGACCCTTCTGAGACTTGGGAAGACCAGTGATGAAGTCCATTTGCACTTTATCCCACTTCCATAGAGGAATAGGGAGCGGTTGCAGAATTCCAGCAGGTTTCTGATGTTCTGCCTTCACACGACGACAAACGTCACACTCGGCAACATAACGAGCAATATCCTGCTTCATCCTAGACCACCAGTACCTTTGACGAAGATCTCGATACATTTTGGTACTACCCGGATGGATAGACAGCGGTGTATCATGGGCCTCCTTCATGACTTTGTCAGTCATCAGCTCGAAGCGAGGTACTACGATGCGGTCTCTGAAATATAATGTACCATCTTCAGCAACTGAGAAATCCCGATACTTAGCAAGGTGAAGCTCCTTCTTCATCAAGTCAATTTCAGCATCTTTGGCTTGCGCTTCTTTAACAGCCTTCAGAAGGTCTGGCTGTACCACAAGGTTATTAAGAGAACCCTGGGGAAGAATTCGCAGATTCAGCTGAGTCAGTTCTGCGTGAAGACGAGGTTGAGCTTGCCTAACCATGAGGTTGTTGCAATATGACTTGCGACTCAGGGCATCGGCCATTACATTAGCTTTGCCCGGGGTATAAGAAATACCGCAGTCATAATCCGCAATAGCTTCTAACCATCGTTGTTGTCGGAGATTAAGATCCGGTTGAGTGAATAAGTATTTCAGACTTTGGTGATCGGTATAAATTCACACCGATTACCCAGAAGGTAGTGTCGCCATAACTTCAATGCATACATCACTGCTGCAAGTTCAAGATCATGCACTGGATAATTCTCTTCATGTGGACGCAATTGACGTGAAGCATATGCAATTACTCTCCGCTCTTGCATTAGGACGCAGCCTAATCCCTGACGAGAGGCGTCGCAATATATGACAAAGTCCTTGCGAGAATCAGGAGGAGCAAGCACTGGAGCAGAAGTGAGCTTGTCCTTGAGGGTTTGGAAACTTTCCTGACACTTGTCTGTCCACTCAAACTTAACGCCTTTGTGGAGCAGATTAGTCAGGGGCTTGGCGATCTTGGAGAAGTTCTCGACGAATCGGCGACAATAGCTGGCTAGACCGAGAAAGCTTCGGACCTGCTTGGCATTCTTCGGAGGGGTCCAGTCAAGGATAGCCTGAACACGCTCCGGGTTAACGGCAATACCGTCCTTGGAAATCACATGTCCAAGGTAGGTCACTTCAGGAAGCCAGAATTCGCATTTAGAGAACTTGGCATATAATTGGTGCTCTCGAAGTCTCTCCAGAACTAGTCGAAGGTGCTCAGCATGTTCTTCTTTGTTCTTCGAATAAACCAGAATATCATCCAGATATACCACGACGAATTTGTCGAGGTAATCCATGAATGTATAATTCATTAAGCGGGAGAAGGTAGCGGGAGCATTCGTCAGACCAAATGACATGACGGTGTACTCGTATGAGCCATAACGAGTAACGAATGCAGTCTTGGGAATATCCTCTTCGCGGACACGGATCTGGTGGTAACCCAACCTCAAGTCGAGTTTAGAAAACACCGAAGATCCAGCGAGTTGGTCATATAAATCGTTGATCCGGGGAAGCGGATATTTATTCTGAATGGTTGCCTGGTTGATAGGACGATAATCTTGGACCAACCTATTCGTTCCATCTTTCTTCTTAACAAAGAGAGAAGGTGCTCCCCAAGCAGAGGAACTAGGGCAGATGAAACCCTTCCTTAAAGATTTATCAATTTCCTCCTTAAGCTCGATGAGGTGGTGCGGAGGCATCTTGTAGGGACGCTTCGCAATAGGAGTGGTGCCAGGCTTCAAGTCGATGACGAACTCGACAGCTCTAGCAGGGGGTATTCCTGGAAGTTCTTCTGGAAAAACATCCGGGAAGTCACAGACAACTGGGATAGTCTCAATCCCATCAAGCGGAGAAGCATTCAACGCATTCAAGGCATAAATTTGAGCCTCGGCGTTCTGAGTGATATGAGCATGGTAATTCACCATCTCATTCGAGGGGTGCAAGAGGTGAACAACTTTGGTGGCACAATTGATTGAGGCATAGTGGGCCTTCAACCAATCCATTCCCAGAATAAGGTCAATCTTGGACGATTTCAGAATAATGGGAGACGCACTGAACTCCAACTCTTCGATTTCAACGGGAACATTATAGCTAACTATAAAGGTTCGGCAACCACCCGCGGGGGTGTGTACCAATAAGGGTGTGTTCATGTATTCGCATTTAATGTCATGCATGCGTGCAAAAGGTTCTGACATGAAGGAATGCGATGCTCCTGAATCAAATAAAACAGATGCTGGTACTGAATTAACGAGAAGTGTACCCATCACAGTATCTGGTTGATCTGGAGCTTCAGACATGTTGACGTGGTAGTACTGCCCACGACCGTAAGAAGGTCTGGCATTATTGTTGCGCTGCTGAGGAATACCACGGCCCATTCCACGTCCAGCAGAAGGGAGAGCTAGTTGATTCTGATTCTGAGAACAATCTCTAGCACGGTGACCTGGCTTGCCACACTTGAAGCATAGTCCGCTGTCAGGACGAGGTGCTGGAGCTCGAGGTGCTGGAGCTGGCAGGGGCTGTCTCGGTGGTGGAGGTGGCAGACGTGGTGCAGCATAAGAAGGTCTGTTCGCAGGAGCTGCTGAACGGAACATGCCTTTGGGGAACCAGATGCGTCGCTTCTGGGAAGACGAGCCCGAAGAGGAGCCCGACTCACGGGTGCGTCTGGACGCTTCCTTGTGCTTCTTAAGTCCAGTTTCAACCATGATGGCCTTATTCACCAAGGTGGCGAAATCAGGATAATCCTGGACAAGCAGTGCCAACTGTATGTCATGATGCAGTCCTTCATGGAACTTCTCCTGTCTTCGCTCATCAGTAGGAATGTCTTCTTCAGCATAGCGAGATAAGTCAAGAAACTCGCGCTGATATACTTCCACGGTCTTGTTGCCCTGAACAAGGCTACGGAACTCGGCCTTCTTCCGAGCTATGACAGCTTGAGGAATGTAGCGGGCACGGAATGCAATCTTGAATTCTGCCCAAGTGACGACAGTACCAGGCGGCAGAGTCTGTCGGTGAGTGGCCCACCATTGGGCTGCGGGACCCTTAAGAAGATATGTCGCAAAAGTGACATAGTTAATTTCGGCGACACTAGCAGACTCCATCTCATGGGAGATGTCACGCAGCCAGTCATCGGCATCCAAGTCAGCACTGAACTGTCCTCGAAGTCGTGCGACGGCAGAGTAAGCAGCATCATGGACTGCCATCTCAATCGTCACGCCGATACCGTGAAAACGGTGAAGCTCAGTGTCAGAGTTATACTGCTGATCATAGATGCGAACATCAGCATAGTACTGCTCCTGGTTGAACTCACGATAAACCTCATAGACCATGTATTCGGGGCACCAGCGGTAACCCAGTCTACTCAGGAGGGCGATCAGAACAGCTGGAAATCCAGGGATGTCTCGAGCACAGGTGCGAAGCATGAGCTGCGTCGTAGGACGAGGGGGAAACAGTCGACCCATCTGAAATAAGAAGTTCAGGATTGTCATAAGACATTGAGAAATATGACCGATCTCGGAAGGAAAGGTTAAACAAAACAATGGAAAGGAAAATGATTATCAGACTAATCAGATCAATGACAGGGAAATCGCACTGAATCCAGTTCTCCGGGTGGATAGAATTAACGAGATCCTAAATGTCGGTGTTAGTAAATTTTATTAAACCCGAATAGATGAGAGATCAGAATCCCAGAGTAAAGACGAGGAATAAAAGATCCTAATACCACCCATTTGGCGACGTGGGCCCGTAAGCCACACAGCCAAGTTAGTAAAACAATTTTTGACCACTAGACTCAACTTCGGCCAAAGAGTTGGAAAGGGGGGACTCCTAGAGGCAGTCGGCTCTGATACCAACCTGTGACGACCCCGGCTTAATCGTGCACTAATCATACACGCAAATGCGCACGATCAAGCCTAAGGACTCACTTGAAGATATCACAACACAACTCTAAAACATAAAATAAAGTCATACAAGCTTAATATTACAAGCCAGGGCCTCGAGGGCTCGAATACAAGCTCGATGGCATACAAGCGTCAGCGGAAGCATTAGATATCTGAGTACAGATATATTACAGAGAGAGAGATAAGCCTTCACAGAGGCGGGGTAAAAATAAAAAAACTACGATCGAAAGGCGTAGGCCTCCTGCCCTGGACCCTCCGATCCTACTCCTGGTCGTCGAACGGCTCCTCGTAGTAGTAGTACTCGCCAGGCGGATAGTAGTACTGGTCGTCGGCTGGGGCTTCTGGCTCAGGGGCTCCGTCGTCTGGTGGCATCAAATGGAAAAATTGGGGGAAAAAGAAAATAAAGCAAACGTGAGTACTCATCCGAAGTACTCAGCAAGCAAGGATCTACACTACATATGCATCATTGTCAAAGGAATGGCTGTATATGTGGACTGGGCTGCAGAAATGCCAGAGTAGAGGGGGAAAGCCTAGTCCTATCGAAGACTAGCATCTTCAACAATCTTCGACAGTCTTGCAGCATCAAGAGAGAGCAGATGAACATAATGTAAAGTAGTAGTAGTAATATCATCAACCTCGACCTGAGATCCTTTCTCGACTCCCTGCGAGAAAGCAATCCCAGAGCCGTACTATCCAATTCTCATCACATGTTCTAGTTGTACCGATCGGGATACAACTCCGAGTGTCCGTTACCGTAGGACAGGCTATCGATAGAAGTTTCTTCCCTGCAGGGGTGCACCAACTTACCCACCACGCTCGCTTAACTCCGGCCGGACACACTTTTCTGGGTCATGCCCGGCCTCGGCTAAGCAACACGCCGCAACCCGACCAAATACCTAACAGAGAGGTCAGCACGCCGGACTAACCTATGCCCCCAGGGGTCTTGGGCCATCGCCCCGGGAACTCCTGCACGTTACGTGCACCGCCGGTGAGCAGACCTAGCAACCCCTTATACAAGCGAACTTGTAACACCCCTATGTAATAGCCACCATGATCAGCTGTTAATAATGCCAAGTCATATCATATGCAGTGATTAAACATAGTGGTTAACCAAAGTAAATCAACTCCATTTTTAAAAATCAACTTAAATTCATAAGTGAAATATAAGGTTGATCAAACACTGCTGGAAAAATGTTCATTTAATGGTAAATAATCCAGAAACCTTTCTAAAATCAACATCAAAATGTTTGGAGTTGGATAAATGACTCAAACAAGTTGGAACAGACCCAAAAACAGGATATTTGATATATTTAAAATCATATTAAATTCAAACAAACTTCAAATCAGTCCAAACCACTTTTTGGTGAGAGATAATATTGCATTGCAATATTTGGGTCAACTCTCACATTTTACAAAAGTGCTAAAGTGTGCTAGCTATTTTGGAACAGAAAAGAATAAAGAAAAAGGTAAAACAAAAACAAAAAAAAAATACAACGAGGCACTGTGCACTGGGCCTAAGTGCACAGTGCCCCGACAGCCGGCCCATCTGGCCCAGTCTCTCTCTCTCCTTCGCGCTGTCGCCTTCTCCCTGGCCGAGCGCGCGCTCGCCGCTCCGGCGCCGACACCCCGACGCCGCAGGCCAGGCGAGAGGATAAGGAGGAGCTCCCTCTGCCTCCTCTCCGTCCCTATCCACTTCCCCCTCGCTCGCTTGCCCTCTCCCTCCTTCCTCCTCCTCCAGATCCACCGAAACCGAGCGCCTCCGTCGCCGTGGCCTTGCCGTAGACGCGGCCACCGTCGTCCCCGAGCTCAGCCAACACGCCTGCGAGCTCCGCCGTCCTCGACTCCTTCGACTCCGACCGCGAGTGGAGGCGGGGAGGCCCTGATGAAGCCGGAGTACTCCGCCCCCTTTCTTCTCTGACGCCGGCGAGCCCCGATGATTCGCCGACGTTCTGCACTCCTAAGCTTCCAACGGCTTTACGTAGCCTCTCGGTGAGCAGCCCCTCATCCTTCCCCCGCGCTCCCCTAGCCTTCTGCGCCTCCGTAGCCGCCGCGCCATGGCCGCCCGAACCGAGCTCCGCCGTTGAGCTCGAGGCCGTTGCAGCAGTGGCCGTCACGACCCACCGGGCTCGCCGTCGCGTTCGTGGCGTCAAGTAGATGCCGAAGGAGTAGAGCGCAGCCCGTTTTGACCTCTGCATCACCACGCGCGAGTCCGCCGGGTTTCGGCTTCCGCCAAACCTCAACGCCGGCGTGATTCCGGCCATCCCCTGGTCCGGCAAGTGCCACCACTCGACGCGCGAGTTCACTGGCTTTCGAACGCACCCAACCGCAGCTCGAACCGAGCCCTGTGGGCGATTTCCGAGCACTCCGGCGATCTTCCGCCGCGGAATCGGTCGCCGGCGCAACTCCGGCGCCGGCCGCAGACGTGGCCGCCACGTGGGTCGCCCTGGGTCACTGACCCGTGGGCCCCAGGGGCCCGACCGGTCAGCCCTGCTGACTGGACCGGCCCAGTCGCTGACACGTGGGCCCCACCTCCCTGTTAATCTAATTAAAACGTTTTAGAAATAAAAATAAACTAATTACCCTAATGAGTCTATGACATGTGGGACCAGAAGCCTAATTAGCTAATTAGATTAGTTTAACTCACTGTTTAGGTAAACAGAGGCTGACATGTGGGTCCCACTGGACCCACATGTCATATTTGACTTAGTCAGCCGACTGTTGACTTGCTGACGTCAGCAGCGCGTCATGCTGACGTCATAATTCATTTTCTGATAAATAAAATAATTCCAGAAATTCAAATAATCTTTAAAAATTAATAACTTTTAAACCGTAGCTCGGATCGAAAAAGTTAAAACATGAAAGTTGCTCAGAACGACAAGACGAATCTGATCGTGCCGTGTGTTTCTCCATCGGAACCTCCTACGTAGAAGAACTCGTAACTCCGGACCCGAATCCGATAGATGAATAGTGCACACACGTCGGATATTAAATCCCAGAATAATTCTAAAAATAACTAAAATGACTTAGATGCATATTTAGGCAACCCTACACTGCATCATAGCATCACATGCACCGTGTTGCATTTGTTTGCATTATGTTTACCTGTTTCTTCCCCCTCTTCTCTCTCGGTAGCCCCCGACGTTGACGTAGCTCCCGAGGCAGACGTAGTCCCCGAGCAAACAGGCAAGCACCCCCATTTTTAGCATGCCTATATCGCCTACTCTTTTCTCTCTTATGCTTGCATTAGAACTGCTACTGCTACTGTTTTCCTATATCTGCTGCATAGCCTGATTATTGTACCCTGCTTTGTTACCTTACTGGTTATCCTAGACTGATTATTATAGGCTGGGTAGAGACACGACAGAGACCTCCACTTGATCCCGACTGCCCTGCTGGATATCAGAAGACCCGATCATCGGGATTGAAGACCAGACCCTGGCACCGCACATCACTACCCCTTAGTTGCCGACACTGCTGGGTTACCGTCGAGTGCCGAGGGTGATACCTCGTTAGCACTTCTGATGTTAACCTTGTAGGTTAGTTACTCGGTCGTGGTAAGCGAGGGTGATTCCTCCTACACCACCCCCGATAACGACATCGTCGCGCAACCTCTCAAGTGTGGACCTCGAGGGTGATTCCTCCTTCGTTCACCTTGATGATAACATCGAGCGGGAACTCCATCGAGGGTGATTCCTCATGGTTCCCTTCGGTGTCAGACACACAGTTACTTTGGATATTATGACTTGACTATGAACCACGATACTAAAGACGGGTCGGCCCTGAGGGGTACCCGCGCGAGCTTATTGCGAAGTGATGTGGAGTCGGGTTGACCTGGATGGTGCCCGCGAGATAACTACGAGGCGTGGCCGGGCATTCTTAGCCCTTGCCGCAAGTCCTCGAGACGGGGCGACGGGGTCACATCGATCGTGAGTCTCTGCTCGTTTCCGCGCGCTCCTAATCCACTACGGTTTGGATATTTGATCCGAGGGGCCTCTGGCCCGATAGCACTAACCATCACGTGGGCATAGTATGGGCGTTCTGCGTCGTATACTTCAGCCGGAGCTTAATGGACGTCAGCGACTGATGCGGCACACGCTGGGTTGGACTGGGAACGCAACCGCGCTTGTATAAGGGGTTGCTAGGTCTGCTCACCGGCGGTGCACGTAACGTGCAGGAGTTCCCGGGGCGATGGCCCAAGACCCCTGGGGGCATAGGTTAGTCCGGCGTGCTGACCTCTCTGTTACGTATTTGGTCGGGTTGCGGCGTGTTGCTTAGCCGAGGCCGGGCATGACCCAGAAAAGTGTGTCCGGCCGGAGTTAAGCGAGCGTGGTGGGTAAGTTGGTGCACCCCTGCAGGGAAGAAACTTCTATCGATAGCCTGTCCTACGGTAACGGACACTCGGAGTTGTATCCCGATCGGTACAACTAGAACATGTGATGAGAATTGGATAGTACGGCTCTGGGATTGCTTTCTCGCAGGGAGTCGAGAAAGGATCTCAGGTCGAGGTTGATGATATTACTACTACTACTTTACATTATGTTCATCTGCTCTCTCCTGATGCTGCAAGACTATCGAAGATTGTTGAAGATGCTAGTCTTCGAGAGGACTAGGCTTTCCCCCTCTACTCTGGCATTTCTGCAGCCCAGTCCACATATACAGCCATTCCTTTGACAATGATGCATATGTAGTGTAGATCCTTGCTTGCTGAGTACTTCGGATGAGTACTCACGTTTGCTTTATTTTCTTTTTCCCCCATTTTCCATTTGATGCCACCAGACGACGGAGCCCCTGAGCCAGAAGCCCCAGCCGACGACCAGTACTACTATCCGCCTGGCGAGTACTACTACTACGAGGAGCCGTTCGACGACCAGGAGTAGGATCGGAGGGTCCAGGGCAGGAGGCCTACGCCTTTCGATCGTAGTTTTTATTTTTACCCCGCCTCTGTGAAGGCTTATCTCTCTCTCTGTAATATATCTGTACTCAGATATCTAATGCTTCCGCTGACGCTTGTATGCCATCGAGCTTGTATTCGAGCCCTCGAGGCCCTGGCTTGTAATATTAAGCTTGTATGACTTTATTTTTATGTTTTAGAGTTGTGTTGTGATATCTTCAAGTGAGTCCTTAGGCTTGATCGTGCGCATTTGCGTGTATGATTAGTGCACGATTAAGCCGGGGTCGTCACAGGTTGGTATCAGAGCCGACTGCCTCTAGGATTCCCCCTTCCAACTCTTTGGCCGAAGTTGAATCTAGTGGTCAAAAATTGTTTTACTAACTTGGCTGTGTGGCTTACGGGCCCACGTCGCCAACTGGGTGGTATTAGGATCTTTTATTCCTCGTCTTTACTCTGGGATTCTAATCTCTCATCTATTCGGGTTTACTAAAATTTACTAACACCGACATTTAGGATCTCGTTAATTCTATCCACCCGGAGAACTGGATTCAGTGCGATTTCCCTGTCTTTGATCTGATTAGTCTGATAATCATTTTCCTTTCCATTGTTTTGTTTAACCTTTCCTTCCGAGATCGGTCATATTTCTCAATGTCTTATGACAATCCTGAACTTCTTATTTCAGATGGATCGACTGTTTCCCCCTCGTCCTACGACGCAGCTCATGCTTCGCACCTGTGCTCGAGACATCCCTGGATTTCCAGCTGTTCTGATCGCCCTCCTGAGTAGACTGGGTTACCGCTGGTGCCCCGAGTACATGGTCTATGAGGTTTATCGTGAGTTCAACCAGGAGCAGTACTATGCTGATGTTCGCATCTACGATCAGCAGGATAACTCTGACACTGAGCTTCACCGTTTTCACGGTATCGGCGTGACGATTGAGATGGCAGTCCATGATGCTGCTTACTCTGCCGTCGCACGACTTCGAGGACAGTTCAGTGCTGACTTGGATGCCGATGACTGGCTGCGTGACATCTCCCATGAGATGGAGTCTGCTAGTGTCGCCGAAATTAACTATGTCACTTTTGCGACATATCTTCTTAAGGGTCCCGCAGCCCAATGGTGGGCCACTCACCGACAGACTCTGCCGCCTGGTACTGTCGTCACTTGGGCAGAATTCAAGATTGCATTCCGTGCCCGCTACATTCCTCAAGCTGTCATAGCTCGGAAGAAGGCCGAGTTCCGTAGCCTTGTTCAGGGCAACAAGACCGTGGAAGTATATCAGCGCGAGTTTCTTGACTTATCTCGCTATGCTGAAGAAGACATTCCTACTGATGAGCGAAGACAGGAGAAGTTCCATGAAGGACTGCATCATGACATACAGTTGGCACTGCTTGTCCAGGATTATCCTGATTTCGCCACCTTGGTGAATAAGGCCATCATGGTTGAAACTGGACTTAAGAAGCACAAGGAAGCGTCCAGACGCACCCGTGAGTCGGGCTCCTCTTCGGGCTCGTCTTCCCAGAAGCGACGCATCTGGTTCCCCAAAGGCATGTTCCGTTCAGCAGCTCCTGCGAACAGACCTTCTTATGCTGCACCACGTCTGCCACCTCCACCACCGAGACAGCCCCTGCCAGCTCCAGCACCTCGAGCTCCAGCACCTCGTCCTGACAGCGGACTATGCTTCAAGTGTGGCAAGCCAGGTCACCGTGCTAGAGATTGTTCTCAGAATCAGAATCAACTAGCTCTCCCTTCTGCTGGACGTGGAATGGGCCGTGGTATTCCTCAGCAGCGCAACAATAATGCCAGACCTTCTTACGGTCGTGGGCAGTACTACCACGTCAACATGTCTGAAGCTCCAGATCAACCAGATACTGTGATGGGTACACTTCTCGTTAATTCAGTACCAGCATCTGTTTTATTTGATTCAGGAGCATCGCATTCCTTCATGTCAGAACCTTTTGCACGCATGCATGACATTAAATGCGAATACATGAACACACCCTTATTGGTACACACCCCCGCGGGTGGTTGCCGAACCTTTATAGTTAGCTATAATGTTCCCGTTGAAATCGAAGAGTTGGAGTTCAGTGCGTCTCCCATTATTCTGAAATCGTCCAAGATTGACCTTATTCTGGGAATGGATTGGTTGAAGGCCCACTATGCCTCAATCAATTGTGCCACCAAAGTTGTTCACCTCTTGCACCCCTCGAATGAGATGGTGAATTACCATGCTCATATCACTCAGAACGCCGAGGCTCAAATTTATGCCTTGAATGCGTTGAATGCTTCTCCGCTTGATGGGATTGAGACTATCCCAGTTGTCTGTGACTTCCCGGATGTTTTTCCAGAAGAACTTCCAGGAATACCCCCTGCTAGAGCTGTCGAGTTCGTCATCGACTTGAAGCCTGGCACCACTCCTATTGCGAAGCGTCCTTACAAGATGCCTCCGCACCACCTCATCGAGCTTAAGGAGGAAATTGATAAATCTTTAAGGAAGGGTTTCATCCGCCCTAGTTCCTCTGCTTGGGGAGCACCTTCTCTCTTTGTTAAGAAGAAGGATGGAACTAATCGTCTGGTTCAAGATTATCGTCCTATCAACCAGGCAACCATTCAGAATAAATATCCGCTTCCCCGGATCAATGATTTATATGACCAACTCGCTGGATCTTCGGTGTTCTCTAAACTCGACTTGAGGTTGGGTTATCACCAGATCCGTGTTCGCGAAGAGGATATTCCGAAGACTGCATTCGTTACTCGTTATGGCTCTTACGAGTACACAGTCATGTCGTTTGGTTTAACAAACGCTCCAGCTACATTCTCCCGCCTAATGAATTACATATTCATGGATTACCTCGACAAATTCGTCGTGGTATATCTGGATGATATTCTGGTTTATTCGAAGAACAAAGAAGAACATGCTGAGCACCTTCGACTAGTTCTGGAGAGACTTCGAGAGCACCAATTATATGCCAAGTTCTCTAAATGCGAATTCTGGCTTCCTGAAGTGACCTACCTTGGACATGTGATTTCCAAGGACGGTATTGCCGTTAACCCGGAGCGTGTTCAGGCTATCCTTGACTGGACTCCTCCGAAGAATGCCAAGCAGGTCCGAAGCTTTCTCGGTCTAGCCAGCTATTGTCGCCGATTCGTCGAGAACTTCTCCAAGATCGCCAAGCCCCTGACTAATCTGCTCCACAAAGGCGTTAAGTTTGAGTGGATAGACAAGTGTCAGGAAAGTTTCCAAACCCTCAAGGACAAGCTCACTTCTGCTCCAGTGCTTGCTCCTCCTGATTCTCGCAAGGACTTTGTCATATATTGCGACGCCTCTCGTCAGGGATTAGGCTACGTCCTAATGCAAGAGCGGAGAGTAATTGCATATGCTTCACGTCAATTGCGTCCACATGAAGAGAATTATCCAGTGCATGATCTTGAACTTGCAGCAGTGATGTATGCATTGAAGTTATGGCGACACTACCTTCTGGGTAATCGGTGTGAAATTTATACCGATCACCAAAGTCTGAAATACTTATTCACTCAACCGGATCTTAATCTCCGACAACAACGATGGTTAGAAGCTATTGCGGATTATGACTGCGGTATTTCTTATACCCCGGGCAAAGCTAATGTAATGGCCGATGCCTTGAGTCGCAAGTCATATTGCAACAACCTCATGGTTAGGCAAGCTCAACCTCGTCTTCACGCAGAACTGACTCAGCTGAATCTGCGAATTCTTCCCCAGGGTTCTCTTAATAACCTTGTGGTACAGCCAGACCTTCTGAAGGCTGTTAAAGAAGCGCAAGCCAAAGATGCTGAAATTGACTTGATGAAGAAGGAGCTTCACCTTGCTAAGTATCGGGATTTCTCAGTTGCTGAAGATGGTACATTATATTTCAGAGACCGCATCGTAGTACCTCGCTTCGAGCTGATGACTGACAAAGTCATGAAGGAGGCCCATGATACACCGCTGTCTATCCATCCGGGTAGTACCAAAATGTATCGAGATCTTCGTCAAAGGTACTGGTGGTCTAGGATGAAGCCGGATATTGCTCGTTATGTTGCCGAGTGTGACGTTTGTCGTCGCGTGAAGGCAGAACATCAGAAACCTGCTGGAATTCTGCAACCGCTCCCTATTCCTCTATGGAAGTGGGATAAAGTGCAAATGGACTTCATTACTGGTCTTCCCAAGTCTCAGAAGGGTCACGATGCCATTCTTGTCGTCGTCGACCAACTCTCCAAGGTTGCTCATTTCCTACCTGTTAAGGAGACTATCACCGCTAGCCAGCTAGCAGAACTCTACATTGCCAGAATTGTTTCTCTCCATGGTATTCCGAAAGAGATTAGTTCAGACCGTGGTGTTCTTTTCACTTCCAAGTTCTGGGAAAGTTTCCAAGAAGCCATGGGAACTCATATTACCTGGAGTTCAGCTTATCATCCCCAATCTCAAGGCCAAGTTGAGCGCGTTAATCAAGTGCTTGAAGACATGCTACGAGCCTGTGTTATATCCTTCGGTAAGAAATGGGAGGAATCTCTCCCGTATGCCGAGTTCTCTTATAACAACAGTTATCAAGCCAGCTTAAAAATGGCCCCATTTGAGGTTCTTTATGGACGTAAATGTCGAACCCCTCTGAATTGGTCAGAAACTGGGGAACGACCTCTTGTTGGACCGGACATTATTCAGCATGCCGAAGAACAAGTCTGAATTGTCCGGGAGAATCTCAAAGCAGCTCAAGACCGTCAGAAGAGTAATTATGATCGCAAGCGATGGGGTGTGATCTATCAACCTGGTGATCAAGCCTATCTTCGTGTCACTCCAATGAAGGGCACCCGTCGTTTCGGAATCAAGGGCAAGCTAGCTCCTCGCTATATTGGTCCTTTCCGCATCGTGGCTAGACGGGGACAGGTGGCATATAAATTGGAGTTGCCACCGCAATTCTCCCATATTCATGATGTCTTCCACGTGTCGCAACTCCGTAAGTGCTTCAAGGAATCCCCGCACCGTGCAGTGGATCATGAGATGCTCGAGCTACAAGATGATCTTTCCTATAAGGAGCATCCGATCCGCATACTCGACGAAGCTGAGCGTCGTACTCGTCAGAAGACGACCAAGTTCCTAAAAGTGCAATGGTCGAATCATACTGAAGATGAAGCCACTTGGGAACGCGAGGATCATCTTCGGGAAAAATATCCCGGACTCTTTCCTTCTACCTCCTAAATTCTCGGGACGAGAATTTCTTTTAGTGGAGGAGAACTTGTAACACCCCTATGTAATAGCCACCATGATCAGCTGTTAATAATGCCAAGTCATATCATATGCAGTGATTAAACATAGTGGTTAACCAAAGTAAATCAACTCCATTTTTAAAATCAACTTAAATTCATAAGTGAAATATAAGGTTGATCAAACTCTGCTGGAGAAATGTTATTTAATTAGCAAATAATCCAGTGGTCATGGCAAAATCATAACCAACATTTTTGGAATATGATTGATGAGTCAAACAAGATGAAACAGCACCCAAAACAGCAATATTAATTCATTTAAAATCATTGCAGATTCAAATGAACTCCAAAACTGTCCAAACCACTTTTTGGTGAGAGCTAATATTGCATTGCAATATTTGGGCCAACTCCCACATTTTTTGAAAGTGCACAAGTGCCCTAAACATTTTGAAACAGAAAAGGATAAAAGAAAATGGAGAAGCTAAAACAGAAAATCAAAAATGGGACACTGTGCACTGGGCCTTAGTGCACAGTGCCCCGAGTCGCGGCCCAGCAGGCCCACCTCGTCTCCCTCCTCCCCGTGTCGTCCTCGCCGTGGCCGCGCGCGCGCGCCAGTCGGCCGGCGACACCGCGGCGCCACCGACGCTACAGGGAGGAGGAGGAGATAAGGCCGGAGCCACTCGACCCCCCTGGCTTCCCCCGTCATTTCTCCTCTCTCTCCCTCGCTCGCCTCTCCCTCTGCCTCCCCAGATCCGAGACGCCCGAGCGCCGCCGTCGCCACGCATCGCCACCGCCGTGGTCAGCGGCCTCCCCGCAACGCCTGGAGGTGCCAAGGAGAAGCGCCGTCGTCGGCGACACAAGTCGTTTCCGGCCACCTCACCGCCACCGTTAGACGCGCCGTCGAACGGCCGTTCGAACGCACCCGGCCCCGTCCCATTTGGGCGCCCGTAGGCGAAATCCGACGCCGGCCTGCGCCCTCCGCCGCGTTTCGACGTCGCCGGCGGCTAAACGCCGGTCGCCGCTAGCGTGGCGGGCGTGGGGTCCACTCTGGGACGCTGACCAGTGGGCCCCCCTGGCCATTTTGACCACGTTGACCACGGTCAACCGTGGTTACTGTTCATCCCCTCTCACTGACATGTGGGCCCCCGCGATTAATTAGACTAATTGAATAGTTAATTAAATAAAATTAATTGGATTAACCTAATGTCTCACTGACAAGTGGGGCCCGCCCCCTAATTAACTCTGGTAATTAAATTAATCCACTGATTAGCCTAAACAGAGGCTGACATGTGGGTCCCACTGGACCCACATGTCAGGTTTGACTAGTCAACCGTCCTGTTGACTTGCTGACGTCAGCAGCGCGTCATGCTGACATCATAATTCATTTTCTGTTAAATAAAATAATTCCAAAAATTCAAATAATCTTTAAAAATTAATAACTTTTAAACCGTAGCTCGGATCGAAAAAGTTAAAACATGAAAGTTGCTCAGAACGACGAGACGAGTCTGATCATGCCGTCTGTTTCTCCATCGGAACCTCCTACGTAGAAGAACTCGTAACTCCGGACCCGAATCCGGCAGATGAATAGTGCACACACGTCGGATATTAAATCCCAGAATAATTCTAAAAATAACTAAAATGACTTAGATGCATATTTAGGCAACCCTGCACTGCATCATAGCATCACACGCACCGTGTTGCATTTGTTTGCATTATGTTTACCTGTTTCTTCCCCCTCTTCTCTCTCGGTAGCCCCCGACGTTGACGTAGCTCCCGAGGCAGACGCCGCACAGGAGTACGACTACGTCCCCGACGATACTACTGAAGACCTTGCCCTTGCCCCCGAGCAAACAGGCAAGCACCCCCATTTTGAGCATGCCTATATCGCCTATTCTCTTCTCTCTTATGCTTGCATTAGAACTGCTACTGCTACTGTTTTCCTATATCTGCTGCATAGCCTGATTATTGTACCCTGCTTTGTTACCTTACCGGTTATCCTAGACTGCTTAGTATAAGGTGGGTAGAGACATGACCGAGACCCCCACTTGATCCCGACTGCCCTGCTGGACATCAGAAGACCCGATCATCGGGATTGAAGACTAGACCATGGCACCGCACATCACTTCCCCTTAGTTGCCGACACTGCTGGGTTATCATCGAGTGCCGAGGGTGATACCTCGTCAGCACTTCTGATGTTAACCTTGTAGGTTAGTTACTCGGTCGTGGTAAGCGAGGGTGATTCCTCCTACACCACCCCCGATAACGACATCGTCGCGCAACCTCTCAAGTGTGGACCTCGAGGGTGATTCCTCCTTCGTTCACCTTGATGATAACATCGAGCGGGAATTCCATCGAGGGTGATTCCTCAGGGTTCCCTTCGGTGTCAGACACACAGTTACCTTGGATATTATGACTTGCACTAAACTATGATACTAAAGACGGGTCGGCCCTAAGGGGTACCCGCGCGAGCTTAACGCGAAGTGATGTGGAGTCGGGTTGACCTGGATGGTGCCCGCGAGATAACTACGAGGCGTGGCCGGGCATTCTTAGCCCTTGCCGCAAGTCCTCGAGACGGGGCGACGGGGTCACATCGATCGTGAGTCTCTGCTCGTTTCCGCGCGCTCCTAATCCACTACGGTTTTGGATATTTGATCCGAGGGGCCTCTGGCCCGATAGCACTAACCATCACGTGGGCATAGTATGGGCGTTCTGCGTCGTACACATCAGCCGAAGCTTGTTTGACGTCAGTAAGGTGCGGCGCACGCCGAGTTGGACTGGTAACGCAACCGCGCTTGTATAAGGGGTTGCTAGGTCTGCTCTCGGTGGCCCCGTAACGTGCAGGAGTTCCCGGGGCGATGGCCCAAGACCCCTGGGGGCATAGGTTTAGTCCGGCGTGCTGACCTCTCTTATAAGCCTAGGTCGGGTTGCGGCGTGTTGCTTAGCCGAGGCCGGGCATGACCCAGAAAAGTGTGTCCGGCCAGAGTTAAGTGAGCGTGGTGGGTAAGTTGGTGCACCCCTGCAGGGAAGAAACTTCTATCGATAGCCTGTCCTACGGTAACGGACACTCGGAGTTGTATCCCGATCGGTACAACTAGAACATGTGATGAGAATTGGATAGTACGGCTCTGGGATTGCTTTCTCGCAGGGAGTCGAGAAAGGATCTCAGGTCGAGGTTGATGATATTACTACTACTACTTTACATTATGTTCATCTGCTCTCTCTTGATGCTGCAAGACTGTCGAAGATTGTTGAAGATGCTAGTCTTCGATAGGACTAGGCTTTCCCCCTCTACTCTGGCATTTCTGCAGCCCAGTCCACATATACAGCCATTCCTTTGACAATGATGCATATGTAGTGTAGATCCTTGCTTGCTGAGTACTTTGGATGAGTACTCACGTTTGCTTTATTTTCTTTTTCCCCCATTTTCCATTTGATGCCACCAGACGACGGAGCCCCTGAGCCAGAAGCCCCAGCCGACGACCAGTACTACTATCCGCCTGGCGAGTACTACTACTACGAGGAGCCGTTCGACGACCAGGAGTAGGATCGGAGGGTCCAGGGCAGGAGGCCTACGCCTTTCGATCGTAGTTTTTATTTTTACCCCGCCTCTGTGAAGGCTTATCTCTCTCTCTGTAATATATCTGTACTCAGATATCTAATGCTTCCGCTGACGCTTGTATGCCATCGAGCTTGTATTCGAGCCCTCGAGGCCCTGGCTTGTAATATTAAGCTTGTATGACTTTATTTTTATGTTTTAGAGTTGTGTTGTGATATCTTCAAGTGAGTCCTTAGGCTTGATCGTGCGCATTTGCGTGTATGATTAGTGCACGATTAAGCCGGGGTCGTCACATCATCTCTTGGAAGTACGCAATTGTGCTCCCAACGTCCGCGTGGCGGTGCTTTAAGTGGAACTTAGCTCGATGATTAGCAATGTCTTGTGCCGTGTAGGGTACGTCTTCAGCGCTTCCGTAGAACCATGACATCAGCTGCATCTGCCTCGCAGTCTCAATGTTGCATCCGTGCAGAACCCTCAAGAAGTCCTGCTCCTCCTTCGGAATGTACCGATGTGATGATAAGAATTTTGTTAGGGACGGCTTTTTGATGAGGGGGTGATTGTGGTTGTCCTCGAAACGGGCAACAGTCCACCATGCATCATCGTGAGATAGGTACATGTGCGCTTCACATTCAGTCCTAACAACCTTCTTTTTTTTCCTCTTCTTGACAATGCTGGCTGGGTTTTCCACATCTTGCAGCTCATCCTTGTCCCTGCGTCGTTTGCCATATTTTGTACAAACTAGGAGCACCCTGCTTATAGTTCCATCAACCCTCTCTTTCCTGAATTGCTGCCTAATTGCAAAGCCAGTCCTGCGCGCGTAGATGTTGTAGTGGTCACGTGCACTCTCCAGAGTGTCAAATTTTGTCCCTTGTAAAGGTGGCTTAGGTGTGGAATATGCCTCCATGTTGCTGCCTTCCATATCAGCGTCGATCCCAGCAGATTATGGAGTTGCAGGTTTGCTTATTGTCTGCTCTCCAAGGCTCCCAGCTCCTGTGCTTGTATTTGTTCTAGCACTAGGTGCATTTGTTCCACCACTGGGCAAGCTGTTGTTTGCGCTGATTGTCCGAGCACCTGCAATTTGGCCTGGTAGATTAGTGGAATCTAGCATGATAAATAACAGTTTTCCATCATGGTAGTTTTCTGAAGAATCAGTGAATGTATTTTTTTCTACCCAAACAACCCTGGTAATTTGCCTATTTTGAGCTTGGTAATATATGAGCACCAATGTTGGTAATTTTCAAACCCACTTCACTAGTAAAGTATAAAACTATTTTTTTATCCCATGATGATATGTAAACACTAATGCTGGTAATTTTACCTGTTTCCATGATGTTTGGGTAGGCAGAATTGTTGCTTGCCGTGCGCGCTGCATCGTCCTGTTCATGCATTCTCCCTCCTCCTGCATCTTCTGCATTATCTCCTCTGCTAGCATCCATTTTTTTTATGCACCTCCTGCTTCATTGTTTTTACGTTTGCATGTCAGTATACGTTTACACGTGTTCACTCTTATTTTGGAACTCATTGTTTTGTTTACTCTTTACACAGTTTTTTGAAGGCAAGAATCGCAAGGGTGATTGGCAAGAACATTAAACAGGATAATTACAGTACAACACGAGCATCTCCATTAAAAGGCACCACTTTTCTTTATCCAATGGTAGTTCTTAACAAAAGTGGATGATAACTTTTACTATGTACAGATTGGTAACTTGTTTACTTCATGCAGTATAGCATTTTGTAGACACAAAAAAGAACCTATTTGTAATGCATTTTCCATTGTAGGAGAGTATGATTTTTGTGATCAATAAAGGTTCCTCTTTCCTTTATCTGTGTTTATTTTTACATGGTAGAAACAAAATCTATGTTTTATGTAGCAAGGGGGTGGGGTATATGGTGGGTAGTCTGTTATGTTGCATATAGTTGGTAACAAAAAGTGCGAGGGGTTGGTAATTTTGCACAGATTTTGATGGTAAGTCACTGTAATAGGCAGAATTATCAGAGAACTTTGCTTATTCTGTTTCCATGAGGTGGAGGGATGGTAATTTTTGCACAGATTAGGAGGAGGGGGGGGGGGGGGGAGGGTAATGGGGGGGGGGGGAGGGTAAGTTCTTGTAGTAAGCAGAATTTTTTGAAGATGTTGGATGAGTTTTGTTTCTTACCAGGGGTGGGGTGATGTTGCCTGGTGAGTTGTTCGCCGGATCCCTGGTAATTTCCCCCGTCTAGGCCTCTGGTTTGATGTATGCAGAGTACTAGGGCTCTGGTTTGATCCAGATCTGGAGGAGTGGTAGGTTTTTGGTGTTGATTTTAGCAGCTGGGTAGGGGGAGGGGCGGGTGGGTGGTGGGGAGGGTGGGAGGGGGTATACTTGCGTGGGAGGGGTAAGGGGGGTGGGGGGAAAGTTGGGATGTGGAAAGTGCGTCGTGAGGTGGGGGGGGGGGGGGGGGTGGTTTAGTGCGTTGGGCTTCTTTCTGTTGGGCCTGGTACGGCGCTCGGCCTCATGAGCGGGAGGGTGCTCGACTCGCAGGAGAGAGGAGGATCGTATGGCAGATTTCCTATCGAGCACACTGTTGCCAAATACTTTATTGTAACTTTGTATTCCTATTTTATTAATGAAAATACTGTCAAGGCAAAAAAAAAGAGATGCGAGCCGGCGTTTCAGCTATCACCCGGCTATAGCTCAGTATACTAGACAAAAGAACGACATACAAGCTGTAAAAGTTGGCGCTGCTGCCTCCGTTCCAGTTAGTTGCGTTTCTCTCCCTCCCATGCGTGTAGATATTAATTACCATGCATGGAGCAGCTCGTTCACAGCCAGCATTAGTGTATGAAATTTCTTTTATGAAAGCTATAGGTGACATGGCATCGATATAGAGTTGAGTAACCGGCTGCTCTTGTTAGAGTTGTGTCGAATATTATTATACAAGATAGGTTATGGTTGGACTCTGAGTCATATGGTGTGTAGATAGGATTACAGAGTCGTGTCCTAATAGAACACTTGTATCCTAGACCTTTTATATATGAAGAGGAAACACGATGTAATCTATGCCAACATAATAGCACGTGCACACGGAGGAGCCGATGGTGTGTGCCGGCGCCCGGACAGCCGGGGTACGGTACTGTAGCGGTGTCATGGGGAGAAGCACCCGTAGTCAGGCCCTGGGATGTAGCCATATCTGTGATCCTCGTTAACAAATCTCGATGTCGTGTTCGTGTGATTGTTTGGTTCTCGGTAGATCGACTATGCGTCTCGAATTAATTCTAACAAGTGATATCATGAAAAGATCACGAGGAGGCTGCGGATTGTTGATCTAGAGGAAGAAAATTGACAGAAATCTGGACGAAGAGATTGTAATACGGGATGAAGATTTACGTCCGCGAGTTGCGATCTAAAAACAGATGTGGTCGAGTTGCAAAGCAATCTGAATTGAGCAGATTGCATGCAAGCGTGTCGGCGAGAACAAGCGATCGGAAGCGGTGGCTACGGGATCACGAAGTTCTCAACGGAATTGGTTGCAGGTGGCACGCGGCGCTCGGCTAGGGCACAGGTCCTACTGCAGGAACAGGGCGAGGCGTGAAATTGCAAGGCCACATGTCCAGGTGGTGTACGCTGGCATGGCCCAGGCGGGGTCTGGCCCAGGAGCCAGGGCTGGTGTGCGTGCGAGGTGGCAGCAGTGGGCCTGACGAGATGGCTAGACGCTGGCTGCAAACTGAAGCGCTGGATACTGCGGTACGCAAGCGAGTCGAGGGAGCTGCTGGCCGTGTGGTGTGGTGCTGTGCATGCACGTGAGATTTGTTGATTGAAAGAAAATAAAGAAAGCTACGCAACGGAGACTGGTGCTATCCATCGGAAGAAAAGATTGGAAAAGCTAGACCTACAGCCTACTGGAACACATGTGGAGTTGGAAGTTTATTCCATTGATCTTCACGGATAAGTGTATACAGGAAGGCTCATGTGGTGGATTTTTGGCTTTATTTCTTTGTACACAGGTTGTGTATGTGGATGGTAGCGTGAAGGTCTATGGTGCAGGTGGCGAGGTTGGCAACGTGCGTATAAGGCTCGAAGCATGAGTTTGGAGTGCGTTGTGGAAGGAGCATGCATACACAAGGCATTAAGCAAGGCGCGGAGATGTGCAGGGCGGACACGAGGCAGGGTGGAGTATGGTTGCAGTCGGATAATTTTGGCTGGGTCGGACTGAACAGTCTGATGGATCGACGTGAATGTCGGTTAAAACAGAAGACAACGGTGATTTCAGCGACGATGACACATGATCGTGATGCTGATGGTGGCCGACTTCTGGGCCGTGGAAACATGTGGTGCAGACCCGAGAGCTTATGCGACTTCGACAAGACTATGACGTGAGGTTGATTCAAGGCAGTGTACACATGAGAGCTTGAAGTCGACAGGGCGCGGGGTAGCACGACCAGCTACATGGAGTCATGTTGAAGGTGGAGCTGGAGTCTAGCGAAGACTTCACTCTGTGCTGATGGAGGGGCCTCGGCGTAAATGCATGGAGAGTCGAAGCCTATTTCAGCGGAAAAGCGAGAGACACGTGGATTGGACTGGGTACCAGTGGTCTGATGGAGACGTGATACTCGGCATCGGTTGATGATGATCGGTGGTTCTCTGCGTAGGGGTTTGAGTGGTGTGGGTCCGCGGCCCTAGAGACTCGACCAGGACAGCAGAGACTCGGCGCGGTGATAGCAGCGAGGCATGCGGTAAGCACGGGACACAACAACAGACCAAGGAACTAATGGTGAGACATGTGGTCAGACAAAGTGTGCAGGGATGCTGAAACAGTGTTGGCGAGTACCGTATTTAAGTTGGTGACTGGGTCTATCGGTGCTAATTGATGGACATGAGTTGATCATGAAGAATCTACGAAAGTGGCGGAAAGTCTTAACGTCAAAAGCTGAGAGAGTACATGACCTTATATTTTGTGTTGTTCAGTACACATGGGAAAGTGAGGATGACAAGACAGAAATAGTCGGAGTGCTGTAGCGGTGGGACATGTCAGAGACTATCCGAAAAAAAAGGTGAGACAACTGTGAATTTTACTCAAGGTGACACAGAGCAACAGTGAAATTCTTTCAAGTTTTAGACAAGCAGTCAAGGAGAGCGATGACGTCGAGTTCGGGTAACTCCTATATGTGGCGTCCAATATGTGAGTTGTTCACTTTTATACAGACAATGGTCGGTGTGTGATGGCGTTGAACGAATACTCCAGAAGTTGGGAGAACAAAGTATAATGAGGAACTTAATTTTGCTCGAGTGTTAACTCTGAAAAAACCGAGAAGGGACTACAGTTGCAGGTGGAGTCACATGGAGTCTGAGAGTAGCAGCAGTGCTCATGGCGTATCTCAAGTCCAATATACATGGAGGTTCAACGCATCGATGAATAGAAGATGATGGAGGTGTGTTGAAAATTATTGTAAAGATATGTTACAGTTGGACTCTGAGTCATATGATGTGTAGATAGGATTACGAAGTCGTGTCCTAATAGAACACTGGTATCCTATGTAACGCCCGGATAATTAAGCTACAGTAATCCCAAGTTAATGGTGCCATGTCATCATTTTCACTGTTGCTAAATCCCTCTTTGATTCAATCCGGTTCAATTTCAAATAAAAGTCAAAATTCAAACTTGTCAAACATAAAAAAAATTGTTCGTTGTGTTGCAAATACTCGATAAGAAATTGTGATGAATTAGCCAACCTCATTTGAATTATTAAAAATGCCTTACCAAATTATATAGTGGTCCAACAGCATATGAGTTGACTTATTCAATTTCTAAAAATGCTTGAACAATTCCTTTGGCTCTCAAACTTTTTATGCAACCCTACAATGTTGTGCCTGATTTATGTGTTAAGTTTAACATTCAACTAAATTCATTTGGTCACACAAATAAATACAAATCAGTAGCTAAATTAAATACAATAATAAAAAAACAAAGAAAAGGAAAAGGGGCCACAACCCCCCTGCCCCCCGGGCCTCGGCCCAGCCCAACACCCCTGCTACTAACCCTAGCTCCTCCCGTCCCGATCCCCATCGCTCCCTCGTTCCCTTCTCGCGCCGTCACCCACGACACACACACACAGACGCACAGGGGAGGGGCGCCCCTGTTCGATCCCCCTCCTCCCGACGCGCCCGCGCCCGAGGACCGTCACCTGCGCCCTGCAGCTCCCCCCTCCGTCCTCGCCCAAGACCTGGCCGGATCTCGCGCCTCCGCGTCCCTCGGCGCCCGTCCCCGCCGTCCCGGACCTCCTCTGCACCTCGGCTGCCCCACGCTGCCCTCTGCTCGTCGGAGAGCCATGGCACCGCCGGCCTCCCCGAGCGCTTCTCCGACACGCCCCGAGCTCGGCCCTGCGCTCCATGTGAGCAACCGCAACGATTCCCCTCTTCCCCCCTTTTCGATTTGACGCCGTAGGCCGCCACCCGTCGTCTTGCCCGGAGCTGCGCTCACCGCACTCCCTGGCCACGCCCAGAGCTCGCTCCTGCGCGCACCCTGTCCTGCGCTGGCCGCCTCTGGCTATGCCCCGCGTACGTCTGCGGCCGCTTCTGGCTGCTCTAGGCTCCGTTGTTGCTGCTTGTTGCTTCAGCCGCCGTCGTTGCTGTTTGATGTGTCTACAGTTGCCCGCTGGAGCCCGCTTGCGCCCGTGCGTCGTGGTCGCGCCCGCATCCCCCTGCGCGTGCCTGTGCCCGCTCCTGCTCGGCCGTCCACTACCCTCGCGCGCCCGCCGTTGGCCGCTGCTGGCCCTGGCCGCCGGCGCCCGGTGCCCGTGCATGCCCTGCCAGAGAGGCCGGACTGGCCCTATGACATGTGGGGCCGGCCGGCCAGATAATCAACTTAGGCCTAACCCCCACTAATCATATTAGTTAGGCCAAAATGGCTACGGTTTAAAATATTAAATTGTCCCTGACATATGGACCCCACTACTTAATTAACCCTCTGTTTAAAATAAACCACTAGTTAAAACTACTGTCTATGACATGTGGACCCAGCACACTATTCTTTTGGATAAGGTTGACTGGGTCAGCTACCGACTCAGCAGTGGGGCCCCACCGTCAGCCACACTTTCACATCTCTGGGTACACTCTCTGTGTACCCATAGCAATTACACTTAATATATTTTCGAATTAATAATATTTCAGAATATGTTTAAAACTTTGAAAAATCATATAAAATAATCCGTAATTCGGATGAAAAAGTTTTATACATGAAAGTTGCTCAGAAAGATGAGACAAAGCCGACCGTGCTATCTGTTTCCATGTCGGGACCCTCTACGAAGGTGAACCCACAACTTTTAGCCTGTTTCTGGTAGATGAATAGTGCATATACACCGGTTAATAATTCCAACTTAAATCCTAAAATAACTAAAATGACTTAAACATGCTTTTAGGCAACCCTGCACTGCATCTTAGCAAAGCATGCTTTGTGTTGCATATGTTTGCTATGTATTTATCTGTTTCCTCCCCACTTCTTTCTCGGTAGACCCCGATACCGACGCAGTTCCCGAGACCGACGCAGCTCCGGAGATCGACTACGCCCCTGACGACCAGACTTTTGCAGCAAAGCTTCCAGGAAAGCACCCCCCCTTGAGCATGCCTATATCGTCTATTCTTCCTCTCTTATGCTTGCATTAGAAATTGCTGCTGCTACTGTTTAACCTATTTCTGATGCATAGCCTGTTTTTGTAACTGCTGTTGATACCTACCTGTTTATCCTAAACTGCTTAGTATAGGCTGGATAGAGACCCACCAGAGACCCCACTTTGACCCAATTGCCCCCGCTGGATTAACAGATGACTCGATCAACGTGATCGACGACCAGGCCCCAGCACCGCACATCACCCCCTTAGTTGTACGACACTGCAACGTTACTATCGAGTGCCGAGGGTGATACCTCGTATAGCACTTCTGATGTTAACTCTGTAGAGTAGCTATTTGGTCATGGTCATTGAGGGTGATTCCTCCTTCACCACTCCCGATAACGACGCTGTCGTGCAACACCTCAAGTGTGAACCCATCGAGGGTGATTCCTCCGAGTTCACCTTGACGGATACATCAAGTAGGAATCCAACAAGGGTGATACCTCAGATTCCCATGATGTTATAGACACACGGATACTTGGACTTTACAACTGTTACTTGGAAAGGCGGGTCGACCCTGAGGGGTATCCGCGAGTAATGTGGAGACGGGTTGACCTGGAGGGTGCCCGAGAGATAATTACGAGGCGTGGCCGGGCATTCTTAGACCTTGCCGCAAGTCCTCGAGACGGGGCGACGAGGTCACATCGATCATGAGTCTCTGCTCGTTACCGCACACCCCCAATACACCAACAGTTTGGATATTTGATCCGAGTGGGCCTTTGGCCCGATAGCACTAACCATCACGTGGGAACAGTTATGGGCACTCTGCGTCGTATGCATCAGCCGAAGCTTAATGGACGTCAGCGACTGAGCGGCGCGCGCCGGGTTGGACCGCGTAACGCAACCGCCTTGATAGTGTGGGTTGCTAGGTCTGCTCTCGATGGCCCCACAACGTGCAGGGGTTCCCGGGGCGATGGCCCAAGACCCCTGGGGGCATAGGTTTAGTCCGGCGTGCTGACCTCTCAGTTAAGCCTAGGTCGGGTTGCGGCGTATCGTTTGGCCGAGGCCGGGCATGACCCAGAAAAGTGTGTCCGGCCGGAGTTAATCGAGCGTGGTGGGTAAGTTGGTGCACCCCTGCAGGAAACAAAACATCTATGCATAGCCAGATCCTCGGTAACGGATGCTCGGAGTTGTATCCCGATCGATACAACTAGAACTTAACGATGAGATGAGAAATGGATATTAGGGCTCTGGGATCGCTTTCTCGCGGGGAGTCGAGGAAGGATCTCTGGGCGAGGTTGTTACTTAATACTGCTACTACTTTATACTATACTAATCTACACTCTTCTAATGCTGCAAGACCGCTGAAGATGCTAGTCTTCGATAGGACTAGGCCTTCTCTCTATTCTGGCATTTCTGCAGCCCAGTCCACATATACAACATTTCTTTGATAACATTGCATATGTAGTGTAGATCCTTGCTTGCTGAGTACTTCGGATGAGTACTTACGGTTGCTTTGCTTCCTCTTTTTCCCCATATCCGTTTGATGCAACCAGATGACGGAGCCCCGGAGCCAGCTGCCCCTGACGACGATCACTACTACTACCCCGAGGGTGGTTACTACTATGAGTTGGCTGACGACCAGGAGTAGGTTCGGAGGGTCCCAGGCAGGAGGCTTGCCCCTTTTCGATCATAGTGTTTTCTTTTGCCTCGCCTTTTAAAGGCCTATCTATTTCTCTTTATATCTGTACTCAGATATCTGATGCTTCCGCTGACGCTTGTATGCGAGCTTATTTATTCGAGCCCTCGAGGCCCCTGGCTTGTAATATAAAGCTTGTATGACTTTATTTATGTTTTAGAGTGTGTTGTGATATCTTCAAGTGAGTGCTTAGGCTTGATTATGTGCATTTGTGTGTATGATTAGTGCACGATTAAGCCGGGGCGTCACAGGTTGGTATCAGAGCCGACTGCCTGTAGGAACCCCCTTTCCAACTCCTTGGCCGAAGTTGAGTCTAGTCTTTGAAAAACTGTTTTACTAACATGGATGTGTGGCTTACGGGCCCACGTCTCCATTGGGTGGTTTTAGGATCTTTTACTCCTCGTCTATACTCTGGGACTCTGATCTCTCTTCTACTCGGGTTAAATGATTTTGCCAACTCTAACATTAGGATCTCGTGATCACATCCACCAGGAGAATTGTCGTACCCCCTTTCTCGAATTGACGGCCAAGATCTGCTTCACATTGTTCACTGACCATAGGATCCTCATATCGAGGGCACCCTGCATCGTCACTTGCAAATCCCTCACTCTAGTGATTTTCATCGACATTGATGTAGCTTTTGCTATGTCCCGTTGTTGCATCCCTACATCGCGTGCATGCGTGCCGCCTAGTATGTCTTGGATATTTCTCTTGTCCGAACTCATACGAACATCGTGTAATTGGCTCTACATATATATGTGTATGTCTTTAATGACTACTGCCTTGTACATACTGCGCCTTTGCTCATTGTTCCGATTACATCATGAATGACTCCTTACACTTGCTCCACCCCTTGCTAAACTACCCCTGTTGCATTTAAGCAGGATGGTTAGACCCGCTGGTCGTGGCCGTGGTGGAGACAATCCACCACCTCCCAAATACATGGCCGGAATGATACAACAGTTTGATGCTGAATCGCCAGTTCATGAAAGGAGTCATGGCTCAGTTTCCGCGCCCCAATATGAATCAACAACCAGCCCAGTGACACTGCATGACTTTGCACGTCTCAACCCTGTCATCTACCGCAGCTCAACTCAGCCCCTTGATGCTGATGACTGGCTCTGTAACATCACTTTTGAGTCGGAGTCTGCTAGTGTAGCCCCTGCCAACTATGTCACCTTCGCAGCCTATTACCTGAAAGGTCCCACTGCTCATGGTGGGACAGCCATAGTCGTTCCTTACATGTTGGAGCCGCCATCACTTGGCCTGAATCCCAAGCTGCATTCCGCGGGCCAATGTCGAACCACTATGGTTAGTCACAATGTCCCCGTTGAAATTGAAGGGCTGGAATTCCATGTTTCCCCCATTGTTTTGAAGTCATCCAATATTGACCCCATTCTGGGTATGTGATGGTTGAAAACACATACCGCTTCTATCATTTGCGCCACTAAAACCGTCCATCTACTACATCCTTCAAGTGAGATAGTAAGCTACCATGCTCATCTTGTTCGAAATGCCGAAGCACGGATTTATTCCTTGAACGCGTAAACGCTTCTCCTCTTGTGTGAATTGAAAACGCTCCAGTCGTTTGTGAATTCCAGGATGCCTTCCCAAAAGAACTATCCAGTCTATGACTTTGAACTTGCTGCAGTTAAATTTGCACTAAAGTTGTGGCGGCATTATCTTCTTGGTAATCGTTGCAAGATCTTCACCGATCATTAAAGTCTGAAGTATCTGTTACTCAGCTAGATCTGGATCTCCGTCAGCAGCGATGTATAGAAACAATTACAGACTATGACTACGGTATTTATTATACCCATGGCAAGGCTAATGTCATGGACGATGCCCTGAGTCGCAAGTCTTATTGCAACAACCACATGGCTTCTAAAGCTCAACCCCTACAAGATGATCTCACTTACAGAGAGCATCTGATCCGCATTCTCGTTCAAGTTGAACGTCATACCCGTCAGAGGGCTATCAAATTTCTTTAAGTTCAGTGGTCAAATCATTCTGAAGATGAAGCCACTTGGGATCGCACGGATCGTCTTCGTGATGAATACCCCGAACTGTTTCCATCTACCTCCTAAATCTCGGGACGAGATTTCTTGTAGTGGAGGAGAATTGTAACGCCCGGATAATTAAGCTACAGTAATCCCAAGTTAATGGTGCCATGTCATCATTTTCACTGTTGCTAAACCCCCCTTTGATTCAATCCGATTCAATTTCAAATTAAAGTCAAAATTCAAATTTGTCAAACATAAAAAAAAATTGTTCGTTGTGTTGCAAATACTCGATAAGAAATTGTGATGAATTAGCCAACCTCATTTGAATTATTAAAAATGCCCTTACCAAATTATATAGTGGTCCAACAGCATATGAGTTGACTTATTCAATTTCTAAAAATGCTTGAACAATTCCTTTGGCTCTCAAACTTTTTATGCAACCCTACAATGTTGTGCCTGATTTATGTGTTAAGTTTAACATTCAACTAAATTCATTTGGTCACTCAAATAAATACAAATCAGTAGCTAAATTAAATACAATAATAAAAAACAAAGAAAAGGAAAAGGGGCCACAACCCCCCTGTCCCCCTGGGCCTCGGCCCAGCCCAACACCCCTGCTACTAACCCTAGCTCCTCCCGTCCCGATCCCCATCTCTCCCTCGTTCCCTCCTCGCGCCGTCACCCACGACACACACATGCAGACGCACAGGGGAGGGGCGCCCCTGTTCGATCCCCCTCCTCCCGACGCACCCGCGCCCGAGGACTGTCACCTCCGCCCTGCAGCTCCCCCCTCCGTCCTCACCCAGGACCTGGCCGGATCTCGCGCCTCCACGTCCCTCGGTGCCCGTCCCCGCCGTCCCGGACATCCCCTGCACCTCGGCTGCCCCGCGCTGCCCTCTGCTCGTCGGAGAGCCATGGCACCGCCGGCCTCCCCGAGCGCTTCTCCGACACGCCCTAAGCTCGCCCCTGCACTCCATGTGAGCAACCGCAATGATTCCCCTCTTCCCCCCTTTTTTGATTTGACGCCGTAGGCCGCCACCCGTCGTCTTGCCCGGAGCTGTGCTCACCGCACTCCCTGGCCGCGCCCAGAGCTCGCTCCTGCGCGCGCCCTGCCCTACGCTGGCCGCCTCTGGCTATGCCCCGCGTATGTCTGCGGCCGCTTCTGGCCGCTCTAGGCTCCGCTACTGCTGCTTGTTGCTTCGGCCGCCGTCGTTGTTGTTTGCTGCGTCTACAGCTGCCCGTTGCAGCCCGCTTGCGCCCGTGCATCGTGGTCGCGCCCGCAGCCCCCTGCGCGTGCCTGTGCCCGCTCCTGCTTGGCCGTCCACTACCCTCGCGCGCCCGCCGCTGGCCACTGCTGGCCCTGGCCGCCGGCGCCCGATGCCCGTGCATGCCCTGCCAGAGAGGCCGGACTGGCCCTATGACACGTGGGGCCGGCCGGCCAGTTAATAAACTTAGGCCTAACCCCCACTAATCATATTAGTTAGGCCAAAATGGCTACGGTTTAAAATGTTAAATTGTCCCTGACATATGGACCCCATTACTTAATTAACCCTCTGTTTAAAATAAACCACTAGTTAAAACTACTGTCTATGACATGTGGACCCAACACACTATTCTTTTGGATAAGGTTGACTGGGTCAGCTGCTGACTCAGCAGTGGGGCCCCACCGTCAGCCACACTTTCACATCTCTGGGTACACTCTCTGTGTACCCATAGCAATTACACTTAATATATTTTCGAATTAATAATATTTCAGAATATGTTTAAAACTTTGAAAAATCATATAAAATAATCCGTAACTCGGATGAAAAAGTTTTATACATGAAAGTTGCTCAGAAAGACGAGACGAAGCCGACCGTGCTATCTGTTTCCGTGTCGGGACCCTCTACGGAGGTGAACCCGCAACTTTTAGCCTGTTTCCGGTAGAAGAATAGTGCATATACACCGGTTAATAATTCCAACTTAAATCCTAAAATAACTAAAATGACTTAAACATGCTTTTAGGCAACCCTGCACTGCATCTTAGCATAGCATGCTTTATGTTGCATATCTTTGCTGTGTATTTATCTGTTTCCTCCCCTCTTCTTTCTCGGTAGACCCCGATACCGACGCAGTTCCCAAGACTGACGCAGCTCTGGAGATCGACTACGCCCCTGACGACCAGACTTTTGCAACAGAGCTTCCAGGCAAGCACCCCCCCCCTTGAGCATGCCTATATCGCCTATTCTTCCTCTCTTATGCTTGCATTAGAAATTGCTGCTGCTACTGTTTAACATATTTCTGATGCATAGCCTGTTTTTGTAACTGCTGTTGATACCTACCTGTTTATCCTAAACTGCTTAGTATAGGCTGGATAGAGACCCACCAGAGACCCCACTTTGACCCAGTTACCCCCGCTGGATTAACAGATGACTCGATCAACGTGATCGACGACCAGGCCCCAGCACCGCACATCACCCCCTTAGTTGTACGACACTGCAGTGTTACTATCGAGTGCCGAGGGTGATACCTCGTATAGCACTTCTGATGTTAACTCTGTAGAGTAGCTATTTGGTCGTGGTCATCGAGGGTGATTCCTCCTTCACCACTCCCGATAATGACACTGTCGTGCAACACCTCAAGTGTGAACCCATCGAGGGTGATTCCTCCGAGTTCATCTTGACGGATACATCAAGTAGGAATCCAACGAGGGTGATACCTCAGATTCCCATGATGTTATAGACACACGGATACTTAGACTTTACAACTGTTACTTGGAAAGGCGGGTCGACCCTGAGGGGTACCCGCGAGTGATGTGGAGACGGGTTGACCTGGAGGGTGCCCAAGAGATAATTACGAGGCGTGGCCGGGCATTCTTAGCCCTTGCCGCAAGTCCTCGAGACGGGGCGACGGGGTCACATCGACCGTGAGTCTCTGCTCGTTACCGCACACCCCCAATACACTAACGGTTTGGATATTTGATCTGAGTGGGCCTTTGGCCCGATAGCACTAACCATCACGTGGGAACAGTTATGGGCACTCTGCGTCGTATGCATCAGCCAAAGCTTAATGGACGTCAGCGACTGAGCGGCGCGCGCCGGGTTGGACCGCGTAACGCAACCGCCTTGATAGTGTGGGTTGCTAGGTCTGCTCTCGGTGGCCCCGCAACATGCAGGAGTTCCCGGGGCGATGGCCCAAGACCCCTGGGGGCATAGGTTTAGTCCGGTGTGCTGACCTCTCTGTTAAGCCTAGGTCGGGTTGTGGCGTATCATTTGGCCGAGGCCGGGCATGACCCAGAAAAGTGTGTCCGGTCGGAGTTAATCGAGCGTGGTGGGTAAGTTGGTGCACCCCTGCAGGGAAGAAAACATCTATGCATAGACGGATCCTCGGTAACGGATGCTCGGAGTTGTATCCCGATCGATACAACTAGAACTTAACGATGAGATGAGAAATGGATATTAGGGCTCTGGGATCGCTTTCTCGCAGGGAGTCGAGGAAGGATCTCTGGGCGAGGTTGTTACTTAATACTGCTACTACTTTATACTATACTAATCTACACTCTTCTAATGCTGCAAGACCGCTGAAGATGCTAGTCTTCGATAGGACTAGGCCTTCTCTCTATTCTGGCATTTCTGCAGCCCAGTCCACATATACAACATTTCTTTGATAACGTTGCATATGTAGTGTAGATCCTTGCTTGCTGAGTACTTCGGATGAGTACTTACGGTTGCTTTGCTTCCTCTTTTTCCCCATATCCGTTTGATGCAACCAGATGACGGAGCCCCGGAGCTAGCTGCCCCTGACGACGATCACTACTACTACCCCGAGGGTGGTTACTACTATGAGTTGGCTGACGACCAGGAGTAGGTTCGGAGGGTCCCAGGCAGGAGGCCTGCGCCTTCTCGATCGTAGTGTTTTCTTTTGCCTCGCCTTTTAAAGGCCTATCTGTTTCTCTTTATATCTGTACTCAGATATCTGATGCTTCCGCTGACGCTTGTATGCGAGCTTATGTATTCGAGCCCCCGAGGCCCCTGGCTTGTAATATAAAGCTTGTATGACTTTATTTATGTTTTAGAGTGTGTTGTGATATCTTCAAGTGAGTCCTTAGGCTTGATCGTGTGCATTTGCGTGTATGATTAGTGCACGATTAAGCCGGGGCGTCACATCCTAAGCCTCTTATATATGAAGAGGACACATGATGTAACCTATGCCAACATAATAGCACAGGCACGCGGGGGAGCCGGTAGTGTGTGAGCGCCTGTAGTTAGGCCCCAGGATGTAGCCATATTGATGAACCTCGTTAACAAATATTGGTGTCGTGCTCGTGCGGTTGCTTGGTCCTCGGTGGATCGACTATGCGCCTCGGATTAATTCTATTAACCATGCTCTAAGAAGTTTTTCAATTTTCAGACAGCTCCCAAACAGTGTGAATAGAATCTACCCCTGCATCTCAAGATCCTAGTTAATTTCAAATTTGCTTGATCACTTCTTTCTCGCGAGACCATCTTCTACCTCACCACACCCTGCACCTCATCGCGTCCTTTGCACTAGCACATCGCCCCCTACACCAGTGCGTCCATGCGCCCAGCCGCTCCACTCCACCTAGTCGAGCCCAGGCGCTCCTCCTCTCCTACGCCCAGGGGCTTCTCCTATCCTATGCCCAGGGGCTCCTCCTGGCCCACGCGAACCCAAGATCTCCTCGCCCAAGATCTTCCTCGCCCGCGCCCAGGTGGAGACGATCTGGTGCTGGGCTCTCCTGCTACCCAGTCTGTTCCTCGCCCGTCCACATGCGATGCTACCATTTTAGCACTCGCCGCTGCCACAATTCTCAATTTTGCTCGCCCCAGGTTCATCTCCTCGCCCAGTACTCGCTTTGTTGTTGCTAGAAACACTGCAGACATAAACAATTTGATGATCATAAACTGAAACTTGCTTTGAGTTTAAGATAAATAAAACTTTGAATCGTAATCTAAATTTAAGATAAAGAAAACTTTGAATCTACTGTATCTATTGATGCAACACTACTGTTTTGAGAGATGTCTGAGTTTAAGATAAAGAAAACTTAAACATGGAGTAGTTCTAGTTCCAGTACTGGTAGTGTCTGAACAATTCAGATGTTGTTGAGTGCCAACATAAACACCCTGCTATTTACTCTAGGATATCACTATGAATCTTACTGAATTATACCACTATGAATTCATTTGGAGTACCCCACAAAAAAAAGAATTCATTTGGAGTATATCACTATGAATTTTCAGTTTAAACTGAATTATGCGCCAGGAGATCACTAAAGTACAGTCCATAGGTTTGACTGATTTCAACAGGTTTAACACAACTCAAGTATAATACTTGGAGTAGGAGATCTTTAACATAATGTAACTTGCAAATACTTGGAGTAATTTTGACCAGGAGAAATCTGCAAACACTTTATTGAAAAATGTGTTGCAGTTAACCGAAAAATTAAAGTTAACTGAAATTACAGTGTGCAATTGAGTACTCCCTCTGTAACTGTAATTCTAAATGTGCTGCAGTTAACTGAACATTTTCACAACAAGCTTACTGGATTTGATTTCAACAGTAAACTTACCAAATTTTTAGAGTTGCAGTTTGATTTTCAGAGTACTGAATTTACCGTAACAAAGTCTGGAGTTAACTTTCAGAGTTAGAGTTAACTGTAACAAATTCTGTAACTGTAACTCCGAACAAATTCTGAAAGTTTGATTTCAACTTAAACTTAAACTTGCTCTGCAAACATAAAGTTGTAAACTTACACTTGCTCTGATCCATATGGAAACTTTTAATAAACTTTGCTCCATATGGGATCATAAGTTTGCTCCATATTCTATTGATTATGATCATAAACAAACTTTGGATACTCAAAAATTTTGTTGAATGTTTGCAGAAATGGTTTGCATACTCATTTGGCGAAGATCAAGAGGAGCCGCAACATGTGGCAGCAAGAAGATGGACTTTGACCTGAATTTCTCTCCACCTGAAGAAGAAGATGATCAAGTTGGAGGAGAAGATGATCAACCTGGAGGAGAAGAACATGATCAACCTCCAAGGATTCGAAAATGATGGAGTGCTACCTCCAAGGAATTATTTTCCTCGTGAAGTCTATGACAATGCCTTAGAGATTTTGGAACAAGATGAGGCTATGATGCTTGTTGCTTGTGGGAGAGGCTTGTGATGAGGCTACGTTGCTTGTTGCTTGTGGGAGAGGCTATGTGATGAGGCTATGAAGCTTGTTGCTTGTGGGAGAGACTTGTGATAAGGCAACATTGCTTGTTGCTTGTGGGAGAGGCTATGTGATGAGGCTATGATGCTTGTTGCTTGTGGGAGAGGCCTGTGATGAGGCTACGTTGCTTGTTGCTTGTGGGAGAGGCTATGATGCTTGTTGCTTGTGGGAGAGACTTGTGATGAGGCTACGTTGCTTGTTGCTTGTGGGAGAGGCTTATGATGAGTCTACGATGCTTGTTGCTTGTGGGAGACTTGTAATGAGGCTATGATGCTTGTGGCTACACTGAACTTTTGTACAATACCCAAAATAAAGAGAGAGAAAATAACATAAAAAATAAAAAAAGAACGAAGAAAAGAAACAAAAACAGAAAAAAAAAAAGGAAAAAAGAAAAAGAGAAGAAACGGTGAATCCCAACCGTGGGTCGGCTCAAACTGTGGCGGCAGGGAGGGGACCTTCAGCGAAGCTGCATCTATTTGCCGCCCGTGGGCGACAAATAGGATTGGCCCATTTGCTTTGGCTTCAACCAAGCCACCTAGTTGATGCACATGGAGGTCACAACTTTTTTTAAGGGGTACGTGGAGATCAGAACTAGGAGGTCTCCGACTCTCCGTTGAGGGCTCCTCCTAGCTCCACGTGGCGCCAGCTATACCTAGCCATGGGAAACCCGACCCGGCCTGGCCTTGCCCACGGGCCGGGCCTGGGCCTAGATTTTGAGCCCAAATGCCAGGTTGGATCGGGCTTGGGCTTAACATATTTGCATTTTAGGGAAGAGGCCCGACCCAAGGCCCGACGGGCTTTTGCACTGATGGGTCGGGCTTGTGCCTGAAATCTAGGCCCGAAGGCCGGGCCAGGCCCAGGTTTTCTGCTGCAGGCTTTTCTAGGCCCGGTCCAAAGCCCGGCCCGAGTTATGGCTAGGTATAGTGCCAACTAGCGAGCCATCACTTACGGGCCCACTCGCCTGGGTCGACCCACTAGTTGCTCGCTCGCTACTAGGGTTGTCCCCTCGGTTGAACCGTTGACTGGTGTTGGCTTTTCTAAAAAAAAAATAGCAAGATTGAAGAAAAATCATGAATTTGAGAAAAAAAACTGAATTTGAAAAAAGTTCACAGGTTTAAAAACAGGTTCACGAATTTGAAGAAAGTTCATGGATTTTGTAAAGAGTTCACGGATTTGATTTTTTCTCTTTTACAAATTTGAAAAATGGAATAATTGTTTAGACTATGCAGGAACCCCTACATAAAAAAATTGATGTACTCCCATCTGTATGTAGTTTACAAAGGAAATACATCAAACAATACAAAAAACTATAGAGAGGATAAGAGCAAATGCACACTATTTTAAGCACCTGGAAGAAGCGGTTTCCAAGAGCATCACTGGTGCATACTCCCTCCATCCCTTAATATAAGAGCGTTTTTGACACTACACTTGTATACTTTGGATCAAAAGCCAAAGCCAGCACTGTTTTCTTTCCCCTTAAATTATATGCATATTACTGTATATTTTATACAGTTAGTTATACAATTTATATACACCTGACTGCTGCACCTATGAAGAGATATGTGGTGGAAGGAAATGAAAACGCTGTATTTATATATGCTTAACAATCTACGAGTATATATCTATACCAACAACTAATAACTATACAGCGACCGCCGGGGTTGGAAGCTCCGGCAGTCCGCTCTCGCCATTCAGCACAATGACTTTCCCCTCCGGGTCCACATCAACGATCACAGAGTCGCCCTCCTTGACCTCCCCGCCCAAAATCTTCTCCGCGAGGCTGTCCTCCAGGAGCCTCATGATGGCCCTCCTCAGCGGCCGCGCTCCGTAGCTAGGGTTGTACCCTTCGTCCACGACCCGCTCCTTGAACTTCTCCGTCACCTGCAGGTTGATGTCCTTGGTCTTGAGCCTGGCGAAAACCTCCTGCAGCATTATGTCCGCGATCTCTTTGACTTCCAGCTTGGTCAGCTGTCTGAAGACGATCATCTCGTCGAGACGGTTGAGAAACTCCGGTCGGAAGTACTGCTTCATCTCCTCGATCACCAAGCTCTTGATCCTGCCATAGCTGCTGTCCTTCTCGTCCGAGTCGAGGTCGAACCCGATCTTCCTCCCTCCCTTCTCAATCACGCTGCTTCCAACATTTGATGTCATTATCAGGAGCGTGTTCTTGAAGTCCACTGTTCTCCCCTTGCTGTCAGTTAACCTTCCGTCTTCCAGGATCTGGAGCATCATGTTGAACACATCCGGATGCGCCTTCTCAATCTCATCAAAAAGCACAACGCTGTATGGCCGCCGTCGAACCGCCTCCGTCAGCTGCCCACCTTCAGTGTATCCCACATAGCCTGGTGGTGAACCGATCAACTTGGACACAGTGTGCCTCTCCATGAACTCACTCATATCCAGCCGGATCATGGCTTCTTCAGAGCCGAAGTAATATGATGCCAGAGTCTTTGCAAGCTCTGATTTCCCAACACCAGTGGGACCTGCAAAAATGAAGCTCGCAATTGGTCTGTTGGGGCTCTTGAGGCCCACACGAGCACGGCGAACCGACCGACTTATTGCTTTCACAGCCTCATCTTGGCCGATCACACGCTTATGCAATGTCTCTTCCATCTTAAGAAGTTTATCAGATTCGTCAGTCGAGACTTTCTCCACTGGAATACCAGTCCATGATGACACAATGTGCTGGATATCTGATTCATGCACCATCGGCCCCGTCTCTCCCGACTCACTCTCTGCTTTGTTCATCTCCTTGCTCTTGTCAATCAGGGCTGTTATCTGGGCCTTCAATTCCATTTCACGATCTCGCAACTCTCCAGCCTAATGGCATAACATTGCAACAGGCACAGCAACTATTAGTTAGCATCTTCTATATCAAAGAAAGTGCAGATATACATACGGTGGTTGACATCCAGAAAGTTGAGATCATCAACACACATGAATAAACATACACTAGTGCGGTTATACTAGAGAAAAGGCAGATTCAAGGACACTAGTAATAATAATTTACTTGCAGTGATAACTATTTAATGTCAGAAGTATGACAAACATTTTTTATCATCACGCACGGACAAGAACTCCTAGATCATATGAAATTACATGTCATCTTCCAACTATATCAATGAACACTCTAAACAAGTTAAATATGGTGGATTAACATCCAATATGAAGTTTTTAAACAGTTGGGTTGCTCTACCAGCATTAAGAGAATTCAAAAAATAGTAGTCCACCATAGGCTGATACCTTCTCAAAATCCTGGCCACGGACAGCTTCATTTTTATCTTTCGTTATTTGCTTAAGCTCCTTGTCAAGCTCTCTGGCTTCCTCAGGAACCTGCATAAGTGATTCTGTTTAGATTTTGTGCGGGGCGTGCAGAAAATAGAAAAGGCCAACATTTAAACACATTCTCTACCTGGGCATGTCGAAGCCTAACACGTGAACCTGCTTCATCAATCAAATCAATTGCTTTATCTGGGAGGAAACGATCACTGCAAACAAAACAATTCGCCAGATAGTAAAAGGATACAGGATAGCAGCCAAGTTGTATATGAGATTCGGACAAGAAACATAGTACAATTTTTCTCTGCGATGCTTTTGAAGTCTGAGAATATCATACATTACATTACAGAGCATATATGCTCCTCATTTGGTTTTCTAAGTATTGATGTTGTGGACTCTGATTGTTATGTTAAGCTATTAACTGCCAACAAAAATTTGACCTTTTAATTTGGAATCTCAGCCACAGTTTGGTTGAAGCACAGGTTCAATTTGTATCATAAACTACTTGGTAAGTTGTATTGTAATATTAGCATGACCAGCTAAGGTGATAGACTCTATCTCATAGTTCACATACCTGATATATTGATAAGATAGCTTAGCAGCTGCAATCAAAGAATCATCAGTGTAGCGAAGTTTATGATGGATCTCATATCGCTCCCGGAGCCCTCTGAGAATTTCTATGGTTTCATCAACTGATGGTTCCGGTACCTTTACTGGCTGGAAACGTCTTTCTAATGCTGGGTCTTTCTCAACATGCTTCCTGTATTCATCAAGCGTGGTGGCTCCAATACACTGAGAAGGTTAGTTGTAAAAAAGGTTCAGTAAAAGCAAAAGAAACTACAGATTCAGCTTGATGGAATAATACCAGGCACTAGAAATGTTTAGCATAAGAAAGCAGATTGTTAGCCCTGTATCCCAATACGGTGCCAAGTAATCTCATCGACATACCTGTAGTTCTCCTCTTGCTAATGCTGGCTTTAAAATATTAGCAGCATCAATAGCACCTTCGGCGGCTCCTGCTCCTATGAGGGTGTGAACTTCATCGATGAAGAGAATTATCTCATCGCTCTGTTTGATTTCTTCCATCAGTTTCTTCAACCGTTCTTCAAATTCTCCACGGTATTTCGTACCAGCAACAAGAAGTCCCATATCAAGGGTAATGACCTGTAGTAAATGGTTTCGAAGATGATCATTTCTTTCCAATCTTTTCAAAACAATGCGGAACACACACACACACACACAAAAAGTGACAAGTATGAAGTATAGTGCAAATAATGTCATTGATACAGATTAGGGATCGTAGTCCCAAAAGGTCCACATCTGACTGGTGCAGATTGCGGGGCATGGACCTTGGGAGTTGGGACTATGGCCCCTAATCTGCACCCATGACAGATATCGCACATAAGTAAGTTTTGAACACATAATTATTTATAATTTTCCTTTGTGTCATTAACCAATTGTGAAGCTGATTTCGTACAGTTTTGTTGTTGTTGAGGAAAACAGTAGGTTTCCCTACTGTGATTAAAAGAAAATTGTAGTTTGTATGAATGTACATAACTTAAAAAAGACCATCTACTATCTAGCTAGGACAAGGCATTATGCCCAAAAGAAGAGAGTACAACTAAGGCATGTGCTTAAATGAAGGAGTTAAACCATGCTGGTAAGTCTTTTTATCCTTTCCTCTTAGCTCTATGAATCAGCCAGTGGAGTTGATTGCATACACTAGCCAGTGGAGTTGATTGCATACACCAGCCAGTGGAGTTGATTGCACATGTTACCCTTATTATTTGTCCAAAAGACGTGCACACAAGTTCTGCAATTTTGCTTGTAAGTCTGTGCATCAGCATAGATAATTAAAGAAATTGGATACACTTGCTCGAAAATTATGTTGTTCCACTAAAAGAAAAAATATGATTTGTCATAGTAACGTACAAGCTCAAGCAGAACAGCATGGATAAACCAAACACAAGGCAGTAATCAAACGTGGTAGAAATACAATGAGAGCCTTACACCTAATCTACTGGGTGAACACTTCACAGGAATGCCAGAATCAATTAACAGAGCAAATATTAGGATCAACATATAAGAATTGCAACAAGGTATACAACTGCACTAAAGCACCAAGGTATACCTTCTTCCCCTCTATCGTCTCAGGCACATCGCCACTAGAAATGCGTTGAGCAAGCCCTTCTGCAATAGCTGTTTTCCCAACACCAGGTTCTCCAATTAAGCAGGGATTGTTCTTGGTTCTTCTGCCCAAAATTTGTACGACACGTTCAATCTGTGGTTCCCTCCCAACAACAGGATCTAGCTTTCCCTACAGATATTATTGGACTTAACAATTAGAGGACTGAACTAGCACCTATTGTGTCGTAGTAAAATGAAAACATTACCTCCTCGGCTAATTTTGTTAAATTAGTCCCATACTCCTCAAGTGTCGGCATCTTGTTACCACTGCTCCCTCCCCCAACTCCAGCACCAACAGCTTCTGTTGTCTCACCAATCATCCGGACAACCTATAGATGCATAACATTTGTGAAAACAAGATAAAAGGAAAAAAAAAAGACTTGCTTTTCAAAGAGGCGAGAGCAATCTCAGATATAGCTTACCTGGGTACGAATATTGCTGGGGTCAGCACCAAGAGACTCAAGTACGCGAGCTGCCACCCCTTCCCCCTCACGAAGCAATCCAAGAAGCAAGTGCTCGGACCCAATATAGTTGTGTCCTGGAAAGATGAGGGTATCAGCTCCAGAAAACAGGAACCTTCTAAGCAGTTTGTTGAAATGTAATGACAAAACAGATGCACCACATCATGAAAACAGAGGGAAGAATTCACATAAGGAATATAAGGATGTCCATTATTGAAAAACTATATATTGGGAAACCGAAATAATGAAGTGCATGCAGTGGCGGCGCCAGGTTTTAGAGGGTGGGTATTCATTTTGGAGGAGGGTATTCATTTTGCCAAAATCATCACTGTTTTGCAAAAAAAAATCGCCTGTTTTATATAAAATTTCAATGGTTTGTCAAAATCTTGGGTATTCAGCCGAATACCCAAGAATACCCTCAGCGCCGCCCCTGAGTGCATGATAAAAATACATCCATGTATCCCGTTATAAATTCAAAATTTAGACTTTTAGTTCATGTAGAAGAACGATGAAATAGCACTTTAGCAAGTGCAAGTGTCAACATAATACGATGCACTAAAGCATATGTTGGTGAGTTCAACTACAATCCCTTCAGAAAACAGCATAACGGGAATGAGGAGAGTGTGAATTCATAGAATGGCTGCTGTAGCAAAAATTAAATTATCAGTCACAATCATTGTGGTGTCTGTTCCAGCTGGATCAGCTTGGATCACTTAACCAATGGCAAATCCTACAGATTGTCCAAGACTTGTATGTTTACTGATAGCTGGAGACAACTTCGTTGGCTGGTGGCGACTCAGTAACTGGCCGTTGACTGCACTACACCACGCCTAATGCTCATAGTTGGTGGATTTTGGAAGCAGCAAAATGCTGCCATCCTCAACGGGGAGAGGCCCTGCATCACCTTGCTGCCCAATACCATCCTGCAGAAGCATAGTTACAGGCTACAGCAGGAGAGGCTAGCTCCAAGCGTCACTACCGGCAGAAGATAGCTCATAGGGGTGTGGTGCTTGTTGAGTTGTTGTGCTTGTCAATAGGCCTAGTCATAGGCTTGTAAATAACCTCTTGTATCTATCGAGGCAAAAGGCTTCCAGATTTTCTCAAAACAAAAATACTTTTAAGTTGTAACTGAAAGTATTCAGGTAGCTAGCCAATTGTGTGGGCCAACCGGCCAACCGACAAAATTTAGACTTATAGTTGGTGAGAAACATGAAAAAGTGCAGTAGCAATTAGAAGTGTGAAGAGAACATGCTTTACCTCCGCTTCAATCACCCTAGATGGAAGCATAATGGAAAGAGTGATGGTCACCATAATCAAATATGCATTATCAGTCACAAATTCAACCCTAATGATATCAATTGCCACTAGTTCAACTTGGAACACTTAGTGATGGAACGAATTCATGTTTTGGTTGCTGAAAACTTTTAAGTTGTAACTGATAGCTAGCTAAGAAAAAGGCATCGATTGTTCCAGTAACAGAGATCTAACTATCCCTAGTTTCAGTTTGTCTGGCAGTAACCTAGGAACCATAGAAATAAAAAAAAATCAAATAAAATGGACCAAACTATAGAAAGACCTCTTGACTGACATACCTAGCTGGCGAGCTTCCTCCAATGAAAGCTCTAAAACACGTTTTGCACGTGGTGTGAATGGTATTTCAACAGCAACAAAACCATTGCCCCTCCCAATGATCTTCTCCACTTCCACGCGGGCATCCTTCAGATTTATACCCATGGACTTAAGCACCTTTGCCGCAATACCAGTGCCTTCTCCAACCAGACCCAATAGAACTTGCTCGGTTCCGACAAAGTTGTGGCCCAGGCGCCTCGCTTCCTCTTGCGCAAGCATTATGACCTTTATAGCTTTCTCAGTAAACCTCTCGAACATTGCTCTGGTTACAAAAGAAGCACGCCTTCCCCGTCTAGAGAATCTGTAAGATGCAACTGTTGACCTGAAGTTGGACGAGCGCATGGCTGAGAAGCTATGTACCGATCTCACACCGACAAATGCTGCCATCCTTACAGGACGGTTCAATGACATTGCCAACATTGAGGGAGTCCTCCTGGTTCCATGAGACTTGCATTGCCGACCGCCTGTACGGCCTGCAAAAGTTGTCTCAAGAGCAACCGGCAGGACTAAGGTCCCTGCCATGGTCAAAAGTAAGTTGTCCCAAACCTGTGCAAGATGTTAGCATAGAAGTAGTTAGAAACCATTCTAGATACTTGATCCTCAAAAGAGAAGTAAGCTGAATGCTCAGAGAAAAACACAATAGAAATACTTTAGTACAACAACGATACACGTCAATGTTTATTTAGCTTTAACCTCTTCGTCTTGCGCTCCGAAGTCTTTTTTGTTTTTGTTTTTGAGAAACACATGTAACTTCATTCACACTCGACAACCATCACAGGTACAATCCTTTGGATCCAAAGTCCAAGAAACTACACAGTAACACCTACAACTAAGAATTATAATGAAATCTCTTAAGAGACATCTTCTCCGTGGTATCAGTCTTTGCAAGATGAACTATAGTCAAGGTTTTATTAAAGATACTGCAATTGGACCGGAGCAGCGACACTGCCACTCGTTTACCCGCACAAGCTTGATTGCCAATAAATGCTTTTGGAAGCCCCTTGAGTCGATCATCAAAGATGATCGGAACCCATAAGTTATGAATGAATTTGGGCCTGGATGATCCCCTATTAGTGCAGGTTGTCAATCTAAAAAAAAGTGCAGGTTTTCGATTGCAAGGTCTTTGCCAAAACGTCAAGGAAGGGCTCCGACTCTAGAAAGAAAGCCAACAAAAATAACACGAAACAATAACATAAATTCATCACATGGCACCACCACGATAGGGAAAGAACCATGGTACCTTTATTCACAAAAACACCACATCCACCACTAGAGAGACCCTAACGAAGACCACAAAACTAAGGAGCTGAGGTCCCGCCACCTCTCAATGCAGCCACAAAACTCTGAGGAGCCGAGGTCCCGCCACCTCTCAGCGCCAAGATGGCAGCCGGAGGTGAGGGGACTCAAAATTTTCAAGTGGCGGCTGTTGTTCTTTCCTAAAACCCTAAACCACACTCCCTTTCTGCCTCACACCCCAAGTGAAAGAAATAAAATAAGGCGTGCACTTCATCATGGACTTTATTTTGCACTGTAAGTAGCCATATCGAGCCAATTGGCATAATAAGGGGCTGCCTCAGGAAAAAAAATTCTAGCCTACACCAAATGAGAGATCTGAAGGACTGAAATATCACCAAAGATTGGACAGGGTGCGTGGAAGGTAGCTATTGCAGCCACAAAACTCTAGCCTACACCAACTTATTTGGGATTGAAAGGCTTTGTTGTTGTTGGAGTACTGTCAAGCGGAAGAAAAGAACATTTCCGTCGGTTCGCCCGTCCGTTTAAAGATAAGGATCGCTGGCGCACTTGAACTTTCTGCCGCATCAATCAACTAACGCTGCAGCGAGATCGCCCAGGGCAACCTTAACCAGAATATAAGAACTAAAAACGAAGGGGAAGAGAACACCCCAGGGGCTTCATGACCAAGAATCACTCCAAAGGTGAAATCTTGGCGTTGGAGAATCAAGCCCTCGGCCGAGAACATGCGATTACCGGAACCAAGAGCGAGGAAATCGAGAGAGGGAAGCCACGGGGATGAACTGCTCACCTGCGATGAGAGACCGAGAGAGGGAGAGAAAGGAGCGCGGCCCTGTTTGTTTCTCGTCCAAGGAGGAGATAAGAAGGGAGAAGAGAAGAAGAGTCGCTTGGTTGGGGGTGCCCAACAAGCAACCAGAGAAGAGAATTGCTCTTTTCCCTTCTTTGTTTTGGCCTCACGCTCATTCTGGCTGATTCTTTTCTCTCTCTCCTTTAGTTTCCACAAGTAATTTTTTTTCTCAATTATTATGAGGGCTGGGGATTTGGACAAGTCACCAATTTACCTGCCAAGCATGGTGGCAGATATTTCTTTGGCAGTTCAGATATTTTTTTCCATCTCATGGGAAGAGAATCTGCAGCTGTTCATACAATGCACGTAAAATGTTGAGACGGGAGAAAAAGACAGCTGGGTTCAACAAAATTTGAGACATTAACAGCTAGCACAAGTCTTGGTGCAGAGATGATACTAATGAAGATTTGAATATACATAATCTTTCTTTTTATGAACACTAGGAAGGATCACGAAGGCCCAGATGCTTCATTAATTACCGAAAATGATAAAAATCCGGCGTCAGACTTTTAGGTTTTCAGGGCTAACACGTCGATTGCCGTCAGATCATTTGCGCAGATCTTGAAGCACATCTGGTTGCTAGGTCACGTTTTCACTTTGTTCGTTGTAGGGACACGTCCGCGCGAACACACGTTCACCACAAGTCAACCGCCACCTTATCCACTCCCCCCTTGGCACTATCATTTCCGTTCCATTTTTAGCCGTCATCCTCACAGAGAGGGAGAGACGAGCTGCTCGTTGATGGGTTTTCTCCGCCTCTGCACCAAGCCTCCCTGATGGACATATGGAGCAGGCGCAGCTCGTCGGCGAGACCTCGCTACACTCGTTTTCTTCCTTTCTCCTCCTCCTTCCTCATCTCCATACCCCGGCGGCAGCGAGATTTCGGAGGAGAAATTGTTGACGGTGAACGACATGGAGAGAAGCAGCTCGAGGGCGGCGCTCTTTATTGTCACCGTCGTGGTGGCGCTATGCCTCCTCTGTTTTCTTATCCTTCCCCCACCTGCTCTCTCTCTCTCTCTCTCTCTCTCTCTCTCTCTCTCTCTCTCTCTCGTACACAGGCCACCATGGGCGCCACCTTGGAGCTCCGATCCGATGCTTCCCGCCACCGTCCGTCACCGGGAACGCCGCGTCCGGCCAGCTATCCTCTAGATCAGCCTTCTCCACCCCGTTCTAGCGGCAGACGTCGACCGCGTCTTCCCCAGCCGATGCGCCGCCCGCTACCGCATCTAGTGTGCGAGCTTCATCGGCAACGACTCCTCGTGTGGTCCGTGCATCGCCAATTCGTCCTGGTGAGATGTTGCTTGTAGCACATTTTCTTTCAGAGTGATTGGGCCACCCGATTTTTTCTGGTTATGTACATGTACTGAATTTTGTCTAATTGAGGTTCTGTTTGACACAATGGCAACCTAAATTGTGTTCACATGGCAAATTTGCCATGATTTTGTGGGAAAACAAAACAAATCATGCTACATTGGCCATGTGTCCAGTATACTTTTTGCCTTCGTCACTTGCAATATGTCTTTTCTCTACATTTTGCCATGATATAGATCGCAATTTTTTCATACATTTGCCATGTGACCAGTACATTAAAACTCTAGTTTTGCCATGATTCATGAATCAGATTTTTTTTCTAGAAATTGCCATGATATGTAAACATGCCACGGTCTAGAACGCAAAATATCATAAACTTTTGCCATGTGATTTGTACAAAAAATTGTAATTTTGTCATGCGTTAGAAAGCCACCATTTTATGGGCAAATTTTTTAAATGCTTTTGCGAATGGTAAATATATTGCAATTTATAACTTTTTCAATTTGTTGCAATGGCAACAACCTTAAAACTCTTGCAATGTCTAGAATTCAGTTTTTGCCATGGCAAAATATCACTGCAATACACAATTTGGTAATTCATTTTGCATGGCAACAATATTTTAATCCTCTTGCAATGTCTCGAATCCCATTTTTGCCATCTCACCAATACACATTTTGCCATCGCAAAAATCTTCATAACATTTGCCATGTCACCATACAAATTTTGCCATTTACCAATACAATTTTTGCTGATGGCAAAAATTACCATGGCCAAATATCATTGCAATACACAATTTATTAAATGTTTTTGCATGGCAACAATCTTTTTATACCTCTTGCAATGTCTTGAATCCAATTTTTGCCATATCACCAATACACATTTTGTCATGGAAAAAATATTCATAACTTTGCCATGTCATGATACGTCTCCAATGTATCTACTTTCCAAACACTTTTGTTATTGGTTTGGCCTCTAATTTGCATGATTTGAGTGAAACTAATCCGGACTGACGTTGTTTTCAGCAAAACTACCATGATGTTGTTTTTTGCAAAAATAAAAATCGGAATTGGATGGGGATAGTTGGAGACTTATTTTGGATTATATAATGAATTATGGAGCAAGAAGTGATAGAGGGGGCCACCAGGCTGTGTGGGGCCCCTGCCTAGCGCCTTCTGATGATTCCACCGCCATAAATTCCCATATATGCGCAAAAACACAGAAAAATATCACGATATGGAGCCATCGCCACCTCCTGTTCTTCATCGGGAGACCTAGTATGGAGTTCGTTTCTTGCTTCGCAGAAGCTTGTCCAAGGGTGCGTGGAAGCTTGCTATCCATGTGCCAGAACCATGAGTTGGTCGCGAGATTTTATGGGTTTCACCTCTAGCCTACCCTAACTTGTTTGGGACTAAAGGCTTGTTGTTGTTGTCGTTGTTGTCGTCGTCGCCGTCGTTGTTGTTGTTGTTGTTGTTGTTGTTGTTGTTGTTGTTGTTGTTGTTGTTGTTGTTGTTGTTGTTGTTGTTGTTGTTGTTGTTGTTGTTGTTGTTGTTTCTTGCTCCAGAGAGAGGGATTCGTCGTCGTCATCACCAACCCTTCTCCATCAACAATTTCATGATGCTCACATCCATGTGTGAGTAATTCTTCTATAGGCATATGGAGGTAGATTGGATTTGGATGAGATTTCTTATATAATGGTTGTCAGATTTGTTAGGGCTTGACCCCTAGTATCCACTATGTTCTGAGACTGATGTTGCTATGACTTTGTGAAAGTGCAACTAATCCGCGGGTGGTTTTGGTAATTCATAACAACATATAGCTCATTGAACTAATATCCATTCAAGTCTAATATTTCAGAAAGTTCAATGAATGGCATGGCATGGACTAGAGATGTGGACCCCTCAAAATGCTAAGGACATGCATTGGCAAAAGCTCAAGACTCTTCATTTATATTTTAGTGATCCAAGATCACATTGAGTCCGTAGGAAAGCCAATACTATTAAAAGGGGATGAGGTGTTGCTTAATGGTCTACTTGCTCAAAATGCTTAGTGATATTGCTCCAAAGCCCTCAACCACTTTCTCATTCCAAAGATGTCCAAAACCTAAAGTCAAACTCGGCCCCACCGAACTCTTCTATCCGGCACCACCGAGTTCATTTGACATAGCCATTGCCAGAAACCCTAACACCTCGGTCACACCGATACGGATCTCGGTCTCACCGAGATGGCCCTGCAAACTCTCTGTTTCCCTTTGTAACATTTCGGTCTCACCGAAATGGGCGATCGGTCACACCAAGTTTGCTTGACCAACTCTCTATTTGCTCTTTGCTGAAATCGGTCTCACCGAGTTCGCGCAATCGGCGCCACCAAGATGAGGTTTTGCCCTAGCCCTAGCACATCGGTCCCACCGAGTTGTTCCAGTCGGTCCCACCGAGATTCCTAACGTTCACATTTTGAACTGAACCGGTCTCACCGAGTTCTTCTATTCGGTCTGACCGAGTTGGGTCAAATGTGTGTAACGGTTGGATTTTGTGTGGAGGCTATATATACCCCTCCACCCCCTTCTCCATATGCGAGAGAGCCATCAGAACGTGCCTGGAATAAACTAACATGGATAATACAATAAAAAAGTATGAACACCGACAACTGGAATGAGTGTGTGAACATGAATATAATGTCGGTGAGAAATACGTACTCCCCCAAGCTTAGGCTTTTGGCCTAAGTTGGTCTAGGGCCACGGCTAGCCCGGCGGATATCCAAAGTTGTAGTCGGGGTTGTACTGTGATGCGGCATCTACTGCCTGAAGGGCTGCAGCATGGAGGCGAGTGGCCTCAACCTCTCTCTCATACTCGTTTGCCTCCTCTCTAGTTATAAAATATCTCCCTCTGACCTGAAAGTTAAAGAAGGCAGGAGCAGGAAGAGTAATATGGACAGCGCGTTGTCGGTCAAAGATTAGTCGGTACAGGAGGGATTGTTTGTTCCTCACAAGAAACTGGTAGCGAACCAAAGCATTATAATCAAGAAAAGCAGGTGGTAACTCAATGTCATTCCCCCTTATGGGTACTCCAAGATAATTAGCTAAACGGGTTGCATAAATCCCACCAAATAAATCTCCATCTTTAGCATTAAGATGTAACCTCCTCGCAATAATGGCCCCAAGTTATATCGTTTATCACCCAACACTGCACACTTAAGGACACTAAGATCCGATGCGCAAAGGTGGCTATGATCATATTTACCATTAATGCATCTACCTATGAAGAGAGCAAAATAATGTATGGCAGGAAAATGAATACTCCCCATGGAGGCTTGTGTAATATGTCTAGTTTCTCCCACAATAATGCTAGCAAGGAAATCATTGCACTCAGTTTTACAAGGCTCGCTATGAATGCCCCATTGTGGGATTTTGCGAGCAGTATTAAAATCTTCAAGGTCCATGGTATATGATTCATCATAAAGATCAAATAGGACAGTATGAGTATTGCGCTGAGATGTAAATTTAAACCTTCTCACAAATGAATCAGTGAGTTGATAGTATTGGGGACACTTATCTGACAAGAAGTCCCCCAGTTCAGCATTTTGCACGTACGCATCAAACTCATCCTTGAAACCTGCACGAACCATGAATTCATCCGACGGCCATTCACAAGGCCGCACTTGAGCTTCCCTTGGTGGTTCAAGGTTTGGTTCACGTCTCACGAGCCTCGGTGCTTGCTTCCTCGAGGAACCACCTTGGTATATTTTCCTCAAAAAAATTCTTCCTCTGAAAAATTTCTGAAATTTTTAGTGACTCAAAATAAAAGTGAACCAAACTCAACAAGATTGATAGCAACTACTCCTACAAGTGTCTAGAGGCTATATCATGCATCAAAACTACTTTGGACCATAAAAATTTGACATGCAAGCTCAAGAACAAGGTGTCCACAGCAGCAAAAAATTGCAATAAATAAAGCACTAGAACAAAAACTAATTGGACCATTGGAGGAGTCACATACCGAAGAACAATCCCGCAAAACAGTTTTGCAAATGGAGCTTTACACAAGGAGATCGAAAATGGCAGCAAGATGAGCTAGAACACGGGTTTGAGTACTGGGATGATTTTTTCTGGAGGAAGACGAAGTGGATGGGTGCTGGAATAAGTGAGGGGGGCCTACGTGGAACCCACAAGGCAGGGGGCACGCCCAGGGGGGTAGGGCGCGCCCTCCACCCTTTTGGTCCACTGGTGCAGCCCCCTGGTGCAATCTTAGTGCCAGAAATTCTAAAATATTCTATAAAAAATCATACTAAATTTTCAGGGCATTTGGAGAACTTTTATTTTCGGGATATTTTTATTGCATGGATAATTCAGAAAATAGACAGATAATACTATTTTTGCTTTATTTATTCTAAATAATAGAAAGTAAAAAGTAAGTACAGAAAGTTGTGCTTTCTAAATTCATCCATCTCATGCTCATCAAAAGGAATCCGTTAACAAGGTTGATCAAGTCTTATTAACAAACCTCTTTCGAATAACATGAAACCGGAGAATTTTTGAATAACACTAGGTTACCTCAACGGGGATATGCATATCCCCAACAATAAGAATATCATATTCCTTTTTGACAGTAGGGAGAGGAAATTCAAAACCTCCGATAGTAATAGTTGAAAATTTTCCAATAGAATTGATACTATGAACTTGAGGTTGTTTCTTCGAAAAGTGTACCGTATGCACATTACCATTAACATGAAAAGTGACATTGCCTTTGTTGCAATCAATAACAGCCCCTGCAGTATTCAAAAAGGGTCTACCAAGGATGATCGACATACTGTCGTCCTCGGGAATATCAAGAATAACAAAGTCCGTTAAGATAGTAACGTTTGCAACCACAACAGGCACATCCTCACAAATACCGATGGGTATAGCAGTTGATTTATCAGCCATTTGCAAAGAGATTTCAGTAGGTGTCAACTTATTCAATTCAAGTCTACGATATAAAGAGAAAGGCATAACACTAACACCGGCTCCCAAATCACATAAAGCAGTTTTAACATAGTTTCTTTTAATGGAGCATGGTATAGTTGGTACTCCTGGATCTCCAAGTTTCTTTGGTATTCCACCCTTAAAAGTATAATTAGCAAGCATGGTGGAAATTTCAGCTTTAGGTATCTTTCTTTTATTTGTGACAATATCTTTCATATACTTGGCATAAGGAGACATTTTCAGCATATCAGTCAAATGCATACACAAAAAGATAGGTCTAATCATTTCAGCAAAGTGCTCAAAATCCTCATCATCCTTTTTCTTGGATGGTTTAGGAGGAAAGGGCATGGGTTTCTGAACCCATGGTTCTCTTTCTTTACCATGTTTCCTAGCAACAAAGTCTCTCTTATCATAACGTTTATTCTTTGATTGTGGGTTATCAAGATCAACAACAGGTTCTACCTCCACATCGTTATCATTACTAGGTTGAGCATCAACATGAACATCATTATTAACATTATAACTAGGTTCATGTTCATCACCAGATTGTGTCTCAGCATCAGAAATAGAAATATCATTCGGATTCTCAGGTGTGTCTATAAAGGTTCATGATACGTCTCCAACGTATCTATAATTTTTTATTGTTCCATGCTATTATATTATCTGTTTTGGATGTTTTATATGCATTAATATGCTATTTTATATTATTTTTGGGACTAACCTATTAACCTAGAGCCCAGTGCCAGTTTATGTTTTTCCTTGTTTTTTAGCTTCGTGGAAAAGGAATACCAAACGGAGTCCAAACGGAATAAAATCTTCGCGATGATTTTTCTTGGACCAGAAGACACCCAGGAGACTTGGAGATGAAGTCGGAGGAGCCAGGAGGCAGCCATAAGGGTGGAGGGCGTGCCCAGGGGGGTAGGGCGCGCTGATAACCCACAAGTAGAGGGGATTGCAACAGTTTTTGAGGGTAGAGTATTCAACCCAAATTTATTGATTCGACACAAGGGGAGCCAAAGAATATTTGAGAGTATTAGCAACTGAGTTGTCAATTCAATCACACCTGGAGATTAATTATCTACAGCAAAGTGATCAGTAGCACAGTAATATGATAGTTTTGATAGTAGTAGCAGTAGCAGTAACGGTAACAGTGATAGCAGTAGTTTCGTAGCAAGTGCAATAGTAACAGCAGTAGTAGTAACTTAGCAAGATCAATATGTAGGAAAATCATAGGCATTGGATCGGTAATTTGTTGGATGATATTCATCATGTGACAGTCATAACCTAGGGCGATACGGCACTAGCTCCAGTTCATAAATATAATGTAGGCATGTATTCCGTAAATAGTCATACGTGCTTATGGAAAGAACTTGCATGACATCTTTTGTCCTACCCTCCCGTGGTAGCGGGGTCCATATTGGAAACTAAGGGATATTAAGGCCTCCTTTTAATAGAGAACCGGAACAAAGCATTAAGACACGGTGAATACATGAACTCCTCAAACTACGGTCATCACCGGGAGTGGTCCCGACTATTGTCACTCCGGGGTTGCCGGATCATAACACGTAGTAGGTGACTATAACTTGCAAGATCGGATCTAGAACATGGATATAATGATGATAACATAAACGGTTCAGATCTGAAATCATGGCACCCGGGCCCAAAGTGACAAGCATTAAGCATGGCAAAGTCATAGCAACATCAATCTCAGAACATAATGGATACTAGGGATCAAGCCCTAACAAAACTAACTCGATTACATGATGAATCTCATCCAACTCCTCACCGACCAGCGAGCCTACGAAGGAATTACTCACTCCCGATGGGGAGCATCATGGAATTGGCGATGGAGAAGGGTTGGTGATGACAAAGATCGAAGATCCCCCTCTCTGGAGCCCCAAACGGACTCCAGGTCTGGCCTCCCGATGAAGAACAGGAGGTGGCAGCGGCTCCGTCTCGCGGAACGCGATAATTCTTTCTCCCTGATTTTTTCTGGAAAAATGTGATTTTATAGCGTTGGTTTCAGGGTCTGCGGGGCCACCAGGTGGGGACAACCCACCTGGGCGCGCCTGGAGGGGGGGCGCGCCCTGGTGGGTTGTGCCCACCCAGGTGCCCCCCTCCGGTGGTTCTTGGCTCCAGAAATTCTCTTTTATTGTATAAAAATTCCTCGCAAAGTTTTGTTCCATTCCGAGAACTTTTATTTCTCCACAAAAACAACACCATGGTAGTTCTGCTGAAAACAGCATCAGTCCGGGTTAGTTTCATTCAAATCATGCAAATTAGAGTCCAAAACAAGAGGAAAAGCATTAGGAAAAGTAGATACGACGGAGACGTATCAACTCCCCCAAGCTTAAACCTTTGCTTGTCTCAAGCAATTCAGTTGATAAACTGAAGTGAAAAAGATAAACTTTTACAAACTCTTTTGCTCTTGTTTGCATAAATAAGCTTAAGTAGCACCCAGGTTTTCAGCAAAGATTATAACTAACCTTGTTGACAATAACTCTTAAAAATTATATTAACTCATAACAATGACATAATCAACTAGCGAGCAATAATAAGATATCTCGAACAACAACACGTTATTAAAACAACCATGATATAATATGACAATAGTGGTATCTCGCTAGCCTTTTCTGAGACCGCAAAACATAAATGCAGAGCACCTCCAAAGTCCAAGCAGCGACTAAACATTGTAATTCATGGTAGAAAAGATCCAGTCATGATGCACCCAACATTAGCTACACACAATGCATAAGCATGACAGCAGTGCTCTCAGGTTCTGGCGCTTATTTGAGAAGGTGATGACACAACATAAAAGTAAATAGATAGTCCCTTCGCAGAGGGAAGCAGTGATTTGCAGAGGTGCCAGAGCTCAAGTTTTAAAAACAGAGGTAAATGAAGTTTTGAGAGATGCACCCTTCTTGTTTACTTCACGACCATCCGTTATCAATATCTTCCATGCTAAACACATTAGTGGCGGTTCCCAAGCGATAAAAGTAAAGGTTTACTCCCCCTCCACCAACATTCACACTCCACGGCTTGTCCGAAACAACGGGTGCCGTCCATACCAACAACAGTCCCGAGGGAGTTTTGTTTAATTATTTACATTTTGAGTTCGGGACTGGGAATCCCTATTACCGCCCCTCTCATGCAAGGACGAGCGAATAAACACTCATTATGAGAATAACCCGCTTAGCATGGAAGATACCAACTACCTCATGTCGCTCTATGAACAATCCAGGAACACAAAAAGGATATTTATTTGAAGTTTTTAGAGGTGGCACATGCAAATTTACGTAGGACGGCAGGGTAATACCGCATATAGGTAGGTATGGTGGACTCATCTGGAATAACTTGGGTTCAAGGTTTTTGATGTACAAGCAGAATTCCCACTTAGTACAGGTGAAGGCTAGCAAATAGGTTGAGAAGCGGCCAGCTAGAGAGCAACAACGGTCATGAACATGCATTATGCATAAGTAACATTGGATACTAGCATGAGTAGGATATGAACACCATGAACATAAATATCTTAGAGACGATGTTGGTTATGATTCAACTACATGCATGAACATGTGCCAAGTCAAGCCACTCGAACATTCAGAGGAGGATACCATATCATCATACTACATCACAATCATTTTAACGCAATGTTGACATCCAAGATAAATCATTATCCACTCCTAGCTACTTATGCATGGCATGAGAAACTATAATCTCTAATTGTCATTGCAAACATGTTTGATCATAATAGGCTGAATCATGGATACTAGGTTAAACATATTTACAAAAACAGAACAAGTCGAGTTCATACCTGTTTCTCTCTGCTACGACCAGTTCATCAAATATCAGCATTATTGCCTTTCACTTGCACTACCGAATGATTTGAAAATAATAATAGTGCAAGAGTGCCGTGGACTAAGCTGGAATCTGCAAACATTTTATTCAAAAGGAGAAGACAAGGTAAATTGGGCTCTTTGTTAGATCAACAATAATGCATATGAGAGCCACTCAACATTTTCATCGTGGTCTTCTCCTTGGTATGACTCAATAAAAGAAAAGAAGTTCAGAGAAACACACTGAAATATTTTTGGAGTTTTTGGTTTTCTGAAGGAAAGCAAATAAAAGGGGAAAACAAAAATGAGAAAACTATTTACACGGGAAAGCTCCCAACAAGCAAAAGGAAATCTTCTTGGGTTTTTCTTTTTAGTGCTACAAGAATTTAAACTAGGAAGAAAAATAAAAAAGAAGCGAGAAATATTTTTGGATTTTCTCAAAGTTTTTCAAACACACAAGAAGAAAGCGAGAAAATAAATTAAGCATGGATAATACAATGAAAAAGTGTGGACACTGATGAATGAAATGTGTGAACATGAATGTAATGTCGGTGGAAATACGTACTCCCCCAAGCTTAGGCTTTTGGCCTAGCTTGGTAATCAGTCAGTAGCCTGCATAGTAGTCGGGGTGATAGCTCACGGAGGCTCTCGGTGCGGATGCCTCAGCCTGCTGTGCAGCCACAACTGCCGCGTTATGAGCTCGAGCCTCGCTCTCCAGAACAAAATATCTTCCCTTACTGTGAGCATCAAAGAGAGCAGGCGCAAGCAAATACATGTGTACAATGGAGTCTTGATTAAACAACAATTTATAGGTGAAATTAGTGGGATCGCCTCTATGGATCTTATGACGTTTCATAGCATCAAAGTCTAAATACTGCGTGGGTAAAATAGGGTCATATGGCAAAGGTGAAACACCCAGCTCTCTTGCTAAGCGTGTGGCACAAATTCCACCATAAAAATAACCACTATTAGCGTTGTGTTGTAACCTGCATGCAACAATCGCTCCAAGATTATAACTTTTGTCACCAGTGAGAGCGGTGTGTATGAGGCTCAAGTCTGGAACACAAAGTGTACTACAATCTTGTTTACCTACAATACATTTCCCGTTGAATAATGCAAAGTATTGAATTGCGGGAAAATGAATGCTCTTTATTCTACCTTACGTCACTCCCCTATTATCACCATAGCAAAGACTAGTCAAAAATGTGTGGAACACAGATCTTGGTGGTTCATCAAGCGAACCCCAAAATGGAATTTTGTAGTGGTGAGCAAATCTCTCTAAGGATATGGTAAATGGATTTTCATATAGTTTAAATGACACCCTAGACTCACGGGGATGGATTTAAATCCTTTGACAAATGATTCAGTGAGAGTGTGGTGTTGGTTGCACTTATCTGAAATGTAGGGACCGAGATCGGCATTGTAAACATATTGCTCAAATTCCTCCTTAATGCCCACACTCACCATATAATTATCGCATGGCCATAAGCATGTTTTGGTGGCGGCATCTCGTATAGAACTTTCACTTGGCTCAACATAAGACCGATGAGCGGAGCTGCTACTAGAAGATGCCTCCGAGGACCTCCGCCTCGAAGAACTCCTTCCAAAGAAGTTCATAATTGTGACGCCCCCGATTCAATCGTACACTAATCATACACGCAAACGTGTACGATCAAGATCAGGGACTCACGGGAAGATATCACAACACAACTCTAAAAGTAAAATAAGTCATACAAGCATCATAATACAAGCCAGGGGCCTCGAGGGCTCGAATACAAGTGCTCGATCATAGACGAGTCAGCGGAAGCAACAATATCTGAGTACAGACATAAGTTAAACAAGGTGCCATAAGATGGCTAGCACAAACTGGGATACATGTCGAAAGAGGCGCAGGCCTCCTGCCTGGGATCCTCCTAAACTACTCCTGGTCGTCGTCGGCAGCCTGCACGTAGTAGTAGGCACCTCCAGAGTAGGGGTCGTCGTCGACGGTGGCGTCTGGCTCCTGAACTCCAGCATCTGGTTGTGACAACCAGAAAGAAAAGAAAGGGGGGAAAGGGGGGAAGCAAAGCAACCGTGAGTACTCATCCAAAGTACTCGCAAGCAAGGAGCTACACTACATATGCATGGGTATATGTGTAAAGGGCCATATCAGTGGACTGAACTGCAGAAAGCCAGAATAAGAGGGGGGATATCTAATCCTGTCGAAGACTACGCTTCTGGCAGACTCCATCTTGTAGCATGTAGAAGAGAGTAGATGGTAAGTTCACCAAGTAGCATCGCATAGCATAATCCTACCCGACGATCCTCTCCTCGTCGCCCTGTGAGAGAGCGATCACCGGGTTGTATCTGGCACTTGAAAGGGTGTGTTTTATTAAGTATCCGGTTCTAGTTGTCATAAGGTCGAGGTACAACTCCGGGTCGTCCTTTTACCGAGGGACACGGCTATTCGAATAGATAAACTTCCCTGCAGGGGTGCACCACATAACCCAACACGCTTGATTCCTCGAGTAGCACCAAACCGTCCTCGAAATCAACACGTCGCAGCCCCACCTAGGCTCAACAGAGAGGTCAGCACGCCGGACTAATCCTATGCACGCTGGGGTCTGGGCCCATCGCCCAGTGCGCTCCTGCACGTTGCGTGGGCGGCCGAGAGCAGACCTAGCAACCCACACGATCACGGCGGTTGCGTCAACGCGGTCCAACTCGGCGCGCGCCGCTCAGTCGCTGACGTCTAGGAGGCTTCGGCTGATACCACGATGTCGAGTACCCATAACTGTTCCCGCGTAGTTGGTTAGTGCGTATAGGCCAGTGGCCAGACTCAGATCAAATACCAAGATCTCGTTATGCGTGTTATTATGAAGTAAACGCGAACGCCGACCAGGGCCTGGCCCACCTGTCTCCTAGGTGGTCTCAACCTGCCCTGTCGCTCCGCCACAAAGATCCACACAAAGGGCCGTTGGGACAAAGGTCCTTTCAGCCCCCAATCCGTGAATCACTCGCGGGTACTCTTCGAGCCGACCCGACTTTAGTCACCATATGTATAGTATGTATATATGTATAGTATATACCCGTGATCACCTCCCGAGTGATCACGGCCCGATAGTATAGCAAGGCAGACTGACAAGAATGTAGGGCCAATGATGATAAACTAGCATCCTATACTAAGTATTTAGGATTGCAGGTAAGGTATCAACAGATGTAGCAACAATGTCAGGCTATGCATCAGAATAGGATTAACGGAAAGCAGTAACATGCTACACTACTCTAATGCAAGCAGTATAGAGGAGAATAGGCGATATCTGGTGATCAAGGGGGGGGCTTGCCTGGTTGCTCTGGCAAGAAGGAGGGGTCGTCAACTCCGTAGTCGAACGGGGCAGCAGCAACGTCGGTCTCGTAGTCTACCGGAGAGAAGAGGGGGAAGAAACAATAAATACAAAGCAAACAATGCTACACAAAGTATGACATGACAATGTGCAGTGCCGGGGTGTTCTAATGCCTAACTAAATGATTTAGTTAATTTAGGAATTTATTCGGATTTATTTAATTAAAGTTGGGCACTATTCATTTACTGAAACTGGTCTAAAAGTTCAATGTTCTTATAGCTGCGGGTGTCTGACGGGAATACGGAGGGCGTATCCGGGTCCGTCTCGTCGTTCTGAGCAACTTTCATGTATAAAGTATTTTCATCGGAGTTACGGATTATTTAATATGATTTTCTAAAGTTTTTATTAATTTCTGGAATTTAATTAATTATCTAAATTAACATTATCCGAAACAGTGCACGCTGACGTCAGCATGACGTCAGCAGTCAACAGAGGCGTTGAATGGTCAACTCACGTGTGGGTCCCGTTTGTCACTGACTGAGATTAACTAAAACAGATTAATTAGTTTAATTAGTAATTAGTTAATCTAATCAAGATTAATTGAGTTAATTAATTTAGTTAATTAATTAATTTAATTAACATTTTTATTATTTTCTTTTAATCCTTTTTTTTCTTTTTTTTAAACGTTCCAGGGGCTAGGCCCCACATGTCATTGGGTCAGCGGGGGCCATAGCGGGTTTAGGCGTTGCGGGGGCCCGACCTGGGCGACGACCCGCGGGAGCAGAGGGGCGCCGACACGGCGCGGGCGCCGGGCGCCGGAGATGGCCGCGGCGAGGCCACGGCGAGACTGGCGGCGCGCGCAGCAGGGGGCGACGGGCGCGGTCGAGTGGTTGACCGGAGCGGGGCGAGACCAGCGCGTGGCAGCAGCAGGAGCCGGCCACGGCGGGCGACCCAGGCAGTGGCGGGGGCGCGTGTGCAGCCGCGGGACGCGGTGAGCGTGCCAAGGGGGAAGAAGGGAGCGGCCACGCAGCGGGGTAGCGGCGATGCGGCGCGTGCGCGCGCGGCGAAGGGCACCAGTGGGGAGGGCGAGCGACGGCAGGGCTCGCCGGCAGGGGCGCGCGGGAGGGCGCGGTGGCGCGGGGCACGCGACGCACGAGGCCACCGCGGGCGGGCGACGCAAGCAGCGGCGCGGTGAGGGAGAGAGGAGGAGAGGGGGGGCGCGGCTCACGGAGGGCGTAGGGACCGTGGCAGTAGTGCGCGAGGTGGAGGTCGGAGACGACGCGTCGGAGGCGGGGAGGCAGTCCGGCGATGGCGTCCGGCGAGGTGGCGATCCGATCGGCGGCGGCGCCGGCGCGGTTCGGTCCGGTTCCCCCGATCCCGATCCAGAATCAGGAGGGGGAAGGAGAGAGACGAGGGGAGTGGGGAGGGGAGTGTGCGTTCGAGGTTAGGGTTTGGTCGCCCGAGGGGATAAGGGGGGATGGGGTTGGGCCGGCCGGTTGGGCCAGGTGGGTCGGCCAGCTGGGCCGCCTGGCCCAGTTGGCCAGGGGGGCCTTTTCTTTTCTGTTGTTTTCCTGTTTTGTTCTTTCTCCTTTTATCTATTCCTATTTCCCTGTTTTAGTAAAAAGTTAGGCCTCAAAAATGATTTTTATAGAACATGACAATTGTTCCAGTAATTACTAGGCATTCCCTAACACTACCAAAAATTAGTTTGGAGACAATTGGAGCTCCCACAAATTTTACAATAATTAATATGCATTAATCCTAGCTGTTTTAATCATGTTAGTGCCACCTAAACATTTTATCATTTGTTGGTTTCAATTTTTGACTAGCCTCTGCAATATCTGTTATTTACTAAGCATTTTAGTTTTTAGGTTGGACAACTTTTATATTTCACTTTCATTTAAATTTGAATTTGAGTTAGGAGTTGAAATGCAATTTGATGCTAATGATGATTATGCACTATTAAGCTTGCTGACATGGCATTAACATAGGGTGATCACTGTAGTTAATGACAGGGGGTGTTACAATTCTCCTCATCTAACAAGAATTCTCGTCCCGAGAATTAAGAGGAAGACTGAAAGAAGGTGGGGTATTCTTCACGAAGACGATCCTCGCGTTCCCAAGTGGCCTCATCTTCAGAATGATTTGACCACTGAACCTTGAGGAACTTGATTGCCTTCTGACGTGTGCGGCATTCAGCTTGGTCGAGAATGCGGACCGGATGCTCTTTATAGGAGAGGTCCTGCTGCAATTTGAGCACTTCATGATCCACTGCTCGGATTGGGTCCTTGAAGCAGCGGCGGAGTTGTGACACGTGGAACACATCGTGAACCTGAGAAAGGTTCGGCGGAAGCTCCAGTTGATATGCCACTTTTCCACGCTTTTCGAGAATAGTGAACGGACCAATATAGCGAGGAGCTAGCTTGCCCTTGATCCCGAAGCGATGAGCACCCTTCATTGGTGTAACTCGAAGATAAGCCTTTTCGCCAGGTTGATAGACCATGTCTCTATGATGACGGTCATACTGACTCTTCTGACGTGACTGGGCAGTCTTGAGATTCTCACGAATGATGCGGACTTGTTCTTCGGCGTGTTGGATAATATCCGGACCGAAAAGTGGACGTTCCCCAGTTTCTGACCAGTTCAGAGGGGTTCGACACTTTCGTCCATATAACACTTCGAAGGGGGCCATCTTCAGACTAGCTTGATAGCTATTATTATATGAGAACTCCGCATACGGGAGAGATTCCTCCCATTTCTTGCCGAAAGAGATAACACAAGCTCGAAGCATGTCTTCAAGAACTTGGTTGACACGTTCCACTTGCCCTTGCGACTGAGGATGAAATGCAGTACTGAACGACAGATGAGTACCCATAGCTTCTTGGAAACTTGCCCAGAATTTCGAAGTGAATAAACTGCCACGGTCCGAACTGATTACCAGTGGAATACCGTGAAGTGAAACAATTCTGGACATGTAGAGAGTTGCAAGCTGACTAGCAGTGATCGTTTCTTTGACCGCCAGAAAATGTGCAACTTTAGAGAGTCGATCAATGATGACAAGGATAGCATCATTACCTTTCTGCGATTTGGGAAAACCAGTGACGAAGTCCATTTCAACATGGTCCCATTTCCATTCAGGAATAGAGATAGGTTGCAGAGTTCCAGCCGGCCTTTGATGTTCTGCTTTGATTCGACAACAAACGTCACATTCAGCAACATAACGAGCAATGTCTTGCTTCATATTAGACCACCAGAATTTTCGACGGACATCTTGGTACATCTTGGTGCTACCGGGATGAATAGACAGAGGCGTTTCATGAGCTTCTTTCATAACCTTCTGAGTCATATCCAGGTTGTCTTCCGTAGGGACCACTATTCGACCTTTAAAGAATAAGGTGTCATCATCTTCAAGGGTGAAGCACGAGGGCCTTCCTGCCGCGAGGTAGCGCTTAATCTTGTGGGCTTGAGAGTCATACTTCTGCAGTGTCTTGATGCTGCCCAAGAGATCTGGTTCGACAGCCAGGGTATTAAGGGAACCCTGGGGAAAAACACGGAGGTTCATCTTGCGGAACTCTGGAGGAGGGGGAGCGAGTGCTCCAGGAGGAACAATATGGAGGTTCAGCTTTCTAAATTCCTCAACAAGCGAGGTTTGAACTTTGTGAACCTGGAGGTGGTTGCAATATGACTTACGGCTCAAGGCATCAGCCATTACATTAGCCTTGCCTGGTGTATAGGAAATACCCAAGTCAAAATCTACAACAGTCTCCATCCATCTCTGCTGACGGAGGTTCAGGTCTGGCTGAGTAAACAAATACTTTAGACTTTGGTGGTCGGTGAAGATCTCGCAACGATTACCGAGAAGGTAATGTCGCCACTGTTTCAGTGCATATATGACAGCAGCAAGCTCGAGGTCGTGAACTGGGTAGTTCTCTTCGTGAGGGCGCAATTGACGGGATGCATAGGCAATCACTTTGCGCTCTTGCATTAGGACACAGCCTAATCCTTGACAGGAAGCGTCGCAGTAAATGACGAAGTCCATCTTAGTATCAGGTGGAGCAAGCACTGGGGCAGAAGTCAACTTGTCCTTGAGTGCCTGGAAACTTTCCTGACATTTGTCTGTCCATTGATACTTGACGCCCTTATGCAATAGGTTAGTCAGAGGCCTGGCGATCTTGGAGAAATTCTCGACGAATCGACGGCAATAGCTGGCGAGACCGAGAAAACTCCTGACTTGCTTGACGTTCTTCGGAGGAGTCCAATCGAGAATAGCCTGAACTCGCTCGGGGTTGACGGCAATACCATCCTTGGAGATGACATGCCCAAGATAAGTTACTTCGGGAAGCCAGAATTCACACTTGGAATACTTAGCATAGAGTTGATGCTCTCGAAGCTTCTCCAGGACAAGACGAAGATGTTCAGCATGCTCTTCTTTATTCTTGGAGTACACAAGGATATCATCCAGATAAACCACGACGAACTTGTCGAGGTATTCCATGAAGATATAGTTCATCAAACGAGAAAAAGTGGCTGGAGCATTGGTTAAGCCGAATGACATGACAGTGTACTCATATGAACCATATCGAGTCACGAATGCGGTCTTTGGGATATCCTCTTCACGAACACGGATCTGGTGGTATCCCAACCTTAAGTCCAGTTTGGAGAACACTGATGAGCCAGCTAGTTGATCATACAGATCATTGATCCTAGGAAGAGGATATTTGTTCTGAATGGTAGCTTGGTTAATAGGACGGTAGTCTTGAACCAATCGGTTTGTCCCATCCTTCTTCTTGACAAAGAGGGAAGGTGCTCCCCAAGGAGAGCAACTTGGGCGAATGAAACCACTGCGAAGAGATGTGTCGATCTCCTCCTTAAGCGCAATGAGTTCATGCGGCGGCATCTTGTAGGGTCGTTTGGCTATAGGAGTGGTGCCTGGTTTCAAGTCGATGATGAATTCGACAGCTCTAGCAGGGGGAATCCCTGGAAGTTCTTCAGGAAAGACGTCTTGGAATTCACGAACAATGGAAATGTTTTCAATGCCCTCGAGTGGTGCAGCGTTCAATGCGTTCAACGCATAAAGCCTTGCCTCGGCATTCTGAACCAGACGAGCGTTGTAGCTTATTATTTCATCGGAAGGGTGTAGCAGATGGACGGTCTTAGTGGCGCAAACTATAGAAGCAGTATGCGCTTTCAACCATTCCATTCCCAGAATGAGATCAATGCTACAGGACTTCAGTGCGATGGGAGAGACAAGGAATTCCAGTCCTTCGATTTCAACGGGGACGTCCTTGCAAAACATGGAGGTTCGACATTGGCCCGCAGGGGTGTGTACTAATAGCGAAGCGTTCATGTCCTCACATTTAATGTCATGCAAGCATGCAAAATCTTCCGACATGAATGAATGCGATGCACCTGTATCAAATAAAACGGATGCTGGTACTGAATTTACGAGGAGTGTACCCATCACAGTAGCAAGCTGGTCTTGAGCTTCATTGAGATCAACGTGGTTGGCATGAACACGACCATAAGACTTGGCATTGTTGTTGCGGGACTGGTTGCTTCCACGGCCAGCTGCAGGAAGGGCCAGTTGATTCTGGTTCTGATAGCAGTTCCTGGCAAGGTGACCTGGTTGACCACACTTGTAGCACAGGCCATTATTGGGGGTGGGAGCAGGAGCTTGGGGTGGTGCAGCTGGAAGTCTTGGCTGCCTGGGCGGTGGAGGAGGCAGACGCGGTGCAGCATAAGACTGCCTTGGAGCAGGTGCATTTGGACGGTACATGTTGTTCGGGATCCAGATTTTACGCTTCTGCGAGGGCGGGCCCAAAGATGAGCCCGTGTCATGGTTGCGTCTGTGAGAGCTCTGGTGTTCCTGCAGACCAGTTTCAACATTGATGGCCTTGTTCACCAAGGTGGCGAAATCGGGAAAGTCATGCACTAGCAGTGCGAGCTTGATGTCAGCTTGAAGGCCATCACGAAACTTCTCCTGTCTGCGTGCATCAGTTGCAATGTCTTCTTCAGCATAGCGGGATAAGTCCAGAAACTCCCGCTGATAAGCTTCCACAGTTTTGTTGCCTTGGGTGAGGTTGCGGAATTCGCGCTTCTTCCGGTCCATGATTCCCTGTGGGATAAAGCGGGCACGGAAAGCAGCTTGAAAGTCTGGCCAGGTGATGATCGCTCCAACCGGCAGAGTACGCCTGTGGTTGTCCCACCATTGAGCAGCAGGTCCCTTCAGAAAGAAGGAAGCAAAGGTGACATAGCTGGCAGGGGCTACATCAGCAGACTCCATCTCATAGGTGATGTCACGGAGCCAGTCATCAGCATCCAGAGGCTGAGTTGAGCTGCGGTACATGGTTGGGTTGAGGCGTATGAAATCTTGCAGAGTTATTGGGGCTGGCTGCTGGTTCATATTGGGGCGCGGGAACTGAGCCATCATATTCTCCATGAACTGGCGGTTCAGCTCGAACTGTTGGATCATACCAGCCATATACTCAGGCGGTGGTGGGGCGTTGCCACCACGACCACGACCACCTCGTCTAACCATCCTGCTAATATATAACAGGGGTAGTTCAGCATTGAGAAATTTGCAAAGACAAGAATCATTCTTGGTGAAACATGCGTTACGAAAAGAGCACGATAGATACTACATAGTAGTTGGCATATCTTACAAAAGGGATCATGCATAGAGTTCAGTATATAAGACTAAAGACATCATAGGCGGCACGCAGGCTCGCGGCGAATGCATCTAATGCTAATAAGCAAGTCTACATCAGTCCCAGGAGGAACTGTGGAGGTAGGTGTAGCCTGACAGCTGGTAGTGACGCGACGGGAAGTCCTCCGCGTCAGTAGCCTGCGGTCCGTGAACACTCTGGTGTAGAACCCGACATCCAGGTGGCAAAAGAGGACCAAGTGCGGGAGTGTAGCCTCCCACATCTGGCCAACCGACACCCTGGGGCATCACGGTCCTGACTGGGTAGATCTCTGATCGCGGCAGCTCACCAGATCGGACAAAGGGGTGCAACAGCGTCAATGCACTGTACAGGTGCTGACGGGTGGTGTACAACTCGTGGCGAAGAGCTCGGTTAGCTCGATCCAGCCCATCAGCATGCAGAACCAGGTTCTGATGGTGGAAGGGCTCTCGGGTGATGGTGGAGTAGGCAGCAGTGTAATATCCCTCCGCACCAACGTCGGATGCGATAGCAACATGCCTGAAAGGGGAAGTGTCCAACGCCCGATACTCTCCACGAAGACGTGTCAGAGCAGCATAAGCAGCATCGTGGACTGCCATATCGATGGTCACTCCAACTCCATGAGCGGTGTGCAGCACAGTAGTGGAGTCATACTCCCGAGAGTAGAGGTGGACGATGGCACGGAACTGCTCCTGGTTAAAGTCCTGGTACTGCTCGTACACGGTGTACTCAGGGTGCCAACGATAACCCAGATAGGTCATCATCTCAGCTAACACAGCAGGTGAACCCTGGACACCAATGGCCGCCGTGTGGCGCATGACCTGCCTCGTGGGTTCCATCTGAAAACAAAGATGTTTCAAAGGAGTCATATGACAGTGTGGATATTGTCCAAAATACTATTCTAAGGGTTAACTATGGCTTATCCAACTTTGGGGTGAATGTGGTCACGGGATCCTATTATTAGTGTTAGTAAATTCGTTTAACCCGAGTAGAAGAGAGTTCAGAGTCCCAGAGTAAAGAACGAGGAGTAAAAGATCCTAATACCACCCAATTGGTGATGTGGGCCCGTAAGACACACAGCCATGTTAGTAAAACAGTTTTCTTTGTCTAGACTCAACTTCGGCCAAGGAGTGTGGAAGGGGGGTTCCTACAGGCAGTCGGCTCTGATACCAACTTGTGACGCCCCCGATTCAATCGTACACTAATCATACACGCAAACATGTACGATCAAGATCAGGGACTCACGGGAAGATATCACAACACAACTCTAAAAGTAAAATAAGTCATACAAGCATCATAATACAAGCCAGGGGCCTCGAGGGCTCGAATACAAGTGCTCGATCATAGACGAGTCAGCGGAAGCAACAATATCTGAGTACAGACATAAGTTAAACAAGGTGCCATAAGATGGCTAGCACAAACTGGGATACATGTCGAAAGAGGTGCAGGCCTCCTGCCTGGGATCCTCCTAAACTACTCCTGGTCGTCGTCGGCAGCCTGCACGTAGTAGTAGGCACCTCCAGAGTAGGGGTCGCCATCGATGGTGGCGTCTGGCTCCTGAACTCCAGTATCTGGTTGTGACAACCAGAAAGAAAAGAAAGGGGGAAAAGGGGGAAGCAAAGCAACCATGAGTACTCATCCAAAGTACTCGCAAGCAAGGAGCTACACTACATATGCATGGGTATATGTGTAAAGGGCCATATCAGTGGACTGAACTGCAGAAAGCCAGAATAAGAGGGGGGATATCTAATCCTGTCGAAGACTACGCTTCTGGCAGACTCCATCTTGCAGCATGTAGAAGAGAGTAGATGGTAAGTTCACCAAGTAGCATCGCATAGCATAATCCTACCCGACGATCCTCTCCTCGTCGCCCTGTGAGAGAGCGATCACCGGGTTGTATCTGGCACTTGAAAGGGTGTGTTTTATTAAGTATCCGGTTCTAGTTGTCATAAGGTCGAGGTACAACTCCGGGTCGTCCTTTTACCGAGGGACACGGCTATTCGAATAGATAAACTTCCCTGCAGGGGTGCACCACATAACCCAACACGCTTGATTCCTCGAGTAGCACCAAACCGTCCTCGAAATCAACACGTCGCAGCCCCACCTAGGCTCAACAGAGAGGTCAGCACGCCGGACTAATCCTATGCACGCTGGGGTCTGGGCCCATCGCCCAGTGCGCTCCTGCACGTTGCGTGGGCGGCCGAGAGCAGACCTAGCAACCCACACGATCACGGCGGTTGCGTCAACGCGGTCCAACTCGGCGCGCGCCGCTCAGTCGCTGACGTCTAGGAGGCTTCGGCTGATACCACGACGTCGAGTACCCATAACTGTTCCCGCGTAGTTGGTTAGTGCGTATAGGTCAGTGGCCAGACTCGGATCAAATACCAAGATCTCGTTATGCGTGTTATTATGAAGTAAACGCGAACGCCGACCAGGGCCTTGGCCCACCTGTCTCCTAGGTGGTCTCAACCTGCCCTGTCGCTCCGCCACAAAGATCCACACAAAGGGCCGTTGGGACAAAGGTCCTTTCAACCCCTAATCCGTGAATCACTCGCGGGTACTCTTCGAGCCGACCCGACTTTAGTCACCATATGTATAGTATGTATATATGTATAGTATATACCCGTGATCACCTCCCGAGTGATCACGGCCCGATAGTATAGCAAGGCAGACTGACAAGAATGTAGGGCCAATGATGATAAACTAGCATCCTATACTAAGTATTTAGGATTGCAGGTAAGGTATCAACAGATGTAGCAACAATGTCAGGCTATGCATCAGAATAGGATTAACGGAAAGCAGTAACATGCTACACTACTCTAATGCAAGCAGTATAGAGGAGAATAGGCGATATCTGGTGATCAAGGGGGGGGCTTGCCTGGTTGCTCTGGCAAGAAGGAGGGGTCGTCAACTCCGTAGTCGAACGGGGCAGCAGCAACGTCGGTCTCGTAGTCTACCGGAGAGAAGAGGGGGAAGAAACAATAAATACAAAGCAAACAATGCTACACAAAGTATGACATGACAATGTGCAGTGCCGGGGTGTTCTAATGCCTAACTAAATGATTTAGTTAATTTAGGAATTTATTCGGATTTATTTAATTAAAGTTGGGCACTATTCATTTACTGAAACTGGTCTAAAAGTTCAATGTTCTTATAGCTGCGGGCGTTTGACGGGAATACGGAGGGCGTATCCGGGTCCGTCTCGTCGTTCTGAGCAACTTTCATGTATAAAGTATTTTCATCGGAGTTACGGATTATTTAATATGATTTTCTAAAGTTTTTATTAATTTCTGGAATTTAATTAATTATCTAAATTAACATTATCCGAAACAGTGCACGCTGACGTCAGCAGTCAACAGAGGCGTTGACTGGTCAACTGACATGTGGGTCCCGTTTGTCACTGACTGAGATTAACTAAAACAGATTAATTAGTTTAATTAGTAATTAGGTTAATCTAATCAGGATTAATTTAGTTAATTAATTAATTAATTAATTTAATTAACATTTTTATTATTTTCTTTTAATCCTTTTTTTTCTTTTTTTTAAAACGTTCCAGGGGCTAGGCCCCACATGTCATTGGGTCAGCGGGGGCCATAGCGGGTTCAGGCGTTGCGGGGGCCCGACCCGGGCGACGACCCGCGGGAGCAGAGGGGCGCCGACGCGGCGCGGGCGCCGGGCACCGGAGATGGCCGCGGCGAGGCCACGGCGAGACTGGCGGCGCGCGCAGCAGGGGGCGACGGGCGCGGTCGAGTGGTGGACCGGAGCGGGGCGAGACCAGCGCGCGGCAGCAGCAGGAGCCGGCCACGGCGGGCGACCCAGGCAGTGACGGGGGCGCGTGCGCAGCCGCGGGACGCGGTGAGCGTGCCAAGGGGGAAGAAGGGAGCGGCCATGCAGCGGGGTAGCGGCGATGCGGCGCGTGCGCGCGCGGCGAAGGGCACCAGTGGGGAGGGCGAGCGACGGCAGGGCTCGCCGGCAGGGGCGCGCGGGAGGGCGCGGTGGCGCGGGGCACGCGACGCATGAGGCCACCGCGGGCGGGCGACGCAAGCAGCGGCGCGGTGAGGGAGAGAGGAGGAGGGGGGCGCGGCTCACGGAGGGCGTAGGGACCGTGGCAGTAGTGCGCGAGGTGGAGGTCGGAGACGACACGTCGGAGGCGGGGAGGCAGTCCGGCGATGGCGTCCGGCGAGGTGGCGATCCGATCGGCGGCGGCGCCGGCGCGGTTCGGTCCGGTTCCCCCGATCCTGATCCAGAATCAGGAGGGGGAAGGAGAGAGACGAGGGGAGTGGGGGGGAGTGTGCGGTCGGGGTTAGGGTTTGGTCGCCCGAGGGGATAAGGGGGGATGGGGTTGGGCCGGCCGGTTGGGCCAGGTGGGTCGGCCAGCTGGGCCGCCTGGCCCAGTTGGCCAGGGGGGCCTTTTCTTTTCTGTTGTTTTCCTGTTTTGTTCTTTCTCCTTTTATCTATTCCTATTTCCCTGTTTTAGTAAAAAGTTAGGCCTCAAAAATGATTTTTATAGAACATGACAATTGTTCGAGTAATTACTAGGCATTCCCTAACGCTACCAAAAATTAGTTTGGAGACAATTGGAGCTCCCACAAATTTTACAATAATTAATATGCATTAATCCTAGCTGTTTTAATCATGTTAGTGCCACCTAAACATTTTATCATTTGTTGGTTTCAATTTTTGACTAGCCTCTGCAATATCTGTTATTTACTGAGCATTTTAGTTTTTAGGTTGGACAACTTTTATATTTCACTTTCATTTAAATTTGAATTTGAGTTAGGAGTTGAAATGCAATTTGATGCTAATGATGATTATGCACTATTAAGCTTGCTGACATGGCATTAACATAGGGTGATCACTGTAGTTAATGACAGGGGGTGTTACAATAATATTCGCATACAATTTTCTGAAAAAATTTGTGTCACAAATTTTCGTCAACAAAACTTTGTAAGATTGAAAACAACTATTCATAGAGATGCATAGAGACCATAATAAGCATTCAAACAACTTAGAACTCTAAGAATTCAACATGCAAGCACATCTACAGCAGCACTAAGAGTAGCTAATTATTCAAAATATAAACCACTAAAGCAAAAACTAATTGGACTAACGGAGGAGTCACATACTAAACAACAATCCCCCGAAACAGTTTCGGAAACGGAGCTTTGAGCAAAGAGATCGAAATCCATGGGTTTGAGAGCAAGAACATGAGAGAGAGAGCAAAGGTGATTTTTTTCTGGCGGTAGGTGGTGATGTGGGATGAAGAGATAAGTGAGGGGCCCACGTGGGGACCACAACCCACCGGGTCATTTTTTTATTGCATGGAAAACTCAGAAAACAGACAAAACATGGCATTTTATTTTATTTAACTAATAAAAATAGAAAACTAAAAGGTTGGGACAGAAGGTAGTGCTCACTAAATTCATCAACTTCATACCTCTAAAAAATGATCCATTAATAAGGTTGATCAGGTCTTATTAACAACCACTTTCGATAAGCATGAAACCGAAGAACTTTCATAAAACACTAAGTTACCTCAATGGGGATATGAATGTCCCCAACAATAAATGTTTCATATTTCCTTTTGACAGTAGGTAGAGGTAGTTGAAAACTTCCAATAGTGATTGTCGGATATTTTTCAATAACATTAATACCATTCACTTGGAATTATTTCTTCGGAAAGTGCACCGTATGCTCATTACCATTGATATGAAAAGTGACCTTGCTTTTATTGCAATCAATAACAACCCATGCAGTATTCAAGAAGGGTCTACCAAGGATAATCGACATGTTGTCGTCCTCGGGCATCTCAAGTATAACAAAGTCAGTCAAAATAGTAACAACAACGGGCACATCCTCACAAATACCGATAGGTATGGCAGTTGATTTATCAGCCATTTGCAAATATATTTCAGTAGGTGTGAGTTTATTCAAGTCAAGTCTTTTATATAAAGAGAAAGGCATAACACTAACACCAGCTCCTAAATCACACAAAGCAGTTTTCACATAATTTCTTTTGATTGAGCAAGGTATAGTTGGTATTCCCGGATCTCCAAGTTTTTTAGGTACTCCATCTTTAAAGGTATAATTAGCAAGCATAGTGGAGATTTCAGCTTTAGGTATTTTTCTCTTATTGGTGATGATGTCTTTCATGTACTTTGCATAAGGAGGCATTTTAAGGATATCAGTCAAGCGAGTACGCAGAAAGACTGGCCTCAGCATTTCAGCAAAGCGTTCAAATTCTTCATCATCTTTCTTTATAGTTGACTTAGGTGGAAAGGGCATAGGTTTTTGAACCCATGGCTCTTTTTCCTTACCGTGTATTCTAGCAACGAAGTCTCTTTTATCATATCTTTTATTCTTAGGTTGTGGGTTATCAAGATCAACTGCTGGTTCTATCTCAATATCATTGTCTGGTTCTTTATTATTTGTTTGAGTGTCTTCATGAACCTCATCATTATCTTTTTCATTATCAGAAGGTGAGTGTTCACTACCAGATTGAGTTTCAGCATCAGAGATAGAAACTTCATTATTATTATCAGGAGGTTTTTCTACTTCAGGTTCACTAGAGGCATGCAAAGTCCTATCATTTTTCTTCTTCTTTTTCTTTTTAGAAGGACTACGTGCATCGGTGTCAACTCTTTGAGAGTCTTGTTCAATTATTTTTGGGTGTCCCTCAGGATAAAGTGGTTCCTGAGTCATTCTACCTCCTCTAGTCATTACTCTAACAGCATGATCATTGATATTATTGTTCATTTCATCTAACAATTCTCTTTGAGATTTAGCAACTTGTTCTAACTGAGTTTGAACCATTTGAGATTCTAAATAACAAGTCACTCAAGCGAGCAATCATATCAGAATAATATTTCAACTGTTTCATAACATTTGCATTGAAGTAATCTTGCTTTCTAATGTAGTTTTCAAACTCATAAAGGCATTGGCTAGGGTGCGTATTGTGAGGATTATCATTATCATTGAATTTCATTAGAGAATTTACCTCTACCACCTTAGGTGGTGGTGGTGTATCAAGCCCATGTATTTCTTCAATAGGAGGTAAATTTTTGACATCCTCGGCTTTAATACCTTTTTCCTTCATAGATTTCTTTGCCTCTTGCATATCTTCAGGACTGAGATATAAAATACCCCTCTTCTTCGGAGTGGGTTTAGATGGTGTTTCAGGAAGAGTCCAATCATCATAGTTTTTCAATATGTTATTCAATAGTTCTTCAGCTTGCCCAATAGTTCGTTCCCTGAAAACACAACCAGCACAACTATCTAGGAAATCCCTAGAAGCATCGGTTAGTCCATTATAGAAGATATCAAGTATTTCATTTTTCTTAAGAGGATGATCAAGCAAAGCATTAAGCAAACGGAGAAGCCTCCCCCAAGCTTGTGGGAGACTCTCTTCTTCAATTTGCACAAAGTTAAATATTTCCTGCAAGGCAGCTTGTTTCTTATGAGCAGGGAAATATTTTTCAGAGAAGTAATAAATCATGTCCTGGGGACTATGCACACAACTAGGAGCAAGAGTATTGTACCAGGCTTTAGCATCACCCTTTAATGAGAACGGAAATAATTTGAGAATATAGTAATAGCGAATTTTCTCATCATGAGCAAAAAGGGTGGCTATGTCATTCAACTTAATAAGATGTGCCACAACAGTTTCAGTTTCATAACCATGGAAAGGATCAGATTCAACCAGAGTAATTAACTCTGGGTCGACAGAGAATTCATAATCCTTATCATCAACAAAGATAGGTGAAGTAGCAAACTTAGGATCACATTTCATTCTAGCATTCAAAGATCTTTCTTTATACTTGCTTAATAATTTTTCTAGATCATCTCTATCTTTTTAAGCAAGAATATCTCTAGTTGCCTCCTCACCCACAACATAACCTTTCGGTACCTTAGGCAATTCATATCTAGGAGGGCTAGTTCTAATAGGTGTTTCAAGATTTTCAGTTTCAAGCTCATCATCAGTTTCAACAATATCATGTTGTCTTACTCTAGCAATTTGTTCATCAAGAAATTCACCTAGTGGCACATCATCATCAAGCAAGGTACTAGCATCATCATAAGCATCATTCATAGCAGAAGTAGCGTCATCAATAACTTGTGACATATCAGGATTAGTAGCATGTGGTGGTGTTGCAAGTTTACTTATAACAGAAGGTGAATCTAAAGCGGAGCTGGATGGCAGTTCCTTACCTCCCCTCGTCTTAGAGGGAAAAATCTTAGTCTTAGCATCCTTCAGATTCTTCATAGTGATAATTTGATAATAATCCCAAGTGACTCAACAAATATAGCTATGCTCCCCGGCAACGGCGCCAGAAAAAGGTCTTGATAACCCAAAAGTATAGGGGATCGCAACAGTTTTCAAGGGTAGAGTATTCAACCCAAATTTATTGATTCGACACAAGGGGAGCCAAAGAATATTTGAGAGTATTAGCAACTGAGTTGTCAATTCAATCACACCTAGAGATTAATTATCTGCAGCAAAGTGATCAGTAGCACAGTAATATGATAGTTTTGATAGTAGTAGCACCAGCAGTAACGGTAACAGTGATAGCAGTAGTTTCGTAGCAAGTGCAATAGTAACAGCAGTAGTAGTAACTTAGCAAGATCAATGTGTAGGAAAATCGTAGGCATTGGATCGGTAATTTGTTGGATGATATTCATCATGTGACGGTCATAACCTAGGGCGATACGGCACTAGCTCCAGTTCATAAATATAATGTAGGCATGTATTCTGTAAATAGTCATACGTGCTTATGGAAAGAACTTGCATGACATCTTTTGTCCTACCCTCCCGTGGCAGCGGGGTCCATATTGGAAACTAAGGGATATAAAGGCCTCCTTTTAATAGAGAACCGGAACAAAGCATTAAGACACGGTGAATACATAAACTCCTCAAACTACGGTCATCACCAGGAGTGGTCCCGACTATTGTCACTCCGGGGTTGCCGGATCATAACACGTAGTAGGTGACTATAACTTGCAAGATTGGATCTAGAACATGGATATAATGATGATAACATAAATGGTTCAGATCTGAAATCATGGCACCCGGGCCCAAAGTGACAAGAATTAAGCATGGCAAAGTCATAGCAACATCAATCTCAGAACATAATGGATACTAGGGATCAAGCCCTAACAAAGCTAACTCGATTACATGATGAATCTCATCCAACTCCTCTTCGACTAGCGAGCCTACGAAGGAATTACTCACTCCCGGTGGGGAGCATCATGGAATTGGCAATGGAGAAGGGTTGGTGATGACGAAGATCGAAGATCCCCCTCTCCGGAGCCCCAAACGGACTCCAGATCTGGCCTCCCGATGAAGAACAGGAGGTGGCGGCGGCTCCGTCTCGTGGAACGTGATAATTCTTTCTCCCTGATTTTTTTCTGGAAAAATGTGATTTTATAGTGTTGGTTTCAGGGTCTGCGGGGCCACCAGGTGGGGACAACCCACCTGGGTGCGCCTGGAGGGGGGGCGCGCCCTGGTGGGTTGTGCCCACCCAGGTGCCCCCCTCCGGTGGTTCTTGGCTCCAGAAATTCTCTTTTATTGTATAAAAATTCCTCGCAAAGTTTCGTTCCATTCCAAGAACTTTTATTTCTGCACAAAAACAACACCATGGTAGTTCTGCTAAAAACAGCGTCAGTCCGGGTTAGTTTCATTCAAATCATGCAAATTAGAGTCCAAAACAAGAGGAAAAGCGTTAGGAAAAGTAGATACGACGGAGACGTATCACACGCCCCCCTGCCTTGTGGGCCCCCCGTGACCCTCCTGACCTAATTCTTTCGCCTATATATTCACATATGTTCCCAAACCACCAGAGGCATCCACGCAAACACTTTTCCACCGCCGCAACCTTCTGTACCCGTGAGATCCCATCTAGGGACCTTTTCCGGCACCCTGCCGGAGGCGGATTCGATCATGGAGGGCTTCTACATCAACCCTATTGCCCTTCCGATGATGCGTGAGTAGTTTACCTCAAACCTACAGGTCCATAGCTAGTAGCTAGATGGCTTCTTCTCTCTTTGATTCTCAATACCATGTTCTCCTCGATGTTCTTGGAGATCTATTCGATGTAATACTTTTTTTTGCGGTGTGTTTGCCGAGATCCGATGAATTGTGGATTTATGATCAGAATATCTATGAATATTATTTGAATCTTCTCTGAATTCTTTTATGCATGATTTGATATCTTTGTAATTCTCTTCGAACTATCGGTTTGGTTTGGCCAACTAGATTGGTTTTTCTTGCAATGGGAGAAGTGCTTAGCTTTGGGTTCAATCTTGCGGTGTCCTTTCCCAGTGACAGTAGGGGCAGCAAGGCACGTATTGTATTGTTGCCATCGAGGATAAAAAGATGGGGTTTACATCATATTGCTTGAGTTTATTCCTCTACATCATGTCATCTTACTTAATGCATTACTCTGTTCTTCATGAACTTAATACTCTAGATGCAGGCAGGAGTCGGTCGATGTGTGGAGTAATAGTAGTAGATGCGGAATCGTTTCGGTCTACTTGACACGGACATGATGCCTATATTCATGATCATTGCCTTAGATATCGTCATAACTTTGCGCTTTTCTATCAATTGCTCGGTAGTAATTTTTTCACCCACCGTATTATTTGCTATCTTGAGAGAAGCCTCTAGTGAAACCTATGGCCCCCGGGTCTATTTTCCATCATATAAGTTTCCAATCTACTATATTAGTTTCCGATCTACTATTTTGCAATCTTTTACTTTCCGATCTATAAACCAAAAATACCAAAAATATTTACTTTACCTTTTATTTAGTTTCATCTATATCTATCAGATCTCACTTTTGCAAGTAACCGTGAAGGGATTGACAACCCCTTTATCGCGTTAGGTGCAAGTTGTTTGATTGTTTGTGTAGGTATTCGGTGATTTGTGTGTTGTCTCCTACTGGATTGATACCTTGGTTCTCAAACTAAGGGAAATACTTATCTCTACTTTGCTGCATCACCCTTTCCTCTTCAAGGGAAAAACCAACGCAAGCTCAAGAAGTAGCAGTTCACTAGAAGCATGCAAAGTCCTATCAGTTTTCTTTTTATTTTTATTACTAGGACTAGGTGCATCAGTGTTGATTCTCTGAGAATCTTGCTCAATTCTCTTAGGATGGCCCTCAGGATACAAAGGTTCCTGAGTCATTTTACCACCTCTAGTCATAACCCTAACAACATTATCATTGTTCTTACTATTCAACTCATTAAGCAAATCATCTTGTGCCTTAAGTACTTGTTCTACTTGAGTTTTAGCCATGGAAGCATGCTTACTAATAAGCTTAAGATCAGTAACAGTTCTACTCATATAATCACCCAAGCAGTCAAGCATGTGAGCATTACGTTTCAATTGTCTACTAACATAAGCATTGAAATTTTCTTGTTTAACAAAAAAATTATCAAACTCATCCAAGCATTGACTAGCAGACTTATTATGAGGAATATCACCTTCATCAAATCTATAGAGAGAATTTACATCTACTACCTATGTCGGGTTATCAAGACCATGTATTTCTTCAATAGGTGGTAGATTCTTAACATCTTCAGCTTTAATACCTTTTTCTTTCATAGATTTCTTTGCCTCTTGCATATCTTCAGGACTGAGGAATAGAATACCTCTTTTCTTCGGAGTTGGCTTAGGAGTTGGTTCAGGAAGTGTCCAATCATTATCATTACTCAATATATTATTCAATAGCAATTCAGCTTGCTCAACAGTTCGTTCCCTGAAAACACAACCAGCACAACTATCTAGGTGGTCCCTAGAAGCATCGGTTAGTCCATTATAAAAGATATCAAGTATTTCATTTTTCTTGAGAGGATGATCAGGCAAAGCATTAAGTAATTGGAGAAGCCTCCCCCAAGCTTGTGGGAGACTCTCTTCTTCAATTTGCACAAAGTTAAATATTTCCTTTAAAGCAGCTTGTTTCTTATGAGCAGGGAAATATTTTTCAGAGAAGTAGTAAATCATATCCTGAGGACTACACACACAACCAGGAGCAAGAGAATTAAACCATAACTTAGCATCACCCTTTAACGAGAAAGGAAACAACTTAAGAATATAGTAATAGTGAATTTTTTCCTCATGAGTAAATAGGGTGGCTATATCATTAAATTTAGTAAGATGTGCCACAACAGTTTCAGATTCATAGCCATAGAAAGGATCAGATTCGACCAAAGTAATTAACTCAGGATCGACAGAGAATTCATAATCCTTATCAGTAACAAAGATAGGTTAAGTAGCAAACTTAGGATCATATTGCATTCTAGCATTCAAAGACTTTTCTTTCATCTTAGCTAACAGTTTCTTAAGATCATCTCTATCATTACAAGCAAAAAAGTCTCTAGCAGTTTCTTCATCCATAATATAACCCTCAGGTACAACAGGAAGTTCATACCTAGGAGAGCTAGTCTTATCAGGTGTTTCAAAGTGTTCAGTTCCAATAATTTCATCAGTTTCAGAAATATCATCATCTTCAGCATAGTCAATAGTTCTAACTCTAGCAAGATGTTCATCAAGTAATTCACCCAGTGGCACAGTTTTATCTAGCAAAGTAGTAGCATCATAAGCATCATTCATAGTAGAAGTAGCATCATCAATAACATGCGACATATCAGAATCAATAGCAGGTGTAGGTGTCGCAAGCTTACTCAAAACAGAAGGTGAATCAAGTGCAGAGCTAGATGGCAGTTCCTTACCTCCCCTCGTAGTAGAGGGAAAAATCTTGGTTCTAGTATCTTTCAAATTCCTCATAGTGATCAATAGATATAAATCCCAAGTGACTCAGAGAATAGACCTATGCTCCCCGGCAACGGCACCAGAAAAAGGTCTTGATAACCCACAAGTATAGGGGATCGCAACAGTTTTCGAGGGTAGAGTATTCAACCCAAATTTATTGATTCGACACAAGGGGAGCCAAAGAATATTCTCAAGTATTAGCAGCTGAGTTGTCAATTCAACCACACCTGAAAGACTTAATATCTGCAACAGAGTATTTAGTAGCAAAGTAGTATGGAAGTAACGGTAACAGTGGCAAAAGTAACAGTAATAATTTTGTAGCAATTGTAACAGTGGCAACGGAAAAGTAACGTAGCAAAGATCAATATGTGAAAAGCTCGTAGGCAATGGATCAATGATGGATAATTATGTCGTATGGCATTCATCATGCAACAGTTATAACCTAGGGTGACACAGAACTAGCTCCAATTCATCAATATAATGTAGGCATGTATTCCGTATATAATCATACGTGCTTATAGAAAAGAACTTGCATGACATCTTTTGTCCTACCCTCCCGTGGCAGCGGGGTCCTAATGGAAACTAAGGGATATTAAGACCTTCTTTTAATAGAGAACCGGGCCAAAGCATTAGCACTTAGTGAATACATAAACTCCTCAAACTACGGTAATCACCGGAAAGAATCCCAATTATTGTCACCTTGGGGTATGCGGATCATAACACGTAATAGGTGTCTACAACTTGCAAGATAGGATCAAGAACACATACATATTCATGAAAACATAATAGGTTCAGATCTGAAATCATGGCACTCGGGCCCTAGTGACAATCATTAGGCATAGCAAAGTCATAACAACATCAATCTTAGAACATAGTGGATACTAGGGATCAAACCCTAACAAAACTAACTCGATTACATGATAAATCTCATCCAACCCATCACTGTCCAGCAAGCCTACGATGAAATTACTCATGCACGGTGGTGAGCATCATGAAATTGTTGATGGAGGAAGGTTGGTGATGATGATGGCGACGATTTCCCCTCTCCGGAGCCCCGAATGGACTCCAGATCTGGCCTCCCGATGAAGAACAGGAGGTGACGGCGGCTCCGTATCGTAAAACGTGATGAATCCTTCTCTCTGATTTTTTTCTCCCCGAACGTGAATATATGGAGTTGGAGTTGAGGTCGATGGAGGTCCAGGGGACCCACAAGGCAGGGGGCGCGCCCTGCACCCTTGTGGACAGCAGGTGGGTCCCCCTCTGTTGATTCTTTTGCCAATATTTTTTATTTATTCCAAAAATATTCTCTGTGAAGTTTCAGGTCATTCCGAGAACTTTTATTTCTTCACAAAAATAACACCAAGGCAATTCTGCTGAAAACAGCGTCAGTCCGGGTTAGTTCCATTCAAATCATGCAAATTAGAGTCCAAAACAAGGGCAAAAGAGTTTGGAAAAGTAGATACGATGGAGACGTATCAACTCCCCCAAGCTTAACCCATTGCTTGTCCTCAAGCAATTTAGTTGATAAACTGAAAGTGATAAAGAAAAACTTTTACAAACTCGGTTTGATCTTGTTGTTGCAAATATGTAAAACCAGCATTCAAGTTTTTAGCAAAGATTATAAACTAACCATATTCACAATAACATTTAGGTCTCACATTTACTCATACCAATGGCATAATCAACTAACGAGCAATAATAATAAATCTCGGATGACAACACTTTTTCAAAAAAATCATGATATGATATAACAGAATGGTATCTCGCTAGCCCTTTCTGAGACTGCAAAACATAAATGCAGAGCACCCCTGAAGATCAAGGACTGACTAGACATTGTAATTCATGGCAAAATAGATCCAGTCACAGTCATACTCAATATCAATTAATAACAACGCATAAAAATGACAGTGGTGCTCTCTAACTGGTGCTTTTTATAAGAGGATGATGACTCAGCATAAAAGTAAATAGATAGGCCCTTCACAGAGGGAAGCAGGGATTTGCAGAGGTGGCAGAGCTCGAGCTTTTTGAAATAGAGATGAATATAATTTTGAGCGGTATGCTTTCATTGTCAACATAACGACCAAGAGACGGTATCTTCCATGCTACATACATTATAGGCGGTTCCCAAACAGAATGGTAAAGTTTATACTCCCCCACCACCAACAAGCACATTCCACGGCTGGTCCGAAACAACGGGTACCGTCCAACTAACAACAATCCTGGGGGAGTTTTGTTTGCAATTATAATTTGATTTGATTTGAGCATGGGACTGGGCATCCCGATTACCAGCCATTTTCTCGTGAATGACGAGCGTAGTCCACTCATCATGAGAATAACCCACCTAGCATGGAAGATACTGACAGCCCCCAGTCACTACATGAGCGATTCGGGCATACAAAACAGATTATTATTTGAAGGTTTAGAGTTTGGCACATGCAAATTTACTTGAAACGGCAGGTAAATACCGCATATAGGTAGGTATGGTGGACTCATATGGAACAACTTTGGGTTTATGGAAGTGGATGCACAAGCAGTATTCCCGCTTAGTACAGGTGAAGGCTAGCAAGAGATTGAGGAGCGACCAACTAGAGAGCGACAACAGCCATAAACATCCATTGAGATTAATCAACATTGAATGCAAGCATGAGTAGGATATAAATCACCATGAACATAAATATCGTGGAGGCTATGTTGATTTTGTTTCGACTACATGCGTGAGCATGTGCCAAGTCAAGCCACTCGAATCATTCAAAGGAGGATACCATCCTATCATACTACATCACAACCATTTTAAAAGCATGTTGGCACGCAACATAAACCATTATAAACTCCTAGCTAATTAAGCATGGCATGAGTAACTATAATCTCTAATTGTCATTGCAAACATGTTTCATTCATAGTAGGCTGAATCAAGAACGATGAACTAATAATATTTACAAAAACAAAATAGGTCGAGTTCATACCAGGGACAAGCCAGAAGACCCCTTCAGGAGCTCCCGGAGATCGTGCTTAGAGTGTCGTATAGTAGTATACATTTTTGAACTTTTTGGTAACTTGTTGCCAAAGGGGGAGAAAGTGTATAGATCATAGGCTTCGAGAGAGAGTGCCTTTTGCCTTTTGTTGGTTTTATTTGCCTTGCTACTCTTGCTACTTTGATTGTTTGGTTGTTGCTTCCTATGCTACAATTTGGGTTATGCTCGTGAGATACTTATGTGATCATGTGTTTGATCATACTATGCCTTAATGTGTGCTTGCATGATTATATCTATGATGTTTGTGTATGATCAATCACTTGTATCCTTGGTGATGAGTGCATGTTACTTAACTCTTATCATTTTGAGCGCTCCACCAAGATGTATGTGACATGGAAGAGTGACCCATGATCCTAATCGATTATGCATTTGCATTCAAATGCAAATTTTAAATAATGCACAAATTTAGGGGGAGCTCTTGCTTATCACATAATTCTCAAAGCGATGATGTATTTCATTCATATTATCATTTATCGAAGCTTTGATCTATATGTTGTCATCAATTACCAAAAAGGGGGAGATTGAAAGTGCAACTAATCCGCGGGTGGTTTTGGTAATTCATAACAACATATAGCTCATTGAACTAATATCCATTCAAGTCTAATATTTCAGAAAGTTCAATGAATGGCATGGCATGGACTAGAGATGTGGACCCCTCAAAATGCTAAGGACATGCATTGGCAAAAGCTCAAGACTCTTCATTTATATTTTAGTGATCCAAGATCACATTGAGTCCATAGGAAAGCCAATACTATTAAAAGGGGATGAGCTGTTGCTTAATGGTCTACTTGCTCAAAATGCTTAGTGATATTGCTCCAAAGCCCTCAACCACTTTCTCATTCCAAAGATGTCCAAAACCTAAAGTCAAACTCGTCCCCACCGAACTCTTCTATCCGGCGCCACCGAGTTCATTTGACATAGCCACTGCCAGAAACCCTAACACCTCGGTCACACAGATACGGATCTCGGTCTCACCGAGATGGCCCTGCAAACTCTCTGTTTCCCTTTGTAACATTTCGGTCTCACCGAAATGAGCAATCGGTCACATCGAGTTTGCATCACCAACTCTCTGTTTGCTCTTTGCTGAAATCGGTCTCACCGAGTTCACGCAATCGGCGGCATCGAGATGAGGTTTTGCCCTAGCCCTAGCACATCGGTCCCACCGAGTTGTTCTAGTCGGTCCCACCGAGATTCCTAACATTCATATTTTGAACTGAATCGGTCTCACCGAGTTCTTCTATTCGGTCTGACCGAGTTGGGTCAAATGTGTGTAATGGTTGGATTTTGTGTGGAGGCTATATATACCCCTCCACCCCATTCTCCATATGTGAGAGAGCCATCAGAACGTGCCTACACTTCCAGCTTACATTTTCTGAGAGAGAACCACCTACTCATGTGTTGAGATCAAGATATACCAATCCTACCACAAGAATCTTGATTTCTAGCCTTCCGCAAGTTGCTTTCCACTCAAATCATCTTTCCACCATATCCAAATCTGTGAGAGAGAGTTGAGTGTTGGGGAGGCTATCATTTGAAGCACAAGAGCAAGGAGTTCATCATCAACACAACATCTATTACCTTTTGCAGAGTGGTGTCTCCTAGATTGGTTAGGTGTCACTTGGGAGCCTCCAAGAAGATTGTGGAGTTGAACCAAGAAGTTTGTAAGGGCAAGGAGATTGCCTACTTCATGAAGATCTACCCGAGTGAGGCAAGTCCTCCGTGGGTGATGGCCATGGTGGGATAGACAAGGTTGCTTCTTCGTGGACCCTTCATGGGTGGAGCCCTCCGTGGACTCGCGCAACCGTTACCCTTCGTGGGTTGAAGTCTCCATCAACGTGGATGTACGATAGCACCACCTATCTGAACCACGCCAAAAATCTCCGTGTCATCATTGCGTTTGCACTCTCCAAACCCTTCCCTTTACCTTCATATGCAATGTTTTACTTTCCGCTGCTACACTCTTAGAATTGCATGTGTTGGTTGATTGCTTGACTTGTGTTAATTGCTAAAATCCGCCCATAATTAAAATTGGGAAAAGGTTAGATTTTTATTTGGTCAAGTAGTCTAATCACCCCCCTCTAGACCTACTTTCGATCCTACACTTTGCTATGCTTAATGCTTGTCACTAGGGCCTGAGTGCCATGATTTCAGATCTGAATACTCTATATTTTCATGTGTGCCATCCCAAATTTTCAATTTGGAATGTTTTACAATTATAGTTAAGCATCTATTGCATTTTGTTTGAATTGTGGTGAAATTTGAAAATTTCAGAGGCATTTGAATTTTGTGTTTGAATTGGAGTTCACTTCAAACTGGCATTTGAAATTAATTTAAAAAATCCCTGACAAATACTTTAATCAAAAGTATGAGAGGAGGTAACATGACACCTCAAAAAGTCAGAAGAAAATAATGCCAAAATTATTTGAATTCAAATTTGGTTTTATTTGGAATTTTCAAAAAAATGTTTTTTATAAATTTTGTATTTTGCCTCTGAAAAATAGTTCACCATTTAGGATTTATTTTTCTGATCATTTTGATATGTATATTGTCTATATAAAACTATTTTGTTTTTCTCTATTTCTTTGTTTTTCTTTTCTATCATATAAAAAAAAGAAAGCTCAGCCGCGCCAAGCCGGCACGAGCCAGCCGGCCCAGCCGCCAAGTGGCCAAGCCCACCACAGCCATCCTGCCTTGCTCGCGCCTGCACTCGAAGCCCCTTCGAGTCGGTCGCGCGCACCGCGCCCCTCTCCCCGCTACCGCTGACAGGCGGGCCTCGCCTCCTCCCCTACCCCCGCAACAGTCACGCCCTCTTCTGCATGCACCAGAGCATGCCGCCACCTGCGATCTTCTCGGGATCGCGCTCCTCCCCGCTACCGCTGACAGGCGGGCCTCGCCTCGTCCCCTACCCCCGCAACAGTCGCGCCTGCTTCTGCACGCACCAGAGCACGCCGCCACCTGCAATCTTCTCGGGATCGTGCTCCATGCTTTCCCCTCGCCCAAGGACTATGTCCTTTATAAAGCCAGCCTCGGCCTCCCTCGACTCCCCTAAACCCCCTCGCCAACATCCCTCACAGAACGCACCATTGCCGTTTTGATCTCATCTCAGCCGCCACCGTTTATCGCCGTTCTCCACGCCGGTGAGCCACGCCAACCTCCCCAATTTTGGCAAATCGGCCTAGGTCAACTCCACGATCCGTTTTGACAAGCTTTTGCTCTTCGTCGTCATCTATAGGGAGCTGCATGAGCTCCGCCGCCCTCCACCGGAGTAGTAGAGCACTCCAGCTCTGCACGTCGACGCCCCGTTGTTCCCATCGTCCCCGACCGCCGCTGAGACCACCCCCGACCCTGCCTCGCTCCGCCGCTTCCAGCCGACATCACTGCCGCCGCCCCAGACCACCAGTGCACCTCCGCCACCGCCGCCCGAGCCGCCCTCGCCATCGTGCCCGTCGCTGTAAGCCGCCGCCGCCCCCACCGTTGGATCTATATTCTACGCCCCAGATTAGAAGTAGTGTAGGGGTAGGTTTATTTTTTTAGATCATTTTTTAATTGATGATTTAATTCGGTTTAGATCGAACCGGCCCGGCCGGTTTTCTGTTAATTAAACGCATGGGCGCAATTTTGCTAGATCTCGGTCGAGCACCGTTTAGATGTGGTCGGACACCCCCTAGCCCAATGACAGATGCCACGTAGCCGTCGTCTGGTCTGTTTTTTTATTTTCGTTTCTGTTTTGAAAAATAGAATAGTTTCAATCTTAGAAAATTCATATCTCCTAGGATTTTTAGTATTTTAGTTTGATTCCTTTTGCACTATCTAGATCAGAATTTTTATGAAGTTTCTGTAGATATCAAGTTTGACTATGTTTGAAAGTATGAATTGAATTTGCATGAATTTTGATCAAACCACTAGATTGGTTATAACTTGAGCTAGGAATATTATTCTTGGGTGATTCTTTTTGCTACTGGTTCTTTATGATATTGTTTATCAATAGTAATTAATTGGTGAATTTTAGGATTATATAAATTAGGTTTTTATGAAACAGTACTGTTTTAGTGTTTTATAGGTTTTGTGCTATTTCTTTTGATTTTAATTTCTTTAAATTGTTTTCTTTTGTTCTTTTTGACATATTCACTTTTGTTTCTGTTAAGTCTTCAGTAACAATTTTATTTGTAGTAATTTTTTTGTATTTTATTTCTTTTATCTTACTAGAAAACTTGTTTTGAGCATAATAGGAGTTTTATAAATGGTTTTAATTTGATTCTTTTTGCATAAAATTTTATATGTGGTTTTCTTTCTGTCATTTACTAAAAACTTTATTTTTGTTCTGCTAAAAATTTATTAGTGGCAGAAAACTTATGTGTAGCTTGTTTTACTAGTAGTAAGGCTTTGCGTTGAGTTTAGTGTTTTCCCTGGGTTTGTTTTTGGTTTTATTTGGGTGTTTCAATGATTGTATTATTATTAGAATTACTTGCTCTTGTAGTATTATTTGTATGATGAATTGCTTATGTATGTCTTGTTTGTTTTGATAGATTACCCGGAGTGTGAGGCTTGTTACTACAAGTCTTTAGAGTTCAAAGATTGTCATGAAGGCAAGTCATTTGAGCATGTATTACCTATGTTTTTATTACATTAGATGTTATTCTCCCCACCATGCATGCAAGTAGGTGAATTTAAGTTATGTTCTTGAGTAGTATTATGTGGTAGGTTGAACCCAAATTCCCATGTCACCAATGCCTGGGACGTTGTAGTTATTTTGCCATGCTTCATAGACGGGGGTTGGTTGAGCGAATTACATGGGAGATGTGAGAGTTAAGTTGATGAATACAACCCCAAGACTTCAAGATTCTCAAGACAGACTTCAATTCACTACTGGGTGGAGGACGGATGGATGGGCACCCTGGAGTACCCAGTGATTGACCCAGGGGTGCATGGAGAAGCGCCATGACATCTCGCGGAAAGCTTCACCCAACCACGAAGAGACGGATGGATATACCTTGACCGGAAGCTTACCTGTGCAGCTGCAAGTCACTATAGGCTCTGGCTTGGTCGACCCTGGGCATGAATCTAGACGGGCGGTGCCAGCAGATGTAGAAGAACAGTAGGGAATGGATGGGCACCGACAGTGTCCCAGAGGACCTCTACGGAAGACCTTGTTTCGTTCGTCCTGTCTTCAAACACCATGCAGTGCGAGGACATAAAGGAGGGAACGATTCTTGCGGGTAAAGTGCACAAGACTCTGCATAGTGGAAATCTAATCGATTAGCCGTGTCCCCAGTTACGGACATCTGAGCCTCTGGAATTGGATTTATTCGGAACTCCCAACACCAATCATAATTAATTAATTGTTGGGTTATTAATGATTTCGGGTATGAGACAATGGTTGGCGGAACCATCTCAATAACAACAAATATTTTGTAGTAATTGCAAGCAAGTCCTTTTATTGTAGGGAAAAAATTGCTTTTGGCAAAAACTTAAACTTAGAGCCCAGAGCCAAAATTGCATATAGTGATAGCACTTTATTTTTATTTCTCTCTTTGTGACTTGCCGGCATATTCAAAATGCTGACCTACACGGCTGCAATGTCTCATGTTGCAAAGGATTATTCCGACCAGGAGTGAGGCTACGATCCACGCTCGGTGATTGCCCTTTGGAGTCGGATGGACTCACTTATCGTCTACGCATCCGCTTTAGTTTATCTCATGAGTTGGCCTTCGGCCGAATTTATTCTGATGTAATAAAGACTCGATATGAGATTTGATGTAATAAATTAGGTGTGATTGAACTTTGATGTTTTCATCAATGCACTGTGTGCGCCAGCATGATCTTGGGATGGTACAGATACACAGAGACTTGACCATTTTTGGGTCGGGTCACTACATCATGAATATATTTGTGTTCTTGGTCTTATGTGGAAGTTCTATGCACTTGTTATCATTCTGAGCCCTAGACCCCAAGGTGACAATAATTGGGATATCGACGGGGATGACTTTAACTTGAGGATTACATGTATTCACTATGTGTTAATGCTTCGTTCTGATTCTTTATTGAAAGCAACACCTTAATTACCATTAGTTTCCATTAGGACCCCGCTTCCACGGGAGGTGATTACTTCCTTTGGTTATCCGGGAATTGAGCAGAAAGGATTCTCGCCTTTTTCCCCAGAGGTGACCTTGAGTTACCGAACCCACGGGAGGAAGATCCCCTTTAAGCTAGGGTCTCAATTAAGCTTTTGTTAAAGAAACAGTTTCAGTTTTTAACCAGATCAAAATCAAACAACTGAAGGGAAACATATAATAAAAATAGGCATGGGTATGAGGTCTTAAGGCTTACAACCATATATTTGTGATGGGACCAAATATGATCTTAATTTGTGCGCTGGAAGTCACCCATCGAGATGTTCTTGTTACGAACCGAAGTGGGGGATGTGTCCAAATTACGTCTTGACCGGTACAAGTCTTGCATCAACAGTCAGTTGTCCAACCGAAGGCCCTGTCCATCTCGCGGGTTTGCCTTAATAATTAAGATTGCAATAATCAGACAAAAGCATTGGGCATTTAATGACTACTCCTCTTGAATCCCAAGAGATAGGATCTATGTTACCGTACTAAACCTTTCTGCCACTGGTGTTTAGAATAACACTTCATGGTCTCCCTTCCCTTAGCCTCTCCGTGGCTCGCTCTCCATGATCCTGGGTACCTGCAGGGATGAAGAACACGAAAGAGACAAGAGACATCTACAGAACAATTTTATTTCACACATACGGGATGTTAATTCAAAGCACTTCCATTGCTCCCTCGAACAAATACATCGGGTTGCAAGGCCCTTGCCTCAAACCGTACCTTATCGAGCTACTCACACATGGAGACCAGATCACACGAAGAACACATCATAGAACACATCATGAAGGTAGATTGATAATATGTATTACAATGGATGCCATGTGTGATACACGATTACAAGTATGATCCAGTGGAGGAAGAACTATGGTGGAGATGAAGATGATGGCTATGGGGATGGAAAATGGTGTCGGCTAGGGTTGATGAAGATGTCATGAAGATGACTCTGTTTCGGCTCTCCTCATGATGTTCTGTTAACATTTTGGCCTCGACCCCTTTTATAAAAGTTGTTCAGGTGGACGAGGATCATCGATTTCCACACCATACGACCGCTCATGCAAGTGGCCGCGGTCGCACGAAACATCGTCTTTTGCTCTAGAATTGCTGGCGCGCCTCCACTTGATTTCTTCTATCTCCTTCTTTACTCATTTCCATGCTCTCACTTGATTTCGTCCATATATAGCTCATTTCCTATAGAAACACAATAAAGAGAGGATTTGTGGAATCCTATGCATTCATTAGTCATTAGTGACAATAACATAGCGAATATCTTGGTTTTAATGAAATATATCGGTTTAAACTATGGGTAGAGGGCTGTAAAAATATCACTCATCAAGAGGGTATGGCAAAAGATGTTATGCAATTTCTTATCGCAGCCACGTATGACTATTTATGGAATGCATGCCTACATATGATTGGTGAATTGAAGCTAGTTTGTTATTGCTCTAGATTATGGCCATTGCATATTGAATTTCATCCGAACAACCGCATCGCTTACTTCATGCCTACGCTTTTGCTGTTATTGTTTCCGTTACATTCACTAGTATCTCGCTTTGCTACTACTCTGCAAACTTGTTACTGCTTCTACTACTACTACTTTAATACCATTGTTACCATATTACTGTGCTACTAATAAATTGCCACAGGTAAGTTCTCTCCAGTTGTGGTTGAATTGATAACTCAACTACTAAAGCTTATAAATATTCTTTGCCTGCCCTCATGCCGAATCAATATTTGGGTTCAAATGCTTCCCTCGAAGACTGTCGCGATCCCCTATACTTGTGGGTCATCAAGACTATTTTCTGGCATCGTTGTCGGACAGCGTAACTCTATTTATTAAGTTCACTTGGGAGTTATTTATCTTCTGCAATTCATCGTCACTATGGAAAGTCTTAAGGATTCCAAAAGCAAGATCATGCTCTCGAAGACAAGAGGTGTGTAACACCCCCAGTGTCATGCTACAGTAACCCTCCTTGTTTAGGCTAAGTCATTTGCTAAACAAGTGTTTGATCATCATTGTCTCATATCTCTTTCAAATTCCAGTTGAATTCAATTTCAAATTATGAGTGAAATTCAAAATTGCTCAAACATGAAAACTAAAATGTTCATCATGTGGCAAATATTCTTTTGATAATATTGGTGGTGAACCAACAATTTTAAATGGTATTTAAATGCCCTAAACTAATTAAAACAGTGGTTAAAACAATTATTTAAATGCTTTTAATTTATAAAAGTTCTAAGATAATTTAATTAAATGCTAAACTAGTTGTGGCAGTAGCCTAAATTATAATAATAATTTAGGTTCAAGCTTTGTATTTTATAATATTGTTTTGCCTTTTGAAAATAAAAGAAAGCAGAGAAGTTTTAAAGAAAAACTAAAACTAAAAGGAAGAAAGGAGGCCCCTGCCCCTGGACCTAACCCACCTAGGCCGGCCCAGTCAGCCCACCTAACCTCACCCGAGCCGGCCTGCCTCCCCCGGTCGCCTTCTCCCTGTACAGCCGATCGGGGCACGGCCGAGCGCGCCCAGCCACACCACCTCACCGGCATTAACGGCGGATAAGGCCCCCGCGCCTCCTCGATCCCCGCCTCCACTCACCCTCTCCCCCGCCCCGCTCACTTCTTCCCTCCCCGCCTTCTCCCTCTAGGCTCGCCCCAGATCCCCTTCTCCACCTCGCCCGAACGCCCGCCGTCGTCGCCGACCACCTCACACCGCCGCAACGAGCGGCACCCCCAAGCCATCTCGATGCGTCCTGGAGAGCCACCCCGACCTCATCCTCCCTCCCCGACGAGCTGCAGGACACCGGGCGCCGCCGAACGCCGCCACGACCTCGCCTTCGCCCTTAGCTCCGACGAACGCCGCTGCCTCGATTCGTCATTGCTGCTCCTAGCCACTCGCTGGGCCTTCGTGCGCCCCCTCCGTGAGCATCCGCCTCTCCTTCCTCCTTCCGGCTGCCCGCGTATCGCCCTAGCTAGCTGCTCCTCCATCGCGACGTCGTCGCACCTCGGTCACCGCCATGGCCGGAGCTTGCTGCAGTCCCCGTCTCCCTCTGCTACCTGGCGTCGCGCTCCGCCCATGCCTCGCTAGCGCGCGTGCCCCTCCACCCCTCTGCTACTGCTGCAGCTGCTGCCTTGCTGCAGCCGTCATCAGGTCCTGCACGCCGTGCATGCTCGCTCGCCTAGCCCCGCGTCAGCCACCCCAGCCGCGCTCTGCACGCCCCGTGCCCGCAACCATGTGCGCTTGCCGCGGCTAGCGCGCCGCCCGTGCACGTGCTGCATCGGCTCACCACCGACCGCGTTCTGCCCCGCCGCGCCTTGCCTCGCCCGCAAGCGCTGTGCCTACCGCTGATGTACTACCGATGCCGTCCCCTGCTGATTCGTCGCTGCTGCCGCAGCTGGCCGCCGTGGTGTGAGCCTGCCACCCTGCTGTCCCGCGCCCCGGGCCACGCCGCCCGCGCCCTACCTTGCCTCCGGCCACTCCTGCTCGGCCGCGCCCCACCCCGCATGCGAGCTCCACCACTGCCCGTTTGGTCGCCGGAGTGCATCTCCGGTGGGCCGCCGTCGCCTCTGCTGGTCGCCGGTGTGCACCAGCACGCGCACGTGTGGGAACCCAACCTTGTGTCTTTGACACGTGGGCCCAGCCTAGCTTAATTAGGGGGGCTAAACCCCCCACTAACCCTAACCCACTTCCCTAACCCCCACTGACAACTGGGCCCCAGGCCACTAATTAAATATATTAGTTTTTAATAAAAACTATTAATACTCCCAGAGTCACTAACATGCGGGTCCCACTGGACCCGCTGACTGGTCAAAGGTTGACCAGTCAACTGCTGCGTCAGCAGTTGATTGGCCCCACCTGTCGGCCGCTGGTGCACCTCTGGGTGCACTGCACCGGGTGCACCCAGCCCCTTTTCTACGTTTTTTTCGATTTAGTTAATTAAAACAATTTCAGAAAATTTCTAAAACTTTAGAAAATCATATAAAATAATCTGTAACTCGGATGAAAAGGTTTTATATGTGAAAGTTGCTCAGAAAAATCCAACGAATCCGAGTACGCGGTCCGTTCATCTGTCATATGCCCCTAGCATGCTGAACATGGAACCGTCCCCTCTCTTTTGTCTGTCCGAAAAAAGCCAGACGCCGTGAAAACCCCTCCGGACGTTTTCCCTCTCTGTCTGCAACATGTAGTACCGCGTTAGGACACCCCCTAGCTCTGCATATCATCATGTCATGCTTAGTGATGCATCTGTTTGCTCTGTATTTACTGTTTCTTCCCCCTCTTCTCTCCGGTAGACCCCGAGACCGATGCTGCCCCTGTGATCGACTACGTCGCCGACGACCGTTCCTTTGCAGCAGAGCTTCCAGGCAAGCAAACCCCCCTTGATCATTCCGATATCGCCCATTTCTTTCCCTCTCATGCTTGCATTAGAACTGCTACTGCTTTTTGTATGATCCTATTCTGATGCATAGCCTGTTTTTGTTACCTGCTTTCATACCTTACCTGCTTATCCTAAACTGCTTAGTTTAGGTTGGTTAGTGATCCACCAGAGACCCCCTCACCTTGTCCCAGTTGCCCCCGCTTGATGACCGATGACTCGATCAACGTGATCGATGTCCAGAGCCCGACACATCACATCACGCCCCCTTAGTTGTACGACACTCCATGGTTACTATCGAGTGCCGAGGGTGATACCTCGTATAGCACTTCTGATGTTAACTCTGTAGTGTAGTTAATCGGTCGTGATCATCGAGGGTAATTCCTCCTTCACCACTCCCGATAACGACTCTGTCGTGCAACCCCTCAAGTGTGGATCATCGAGGGTGATTCCTCCAAGTCCACCTTGATGGTTACATCCAGTGGGAATCCATCGAGGGTGATTCCTTGGGTTTCCCCCTTGCTATTTTGGACACACGGTTACTTTGACTTTCCCACAGAACCATGACTGAAGTCAGGTCGGCCCCGAGGGGTACCTGCGAGAGAAAAGTGTAGTCGGGTTGATCTGGAGGATACCCGCGAGTTTTCCACGCGGCGCGGCCGGGCATTCTTAGCCCTTGCCGCAAGTCCGTGAGACGGGGCGACGGGACCACATATCGTGGATCATTGATCGTTACCGCGCGCTCCCAAGACACTAACAATTTGGATATTTGATCCGAGTAGGCCTCTGGCCTTTTTCGCACTGACCACCACGCAGGAATAAGTATGGGCACTCTGCGTTGTATGTATCAGCCGAAAGCTCTTCGGACGTCAGCGACTGAGCGGCGCGCACCGGGTTGGACTGGAATGCCTGCACTTGTATAAGGGGGCTAGGTCTGCTCACCGGCCGCGTACGCAACATGCAGGAGTGAAAAGGGCGATGGGCCCAAGACCCCTGCGCGCTTAGGATGTAGACCGGCGTGCTGGCCTCTCTGTTGAGCCTAGGTAGGACTGCGGTGTGTTGATCGGCCGAGGCCGGTCATGACCTGATGGTGTGTCCGGCCGGAGTTGATCGAGCGTGTTGGGTAAGTTTGTGCACCCCTGCAGGGAATTATTCTATCTATTCAAATAGTCGTGTCCACGGTAACGGACGCTCGGAGTTGTATCTTGATCGATACAACTAGAACTGGATGCTGAGGCATGTAATGGAAATGGTGGCTCCAAGATTGCTTTCTCGCAGGGAGTCGAGGAAGTGATCTCTGGGCGATGTTACAACATACTTACTAATATTATAATATGCCACTCTTATCTCTTCTGATGCTGCAAGATGCTTGAAGATGCTAGTCTTTGATAGGCTAGGCTTTCCCCTTCTCTTCTGGCATTCTGCAGTTTAGTCCACAGATACTACCCATTTCATTGATACCGATGCATATGTAGTGTAGATCCTTGCTTGTGAGTACTTTGGATGAGTACTCACGGTTGCTTTGCTTCCTCTTTTTCCCCTTTTCCATTCTTCTTGGATGTCGCAACCAGATGCTGGAGCCCAGGAGCCAGGCGCCACCTTCGTCGATGACTACTACTACACCAAGGGTGCCTACTACTATGTGGAGGCCGCCGACGACCAGGAGTAGTTAGGAGGCTCCCAGGCAGGAGGCCTTACCTTTTTGATCGTTGCTGCTTTTGTGCTAGCCTTCTTAAGGCAAACTTGTTTAACTTATGTCTGTACTCAGATATTGTTGCTTCCGCTGGCTCATTTGTATTCGAGCCCTCGAGGCCCCTGGCTTGTAATATAAAGCTTGTTTTATTTTAATTTGTGTCTAGAGTTGTGTTGTGATATCTTCCCGTGAGTCCCTGATCTTGATTGTACACATTTGCGTGTATGATTAGTGTACGATTGAATCGGGGGCGTCACAAGGAGGTAAGGACCTTCCATCTAGCTCTACTCTTGATTCTCTTACTGTTTTGAGTCAACTTGTGACACCACCACCGCATACTTCACATAACATTATGTCACACCCAGTAGGAATTGCTTCTGCTATTGATGATAATATTAATGATGCTTCAACTCTGTTTAATCACTTTATAGTGCATAACTTTGATCAATGGTAATTCTAGCCACTTTTGCTAGCATCATTATATATCATAAACAACAACTCTTTCTCATAAAATGTGACACCCCCGACTCAATCGTGCACTAATCATACACGCAAACATGCACGATCAAGCCCAGGGACTCACGGGAAGATATCACAACACAACTCTAACACAAATAAACGAAGATCCACAATATTACAGACCAGGGATCACGAAGATCCGAATACATAAGTCAGTCATACAAATAATATCTGAGTACAGACATAGTTAGACAAGGTTTGCCTTAAGAACGCTAGCACAAACAACGACTCTAGATCGAAAGGCGAAGGCCTCCTGCCTGGGAGCCTCCGATCCTACTCCTGGTCGGCTGGCTCGATCCAGGAGTAAGTACCGTCTAGACCCATCTGGTAGTAAGCTCCTGCAGTGGCATCTGGCTCCGGGGCTCCATCGTCTGTTGTATCACCAAGTAGGGGAATATAGGGAAAAAGAGGAAGCAAAGCAACCGTGAGTACTCATCTGAAGTACTCAGCAAGCAAGGATCTACACTACATATGCAACATTATCAAAGAGGAAAGGCTGTAGATGTGGACTGGGCTGCAGAAATGCCAGAATAGAGAGAAGGCCTAATCCTATCGAAGACTAGCATCTTCAAACATCTTCACGAAGCCACCATCTTGCAGCAATAGAAGAGAGTAGAATAGCATTTTATTAAGCAAGCATGTTGAAGCAAGCCTAGAGATCCTTCCTCAACTCCCAGCGAGAAAGCGATCCCGAAGCTTCCATTAAGTAAACAAGTATCCAGTTCAAGTAGTAGATCGGGATAAACAAACTGAGCGTCCTTTACCGTAGGACCGGCTATCGATAGATTATTCATCCCTGCAGGGGTGCACTACTGTTACCCAACACGCTCGATCAACTCTGGCCAGACACACTTGCTGGGTAATGCCCGGCCTCGGGAGATCAACACGAAGCAGCGCCCTACCTAGGCTCAGCAGAGAGGTCAGCATGCCGGACTAACCTATGCACCAAGAGGTCTTGGGCCATCGCCCTGGGCACCCTGCGCGTTGCGAGACTGGCCGGGGTGCAGGCGCGACACTGAACTCGTCAGTGAAGTATCCAGCCCATTCCTGACAATCAGCCCGCACGGTGAACCGTGACGTCTGAAGAGCTTCCGGGAGAAACATACGACGTAGAGGGCCCCATAAACCATAATCCCACGTGGTGGTAGTGCTTATAGGGCACGTCGACCCACTCAGATCAAATACCCAAATCCAATAGGCTGATTTAGTAACACGCGGAGACGATCAGAGTTTCTGAAGCTCCGCCACAATATCACACTCGAGTGCCCTTCCGGCACACCCGACATCATAGATCCCCTGTGGGTACCCATCAGGGTCGACCCGCCTGTAACAAAGGTCAAAGTAACCGTGTGGTCATAACATCAAGCGGGAAACCCAAGGAATCACCCTCGGCGGATTCCACTCGATGAAATCATCAGGGTGAACGTATGAGGCATCACCCTCGAGGTTCACACTGAGGGGTTGCACGACAGAGTCGTATCGGAAGTGGAGAAGGAGGAATCACCCTCGATGACCATGACCGAACAGCTACACTACAGAGTGTTCATCAGGAGTGCGTTACGAGGTATCACGCTCGGCACTCGATAGTAACTAAGCAGAGTCATACAACTAAGGGGGTGAGGTGATGTGTCGGTCTCTGGTCGACGATCACATTGATCGAGTCGTCGGTGATCAAGCAGGGGCAACAAGGGTAAGGTGGTGGGGTCACTGATGGTTCACTACCAACCTATACTAAGCAGTTTATCATAGGCAGGTAAGGTAACAATAAACAGGTTACAAAAGCAGGCTATGCATCAGAATAGGAGCAAACATTTAACAGTAGCAAAATATAATGCAAGCAGGAGAAATGGAATGGGCGATATCTGGATGCTCAATGGGGGGGGCTTGCCTAGTTGCTCTGGCAAGAAAGAGGGGTCGTTAACGGGCTGCTCGTCTGGAGCTTAGTCGTACTCAGCTGCAACGTCGTCGGTCTCGGCGTCTATCGAGAGAGAAGGGGGGGGGGGAGAAACAATAAATACACGACAAAAATGCAAACAATATGCATGACATGCCTAAATGTTATGCAGAGGTGTTCTACTGCCTAAATAAATGAGTTAGTTAATTTAGGAATTTGTTTGGATTTATTTAATTAAAGTTGGGCACTATTCATTTATTGAAATCGGTCTAAAAGTTCCATGTTCATCTAGCTAGGGGCATCTGACAGGAATAAGGAGGGCGTATTCAGATTCGTATCGAAATTCTGAGCAACTTTCATATATAAATTATTTTCATCGGAGTTACGGATTATTTTATATGATTTTCTAAAGTTTTATCAATATTCAGGAATTTCTGGAATTTATTTTAACTATGTGAATTCGAATTAAAACAGTAAAGACTTTTTATGCCAAGTCTGAGCCAGCCAAAGTCAATGACATGTGGGGCCCCTAGGCTGGGTTGACCGAGTCAACTTCTGACTGGTCAACCGGTGAATAGTGCAGGTGGGCCCCACCAGTCATTCACACAGAATTCTTTTAAATCAATTTAACTTTTAATAAAACAGGGAGGTCCCATGTGTCAGTTGCACATTAGGCTAACAAAACCCTAATTTCACCCTAATCTAAATCTAACTCTAATTAAACAGGGGCCCGGCCCCACTGGGCAGAGGCCCATCCGGCCATACACACACCACACACACAAGCGCACCCGGGCATCGCCGGCCATGGCCGAGGCCATGGGCGCGGCCGGCCGGCTGGAGCTGCAGCCTACGGGGACTCGATAGTGGGGGGTGGGGGGGCGGTGCAGCGACGGCCGGAGACGGGTGCGGCCGGTCGCGGCGGGGCAAGCAGCAGCGGCACGGGCGAGCCGCGGCGGAATGCAGCAGCTAGCGGGCTGGCGCGGTGGCACCAGGAGCGACGGGAGGCAGCTGCGTGCCACGGGTTGGGCGCGGGGCACCGCGGGAGCAACGGCGGGGCGCTGGGCGGCGGCCCGCAGGAGAGAAGCAGCGGCACCAGGGGGAGCGAGGCCTGAGCAGGCAGCCGGGCACGACAGAGCAATGCGGCAGAGGAGCAGGCTGGGCGTGGCTGCGGCACAAAGCAGCAGCAAGCGCGGGAGTGAGGGGGGGGGCTGGACGAGTAGGGGACGGCCACAGGGGCTCGCAGGCAAGCGGCAGGGGTGCGCGCGGCCATGGGCGTGAGCGGACGCAACCAGGGGGGCGCGGGCGCACGGAGCTCCCGGCGCCCGGTGACGGCGGCCTATAGCGACAGTTACAAGCGGAAAGAGGGGGGGTCGAGGCTGCTCACCGAGGGAGAGCTGATGGTGAGCTCGTATGGGGCCGGGGTGGACGAAGAGACGCGGATCGACGGCGAGGCCGCGGTGGTCGTGACGAAGGAAAACGATGAGGCGATGATGGCGTGGCTCCCCGAACTTGATTTGGTGAAGTAGTCGAAGGAGAAGAGCGTGACGGAGCTCTTGGACAGCGCGGGACGGAGAACGGTGGCCGGTAGACACGCCTGCGACGGGGCCATGGCGACAACGACGTCCGGCGAGCGTAGGGGAGAAGAAAAAAAATGGCGCGGGGAAAGGGGGGAATGGTGCTAGGGTTCCAGAGGGGTCGCGGGGTTCACCTTGTAGGCGTCCAGGGGGGAGCTGGATGCCCAGCACATGGAGATCCCCGGCCATGGACGTGCTCAAATCGTCCACGGGGTGTGCTGTGAACAGGAAGAAGAGGATGAGGTGAGTTGGGCTGTGCCTTGTACTATTCATGGTGGGCCAAGTGCACAGGGGACTTTCTTCTTTCTTTTCTTTTATGTTTTCTATTTCCTTTAGTCACTAACTAGCTTTTGTAAAACATGTAACTAGTCCCATAAATAACATTGCATTATATGGCATTGCCACAAAAAGTTTGGGAGGCATTTGGAAAGCTTTGGAATTTGTTTAAATAGAAATGATAAAATTTGGGGCTGTTTGCCGCAGTTTTGGATAGTTTAGAGCATTTAGACATTGTTTTTAAAATGTTGGTTCACCACCAATATTAACAAATGAATATTTTCCACATGATGAACATTTTAGTTTTAATGTTCGAAAACTTTTATCGTTTGACTTTAATTCAAATTCAAATTTGAACCGGTTTCGAACTAACGCGAGATTAACAACAGTAACCGAGGTGACGTGGCATCATTAGCGTGGAATTACTGTAGCTTAATTATCCGGGCGTCACATAAAACTTCCCATGAACAAGTAATAATCTACTCACATGTTACGGTTTAAACAATAAACTCTCTTGAAACCCAACAAACTATATTCTCAGTCATCAAACAATTACAATTCATCTAATGATTGCTGGCACTCAAGAGCATAATTTAAGAACAAACTGTTTCCATCAGACACAAAGTAAGATGGGGGTTTAGTATTTCACCTCCCAACTTACTTATCACAGGGATAATTGTCAACAATAATAACTCATGATCATATATATTCAACTGGATATATGTGTCTAGATCTTTCCCCAACATACAATGTTTGCCAATTGGAGAATATATAAGGTTGGAATAAGAAGAAGTTGACTCAACATGAAAATGGAATTAATAGAAAATAGTCCCTTCGCAGATGGAAGCATAGGTTGTCATGCGCTTTTGAGTTGAATATATGAGTTTTTAATGAAAAGGAACATCACTTTTGATACGTCTCCAACGTATCTATAATTTTTTATTGTTTCATGCTATTATATTATCAATCTTGGATACTTTATATGCATTTTTATGCTATTTTAAATCAGTTTTGGGAACTAACCTATTAACCCAATGCCTAGTGCCAGTTGCTGTTTTCTGCTTGTTTTTGCTTTTCCGGAAAATCAGTACCAAACAGAGTCCAAACGCTACAAAACTTTTTGATGATTTTTTCTGGACAAAATAGACCCTAGAAGGTTTGGGAGGAGACCAGACACGAAGCAAGGAGACGGCAAGGCAACAGGGCGCGCCCAGGGGGTAGGGCCTGTCCTGTTACCTTGTGGGCCCCACGTGGCTCCATCTGACCTAATTCCACTATTATAAATTCTCAAATGTTGGGAAACCCCAGGAGATCCACCTGAATCACTTTTTCCGCCATCGCAAGCTTCTGTTCTTCCGCGATCCCATCTGGAGGCCTTTTCTGGTACTCTGCCGGAGGGGAAATCGATCACAGAGGGCTTCTACATCATCATTGCTGCCTTTCGATGATGCGTGAGTAGTTTACCACAGACCTATGGGTCCATAGCTAGTAGCTAGATGGCTTCTTCTCTCTCTTTGATCTTCAATACAATGTTCACCTCGATCTTCTTGGAGTTCTATCTGATGTAATTTTCTTTTGTGGTGTGTTTGTTGGGATCCGATGAATTGTGGGTTTATGATCAGATTATCCATTGAAAGTAATTTAGCCTTTTCTGAACTTTATTATGCATGATTATGATAGCTTTGTATTTCTCTCCGATCTATCCATTTGGTTTGGCCAACTAGATTGATTTATCTTCAGTGGGAGAGGTGCTTTGTAATGGGTTCAATCTTGCGGTGTCCTCACCCCGTGATGGAAGAGGTAGAGAGGCATGTATTTTAAGGATAAAACGATGGGGTTTATTCATATTGCTTGAGTTTACTTTGTCTACATCATGTCATCTTGCTTAAGGTGTTACTCTGTTTGTCATGAACTTAGTACCATAGATGCTTGTTGGATAGTTGTCGATTGGTGGAGTAGTAGTAGTAGATGCAGGTAGGAGTCGGTCTACTTGTCATGGACGTGATGCCTATATGTGTGATCATTGCCATGAATATCATCATAACTATGTTCTTTTCTATCAATTGCCCAACAATAATTCGTTTACCCGCCGTATGCTATTGTTTCGAGAGAGAAGCCTCTAGTGAAAACTATGGCCCCTCGGGTCTACTTTTATCATATTATAAAAACCAAAAATACTTTGCTGCAATTTATTTACCTTTTATTTTAGTTTTGTTTTTATCTATCTATCACTATCACAATTAATCCTTGCAAGTAACGAGTTCAAGGGGATTGACAACCCTCTTGCCCGCGTTGGGTGCAAGTATTTGCTTTTGTGTGTGTAGGAGCTGAAGAAGGGAATTTGCTTGGTTCTCCTATTGATTCGATAACCTTGGTTCCCACTAAGGGAAATACTTATCTCTATTGTACTGCTTCACCCCTCCTCTTCGGGGAAAATCCCAACGCAGTTTACAAGTAGCAGGAAGAATTTCTGCCGCCGTTGCCAGGGATAAATCATCAAATTCTTGTCAGGTTCCTACATACAAACTATCATCTACTTGCTCTACTTTTTATTTGCCTCTCTTTTTATCTCCCTCCACTTCTCTAAAAAAACAAAACACAAAAATATTTTGCTTTGTTAGTTTGCTTGTTTGCTTGAAGTTGCTATCCTGTCTGAATTTGAGAAAGTCAATGATGTTCCCGCCACTAGTGCGAAACCTTTTGACCATCAAACTACACTTATTGGAAAATGGAAATATTAAAAGAAGTTTTTATGAAGTTGCTAAAGAAAAGTTAGATAACCTTGACGATGATGATCCTCATAAAGAAGAACCCACTATTATGCATACTAAAAAACTTCGTATAGGTATTGGTAATATTATTGGAAAAGGCATTATTTAGGATTTCTTTACTTGTGCTGACACGTTACCTATGTTAGGATGATCAATTCTTGCTAAAACTAGTCTTGCGGATGCCACCTTTGCTTAGAGTTGAATTTGAAAGACAATTTGTGCATATGCATCCTGCTATACAAAGGATACTTCTAGAATTCTCAAATATTGATGATCCTTCTGTCAAGCACTTAGCCACTATATTTCTAGCTTATGAATTTGGCCACATTATGAAGGAGGCACAAGAGATATTTTCTTATTACAAAATAAATAGTGGGCGCCCTCCTATAGAAGAAATTCTTTATAATCAAGAGGAGATAAGAAAATTACAATCTGTAGACTATGTTGCTTACAATGAGAATCTTAGGAAAAAGGTTCCCACATAAATTTTGCTTGATAAACTTTCCGAACATAATGATGATTTTGCTATAGAAAATAATGGATTGGGGTATGTTATTAACAAAATGCTAAAGGAATATCTTCGTAGTAACATGTATAATGAAGAAATAGTCATCACTTATAAAGAGCCAAAGGAGGAACCTCCTCCTCCTAAACTGGATCTCACGGGTCCTTAACCTATTAAATTTAGTCCTTTTGATTATTTTTGCTTGCCTCTTAGGAAGCTTGCTTCTAAAAGAAGGGAGTATGAGATGAACATGGATGATCTCCCTTACTTCTATTATGATACTTGAAACAATGCCTTACGCCTAGCTAGGGGCGTAAAACAATAGCAATTGTTGGGAGGCAACCCAATAGTTATCTTAAATTTTTGCATTTACTTTATGTTTTGGTGTGTTGACACAATTATTGCTACTATTATGATTGTGTTTTTGTGTTTTAATTAGTGTTTGTGCCAAGTAAAGCCTTTGGGATGATTTGGTTGATAGTCGACTTAGTTCTGTGAAAAATAGAAAATTTTACGCCCAGTGCTGGAATTACTATAATTCACTAGAACATGATAAAATTCTGAATTTTTCACACATGATTGATATACAAATTTCCCATGTTGTCATAATTTTTCAGATTTGTTGGAGTTACAAAAGTATGGTTTTTGTTCAGATCATTATAGACTATTCTGTTTTAGACAGATTCTATTTCTTGTTGCATAGTGTGCTTGTTTTAATGATGCTATGGATTATATAGGTGGGTATAAGTCATGGAGAAGTTAGACTATAGTAGATATTACACATGAATAAAATATGAATGGGTTCATAATAGTACCTAAAGTTTATGGTTTGTCTATTATACTAACGGATCTCATGAGGTTTCTGTTGAGTTTTTTGTGCAGAAGCTTTCAAGTTTTGGGTGAGATCACGATAGATGAAGGAATAAAGAGTTGCAAGACCCTAAGCTTGGGGATGCCCAAGGCACCCCAAGGTAATATTCAAGGAAGATCCAAGCGTCTAAGCTTGGGGATGCCCCAAATGGCATCCCCTCTTTCGTTTACAATCTCTCGGTATGTTACTTGGAGCTACATTTTTATTCATCACATGATATGAGTTTTGCTTGGAGCGTCCTGTACCGTAGTTTTGCTTCTTTTTTTTGGTTTGCCAAAATTGTTGTTTGCTGGACACACCTTTGAGAGGGACACGCACTTATCATGATTTGTCAGAATACTCTATGTGCTTCAATTATATCTTTTGAGCTAGGCAGTTGCTCTAGTATTTCACTTATATCTTTTAGAGCACGATGGTGGTTTTATTTTATAGAAATGATTGCACTCTCATGCTTCACTTAAATCTTTTTGAGAGTCTATTAATTAGCAATTGGCAATATGTAAGGGTTATAAGACTAGTCAGAGAAGGATAGGCATTCAAGGGGGATATAATAAAAACTTTCATGTAGATCACTAAATATGAAACATGTGGTTTAATGATATTGATGTCGTAATACGAAAGGATATTGGTTCATGATCATTGGTTAGTAGAAATATCGGTATTAAAGCTAGTTATTAACTTCTCATCTAAGTGTTGGTCATGGCATGGTGGGGAGGTTTGAGCATTTGTATTTCTGATTGAAATCCTTGAGTGCTATTATAATCGGATGCGCGCGATGGTTAACTCCTACCAACCAATTCCCTAGGGGCATGCGAGTAGTACTTTGCTTTGAGGGCTAATAGGCTTTCACAATAAGTATGTGAGTTCTTTATGACTAATGTGAGTCCATGGATTATATGCACTCAAGTTCCAATGCCAAGTGAGCAGCCCAATAAAAGAAGCCCAAAAGCCCAAAAATTGCTTCTGTTCCTATCGTGCCCCAATCCTATTCTTCACGGCAGCCGCACGACACATGCCACGACTTGTCTTTCTTGTTTTCTCTGCTCCGTCGTTTCACCTATTCACCCTCAATCAGCCATCACTTGCCACACGCCACGATAGGTCAAGAAAGCCGGCGATCGTTGTCGAAAACTCCAAATTCGAGGTATTGAGGTCGTATCACCACACCGCCTTTCCCCAACCCTAATTTTCCAAGTGCTTACTGCACATACTTTGACTGATTTAGGGTATAGAACAATGGTTATCAAAGGGAAATCAATTACCAGATCTAGATAATGATGCAGGCACTTCAAGGCCAAGCCACCCGTTAGACATAGGCAAAGTGCATCATATTTCTGACGAGATAAGCCATTAATTTCTACATAGCGTATGCCTCTTTTTCATCTTTTTTTTACCTAAATTACATGGTTAGGGTTTTATGAGTAATTAGTTATTAATTGCAATATTGTGACTTGTCAATTTCTGGCGGGCGATTCACATATGTTTGGGTTATTCTCTAACGGCTAGACCCACCACAACCAAGTTAGCACCGTAATCATAAAATGTAATCGGTATGCTTGAATAGTTTACTAGCTAAATACCCATGTGTTTGTTATACATAATAACAAATGATAATGTTTCCTCATTTGCATAGGTAACATCATATATCTATCTATTATGCTTTTTTCAAGTGTTATATTTTTTCCTCTTCTTTGAAACATTTTTTTTAATAAAGAGCAGTTTTATTAATTCAAAACGTAGCATCAAGTGGATACAAAACATGATGAGCAACATCCTGACCTCTGAATAACTAAGATGCACATAACCATTGAAACAAAACGCTATATTCTTGATGTAATGTGGTGCAAAATTAGACTTTACACTTAGACCAAATCCTCACAATATGTCAATGAATGAACCCATGAGCTAATTTTTCTGGCTCCGCCCCTGTCTGTAAAGACCTGAATTAATATCATACTTTTGTTACTCCAAAAATTCTGAAAAGTTAGGAAAACGTAGGCAATCTATATATCAATCTTGTGTAAAAAATTCAGAATTTTTCCACGTTCCAGCAAATATTAACAATTCGGCTACTGGACGCAAAAGTTTCTGTTTTTTCTTAGAATCAAATCAACGATCTTCCAAATCATCTCAAATGTCTTACTTGGCATAAACACTATTTAATATACTAAAACACAATCATAACAAAAGTATAATTGCATATTTATTGAAAAACAGAAGAAAAAGCATAAACATAAAAATAAAATTGGGTAGCCTCCCAACAAGCGCTATTGTTTTAAGCACCTAGCTAGGCATATTGCATAGATCTAGGTATTGCCATCTTTGGTATTCAATTCCTCAATTGCACAAACAAACTTCCTAGGGATTTCATTAAGATTATTAGTGATCATGCTCCTAGGTAAAAAAATCAAGGAATTCATTTGTAAGAGTAGGTTCTTAATCATATTGATAAAACTAGGGCAAATATTTATCATCTTAAGATCCTCGTTTCTTTCACTAGATGATTCAGTCTTATTTTTAGTAACATAAATAAACCTTGTGGTTTTATTAGGAGGAAATTTTGGAACGGTCTTAACAGAAGCAAAAGCGAAACCCAAATTAGTAATAACTTCTTCCAACTTATCGATTCTAGCGGGACTTCGTCCTATCCTCTCATCAATTATGGGTTCCTTCTCTTTTAGAGTTTTTAAAGTAATTTCTACCTTTAATCCAATTTGAGTAATATGATTGTGGATCTTTTTATCCAAATTTTCAATATGCTCTATGGTAGAAATTTTATTCTCAATAATATCTAGCCTTTGCATCACATTTTCCAAGGTTAATATTGTTTCATTAATCATAATTGGTGGTGATCCCACCAAATTTCCCATAGCATTAAAATCATCCATAGGGTGACTATCCAAGAAATTACCCCCAGTGATAGTGTCTAGCACAATCTATACCAAGTAGTAACACCCACATAAAAATTTCGAAGAAGAACGGTAGTAGATTGCTTACAGGTAGATCTATTATGAGCATCGCATATTCTATACCAAGCATCTTTTAAATTCTCTCCTCCCCTTTGTTTAAAATTAAGAACCTCAATTTTCGGGGTACACACTATGAGAGAAGGACTAGCCATGATAGCAAAAGAAGCAATCTAGCACACAAGAAAACAAAAAGCAAACGAAAAAGTGAACGGAAAGAAGGCAAATATTTTTGTGTTTTTCTAAAAATGTTTTAGAAGTGGGGAAGAGGAAAACGAGAGGCAAATGGCGAATAATTTAAATGCAAGAGATGATAGTTTATGATGGGTACTCGGTAGGCTTGATGTAGATCCTCCCCAGTAACATCGCCAGAAATTCTTCCTGCTACTTCTTGAGCTTGCGTTGGTTTTTCCCTTGAAGAGGAAAGGGTGATGCAGCAAAGTAGAGATAAGTATTTCCCTCAGTTAAGAACCAAGGTATCAATCCAGTAGGAGGAACACACAAGTCTCCAATAATTGCACCTACACAAACAAACAAATACTTGCACCCAACGCGATAAAGGGGTTGTCAATCCCTTCACGGTTACTTGCAAGGATGAGATCTGATAGTGATAGATATAAAAGATAAGTAAAAGTGCTAAATAAAATAAAAGTAAATAAATTGCAGCAAGGTATTTTTGTGTTTTTGATTTTATAGATCTGAAAATAATATGATAAAAGATAGACCCGAGGGCCATAATTTTCACTAGAGGCTTCTCTCTTGAAAGAAAGCATACGGTGGGTAAACAAATTACTGTTGAGCAATTTATAGAAAAGCACAAAGTTATGACGATATCTAAGGGAATGATCATGTATATAGGCATCACGTCCGTGACAATTAGACCGACTCCTGCCTGCATCTACTACTATTACTCCACACATCGACCGCTATCCAGCATGCATCTAGTGTATTAAGTTAACAAGAACGGAGTAACACCTTGAGCAAGATGACATGATGTAGAGGGATAGATCCAGTCAATATGAACAGACCCCATTTTTTTATCCTTAGTGGCAACAATACAAATACGTGTCATGTCCCTTTCTATCACTGGGATTGAGCACCTCAAGATTGAACCCACTACAAAGCACCTCTCCCATTGCAAGAAAAATCAGTCTAGTTGGCCAAACCAAATCAATAGATTGGAGAGAAATACAAATCTATCTTAATCATGCATAAAAGAGTTCAGAGAAGACTCAAATAATATTCATAGATAATCTGATCATAAATCAACAATTCATCGGATCTCAACAAACGCACCGCAAAAGAAGATTACATCGAATAGATCTCCAAGAACATCGAGGAGAACATTGTATTGAAGATCAGAGAGGGAGAAGAAGCCATCTAGCTACTAGCTATGGACCCATAGGTCTGTGGTAAACTACTCACACATCATCGGAAGGGCAGCAAGGTTGATGTAGAAGCGCTCCGTGGTTGAATCCCCCTTCGACAGAGTACCGAAAAAGGTCCCCAGATGGGATCTCATGAAGAGAGAAACCTGCGGCGGTAGTAAAGTATTTTTGTGTGCCCTCTAGTCTACCGGGAATATTTAGGTATTTATAGAAGAAGAATTAGGGCTAAAGGAGTCATGGGGAGCCCACAAGCTTGCAGGGCGCGCCCCCTGATATGTCTCCAACGTATCTATAATTTTTTACTGTTCCATGCTATTAAAGTTTCATTCTTAGATGTTTTATACTCATTTACTAGCAACATTATATCATTTTTTGGGACTAACCTATTAACATAGTGCCCAGTGCTAGTTGTTGTTTTTTGCTTGTTTTTTTACTTCACAGAAAATCAATACCAAACGAAGTCCAAATGCCATGAAACTTTTTGGAGATTTTTTTCTGCCCAGAAGACACCCAGGGGCCAAAGAAGTGCACGGGAGGAGGCTCGTGGGGCCCACTAGGCACCATGGCGCGCCAGAAGGCCCAGGCATGCCCTGGTGGGTATTGGGCACCACGGGAAGCTTCTCCACCGAACTCTGGCTCTATAAATAGTCTAAAATCCCAAAACCCTAGGGGAGTCGAGAGAAAACAGTTTCCACCGCCGCAAGTTCCAGAACCACGAGATCCAATCTAGAGGCCTTTTTCGGCACTCTGCTGGAGGGGTCAACAATCATGGAGGGGTTCTTCATCATCACCCTTGCCCCTCTGATGATGCGTGAGTAGTTTACTACAGACCTACGAGTCCGTAGTAGTAGCTAGATGGCTTCTTTTCTCTTTTTGATCTTCATTACAATGTTCTCCTCGATGTTCTTGGAGATCTATTTGATGTAATGACTTTTTGCGGTGTGTGTTGGGATCCGATGAATTGTGAGTTTATGATTAGTTCTATCCATGAATATTATTTGAGGCTTTGCTGAACTCTTTTATGCATGATTGCTATAGCCTCGTATTTCTTCTCCGAAACTTTGGTTTGGTTTGGCCAACTAGATTGATTTTTCTTGCAATGGGAAGAGGTGCTTTGTGATGGGTTCGATCTTGCGGTGCTCAATCTCAATGACAGAAGGAGACATGACACACATGTATCGTTGCTATTAAGGATAAAAAGATGGGATCTATTCCTACATGAATAGATCTTGTCTACATCATGTCATCGTTCTTATTCCATTACTCCGTTTTTCCATGAACTTAATACACTAGATGCATGTTGCATAGCGGTCGATGTGTGGAGTAATAGTAGTAGATGCAGGCAGAAGTCGGTCTACTAATCTTGGACGTGATGCCTATATACATGATCATTGCTTTGGAAATCATCATGATTATTCGCTTTTCTATCAATTGCCCGACAGTAATTTGTTTACACACCGTATGCTATTTTCTCAAGAGAAGCCTCTAGTGAAATCTACGGCCCCCGGGTCTATTTTCCTATCATATAAAACCAAAAATACCTTGCTGTGTTTTTCCTTTAATTATTTTATTTTGTGTTTTAGTTAGATCTATTTATCAAATCTCATACAATTTAATCTATCTCAATACCGAGGAGAGATTGACAACCCCTCTTACGTGTTGGGTTGCAAGTTTTTGTGGTTTGTGTGCAGGTGTTGTTTACATAGTGTTGCTTGGTTCTCCTACTGGATTGATAACCTTGGTTTCATAACTGAGGGAAATACTTACCGTTGCTGTGCTGCATCATCCTCTCCTCTTTGGGGAAATACCAACACAGATACAAGCAATCAGGAAGAATTTCTGGCGCCGTTGTCGGGTAGAATCAAATCAAGGTAGTCTCCCGTCAACTTGCAAATTTCTGGCGCCGTTGCCGGGGGGAAATCATCAACATCTATCAGGTTCCTACGCACAAACTCTCATCTCCTTGCAATTACTTTATTTGCCATTTGCCTCTTGTTTTCATCTCCCCCACTTCTAAAACATTTTCAGAATCACAAAAATATTTGACTTCTTTTTTGTTTGCCTTTTTCTCGTTTGATCTTTTGTTTGCTTGTGTTCTTGTGTGCATAGTCATGATGGCTCAAGAAAATACCAAATTGTGTGATTTTTCTCAATACTAATAATAATGATTTTATTAGTACTCCGATTGCTCCTCCCGCCACTAGTGCGGAGTCTTATGATATTAATGCCGCTTGGTTGAATCTTGTTATGAAAGAGCAATTTTCTGGTAATCCTAATGAGGGATATCGCGTCCCATCTAAACACTTTCATAGAATTGTGTGATATGCAAAAGAAAAAAGATGTGGACAATGAAATTGAAATCATTTCCTTTTTCTTTGCGAGATCGTGCAAAAATTTGGTTTTCATCTTTGCCACGAAATAGTATTGATTCTTGGGACAAGTGCAAAGATCCTTTTATCACTAAGTATTTTCCTCCCGCAAAAATCATTTCCCTTAGAAATCAAATCATGAATTTTAAGCAACTTGAGCATGAACTTGTTGCCCAATCTTGGGAAAGAATGAAGTTGATGATAAGAAATTGCCCTACTCATGGTTTAAATTTGTGGATGATCGTACATAATTTTATGCAGGATTGAATTTTGTTTCTAGAAATCTTTTAGATTCCGCTGCGGGTGGTACTTTTATGGAAATTACTTTGGGTGAAGCCACTAAATTACTTGATAATATTATGGCTAATTATTCACAATGGCACACTGAAAGAGCTCCTACTAGTAAAAAGATCAATTCTGTTGAAGAAATTAGTACTTTGAGTGAAAAAGTTGATGCTCTTATGAAGTTGGTTGCTAGTAAAATGCTCCTATTGATCTTAATGATGTGCCTTTGTCTACTTTAATTGAGCAAAATAGTGATCCCGTAGATGTGAATTTTGTCTCGCGAAACAATTTTAATAACAATACTTACAGAGGAAATTTAAATCCTAGGCCTTTTCCTGGAAATTCCTCTAATAATTATGGTAATTCCTATGGTAATTCTTCTTCTAATAATAATAGGATGCCCTCTGATCTTGAGAGTAATATTAAAGAATTTATCAATGCTCAAAAGGTTTTGAATACTACGATAGAAGAAAAGTTGAATAAGATTGATGGTATGTCTAGAAGCATTGATAGAATTTCTCATGATGTAGAAAATCTCAAGATTAAATTTTTTCCACCTAAAGTTGATTTTAATGAATCAATTAAAGCTTTATATGTTTCTATGGATGAAAGTGAGAAAAGAACCGCTATGCTTATAGCTAAAAGAGAATTTTTAGAAAGAGCGTTTTCGCCTGATTGATTTCATAATAATGATGAAGATGTTAAGATGATTGTTGTTTATTATATTGATTCCGTCTTTAGTAGTATTAAACTTGATGATCAGAGGACTGAATAGGAGTCATCTTTAGTTAGAAGGCGTCCTCATAATTCGGAGGGTGAGAATCTTGTTGAAAAAGTTGATAAAAGTGGATGTGGAGAGGTAAAAACTTTAGCTAGTGATGTGCCCACTATTTTGGATTACAAAGACTTTAATTGCGATAGTTGCTCTTTGATTGAGTGTATTTCTTTGTTGCAATCCATGATAAATTCACCCAATGCTTATGAACAAAATAAAGCTTTTACTAAACATATTGTTGAAGCGATGATGAAAGCTTTAGAAGAAAAATTAGAATTAGAGATTTCTATTCCTAGAAAATTATATGATGAATAGTAACCCACCATTAAAGTCAAGATCAAAAATTATGAGTGCAATGCTTTATATGATTTGGGTGCTAGTGTTTCCACAATTCCAAAATCTCTATGTGATGTGCTTGGTTTTACCAATATTGATGCGTGTTCTCTTAATTTGCACTTGGCGGATTCTACTATTAAAAAGCCTTTGGAAAGAATTAATGATGTTCTTATTCTTGAAAATAGGAATTATGTGCCCATAGACTTTATTGTTCTTGATATTGATTGCAATCCGTCTTGTCCCATAATACTTGGTAGACCGTTTTTACGAACTATAGGTGCCGTGATTGATATGAAAGAAGGGAATATAAAATTTCAGTTTCCATTAAGAAAGGGCATGGAACACTTCCCTAGGACTAGAATTAAGCCACCATATGAATCAATCATGAGGGCAACCTATGGAACAAAAACTAAAGATGACAATACTTGAATCTATGCATTATGCCTAGCTAGGGGCGCAAAACAATAGCACTTGTTGGGAGCCAACCCAATATTTATCCTTTAAATTTTTGTTTTATTTCTGTTTTTCAATAAATACACAATTATGCCTATGTTATGATTGTGCTTTTTATGTTTTAATTAGTTTTTGTGCCAAGTAATGCCTTTAGGATGGCTTGGGTGATTGTTGATTTGAACCTGTTGGAAAACAAAAACTTTTACGCCCAGTAACAGAATTGTTAAAAATCATTGGAGCAACGAAAAACTATGATTTTTTTACACAATATTGATATATGAATTTCCTCTGTTTTCCTTATTTTTCACAAAATTGGAGTTACAAAAGTATAAGCAAAATTCGAGTCTTTACAGACTGTTTTGTTTTTGACAGATTCTGTTTTCGATGCATTGTGTGCTTATTTTGATGAATCTATGGATTGTATCAGGGGGTATAAGCCAAGGTAAAGTTAGAATACAATAGGTATAATGCAATAACAAAATAAAAATGGGTTTGCAACAGTACTTAAAGTAAAGATTGGTTTTCTTATACTAACGGATCTCACGAAGGTTTTTGTTAAGTTTTGTGTGATTGAAGTTTTGAAATTTTGGGTGAGATCACGATTGATGAAGGAATAAGGAATGAAAAGAGCCTAAGCTTAGGGATTCTGATGGCACCCCAAGGTAATATTCAAGGAGAACCAAGCAACTAAGCTTGGGGATGCACCGGAAGGCATCCCCTCTTTCTTCTAATGACCATTGGTAATTTTACTTGAAGCTATATTTTTATTCGTCACATATCATGAGTTTTGCTTGGAGCGTCTTGCATTATATGAGTCTTTGCTTGTTTTGCTTTATAGTTTGTCACAATCATCCTTGCTAGACACACCTATTTGAGAGAGACATAATGATGCTATGATTTGTTAGAATTGCTCTATGTGCTTCACTTAAATTTTTTGAGGTATGGAATTGCTCTAGTGCTTCAGTTATATCTTTTTGAGCACGGTGGTGCTTTAATTTTGAAGAAATACACTCTCATGCTTCACTTAGATTATTTTGAGAGTTAGTAATTTTGAAGAAATCCTCTCATGCTTCACTTATATTATTTTGAGAGATGAAAATTTTGAAGAAATATTTGTGCTCTTATTCTTCACTTAAATTTGTTTGAGAGCTTGTTATAAGCAATGGTAATATATGAAACTAGTTCCAAAGTGAGAGATATTCAAGAGGGATAATAAAAACTATCATGAAGATCATTGGACAAAATAAACTTGATTCCTTTCAATAGTTTTGCGATATGGAGATAGTAATATGTGAGTCATGTTGGTGAGTAATTATGCTTTAGTAAGAATGTTGATGTTAAGGTTTGTGATTCCCTATGCAAGCACAAAATTCAATAGTTATGCAATGAAATTACATCCTACTTGTGGTGCATTATTCGGTGTTAGTTATGCTTAATGCTCGTTTATGATCATTTTTTGGTTGGTTTCTTCTCAATGTATTTGCTAGCCTTTCCTTGTACTAAGCGGGAATACTGCTTGCACATCCAAAATCCTTAAACCCAAGTTGTGCCAAATGAGTCCACCATGAACTTAATACACTAGATGCATGCTGGATAGAGGTCGATGTGTGGAGTAATAGTAGTAGATGCAGGCAGGAGTCGGTCTACTAATCTTCGACGTGATGCCTATATACATGATCATTGCCTTGGATATCGTCATGATTATTGATACGTCTCCAACGTATCTATAATTTTTGATTGTTCCATGCTATTATATTATCATTCTTGGATGTTTTACAATCATTTTATAGCAACTTTATATCATTTTTTGGGACTAACCTATTGACATAGTGCCCAGTGCCAGTTGCTGTTTTTTGCTTGTTTTTTAGTTCGCAGAATATCCCTATCAAATGGAGTCCAAATGCAGTGAAACTTTTTGGAGATTTTTTCTGGACCAGAAGACAACTTGGGAGCCAAGGAAGCACCCGGGGAGGCCCGTGGGGCCCACAAGACACCAGGGCGCGCCAGAGGCCCCTAGCGCGCCCTGATGGGTTGTGGGGCCCACGGGGGTCTCCTGCACCGCCTTGATAACCCACAAGTATAGGGGATCATTTGTAGCCTTTTTCGATAAATAAGAGTGTCGAACCCCACGAGGAGCTAAAGGTAGAACGAATATTCCCTCAAGTTCTATCAACCACCGATACAACTCTACGCACACTTAACGTTTGCTTTACCTAGAACAAGTATAAAACTGTTTGTAGGTGAAAGGATAAGTTTGCAAGAATAAAACTAGAAGTACTTTGCAAGAATAAAATTACGAGTAAAATGCAAGACAATAAAAGTAGATAGCTTTTGTCAACAAGAAATTCATTTGTCCCTAGGTGATCGATAACTAAACCGGTGATCATTGTTGCAATTTTATATGAGGGAGAGGCATGAGCTAACATACTTTCTCTACTTGGATCATAATCACTTATGATTGGAACTCTAGCAAGCATCCGCAACTACTAAAGATCATTAAGGTTGTAAAACCCAACCATAGCATTAAGTATCAAGTCCTCTTTATCCCATACGCAATGACCCCCAAACTCGGGTCTGTGCTTCTGTCGCTCACGCCACCCACCATAAGAGAACCATGAACGTATTGCAACACCCTACAATGGGGATCCCACCGTTTGCGCGACACGGAGGGCACCGTAGGACAACACCAAAATACAATATACAACTCAAACCAATCATGATCATCTATCAACCCATAGGATAAAACAGATACTCAAACATCATAAGATAGCCATAGATCATTGGGAAATAATATATAGCGTTGAGCACCATATTTTAGTACAGATAACGGCGGGGAGAAGAGGTGTTACACCGCTACATAGAGGGGGAGAGAGTTGGTGTTGACGGTGGCGAAGTTGTTGGTGTAGATCGCCGTCACGACGATTGCCCCGGCGGCGCTCCGGCGCCACCGGGAGAGAGGGGGAGAGAGCCCCCCTCCTTCTTCTTCTTCCTTGGCTTCCCCCTAGATGAGAGGAGGGTTCCCCCTCTGGTCCATGGTTTCCATGGCGGCGGAGGGGCAGGAGCCCCTCCTAGATTGGATCTATCTCTCTGTTCTCTTCTGTTTCGCGTTCCTGTTTTCTGGCCGAAAACTGTTTCTTATATTTTCGGAGATCCGTAACTCCGATTGCGCTGAGATTTTAACACGATTTTTTCCGGATATAAGCTTCCTTGTGCCCGAAGTAGAGCTCCAACCGACTTACAAGGAGGGCACAACCCACCACCACGCACCTGGGCTGCCTAGCGCGCCCACGTGTCTTGTGGTGGCTGTGGGCCCCCGTTTGCGATGATTCCACCTCCCAAAAATCACAAATATTCCAAAATAATTCTACGTAAATTTTTATCACCTTTGGACTTCGTTTGATATGGATATTCTACGAACAAAAAAAATGCAACAAACAGGAACTGGCACTGGGCACTGGATCAATATGTTAGTCCATTAAATCATATAAAATGTTGCCAAAAGTATGTGAAAGTTGTATAATATTGGCATGAAACAATCAAAAATTATAGATACGACGAAGACGTATCAGCATCCCCAAGCTTAATTCTTGCTCATCCTCGAGTAGGTAAATGATAAAAAAGATAATTTTTGATGTGGAATGCTACCTAGCATAATCTTGATCATATGTATAATCATGGCATGAATATTAAGACAGGAGTGACTCAAAGCAATAGTCTATAATTTGACATAAAGACATTAATACTCACACATCCCAACAAACAATCATGTCTTTCAAAATATCAACGCTAAAGAAAGCTATCCCTACAAAATCATATAGTCTTGTCATGCTCTGTCTTCTCGACACAAAGTATTTATCATGCATAACCTCGATGACAAGCCGAGCAATTGGTTCATACTTTTTAACGTGCTTCAGCTTTTTCAACCCTCACGCAATACATGAGCCAAGCCATGGATATAGCACTATGGGTGGAATAGAGTATGATGATAGGGGTAAATATAGAGAAGACAAAAAAGTAAGAAAGTCTCACGTCGATGCGGCTGACCAACGGGCTATGGAGATGCCCATCAATTGATATCAATGCGAGGAGTAGGGATTGCCATGCAACGAATGCACTAAGAGTTATAAGTGTATGAAAGCTCAATACGAAAACTAAGTGGGTGTGCATCTAACTCTATAATGAAAATTTCCCACTAGTATATGAAAGTGACAACATAGGAGACTCTTTATATGAAAAACATGGTGCTACTTTGAAGCACAAGTGTGGAACTAGCATGCCCCTTCTCTTCCTTCTTTCTTTCATTTTTCTTTTCTTTTCTTTTTTTTCTTTTGGTCAGGAGTCTCAACCTGACTTGTGGGGGAATCATAGTCTCCATCATCCATTCCTCACTAGGACAATGCTCTAATAATGAATAATGATGATCATCACACTTTTATTTACTTACAACTCGATACCTAGAACAAAATATGACTCTATATGAATGCCTCTGGCAGTACCAGGATGTGCAATGATTTAGCATAACATGTATATAAAAAATGATGAATGGTGGCTGAGCCACAACTACTATGTCAGCTATATGATCATGCAAAGCAATATGACAATGAATGCTTAAGTCATCAAAACGGAAGCGGTGGAAGTTGCATGGCAATATATCTCGGAATGGCTATGGAAAGGCCATAATAGGTAGGTATGGTGGATGTTTTGAGGAAGATATAATAAGTCTTATGTGTGATAGAGCGTATCATATCACGGGGTTTGGATGCACCTGCTAAGTTTGCACCGGCTCTCGAGGTGAGAAAGGGCAATGCATGGTACCGAAGAGGCTAGCAAATTGCGGAAAGGTAAGAGTGCGTATAATCCATGGACTCACATTAGTCATAAAGAACTAATATAATTATTGCAAAATTTTATTTGCCCTCGAAGCAAAGTACTACTATGCATGCCCCTAGGGGGATAGATTGGTAGGAAAAGACCATCGCTCGTCCCCGACCACCACTCATAAGGAAGACAATCAATAATAAATCATGCTCCAACTTCATAGCATAACGAGAGACTATACGTGCATGCTTCGGGAATCACAAACCTTCACACCAATATTCCTACTAACCACAACCGTTTACTAGTACCTCCCACATATTATCATCTCTATATCGCAAAACTATTGCAAGGAATCAAACATATCATATTCAGTGATCCATAAGCTTTATGTAGGATTTTATGACTAGCCATGCAAATGACCAATTCCTGTTGACTCTTGTGACGCCCCCGGCTCAATCATGCACTAATCATACACACAAATGCACACGATCAAGCCTAAGGACTCACGGGAAGATATCACAACACAACTCTAAAATATAAATAAAGTCATACAAGCTTTATATTACAAGCCAGGGGCCTCGAGGGCGCGAATACATAAGCTCGCATACAAGCGTCAGCGGAAGCATCAGATATCTGAGTACAGATATTAAAAGAGAAACATAAATGCCTTTAGATAGGTGGGGCAAAATAAAACACTACGATCGAAAGGCGCAGGCCTCCTGCCTGGGACCCTCCAAACCTACTCTTGGTCTTCGGCCAACTCGTAGTAGTATCCACCATCAGGGTAGTAGTAGCGATCGTCGGCGGGGGCAGCTTTATCCGGGGCTCCGCCATCTGGTTGCGTCAAAAGGGATATGGGGGAAAAAGAAAGCAAAGCAACTGTGAGTACTCATCCGAAGTACTCAGCAAGCAAGGATCTACACTACATATGCAACATTATCAAAGGAACGCTGTATATGTGGACTGGGCTGCAGAAATGCCAGAATAGAGGGGAAAGCCTAGTCCTATCGAAGAGTAGCATCTTCAACGGTCTTGCAGCATTAGAAGAGTGTAGATTAGTACAGTATAGAGTAGTAGTATCATTAAGCCTCAACCTCGGCCAGAGATCCTTCCTCGACTCCCTGCGAGAAAGCAATCCCAGAGCCATACAGTCATCAACCTCATCCTGAGATCCCTTCTCGACTCCCTGCGAGAAGCAATCCCAGAGCCATAGTATCCAATTCTAGTTGTATCGATCGGGATACAACTCCGAGTGTCCGTTATCGAGGATCCGGCTATGCATAGATTAGTTCTTCCCTGCAGGGGTGCACCAACTTACCCACCACGCTCGCTTAACTCCGGCCGGACACACCTTTCTTGGTCATGCCCGACCTTGGCCAAACGACACACCGCAGCCCTACCTAAAGCTCAGCAGAGAGGTCCCCGCCGATCTACATCCTAAGCACAAGGGGGTCTTGGGCCATCGCCCCTCGCCCTCCGGGTCATTGCGGACATGGCTCAGATCCAAGCACCACCTCTGTCGTGAATGGCGCCAATCACTCCATGCCGCACTGCTGAACTGGATGTTTGACAGAGCTTTCGGCTGATGCATACGATGCAGAACGCCCATACTATGCCCACGTGATGGTTAGTGCTATCGGGCCAGAGGCCCACTCGAATCAAATATCCAAATCGTTAGTACCTTGGGGGTGCGGTAACGAGCAGAGACTCACGATCGATGTGACCCCGTCGCCCCATCTCGAGGACTTGCGGCAAGGGCCAAGAATGCCCGGCCACGCCTCGTATTCATCACTCGGGCACCATACAGGCAACCCTTCTTCACATCACACGCGGGTACCCCTCAGGGTCGACCCGCCTTTCCAAGTAAAAATAGTACAGTCCAAGTATCCGTGTGTCCATAACATCAGGGGAATCCGAGGTATCACCCTCGTTGGATTCCTACTCGATGTATCCGTCAAGGTGAACTCGGAGGAATCACCCTTGCTGGGTTCACACTTGAGGTGTTGTACGGCGGCATCGTTATCGGAAGCGGTGAAGGAGGAATCACCCTCGATGACCACGACCGAATAGCTACTCTACAGAGTTAACATCAGAAGTGCTACAAGAGGTTTCACCCTCGGCACTCGATAGTAACACTGCAGTGTCGTTACAACTAAGGGGGTGATGTGCGGTGCCGGGGTTTGGTCTTCAATCCCGTTGATCGGGTCTTCGGATAATCCAGCGGGGCAGTCAGGATAAGTGGGGTCACTGATAGGTCTCTACCCAGCCTATACTAAGCAGTTTAGGATAAGCAGGTAAGGTATCAATAGCAGGTTACAATAAACAGGCTATGCATTAGAATAGGTAAAGCAGTAGCAGCAGCAATTCTAATGCAAGCATGAGAGAGAAAGAATAGGCGATATCGGTATGCTCAAGGGGGGGTGCTTGCCTGGTTGCTCGGCGGCAAAGGCAAGGTCGTTAACGGTGTCGTCGGGCTCCTAAGCCGCGTCGGTACCGGGAACTACGTCGGGGTCTAACGAGAGAGAAGAGGGGGAGGAAACAGTATAAATACACAGCAAACATGAGCAATACAATGTACGACATGACAATATGCAGTGCCAGGTGTGTCCTAACGTATGTTTGCACGTCACTGAGGAAGGGGGAATCCATCGGGGAATGTTTTCCCGGTTTCGGACATTTGTCAGACAGATGACCGGAGGGGAACGGTTCCATGTTCGGATAGTTAGGGACGTGTGACGGATGAACGGACCGCGAATTCGGATTCGTCTCGGCGTTCTGAGCAACTCTCATGTAGAAAGTATTTTCATCTGATAAACGGTTTAATTTATATTAAATTCTGAAGTTTTGTTAATCATTTTTTAATTATTTTAATTCAAAAAATCATTTACTGCATCAGCAATGATGTCATGCTGACATCAACAGTCAACATGACTGTTGACTAGTCAATTTGACCAGTGGGTCCCACAGTCATAGACTAGTCTGACCTAATTATCATATTAGCTACTAACTAGCTAATTAGGTTAACTAAATTAATTAGGTTAAACTAACAGAGTTAAATAACTTAATTAATTACCTAACTAATTAATTAACTAACTAATTATTTATCTACTTATATTTTATTATTATTTATTTTATTTTATTTTTGTTACTTTTCCATTTTTCATTCCACCCCCTTTTTTTTTGTTTGGGGCCAGGGCCCACCTGGCAGTGGCCAGGGGCAGCCACAGGGGGCTCTGCCCACGCTCGCACACCGGCAGAGGGAGCGGCACGGCTGGCGGTGAGCCACGGCGGGGCTCGGCCGGGGAAGGGCGACGCGGGCGCGGGTGGCAGCGGCGGCGGAACTGCGCATGCAGGCGCCGGAGCGAGGCGAGCGGGGAACGCGGTGGAGCCACAGCAGGGCCACAGCGGTGTGTGGTCGCGGCCCGCGGCGGGTGCGCGCGTGCACGACGGCGGGACGGCGCGAGGAGGCAGAGGCGGGTATCGCGGCGCCGTGCGGTGTGCGGTGTGCGGCAAGCGGAGCAGGAGGAGACGGGCGTGGCGAGCAGGGACCGCGGCTGGGAGTGGCCGGAGCTGCTGCAGCAGCAGCCAGCAGCGCGGCTGCGAGGAGGCCGTGCGCGAGTGGGACAAGCGGGCCCCGTGCCGGGCGCGGCCATGGCGCTCAGGGCGCGAGCGCGCGCGAGGCAGAGGCGCGGGGCGCACGGTGAGCAGGGGGGCGAGCGGCGGCCGGATCGGGGAGAGAGGGGGGCGGCGGCTCACAGGGGGCCAGACGGGGAGGGCAGCGTGCTCGGGGTGGAAGGCGAGGTGAGGGAACGGAGGAGCACGGCGACGGCGGTGGCTCCGGCGAGGTCCTCGAGCTGCGACGGCGACGGGATCGGGGGCGTTCGCCCGATCCAGATCCACAGAGAGGGGGAGGGAGCGAGGGGAGGAGTGGGGTTCGCGATTAGGTTAGGGTTTAGGTTGGCTGGGGCCATATAGGCCAGGAAGGGGCGAGCTGGGCCGGCCAGCTGGGCCGAGGCCCAGTTGGGCCGTGGGGTTTTGTTTTGTTTTATTTTGCTTTCTTTTATTTAATATTTTATGTTTCATTTTTATTTCCTATTTATTTTAGCTTTACAAAATACAAAAATAGTTCCTAAATTAGTACCTCTAAACATATTACTGCCACAAAAAGTTTGGTGCAATGATAAAATACTTTGCAATATTTTATTATTCAAAAGGCATTAAATTAATCGCTTAAGCTACTGTTTTATTTATTTTTAGTGCATTTAAACCTTTTATAAAAATGTGGTTTCTACATGACAAATACCCAGAGATTATTTACCACACTTTGAACATTTTTGTTTTGATATCTAAAAACTTTATTTGTCTGTCTTTATTTTAAATTTGAATTTGAATTTGAAAAGGGATTTATTACTAATGATGATTAAGCACTGTTGATCATGATGACATGGCATAATCAAAAGGGTGATTACTGTAGCTTAATACTTGGGGTGTTACAAATCTCCTCCACTAACAAGAATTCTCGTCCCGAGAATTAAGAGGTAGAAGGAAAAAGTTCGGGGTATTCCGCACGAAGATTATCCTCGCGTTCCCTAGTGGCTTCATCTTTAGTATGATTTGACCACTGCACTTTCAGGAACTTGGTAACCTTTTGACGGGTCCGACGTTCAGCTTCATCGAGAATGCGGATCGGATGCTCCTTATAAGAAAGATCATCATGCAATTCGAGCATCTCATGATCCACAGCTCGGTGCGGAGATTCCTTGAAGCATTTACGAAGTTGCGACACATGGAAGACATCGTGGATATGAGAGAATTGCGGCGGCAATTCCAATTTATACGCCACCTGTCCACGTCTAGCAATAATGCGGAAAGGACCAATGTAGCGCGGAGCTAGCTTGCCCTTGATTCCAAAACGGTGAGTGCCCTTCATAGGAGTGACCCGCAGATAAGCCTGATCACCAGGTTGATAAGTCAAACCCCATCGTTTGTGATCGTAGTTGCTCTTCTGGCGGTCCTGAGCCACCTTGAGGTTTTCACGGACGATACAGACTTGCTCTTCGGCGTGTTGAATAATGTCCGGTCCCACGAGTGGTCGTTCCCCAGTTTCTGACCAATTCAGAGGGGTTCGACACTTACGTCCATAAAGTACTTCGAAGGGAGCCATTTTCAAGCTGGCTTGATAGCTGTTGTTATATGAGAATTCCGCATAAGGAAGAGATTCTTCCCACTTCTTACCGAACGATATGACACAAGCTCGCAGCATATCTTCAAGAACCTGATTGACTCGCTCGACTTGGCCTTGGGACTGGGGGTGATAAGCTGAACTCCGGGTAATATGAGTACCCATAGCTTCTTGGAAACTTTCCGAGAACTTTGAGGTGAAAAGAATGCCACGGTCCGAACTGATCTCCTTCGGAATACCGTGAAGTGATACAATTCTGGAGATATACAACTCAGCTAACTGACTAGCAGTGATCGTCTCTTTGACAGGCAGAAAGTGTGCAACCTTAGAGAGTTGGTCGACGACTACAAGAATAGCATCGTGACCCTTCTGTGACCTAGGAAGGCCAGTAATGAAATCCATTTGCACTTTATCCCATTTCCATAAAGGAATAGGTAACAGTTGCAGAATTCCAGCAGGCTTCTGATGTTCTGCTTTAACGCGACGGCACACATCACATTCAGCAACGTACCGAGCAATATCCTGCTTCATTTTAGACCACCAATACCTTTGACGGAGATCATGATACATCTTGGTGCTACCCGGATGAATAGACAGTGGTGTATCATGTGCCTCCTTCATGACCTTGTGGGTCATAAGCTCAAAGCGAGGTACAACAATGCGGTTTCTGAAATACAAGGTTCCATCTTCAGACAGCGAGAAATCCCTGTACTTTTCAAGGTGAAGATCTTTCTTCATCAGATCAATTTCAGCATCCTTAGCTTGCGCATTCTTAACAGCTTTCTCAAGATCTGGTTGTATCACAAGGTTATTAAGAGAACCCTGTGGAACAATACGCAGATTCAGCTTGCACAGTTCTTCAAAAAGACGAGGTTGAGCTCGCCTAACCATGAGGTTGTCGCAATAGGACTTGCGGCTTCAGGCATCAGCCATCACGTTAGCCTTGCCAGGGGTATAGGAAATACCCAAATCATAGTCCGCAATGGCCTCCATCCATCTTTGCTGACGGAGGTTCAGAGATGGTTGAGTGAACAAGTACTTCAGACTTTTATGATCCGTGCAGATCTCGCAACGATTACCGAGAAGGTAATGTCGCCACAACTGCAGTGAATAGATGACAGCAGCTAGTTCTAGATCATGTACTGGATAATTCTCTTCATGCAGGCGCAACTGTCGAGAGCCATAAGCAATCACTTTACGCTCTTGCATTAGGACACAGCCTAATCCTTCACGGGATGCGTCACAATAGATCACAAAATCTTTGCGAGAATCTGGAGGAGCAAGAACTGGGGCAGATGTCAGCTTGTCTTTGAGTGTTTGAAAACTTTCCTGACATTTGTCTGTCCATTCAAACTTAATGCCCTTGTGAAGCAGATCACTCAAAGGCTTAGCAATCTTAGAAAAATTCTCAACAAACCGATGGCAATAGCTTGCAAGGCCAAGAAAACTTCTCACTTGCTTGACGTTCTTCGGAGGAGTCCAGTCAAGAATAGCGTGAACTCGTTCCGGGTTAACAGCAATGCCATCCTTGGAGATCACATGACCAAGGTAGGTTACTTCAGAAAGCCAGAATTCACATTTGGAGTATTTGGCATACAACTGGTGTTCTTGGAGCCTTTCCAGTACAAGACGGAGGTGTTCGGCATGTTCTTCTTTATTCTTTGAATAGACCAGAATATCATCTAGATACACCACGACAAATTTGTCGAGATAACCCATGAAGATGTAATTCATCAGACGGGAGAATGTGGCTGGAGCATTTATTAAGCCAAATGACATTACAGTGTACTCATAAGAGCCATAGCGAGTAACAAATGCAGTCTTGGGAATATCCTCTTCACGAACACGGATCTGATGATAACCCAACCTTAAATCAAGTTTAGAGAATACCGATGATCCAGCAAGTTGATCATACAAATCATTGATCCGGGGAAGCGGATATTTGTTCTGGATTGTGGCTTGGTTAATGGGCCGATAATCCTGAACCAATCGGTTAGTTCCATCCTTCTTCTTAACGAAGAGTGAAGGTGCTCCCCAAGCAGAGGAACTGGGGCGGATGAAACCCTTTTTAAGTGATTTGTCGATTTCCTCCTTAAGTTCAAGAAGGTGGTGCGGAGGCATCTTATAAGGACGCTTCGCAATAGGGGTAGTGCCAGGTTTCAAGTCGATGACAAACTCGACAGCTCTAGCAGGGGGTATTCTTGGAAGTTCTTCTGGAAATACATCTTGAAAATCATGAACAACTGGAACATTCTCGATGCCTTCAAGAGGTGAGGCGTTCAATGCATTCAGAACATAAATTTGAGCTTCGGCGTCCTGAACTGTTTGAGCTGAGTATCTGACTGTCTGTCCGAAAGGGTGTGTGATGCGGACTGATTCAGTGGCACAATCAATCAAAGCTTTATGAGGCTTCAACCAGTCCATACCCAGAATAATGTCTATGTTGGAGGTCTTGAGAGCAATGAGTGAAACGGGGAACATCAATCCTTCGATCACAATGTGGTTACCGTGGTAGTTTGCCAATTAGCCCCAGGTGACTGGATTACTAATGGAGTGGACATCTCCTCGAAAGGTATATCATGGCTTCACGCAAAACCTTCGGACATGAAGGAGTGCGATGCTCTAGAATCAAAGAGGACTGAAGCTGGGATTGAATTCACTAGAAGGGTGCCCATCACAATTTTGGGGTCCTGTCGAGCTTCTTCAATGTTGACTTGGTTGACATGAACAAGCTAATTAGCAGGTGGTCTGGTTTCAACGTTCCTGGAAGGATGTTTTCGACGGCTCTTCCTGCAACCAACAGAAGGACGTGATGCGTGTTGAGGCTGACTCTGACGGCAGTTGATAGTACGGTGCCCTGGCTGTCCACACTGGTGGCACAGACCATCATTATGGGAAGAAACACCAACATTGGGCTGTCCACTTGCAATGTTCAGTTGTCTTGGTGGTGGAGGTAGACGAGGTGCAACATAAGATGGCCTGGGTACAGGGGCAGGTCGGTGATGAACATTGTGCGGAATCCACATTCGACGTTTCTGAACAGGCTGACCCAAGGATGAGCCAACATCACGAGTGCGCTTGAGCGACTCCTGGTATTTAGCCAGACCAGTTTCAACTCGGTAGGCTTGGCTGACAAGCATCGCAAAGTCCTCACAATCAATGACAACAAGTGCGAGCTGTATATCAGAACGCAGTCCTTCACGGAATTTCTCCTGCTTGCGGGCGTCAGTGTCGACGTCATCTTCAGCATAGCGGGACAATTCAAGAAATTTCCTCTGATATTCATCCACAGTCATTTTACCCTGAGAGAGTTTGCGGAACTCCTGCTTCTTCTGGTCCATCAGACCTTGAGGAATGTACCATGCACGAAAGGCTGACTGAAATTCCTACCAAGTGGTTACAGTTTCAGCAGGCAACATACCCTTGTGGCTATCCCACCATTGAGCAGCTGGACCCTTTAAATGGAATGTCGCAAAGGTGACGTAACTGTCAGGGGCAACATTAGCTGACTCCATTTCAAACAGGATGTCACGAAGCCAATCATCAGCATCCATAGGATTGGTGGAGTTGCGGAAAACAGATGGATTGAGGCGCACAAATTCTGCCAGAGTTATTGGAGCATTCTGTTGCCGAGCATTCTGAATTGGGAACTGAGCCAATACTCCGGTCATAAACTGACGGTTAAGCTCAAACTGCTGACGGTCGAGTTCAAACTGCTGCATCATTGCAGCAATATAGGGTGGAGGTGGAGGATCGTCAGCCATCCTGCCAAATCAACAGGGGCAGTTTAGCAAGAAAAACTGCATGTGTATGGAATGATTCATGAAGTAACACGCACAACAGAAGGAAGTGCAATAGATACTTCATCATATTCGCACCAGACATTCAAAGCCACACATAGCCTCGGTTACAATCCGGCATTACGACAGTTGAAAGGGGAGGGCTAGACATCTAGGCGGCGCACAGGCACGCGGTAGGGAAGTACACAACGAGACATAGCAAAGGCTACATCAACGTCGGAGAAAACTATTGGAGCGAGGAATCTGCAAGTGACAACACAGGGTGCCCTCGATAAAAGGATCCTGTAAGCAGAATCTGACCCACAATCTTGGAGCAAGGGGGAATATTTTAGAACTCCGGGTGGATGTGATCACGAGAACCTAATGTTGGAGTTAGTAAAATTTTAGCCCGAATAGAAGAGAGATCAGAGTCCCAGAGTATAGACGAGAAATAAAAGATCCTAATACCACCCAATTGGCGACGTGGGCCCATAAGCCACACAACCAAGTTAGTAAATTAGTTTTTGGACCACTAGACTCAACTTCGGCCAAGGAGTTGGAAAGGGGGGGTTCCTACAGTCAGTCGGTTCTGATACCAACTTGTGACGCCCCCGGCTCAATCGTGCACTAATCATACACGCAAATGCACACGATCAAGCCTAAGGACTCACGGGAAGATATCACAACACAACTCTAAAATATAAATAAAGTCATACAAGCTTTATATTACAAGCCAGGGGCCTCGAGGGCGCGAATACATAAGCTCGCATACAAGCATCAGCGGAAGCATCAGATATCTGAGTACAGATATTAAAATAGAAACAGAAATGCCTTTAGATAGGTGGGGCAAAATAAAACACTATGATCGAAAGGCGCAGACCTCCTGCCTGGGACCCTCTGAACCTACTCCTGGTCTTCGGCCAACTCGTAGTAGTATCCACCATCAGGGTAGTAGTAGCGATCGTCGGCGGGGGCAGCTGTATCCGGGGCTCCGCCATCTGGTTGCGTCAAAAGGGATATGGGGGAAAAAGAAAGCAAAGCAACCCTGAGTACTCATCCGAAGTACTCAGCAAGCAAGGATCTACACTACATATGCAACATTATCAAAGGAAGGCTGTATATGTGGACTGGGCTGCAGAAATGCCAGAATAGAGGGGAAAGCCTAGTCCTATCGAAGAGTAGCATCTTCAACGGTCTTGCAGCATTAGAAGAGTGTAGATTAGTACAGTATAGAGTAGTAGTATCATTAAGCCTCAACCTCGGCCAGAGATCCTTCCTCGACTCCCTGCGAGAAAGCAATCCCAGAGCCATACAGTCATCAACCTCATCCTGAGATCCCTTCTCGACTCCCTGCGAGAAGCAATCCCAGAGCCATAGTATCCAATTCTAGTTGTATCGATCGGGATACAACTCCGAGTGTCCGTTACCGAGGATCCGACTATGCATAGATTAGTTCTTCCCTGCAGGGGTGCACCAACTTACCCACCACGCTCGCTTAACTCCGGCCAGACACACCTTTCTTGGTCATGCCCGACCTTGGCCAAACAACACACCGCAGCCCTACCTAAAGCTCAGCAGAGAGGTCCCCGCCGGTCTACATCCTAAGCACAAGGGGGTCTTGGGCCATTGCCCCTCGCCCTCCGGGTCGTTGCGCACATGGCTCAGATCCAAGCACCACCTCTGTCGTGAATGGCGCCAATCACTCCATGCCGCACTACTGAACTGGACGTCTGACAGAGCTTTCGGCTGATGCATACGATGCAGAACGCCCATACTATGCCCACGTGATGGTTAGTGCTATCGGGCCAGAGGCCCACTCGAATCAAATATCCAAATCGTTAGTACCTTGGGGGTGCGGTAACGAGCAGAGACTCACGATCGATGTGACCCCGTCGCCCCGTCTCGAGGACTTGCGGCAAGGGCCAAGAATGCCCGGCCACACCTCGTATTCATCACTCGGGCACCATACAGGTAACCCTTCTTCACATCACACGCGGGTACCCCTCAGGGTCGACCCGCCTTTCCAAGTAACAATAGTACAGTCCAAGTATCCGTGTGTCCATAACATCAAGGGAATCCGAGGTATCACCCTCGTTGGATTCCTACTCGATGTATCCGTCAAGGTGAACTCGGAGGAATCACCCTTGCTGGGTTCACACTTGAGGTGTTGTACGACGGCGTCGTTATCGGAAGCGGTGAAGGAGGAATCACCCTCGATGACCACGACCGAATAGCTACTCTACAGAGTTAACATCAGAAGTGCTACAAGAGGTTTCACCCTCGGCACTCGATAGTAACGCTGCAGTGTCGTTACAACTAAGGGGGTGATGTGCGGTGCCGGGGTTTGGTCTTCAATCCCGTTGATCGGGTCTTCGGATAATCCAGCGGGGCAGTCAGGATAAGTGGGGTCACTGATAGGTCTCTACCTAGCCTATACTAAGCAGTTTAGGATAAGCAGGTAAGGTATCAATAGCAGGTTACAATAAACAGGCTATGCATCAGAATAGGTAAAGCAGTAGCAGCAGCAATTCTAATGCAAGCATGAGAGAGAAAGAATAGGCGATATCGGTATGCTCAAGGGGGGGTGCTTGCCTGGTTGCTCGGCGGCAAAGGCAAGGTCGTTAACGGTGTCGTCGGGCTCCTAAGCTGCGTCGGTACCGGGAACTGCGTCGGGGTCTAACGAGAGAGAAGAGGGGGAGGAAACAGTATAAATACACAGCAAACATGAGCAATACAATGTATGACATGACAATATGCAGTGTCGGGTGTGTCCTAACGTATGTTTGCACGTCACTGAGGAAGGGGGAATCCATCCGGGAATGTTTTCCCGGTTTCAGACATTTGTCAGACAGATGACCGGAGGGGAACGGTTCCATGTTTGGATAGTTAGGGACGTGTGATGGACGAACGGACCGTGAATTTGGATTCGTCTCGTCGTTCTGAGCAACTCTCATGTAGAAAGTATTTTCATCTGATAAACGGTTTAATTTATATTAAATTCTGAAGTTTTATTAATCATTTTTGAATTATTTTAATTCAGAAAATCATTTACTACATCAGCAATGATGTCATGCTGACATCAGCAGTCAACATGACTGTTGACTGGTCAATTTGACCAGTGGGTCCCACTGTCATAGACTAGTCTGACCTAATTATCATATTAGCTACTAACTAGCTAATTAGGTTAACTAATTTAATTAGTTTAAACTAACAAAGTTAAATAACTTAATTAATTACCTAACTAATTAATTAACTAACTAATTATTAATTTAATTATTTATCTACTTATTTTTATTTTTATTTTTTATTTTATTTTATTTTTGTTACTTTTCCATTTTTCATCCCCCCCTTTTTTTTGTTTGGGGCCAGGGCCCACCTGGCAGTGGCCAGGGGCAGCCACAGGGGGCTCTGCCCACGCTCGCACGCCGGCAGAGGGAGCGGCACGGCTGGCGGCGAGCCACGGCGGGGCTCGGCCGGGGAAGGGCGACGCGGGCGCGGGTGGCAGCGGCGGCGGAACTGCGCAGGCGGGCGCCGGAGCGAGGCGAGCGGGGAACGCGGTGGAGCCACAGCAGGGCCACGGCGGCGTGTGGTCGCGGCCCGCGGCGGGTGCGCGCGTGCACGACGGCGGGACGGCGCGAGGAGGCAGAGGCGGGTAGCGCGGCGGCGTGCGGTGTTCGGCAAGCGGAGCAGGAGGAGATGGGCGTGGCGAGCAGGGACCGCGGCGGGGAGTGGCCGGAGCTGCTGCAGCAGCAGCCAGCGCAGCGTGGCTGCGAGGAGGCCGTGCGCGAGCGGGACAAGCGGGACCCGTGCCGGGCGCGAGCGCGCGCGAGGCAGAGGGGCGGGGCGCACGGTGAGCAGGGGGCGAGCGGCGACCGGATCGGGGAGAGAGGGGGGCGGCGGCTCACAAGGGGCCAGACGGGGAGGGCAGCGTGCTCGGGGTGGAAGGCGAGGTGAGGGGACGGAGGAGCACGGCGACGGCGGTGGCTTCGGCGAGGTCCTCGAGCGGCGACGGCGACGGGATCGGGGGCGTTCGCCCGATCCAGATCCACAGAGAGGGGGAGGGAGCGAGGGGAGGAGTGGGGTTCGGGGTTATGTTAGGGTTTCGGTTGGCTGGGGCCATATAGGCTAGGGAGGGGCGAGCTGGGCCGGCTAGCTGGGCCGTGGGGTTTTGTTTTCCTTTTTGTTTTGTTTTATTTTGCTTTCTTTTATTTATTATTTTCTGTTTCATTTTCATTTCCTATTTATTTTAGCTTTACAAAATACAAAAATAGTTCCTAAATTAGTACCTCTAAACATATTACTGCCACAAAAAGTTTGGTGCAATGATGAAATACTTTGCAATATTTTATTATTCAAAAGGCATTAAATTAATCGCTTAAGCTACTGTTTTATTTATTTTAGTGCATTTAAACCTTTTATAAAAATGTGGTTTCTACATGACAAATACGCAGAGATTATTTGCCACACTTTGAACATTTTTGTTTTGATATCTAAAAACTTTATTTGTCTGTCTTTATTTTAAATTTGAATTTGAATTTGAAAAGGGATTTATTACTAATGATGATTAAGCAATGTTGATCATGATGACATGGCATAATCAAAAGGGTGATTACTGTAGCTTAATACATGGGGTGTTACAACTCTCTAAATAGATATAAGTGAAGCAAGAGAGTTTAATTCTTTCTACAAAAGACCATGCTCTAATAAATATAGGTGAAGCAAGAGAGCATTCTACAAATAATGGTTTTTTATGTGAAGAGAAACAGGCAATCCAAACTTCAAATGATATAAGTGAAGCAAATGAAGCATTCTATAAAGTCATACTCAAAAGATATAAGTGAAGTGCAATGAGTATTCTATAAATAACCATGGAATATCTCATACCAGCATGGCGCATAAAAGAAAAATTAGAACTAAACACATAAGACGCTCCAAGATTTACGCATATCACGTGAACAAAACGACGACGAAAATATACCGATACTTGTAGAAGAAAGATGGGATGCCTTCTGGGGCATCCCCAAGCTTAGAAACTTGAGTCTCCTTGAATATTTACTTGGGGTGCCTTGGGCATCCCCAAGCTTGAACTCTTGCCTCAACTCCTTCTCCTCATATCGAGACCTCCTCGATCTTTGATCACTTCACCCACACAAAACTTAACAGAAAACTGGTGAGATCCGTTAGCATAATAAAGCAAATTACTACTTTAAGTACTGTTGCAAACCAATTCATATTTTATTTTTGCATTGTAGCTACTGTATTATTACTTCTCTATGGCTTATACCACCGATACAATCGGTAGTTTCATCAAAACAGGCAAAACAATGCATTAAAAAAACAGAATCTGTCTTAAACAGGACAGTCTGTAGCAATCTGAACTTTGACCATACTTATGTAATTCCAAAAATTCTGAAAAATTAGGAACAAATGACAAATTTGTATAGCAATACTTTTCAAAGAGTTTCAGAAACTTTTGACATTCCAGTAAAAAATGTAAAATCATGCACTACAGCCAAAGTTTCTGTTTTTACACCGCACGTACCAACAAACAATCTAATCATCCTAAAGGCAAATCTTGGCACATTATTTTTATGATACAATGGATTTGTACAAGGGGATAATTATTTGTTTTGAAAAGTTTCTGCCATCGAGATTCACAAAGTCTCCATGGGCATGAACGAAGTTCAAGCCTAGCTCCCACTTCCACGGTGCTCGTCTTTCTCACTTTCAATTTTCTTTTTGTGAAGTTTTAAGTTCCCCTCTATATTTTTTGTTTTTAAACTTTATAAAATCACTCAACAGAATAAAATGACTTCAAAACTTCCAGATTGTCTCCTTGGCAGCGCTTTCTTTAAAGCCATTAAGCTAGGCATAAAGTGCTCAAGTAATGGATTCACCCGAATCCCAAGGTATATCAAAGCCAATTTTAATTAACAATGATTTGGCATTTAGTAGTGAGCACAAAGCAACATATATCATGCAATGACGAAGTCTAACTCTCTTACTATGCATCGGCATGTCATAAAAGAACAATTCATGCACATCAAGTAAAGGCCAATACATAGCATAAGCAGTTTCTTGCAATTTTATCGTGTTGGAAACATAGAGAGGTGGAGATATATCTCCTCTCTCATAATAATTGCAAGTAGGAGCAGCAAGCACATGCATATTATATTCATCAAAATTATCATGTGCAACGGTAAAAGGCAACCCATCAATATAATCCTTAATAAGTGCAAACTTCTCCGATATAGTGTAGTTTGGAGAATTCAAAAAGATAATAGGACTATCATGTGCGGGTGCAATAGCAACAATTTCATTCTCAACATAAGGAACTATAGCAAGTTCATCTCCATAAGCATAATTCAAATTGGCATCTTGGCCATAAGCATAGCAAGCATCAAGTTCGTCAAAAAGGGATATTTCAAGTGAATCAACGGGATCATAGCAATTATCATAGAATTCATCCTTCGGTAAGCACGAAGGGACATTAAGCAATTTATGAGTTGAAGAGTTACTCTCATTAGAAGGTGGGCATGAGTAGCTAATCCGTTCTTCCTCTGTTTATTCTTCGCTCTCCTTATCATCTTTTTCATCCAATGAGCTCACAGTTTCATCAATTCCTTCTTCCATAGACTCCTGCAAAATATTAGTATCTTCTTGGACAGCGGAGAAGTCCTCAATATATGGTTTAATATAAGCATTAGAAGAATAATTTCCATAGCAATATTTAAGTATGGCAAAAATTTCAGATTTGTAAAGAGTAGCATCATACTTTTCAATCAAAGAAGCAATTTCATAAGCACCCTTAAAAGCAACAAATTCTTCAATTTGTTCAATATCATAGTAATTATAAACACCCTTGGCATAAGAAAATAAAATTCCATTATCCTTAAACTCACATGGGAAGGGAAGGTTTTTTTAGGATCTTCAGAACAACAAGTAAAATCATGTATTTCACATAAACTCAAAGCATAGCAATACAAACTATTAATATGATGTCACAAAAGTTTCCCTTTTTGAGATAAGCAGTGTCGCACAAAATAAGCATGCTCATTTAATGATTTTCCCTCAACTAAGCTAGTTGGGGTTTCAGCACGAGCACAAAGGGATCGAAGATGATCCAAGTAAAAAGCTTCAGGAGTATGATAGATTTTGGGTGGTTCTTCAACCATTGGTTTAACAGGTACAACTGAATTTTTGGTATTTTACGTTTCCTACCCATAACTAGAGATAGAAAATAAGAGCACAAAATAAAAACTACTTAGTGATAAAGCAAACAAGCACACACGAGAATATTCACCCATGCTATTGCTCCCCGGCAACGGCGCCAGAAAAAGGTCTTGATAACCCACAAGTATAGGGGATCGTTTGTAGCCTTTTTCAATAAATAAAAGTGTCGAACCCAACAAGGAGCTAAAGGTAGAAAGAATATTCCCTCAAGTTCTATCGACCACCGATAAAACTCTACGCACACTTAACGTTTGCTTTACCTAGAACAAGTATAAAACTATTTGGTACGTGAAAGGATAAGTTTGCAAGAATAAAACTAGAAGTACTTTGCAAGAATAAAACTACGAGTAAAAAGACAATAAAAGTAGATAGCTTTTGTCAACAATAAAGTCATTTGTCCCTAGGTGATCGATAACTAAACCGATGACCATTGTTGCAATTTTATATGAGGGAGAGGCATGAGCTAACATACTTTCTCTACTTGGATCATATGCACTTATGATTGGAACTCTAGCAAGCATCCGCAACTACTAAATATCATTAAGGTCATAAAACCCAACCATAGCATTAAGTATCAAGTCCTCTTTATCCCATACGCAATGACCCCCAAACTCGGGTCTATGCTTCTGTCACTCACGCCACCCACCATAAGAGAACCATGAACGTATTGCAACACCCTACAGCGGGGATCCCTCCATTTGCGCGACACGGAGGGCACCATAGGACAGCACCAAAATAAAATATACAACTCAAACCAATCATGATCATCTATCAACCCATAGGACAAAATGGATCTACTCAAACATCATAAGATAGCCATAAATCATTGGGAAATAATATATAGCATTGAGCACCATGTTTAAGTAGAGATTACAGTAGGGAGAAGAGGTGTTACACCACTGCATAGAGGGGGAGAGAGTTGGTGTCGACGGCGGCGAAGTTGTTGGTGTAGATTGCCATCACGATGATTGCCCCGGCGGCGCTCCGACGCCACCGGGAGAGAGGGGGAGAAAGCCCCCCTCCTTCTTCTTCTTCCTTTGCCTCCCCCTAGATGGGAAGAGGGTTCCCTCTTTGGTCAATAGTTTCCATGGCGGCGGAGTGGCAGGAGCCCCTCCTAGATTGGATCTATCTCTCTGTTCTCTTCTGTTTCGCGTTCCTGTTTTCTGGCCGAAAACTGTTTCTTATATTCCTGGAGATCCATAACTCCGATTGCGCTGAGATTTTAACACGATTTTTTTCCGGATATAAGCTTCCTTGCGCCCGAAGTAGAGCTCCAACCGACTTACGAGGAGGGCACAACCCACCACCACGCGCCTGGGCTGTTTGGCGTGCCCAGGTGTCTTGTGGTGGCTGTGGGCCCCTGTTTGTGATGATTCCACCTCCCAAAAATCACAAATATTCCAAAATAATTCTCCGTAAATTTTTATCGCGTTTGGACTTTGTTTGATATGGATATTCTGTGAAACAAAAAAAAATGCAACAAACAGGAACTGGCACTGGGCACTGGATCAATATGTTAGTCCAATAAATCATATAAAATGTTGCCAAAAGTATGTGAAAGATGTATAATATTGGCATGAAACAATCAAAAATTATAGATACGACGGAGACGTATCACGCCTCTCAGCTCTATAAATACCCAAATATTCTAGAAACCCTAGGGGACTCGACGAAACACAATTCCAGCCGCCGCAAGTTCCAGAACCACGAGATCCAATCTAGAGGCCCTTTTCGACACTCTGCCGGAGGGGAACACTATCACAGAGGGGTTCATCATCCTCATTGGTGCTCCTTCGATGATGTGTGAGTAGTTCACCATAGACCTACGGGTCCGTAGGCAGTAGCTAGATGGCTTCTTCTCACTTTTTGATTCTCAATACAATGGTCTCTTGGAGATCTATTTGATGTAATGACTTTTTGCGGTGTGTTTGTTGGGATCCGATGAACTTTGAGTTTATGATTAGATCTATATCCATGATTATTATTTGAGTTTTCTTTGATCTCTTATATGCATTATTATTTATAGCCTCGTATTTCTTCTTTGAATCTTTGGTGTAGTTAGGCCAACTAGATCGATTTTTCTTGCCATGGGAAGAGGTGCTTTGTGATGGGTTCGATCTTACGGTGTCCTCACCCAGTGACAGAAGGGGTAGCGAGGCATGCATGTATCGTTGCTATTAAGGATAACAAGATGGGGTCTATTCCTACATGAACATATCTTGTCCACATCATGTCATCGTTCTTATTGCATTACTCTGTTTCTCCATGAACTTAATACACTAGATGCATGCTGGATAGCGGTCGATGTGTGGAGTAATAGTAGTAGATGCAGGCAGGAGTCGGTCTACTAATCTTGGATGTGATGCCTATATATTGATCATTGCCTTGGATATCATCATAATTATTCGATCTTCTATCAATTGCCCAACAGTAATTTGTTACCCACCATATGCTATTTTCTCGAGAGAAGCCACTAGTGAAATCTACGGCCCTCGGGTCTATCTTTTATCATATTGCTTTCAGATCTATTTTCACCGCATTTGTTTTCAGATCTATTATTCCAAAAACCCAAAAATACTTTCCTACACTTTTTATTTGCATCTTTTATTTCGCATTTTATTCAGATCTATTCATCCAGCTACATACAAATCAATCTATCTTTTTACCGAGGAGGGATTGACAACCCCTCTTACATGTTGGGTTGCGAGGATTTGTTTTTTGTGTGCAGGTACCATTTACATAGTGTTGCTTGGTTCTCCTACTGGATTGATACCTTGGTTTCATAACTGAGGGAAATACCTACCGTAGGTGTACTGCATCATCCTTTCCTCTTTGGGGAAATACCGACGCAGTTTCAAGCCGCATCAAAAGGAATTTCTGGCGCCGTTGCCGGGGAGACATCATCAACATCTATCAGGTTCCTAATCACAAATCTCATCTCTTTGCAATTTACATTATTTGCCATTTGCCTCTCGTTTTCATCTCCCCCACTTCACAAATTTGCCGTTTTATTTGCCCTCTCTTTTTCGTTTGCCTTTTTCTCGTCAGATCTCTTGCTTGACTACCTTGTTGTTGTGGCTAGTTCTTCTTCTATTGCGTGTACCCCCGAGAATGAGGTTCTTAATTTTAAACAAAGGGGAGGGGAGAATCTAAAAGATGCTTGGTATAGAATTTGCAATGCTCATAATAGATCTATTCGTAAGCAATCTACCGTTCTTCTTCTTTGAAGTTTTTTATGTGGGTATTACCACTTGGTATAGATTCGTCCTTGATACAATTACCGGTGGGAATTTCTTGACGTGTCCATCTTTGTATGATTTTAATGCTATGGGAGATCTAGTGGGTGCACCACCTCTCACTATCAATGAAACTGTTTTAACACTTGAGCATGTTATGAAAAGGCTTGATGTTGTTGAAAAGAAAATGCTCACCGAAGAACATATTGAAAACTTAGATAAAGGAATGCATAATCTAATAAAATTGGGTCAAAAGTGGGAGATGTTTTTAAATTACTAAGGGAAAAGGAAACCGTAATTAACGAAAGAATAGAAGAAAGTCCTTCTTGGATTGATAAGTTGGAAGAAATTTTTAGTAACTTAAGCACGGCCTTTTCTTCTATTAAAACTATTGAAAAAACTCCCGTAAAAATTTGCAAGTCTACAAAAATTACTAAAAACAAGGGTGTCACTTCTAATAGCAACAAGGAAGATCTTAAAATGATTAGTATTCATCCCAATTTTGTTGAAGTGATAAAAGACCCTACTTGCAAGAATGAATTCTTCAATCTTGTTCCTAGGAGTATTGTTATTTAAAATATGTATGCTAAATCCTTGAAGAATTCTAGGTGTTTGATTGAGGAGTTGAAAACTAAAGATGACAATACTTGAATCTATGCATTATGCCTAGCTAGGGGCATAAAACGATAGCGCTTGTTGGGAGGCAACCCAATGAATAAAATTTATTTTTGCCTTTTTCTTTATGTTCTTGAGTGTTTGCAAAATTATGGTAATGTTATTATTGTGTTTTTTATGTTTTAATTATTATTTGTGCCAAGTAAAGCCTTTGGGATAGCTTTGGTGATAGTTGATTTGATCCTGTTGAAAAACAGAAACTTTTGCATAGAGTAAAAGAATTGTTTAAATTCAAATAAGCGACGAAAAATTCTGAATTTGTTATACAATATTTATATACAAATTGCCTCTGTTTTCCTAATTTTTCAGAAATTTTGGAGTTACATAAGTATGAGAACAATTCTCATCTTTACGGACTGTTCTGTTTTTGACAGATTCTGTTTTCTTTGCATTGTGTGCTTATTTTGATGAATCTATGGATTGTATTGGAGGGTATAAGCCATGGTAAAGTTAGAATACAGTAGATATAATGCAATAATAAAATTTCAATGGGTTTTCAATAGTACTTAAAGTAAAGATTGGTTTTCTTATACTAACGGATCTCATGAAGGTTTTGTTAAGTTTTGTGTGATTGAAGTTTCCAAATTTTGGGTGAGATCACGATGGATGAAGGAATAAGGAGTGTCAAGAGCCTAAGCTTGGGGATGCACCATGGCACCCCAAGTTAATATTCAAGGAGAACCAAGCAACTAAGCTTGGGGATGCTCCAGAAGGCATCCCCTCTTTCTTCTAACGACCACCGGTATTTTACTTGGAGCTATATTTTTATTCGTCACATATCATGAGTCTTGCTTGGAGCGTCTTGTATTATATGAGTCTTTGCTTGTTTTTGTTTTTAGTTTGTCACAAGTATCCTTACTGGACACACCTAATTGAGAGAGCCAAAATTATGCTATGATTTGTTAGAATTGCTCTATATGCTTCACTTAAATTTTTTGAGCAATGGAATTGCTCTAGTGCTTCACTTATAAATTTTTGAGCACGGTGTGCTTTAATATTTTTGAAGAAATACTCTCATGCTTCACTTAGATTAATTTGACAGTTAGTAAATTTTTGAAGAAATTCTCTCATGCTTCACTTATATTATTTTGAGAGATGAAATTGTTATGCTCATGTTCTTCACTTAAATTTATTTGAGCTTGTCAAAAACAATTGCAATATATGAAATTAGTCCCAAAGTGATAGATATTCAATAGGGATATAATAAATACTTTCATGAAGATAATTGGACAAAATAAACTTGATTCTTTGTAATAGTTTTGAGACATGATGATAGTAATATGTGAGTCATGTTGGTGAGTAATTATGCTGTAGTAAGAATATTGGTGTTAAGGTTTGTGATTCCCTATGCAAGCACAAAAGTCAATAGTTATGCAATGAAAATACATCCTACTTGTGGTGCATTATTCGGTGTTAGTTATGCTCAATGCTCGCTTATGTGAATTTTTGTTTCTTGGTTGGTTGCTTCTCAATCTTTTTGCTAGCCTACACTTGTACTAAGTAGAAATACTACTTGTGCATACAAAATCCTTAAACCCAGTTATGCCATATGAGTCCACCATACCTACCTATATGCGGTATTTTCGTGCCATTCTAAGTAAATTTGTATGTGCCAACTCTAATTTTTCAAAATGAATTTCCTTTTTGTGTGCCCGTACCACTCATGAAGCGGCGGGGGTGGCCAATATTTTTCATGCTAGATGTGTTATTCTCAAGATGAGTGTTTATTCACTTGTCATTGCACGAGAGTGTGGCGGTAATATGGATGCCAGTCCCAAAATGAAAAAGAAATTTACTTTATGTTGTCAAATAATAAATTCCTTGGAAAGTGTTGGTATGGATGGTACCCGTGGATACGGCTAGCCGTGGAGTGTGAAAGTATGGTGGAAAAAGGAATAAACTTTATTTTATGTTTGGGAACCGCCTATGATATATCTATCATGGAAAGTGTTGGGAATTACTCGGTCATTTTCATTGACGAGAAAAGCATGCCTCTCAAAATATTTTATCTCTCAATTTAAGCTTCGAGCTCCGGCACCTCTACAAATCCCTACTTCCCTTTGCGAAGGGCCTATCTATTTACTTTATGCAATTTTTATTTTTATTTGAGTATCCATCTTCTCTTATAAAGCACCAACTAGGGAGCACTATGATCATACTTGTGCATTGGATGTAGCTAATATTCGAGTGTGTTTCATGAATGGATCAATGATTGAGCATGATGGGCTAGGGATAACTTTCTTTAGTGTTGATATTTTGAAAGACATGGTTGCTTATTGATATGCTTGAGTATTGAAGTTATCATGTCAAATATAGACTATTGCTTTGAACCATCTAAAAGTCCAAATGGCCATGCTACAAAAGAAAAGAATATGTGATGAACATGTTAGGCAGCATTCCACATCAAAAAATATGTTTTTATCATTTACCTACTCGAGGACGAGCAGGAATTAAGCTTGGGGATGTTGATACGTCTCCAACGTATCTATAATTTTTTTATTGTTCCATGCTGTTATATTATCATTCTTGGATGTTTTACAATCATTTTATAGCAACTTTATACTCCCTCCGTCTAGGTGTGTAAGTCACTTTACGAAAACCAAATAATCCCAAAACACTTAGGCACGGTACATTAACTCCCTCCCTGTTTCTTGTTTCATGACATATCAACCAATAAGAGATGTGGGCCCTGCATGCTTTCAATGACTTGAGACTACCAAACATGACATGCAGTGATTAATTCATTGCATGCAATCCTATTAACTAGCAAAAAACATTAAGTTCTCTCGTTTTCCCCTCCGCCTTAGTCGCGATGCACAACCTAAGATGACTTATACACCTAGATGGAGGGAGTATCATTTTTTAGGGCCTAACCTATTGACATAGTGCCCAGTGCCAGCTGCTGTTTTTGCTTGTTTTTTTACTTCGCGGAATATCCCTATCAAACGGAGTCCAAACGCAGCGAAATTTTTTGGAGATTTTTTTTGGACCAGAAGACAACTTGGGGGCCAAGGAAGGACTAGAGGGGAGGCCCGTGGGGACCACAAGACACCAGGGCACGCCTAGGAGCCTAGGTGCGCCCTGGTGGGTTGTGGGGCCCACGGGGGTCTCCTGCACCGCCTCTTCGCCCTATAAATTCTCAAATATTCCAGAAACCCCAGGAGAGCAGACAAAACACAATTCCAGCTGCCGCAAGTTCCAGAACCACGAGATCCAATCTAACACCATCACGGAGGGGTTCATCATCCTCATTGGTCCTCTCTGATGATGGGTGAGTAGTTCACCATAGACCTATGGGTCCGTAGGCAGTAGCTAGATGGCTTCTTCTCTCTTTTTGCTTCTCAATACAATGGTCTCTTGGAGATTTATTTGATGTAAACCTTTTTGCGGTGTGTTTGTTGGGATCCGATGAACTTTGAGTTTATGATCAGATCTATATCCATGAATATTATTTGAGTTTTCTTTGATCTCTTATATGCATGATTATTTATAGCCTCGTATTTGTTCTTCGAATCTTTGGTTTAGTTAGGCCAACTAGATCGATTTTTCTTGCCATGGGAAGAGGTGCTTTGTGATGGGTTCGATCTTACGGTGTCCTCACCTAGTGACAGAAGGGGTAGCGAGGCACGTATGTATCATTGCTATTAAGGATAACAAGATGGGGTCTATTCCTACATGAATAGATCTTGTCTACATTATGTCATCATTCTTATTGCATTACTCCATTTCTCCATGAACTTAATACACTAGATGCATGCTGGATAGCGGTCAATGTGTGGAGTAATAGTAGTAGATGCAGGTAGGAGTCGGTCTCCTAATCTTGGACGTGATGCCTATATATTGGTCATTGCCTTGGATATCATCACAATTATTCGATCTTCTATCAATTGCCCAACAGTAATTTGTTACCCACCGTATGCTCTTTTCTCAAGAGAAGCGACTAGTGAAATCTACGGCCCTCGGGTCTATCTTTTATCATATTGCTTTCAGATCTATTTTTCACTGCATTTGTTTTCAGATCTATTCTTCCAAAACCCAAAAATACTTTGCTGCACTTTTTATTTGTATCTTTTATTTTGCGTTTTATTCAGATCTATTCATCCAACTACATACAAATCAATCTATCAGTACAGCAAGATGCTGCTAACGTGACACTACAATCAGAGACCCTTCGACGAAACTATGTGCGATGCATTAATCGCAAACGGTGATGTAAAAAAACCTTCAAAGAAGATGCAAAATGTTTGCGATGGCGGATACATCAAACACGGTTCAGATTTTAGTTGCGCATGCGATGCGGGGCATACGGTTCAGTTCAATGAACTGTTTGTGATGAGGCAAAAGAACAGAAACGGGCATCCAGATGAAGGTGTGTGCGATATACGGCATACAATTCACTCGGATTAACTGTTTGTGATTAGGCAACACAACTGAAACGGTCAGGTAGATCAAGGTGTCTGCGATTGAGGGCATACACTTCAGACGGATGAACTGTTTTCGATTAGGCAACACAACAGAAACGGTCAGCCAGATCAAGGTGTCTATGATTGACGGCATACACTTCACACGGATGAACTGTTTGTGATTAGCCACAACAAACAGAAACAGTTAGACAGATCAACGTGTGTGCGCTAGACGGGCACACATTCTAATTAAAAGAAGCATGCGCGATGGTAATAACGAGCGCGCACGGTTGATGGAACAACACGTGTGCTGACATCGCCTATTGCGGTGCACCCTATGGTGCAAACGCCACGTACGCGGCCGAGAACGCGTGCCCATGTTACGCCGTCCGGGAATAATGCCGCACTTAGAAATTATAGAACATTCAATAAATTTTGAGCCTGCGTCCCGTCACATTCCAAATTACTACCACGCTATATTTAATTACAAACCTGTTCACACCGATCAAAACCTAAATGATTTCCCACTTAGGAGCGTATTAGTACTCGGTTATAAATACTACCTACTCCAAGATGACTGCACATTCCTCCTCAACTCCTCATCCACAAAAACAAACAAGTCATTCATCGTCGTTCCCTTGCGTCTGCCATGGCCCGCATGAGTTATGGGTCGAGAGATTACTACCAGGAAGAGACGAGCATGGAAGCAAAAGCACGAGAGATGTCCCGCCTCGCCACAAAAGCAGCCGACATGTCCCACCGCGCGGCCGTAGCAGCACAGAGGTCCCGCCGCGCCGTCGAAGTAGCACAGAGGTCCCGCCGCGCCGTCGATGCAACAGACTGGTCCGACCACGCCGCGGAAGTAGCAGAGATGTTCCGCCGTGCCGCGAATGCAGCAGAGATGTCCTCCCGCGCCGTGGTGGCCTAGGAAAATGTCTCGCGGGCAGGCGAGGACTCTCACAGGCGCATGCGCGCTATGCTCGATGACCCGATGGGTCAGATCTCCGACTGGATGAAGCTGCAGAACGAGATGAATGCCTCGTTTGAAAATACTACCAGCATCATCCGGGGACTAGGGGAGGACAAGGCGAAGCTCCGCACCGAGCGCGACCTGCTGAGGGCGAAGATCGCTGGAAGGGCGAAGGAGCACAAGGAGACCACTGCCTTGTTGAAGATGACGGGCGTCATCGTCAAGAAACTTATGGACGAGAATGCCATGCTCCGCATCGAGCGCCAAAGGCTGGTGGAGGAATCCGTGGATGCTCTCAAGCAGCGTCTTCAGGACACGAAAGAGCTCATCGCCGCTCGCCGCGAGTAGTCTCTGCGGCCTGCAGCAACGCATCAAGAAAGTAGAGATCAACGAGCCAGATTGTTGTCTGCGTCTTCCTTCTTCTTTTGCCCTTGTGTATTTCGGGCGTTGCCGCATGTGGCTTTTTTAGTTATCTTCCTAAATATGTAAGACAATTATTATCCACTGTCATTGTCCTTATATTCATTAGTCTTGCTATAAGTCACAGTCGATGCTATATAGGTCCGTCGGATCTTACATCAAGATCCGTGCAAAACTTTCTTTTCATATTTTCTTTTTTCTCTCTTAAATCTCAGTCGAGTGGGACATAGCCACGCCATTAAACAGGGGCTCAAGCGCCATTAATGGAGACGTTGGGAGAGAGGTGGGCGGCGGATAGAGGTCAAAGGGATCTCCTCCCGATGAGCACGCGCAGGGTTCTGATCGCATGCTTCCCGTACTCAAATAGCTACCCTGCACGACACCTCCTAGCCAATAAAAAAAGGGGACGCGTGGCGGCACGTAAATGGTAAGTAGAACGCCCACGGTTTCAATAATACTTGTGTTTCTGATTGTAACGTGACAACACTTGTTCCAAAATGACTTTGTTGATTGTTAATGTGTGCGCCTTCACAAATCGGACAAAAAATTTACCACAGCATGTTGGTGCCATGTCATGACACCATGCCAAGTTTCATGATTTTCAGGCGAGTTTTGGATTTATGGGAATTTTTAAACCAAGTTTCTCGATGTTTCCGGCCGAGCCAAGACGCCCAGATGTTTGAATTCCATTCCCATTTCTTGCATGCGACCTAGAAATTCACCCAAGTACACATAAATGATTTTTCAACTAACTTTGGCGCACTGGAGCATGTGCTTGTAGTTCAAATTTGAATTATGTGCATTAAATGCCTAGAAATTCAATTAATGTATGAAAAAGGCCAAACGAACCCGAAATTTAGCACGAAACTCCTATTGGTCTAAGCTGCCTGTGTAAAAAAATCAAGGCGGGAGAAGGCAGTGTATGTCGTTTCGCACACGGAGGTGACACATTCCCTCTCGGAACCATGAGCCTTCTTGAGAGAAGCTCCGGTTTGCAAGAAGCTTATACCAAAGCGTGTCCCAATTCGGCCAAAAATTTACCATAGCATGTTGGTGCCATGTCATGACACCATGCCAAGTTTCATGATTTTCGTGCGTGTTTTGGATTTACAGGAATTAAAAAACCAAGTTTCTCAATATTTCCGGCCGAGCCACGACGCCCAGATGTTTGAATTTCATTCCCATTTCTTGCATGGGACCTAGAAATTCACCCAAGGACACACATGTGATTTTTCAACCAACTTTGGTGCACTGGAGCATGTGCTTGTAGTTCAAATTTGAATTATGCACATCAAATGCCCAGAAACTCAATTAATGTATAAAAAAGGCCAAACGAACCCAGAATAATTCCAAATTTTAACACGACACTCATATAGTTCTATGTTGCCTCTGTAAAAAATCAAGGGGGGAGGCAGCGTATATCGTTTCGCACACAAAGGTGACACGTTCCCTATCGGAAGCACGAGTCTTCTTGAGAGAAGCTCCGGTTTGCAATAAGCTTATACCAAAACTTGTCCCAATTCGGCCAATTTTTTTACCACAACATGTTGGTGCCATGAAATGACCCCATGCCAAGTTTCATGATTTTAGGCGAGTTTTGAATTTACAGGAATTTAAAAAACCAAGTTTCTCAATGTTACCGGCCAAGCCACGACGCCCAGATGTTTGAATTTCATTCCCATTTCTTGCATGGGACCTAGAAATTCACACAAGGACACACATGTGATTTTTCAACCAACCTTGGTGCACTAGAGCATGTGCTTATAGTTCAAATTTGAATTATTCACATTAAATGCCCAGAAACTCAATTAATGCATAAAAAGGGCCAAACGAACCCGGAATAATTCCAAATTTTAACACGACACTCATATAGTTCTATGTTTGCTCTGTAAAAAAATCAAGAGGGGGGCAACGTATGTCATTTCGCACACAAAGGTGTCATGCTCCCTCTCGAAACCACACGCCTTCTTGAGAGAACCTCCAATTTGCAAGAAGCTTAGACCAAAACTTGTCCCAAGTCAGCCAATTTTTTTACCACAGCATGTTGGTGCCATGAAATGACACCATGCCAAGTTTCATGATTTTCAGGCGAGTTTGAGATTTACAGGAATTTAAAAACCAAGTTTCTCAATGTTTCCGGCCGAGCCACGATGCCCAGATGTTTGAATTTCATTCCCATTCTTGCATGGGACCTATAAATTCACCCAAAGACACACATGTGATTTTTCAACAAACTTTGGTGCACTGGAGCATGTGCTTGTAGTTCAAATTTGAATTATGCACATTAAATGCCTAGAAACTCAATTAATGCATAAAAATGCCAAATGAACCCGGAATAATTCCAAATTTTAACACGACACTCATATAGTTGCATGTTAACTGTAGATAAATGTTCTAGTAATTCAAACACCATCTTTTCCCTCCGTAACACCATTTTGTCTTTCAAAACAGAATGAAAAAATCAGGTATACCACAAACTACTAGCAAGAATCGTGTGGGATGCGATATAAAATATCTTGGTGCACCGTCTTGTCTGGCTTACGCAGGAAGCTTCGTCGTCTATAGTCCACCGCCCGTGCTTGAACCACACTTGCGCGCCAGTTTCTCGCGGCACTGAGCAAAAAATTTCTGCCACCGCGGAAATATCTATCTCCCTGCCCCCCCCCCACCAAAAGCCACATTTCCACTGTTCCTCCTTGCTTTCCAAGTTCAAACCTTCACTGCTGCTTACTGGCAGCGCCGCCTCCTCGCCGGCGACCTTCTTCTTGCAGCGCCGCCTCCTCGTCGGCAACCCTTCTTATTGTAGCACCGCCTCCTCGCCGGTGACCCTTCTTCTTGCTGCACGGCCTCGTCATTATGGTCAGGTAATCCACACACCATCCTCCTCCTTCCCCGTCCCACATGCCTGACCGACAGCGCGACACCTTCCGCCGAAATCACTGGCCCAGTCCTCCAATTAAGCGTCGCCCACAGCCATTTTGCACGCAGTATAACATGGAGCTCAGTAGCATCTGGCAGCGGAGAAGCAAATCACGGCCGCATGCGTGGACGAGGTCACTATGGCTGCCATGCGTGCCAACCGCCAGATCTTGAGGAGCACCTCGTCTTCGAGGCCACCGTCGACACCGCCACGCGGTTGTCTACTTTAAAATACAGTTCGTGCTATTTTCTTGAGGCCACCGCCAGTGCCTTCTAGTGATTTGTCCTCTGTAATGTTAATATGCAATTTGATATTCTGAAATGTAATGTTCAGTTAACAGTTTGGTCCAACAATTGCTACATTTCGTAGTACTGTTCTCAAGCATTCTTGGTTTCGTTAACTGTCTTATCTTCTAGTATATGTTCTATTCTGCAATGTCGTGCTCAGTTAAGTGTTTTGGTTCATTTGGTCTGCTGTCCAGTTAACTGTTTGGTTCAATTCTGCAATTTGATTTTCATTTGTTGTGGGTACAATTTTGTATTGTTATGCATGTGAGAAATAAATCGAATTTGGTTGTACTCAATACATATTCTACTGATAGTATGGCAACTCTCAGTTAACCTGATCAAGATCTTCCTTATATGTGTTGCAGGGAAACAATGGGAGACACTGCAGTTTACCATCGAGGTTTGCTCATGCATGGTCCTTTCGCTAATAGCACATTATTGTGCAGTTGCAGGAATCATTCTAATATTTAGGTTTCTTACAATTTGGTCTTGCACATGTAGGTCCTGCTGTCAGAGGCTTAGACCCACTGTTCGACCCATTTTGCATATGGGGAAATGAGATGTCCATGAATATCAGTCAAGTCAAGAAACTCAGGAAGATTGTTAGGATAAAGAAACTTGCGACGAATAACAGCAAGATCTTTGTTTGCACAATGAAGAAGACATCAGTCAACTATAGGATGGTACTAACTCTTTTACCTAGTTTTTACCCCTTGCGCTATTTCAAAATTTATAACAACGATTTATGCATATCTTTGTTTTCAGTACTTTTCAAAGCAGTTCACCGATGATTACCTTTCAAACCACCTGCATGGTCAAGAGGTGAGGAAGGTATTCATTCAATACCCATGGTACAATATTGAAGTCTTCCTAAAGAGGACGAAGGTTGGGCGTGTAATTATCCATAGCCACTGGCCTAAAGTTGCAAGGACATTCAACATCACTGAAGGCTCAATATTTGCCTTCCGCTTCCGTAGTTTCCCAGATGAGATTCATCTGTCTATTTACCATGTATGATGCTACTTTTCCAAAGGTTTTCGATGTTGCATGTGAAACTTGGTGTTGTTGTGTAATGGCGTAGCTTGCTATATCCCTCTTTGGTGTAACTGAGTGCTGAAGCTATCTGATGTAATTTGATTATGAAATCCTGGTTGCCATTATACGGATATGAAATATCTGGTGTGTGTTATAAGAAATGTCAATTTGATTACTACATGGATTATCAATAATAGGCTAATTACCCTGCTTATTGGGGTTTTCTATTGCCGACGGTTACTCAGACAACACCGTGGGCGATGAACTCAAACAACCCACATGGTTTCTAGAAAGTAGGCGTGTCGGATCAACTAACAATCACACACGGCTTCCGGCAGAGAACTGTTTGCATTAGGCCACCTTGCACAAACGTTTCCACACACAAAATGTGGGATGTACATACGAACGGAAACGATTGGGCTTCAATGCCTCGCCCGATCGCACACGAGCTCATTTTGCCCCCTCCTGTGTGGCCGGAGGGCCTATCCCCGACGGTTTCTGGGTCGTGTGGGAAGGACCCCCTATCGCACACACTCATTAGGCGACGGTTTAAAACTCCGTCACGGAAAGGGGGTGTAACACCCCTGTGTAATAAGCATTGTGTTCTTCTGTTAAACATGCCAGGTCATCAACATTTGCCATGCTTGATCACAGTGGTAAAACAAATCAATTCAAATTTCTCTTTGAAAACAATTCAAATTCTAAGTGCAAAATAAAGTTGCCCAAAAGTTGCGGGAAAAATGTTCATCATCTAGCAAATATTCCAAAACAAATGTTGTTAAGGAAAACAACATCACCATCAACTCATATTTGGGTTAGTGCATTTAAAACAGTGCAAAAACAGCACTTTAAATGCCTTTTCATTTTTGAAAAATCCAAATGAATTCCAAAATTGTCCAAACTTTATGTGGCAGAGCAAAATATTCTAAAGTATTTGAATTGGCCAGGCCCACCTTTTTACTAAGTCATTTGGTGGCTTAAAATTAAATGCAAAAGGCTACAGTTAAATGAAAACAGAAAAGAATTAAAGAAAAGAAAAAGCCTGCAGCTACTGGGCCTGAGTCACCCGGCCCAACTCCCCCTTCCCCTTCATACTGCACACACGCGCGCGCACTGTCGTCTCCACCGCAGCCGCCGCGCCTGGCCCCCCTCGTCCCTGCTCGACAGCGGCCACCCGCGCTCGTCGTGGAGGGGATAAGGCCGAGGCCTCCTCTTTTCCCCTTGGCCACTTCTCCTTTCTGTCCCTCGCTCCCCCTCCGCCTCAGATCCGCCGGCCCACCCTCACCCGAGCGCGTTCGTCGTTGTTGCCGCATCGTCTACGTGGCCGGCGAGCTCCTCCCGATGCCTTGCCGCGTCCACCCGCTCCGCCTCCCTCGACTGCACCTCCCCGACGAGCCACAGGACAGCAGGCGCCCCCGAGCGCCGCCCCGACCTCTTCTTCTTCCTTGGCACCAACGAGCTCCACCGCGGTCGATCTGCCTCATCCTGCGCTCCCGGCTTTCAACAGGCCCCCTTGTGCCTGCGCGGTGAGCTCCCTGCATCCTTTCCCCTTCCCCTGATCTCCGGTTCTCCCCTAGCTAGCCCCGCCGCCGCGTCCGAAAACTCACCGCCGCCGTACGCCTCGCCACCGCAGTCACGACGAGCAAAGCTCGCGTCCGAGCACTCCAACGTGCTCCTGGTTCTCCCAGGAAGCCGTCGAGCCCCTCAGCGCCGCTAGCCGTGCGCCCTAGCCCCGGCTCCGTCCTTGCCCGATTCCGGCCATCCGCCGCGGTCATCGCCGCTGTCGTTCTAGACCTCCCCTACCGCTGCCATCTGCCTAGTCGGATGCGCGGCTCGGCGCTCGTTCGAACAAGACTACGCGCGGGCTGAACGGCCCCCTTTGGGCGATTTCTGGCCAACTCCGGCGATGAACCGCCGCGGGAGTGGCTCGCCGGAGCTCTCTCCGGTGGCCGCCTACGTGGCACACCCTGGGGCCACCCCACTGGGTCGCTGACCAGTGGGCCCAGGGGAACCTGTTGACCAGTTGACTTGGTCAACTGTGCTGACATGTGGGTCCCACCCCTCTCTAATTAACCTGATGATTAATTAAGTTAATTTAATTAATTTGTTAACTAAACACCCTATGACATGTGGGGCCCCCTCTATTTAATTAGTTTAGTTTAAATTTACACAGTGGATTAAGACTGAGTCTATGACAGTGGGGTCCCACAAGTCAGGTTGACCAGTCAACTGGTCTGTTGACTGCTAATGTCAGAGTGATGTCATGCTGGCATCATCAATTACTATTTTGGATAATGTTGATTTTAATTAATTAAAATAATTCCAGAAATAGTTTAAAACTTCAGAAAATCGTAGAAAAATAACCGTAGCTCGGATCAAAAAACTTTATACATGAAAGTTGCTCAGAACAACGAGACGAATCCAACCGTGCCATTTGTTTCCGTGTCGGGACCCTCTACGGAGGTGAACCCGCAACTTTTAGCCTGTTTTTGGTAGATGAATAGTGCATATACACTGGTTAAAAATTCCAACTTAAATCCTAAAATAACTAAAAGGGTTTAGACATGCTTTTAGGCAACCCTGAACTGCACGTTAGCATAGCATGCTCTGTGTTGCATATGTTTGCTGTGTATTTATTTGTTTCCTCCCCCTCTTCTCTCTCGGTAGACCCCGGTACTGACGCAGTCCCCGAGACCGACACAGCTCCGGAGATCAACGACCCCGTTGACGACCTTGCCTTTGTCGCCGAGCAACCAGGCAAGCACCCCCCTTTTGAACATGCCTATATCGCCTATTCTTTCTCCCTCCTGCTTGCATTAGATTTGCTACTGCTTTGAGTTATCCTATTCTGATGTATAGCCTATTTATTGTAACCTATTATTGATACCTTATCTGCTTATCCTAAACTGCTTAGTATAGGCTGGATTTAGACCCACCAGAGACCCCCACTTTGTCCCAAGTCGCCCCCGCTGGATTATCAGATGACTCGATCAACGTGATCGACGACCAGGCCCCGGCACCGCACATCACCCCCTTAGTTGTACGACACTGCAGCGTTACTATCGAGTGCCGAGGGTGATGCCTCATTTAGCACTTCTGATGTTAACTATGTAGAGTAGCTATTCAGTCGTGGTCCTCGAGGGTGATTCCTCCTTCACCACTCCCGATAACGACGCCGTCGTACAACACCTCAAGTGTGAACCTCGAGGGTGATTCCTCCTAAGTTCACCTTGACGACTACATTAGGTGGAATCCATCGAGGGTGATTCCTCAGGTTTCCCCCTGGTGTTTGGACACACGGTTACTTTGACTTAACACAGAACCATGATGACATCGGGTCGGCCCTGAGGGGTACCCGAGAGTGATGAGAAGTCGGGTTGACCTGGAGGGTACCCGAGAGATAAATACGAGGCGTGGCCGGGCATTCTTAGCCCTTGCCGCAAGTCCTCGAGACGGGGCAACGGGGTCACATCGATCATGAGTCTCTGCTCGTTACCGCACTATCAAAAACACTAACGATTTGGATATTCGATCTGAGTGGGCCTTTGGCCCGATAGCACTAACCATCACGCGGGAATAAATATGGGTACTCTGCGTCATATGCATCAGCCGAAAGCTCCGTTAAACGTCCAGTTCAGCATTGCGGCACGGCCTGGTCGGCACCCCAGCGGAGGTGGCCTGGATCGCCCTGCACGTAACGACCTGGAGTGCACAGGGCGATGGCCCAAGACCCCTGAGCGCTTAGGATGTAGACCGGCGGGGACCTCTCTGCTGAGCTCTAGGTAGGGCTGCGGTGTGTCGTTTGGCCGAGGCCGGGCATGACCCAGAAAGTGTGTCCGGCCAGAGTTAAGCGAGCGTGGTGGGTAAGTTGGTGCACCCCTGCAGGGAAGAACTAATCTATGCATAGCCGGATCCTCGGTAACGGACGCTCGGAGTTGTATCCTGATCGATACAACTAGAACATAATGTTGAGATGAGAGTTGAATAGTATGGCTCTGGGATTACTTTCTCGCAGGGAGTCGAGAAAGGATCTCTGGGTGAGGTTGAGGCTTATTAATACTACTACTATATATGGTGCTGATCTACACTCTTCTAATGCTGCAAGACCGCTGAAGATGCTAGTCTTCGATAGGACTAGGCCTTCTCTCTATTCTGGCATTGCTGCAGCCAGTCCACATATACAGCCTTCCTTTGATAATGTTGCATATGTAGTGTAGATCCTTGCTTGCTGAGTACTTCGGATGAGTACTCACGGTTGCTTTGCTTCCTCTTTTTCCCCATATTCGTTTGATGCAACCAGATGACGGAGCCCCTGAGACAGCTGCCCCCGTCGACGACTGCTACTACTACCCCGAGGGCGGTTACTACTACGAGTTGGCTGACGACCAGGAGTAGGTTCGGAGGGTCCCAGGCAGGAGGCCTGCGCCTTTTTGATCGTAGTGTTTTCTTTTGCCTCGCCTTTTAAAGGCCTATTTGTTTTATCTTTTATATCTGTATTCAGATATCTGATGCTTCCGCTGACGCTTGTATGCGAGCTTATGTATTCGAGCCCTCGAGGCCCCTGGCTTGTAATATAAAGCTTGTATGACTTTATTTATGTTTTAGAGTTGTGTTGTGATATCTTCAAGTGAGTCCTTAGGCTTGATCGTGTGCATTTGCGTGTATGGTTAGTGCACGATTAAGCCGGGGGCGCCACAGGGGGTAAAAATCGTTTGTATAGCACGTCTCTGTACCAGTGTATTTTTTTACCGAGGAGGGATTGACAACCCCTCTTACGCATTGGGTTGCGAGGATTTGTTCTTTGTGTGCAGGTATCATTTACATAGTGTTGCTTGGTTCTCCTACTGGATTGATACCTTGGTTTCATAACTGATGGAAATACCTACCGTAGTTGTACTGCATCATCCCTTCCTCTTTGGGGAAATACCGACGCAGTTTCAAGCCGCATCAGTATTTTATATCATTTTTTAGGACTAACATATTAACGTAGTGCCCAGTGCCAGTTACAGTTTTTTCCCTTGTTTTTGTCTTTTACAGAAAATCAATACTAAACTGAGTCCAAATGGAACGAAACCTTTTGAGGATTTTTCTTGGACCAGAAGACAACCACGAAGCTTCGGGAAGGGGTGCGCCCCTAGGCTTGTGGCTCCCTCATGGGTCTTTTGGCCTCGGGAGGGTGCGCCCCTAGGCTTGTGGCTCCCTCATGGGTCTTTTGGCCTCTTCCCGAAGCTTCGTGGTTGTCCAGGGGGCGCCCCTAGGCTTGTGGGCCCCCGTGGCTCTCCTAACCCTAATCTCTGCTCTATAAATACCCAAATATTCCCCTTACATCAGAGGGCACACCAAAAATACTTTTCCGCCGCCGCAAGCTTCTATTCTCGTGAGATCCCATCTTGGGGCCTTTTCCAGCACTCTGCCAGAAGGGGATTCGATCACGGAGGGCCTCTACATCAACCTTGCTGCCTTCCGATGATGTGTGAGTAGTTTACCACAGACCTACGGGTCCATAGCTAGTAGCTAGATGGCTTCTTCTCTCTCTTTGATCTTCAATACAATGTTCTCCTCGATGTTCTTGGAGATCTATTCGATGTAATCTTGTTTTGCGGTGTGTTTGTTGAGAACCAATGAATTGTGGATTTATGATCAGATTATTTATGAATATTATTTGAGTCTTCTCTGAACTCTTTTATGCATGATTATGATAGCTTTCTATTTCTCTCCGATCTATTGATTTGGTTTGGCCAACTAGATTGGTTTTTCTTGCAATGGGAGAGGTGCTTTGTGATGGGTTCAATCTTGCGTTGTCCTCACCCAGTGACAGTAGGGGTAGCGAGGCACGTATTTGTATTGTTGCCATTAAGGATAAAAAGATGGGGGTTTTACCATATTGATTGGATCTATCCCTCTACATCATGTCCTCTTGCTTAAGGCGTTACTCCGTTCTTGTTAACTTAATACACTAGATGCATGCTGGATAGCGGGTGATGTGTGGAGTAATAGTAGTAGATGCAAACAGGAGTCGGTCTACAAGAAAAACTACGTGTAGAGACATTCATTTTCATGGCTAGAGACGTGTTATTTCATCTCTAGGAAAAAATAGAGTCGATTTAGTAAAGCGTCTTTTGGAGCGTCTCCTCGCGGACCGCCTCAAAATAGCGTGTCTACATGGTATGAGACGCTATATTGGGACATTCTAAATCATCTCTACAAAAGTAGAGACGTTTTATTACACGCTTGTATCGCGGCTCTGCTCATGTGGGCCCATTCCTTATAGACGCTATGTTGAGGCAACATATCCAGTCTATAAATATGAATAAGCTTCTTTGTGGCTATGGAGTATTTTACTTTAACCGTTATTTGATTACTATTTTTACTCTGTATTCCTCATTTCAAATTGAGTTAATTTATTATGATAGGGATGCATGTGTAGATGATCAAATATCACTATATAAAGGCATCAATCCACATCACCAATTGCATTCGCAATAAATCCATTCTCACAATTAGCATCCTTTGTAACAAATCTAGGAACAAATACATCTACTAAAAGTGTATGGAGTTCACAACTGAATCAAATCAGAAATTATGTACATAATTAACAGAAGATACTACAAACTAGAACTAAGCTTTCCATATATTATACATAATATCAATTCATTTAAAGGTTGATTCTTGTGTAGTTGCTCCTTGCTCCTGCAATGCTTTCCAATTCTAAAATCTCAGCTACCCTGGAAGAAAAAATTAAAAGAGAGAAGTTTAGAACATAAGCTTTTGGATTAGTGCAAGATGAGATGTTCTTTTGATGAAACTGTGAGAGATGTACCGTACAAATGTCTTGAGGTTGTCTTGGAGCACCAATGTCTATTGTGTTGGAGTGGTCGGCTTTGGCTTTTTGACCTACTAATGTATTTTCTTGATGTGCTTAGTGATGCGGGAAGTTATACACTTGGTTCAGGACCACCTTACTTGGTCGCATTGCTATTTCCAGCATGAGCATTTTCCGATTCTTGACCACCATGTGCTTTCTGCATTTGAGGTTCAGTGCAACTGTAAGTAAACTTATACAAAAATTAGGCATTGTATGGCAATGAAGAAATTTATGCACACAGACACAAACCCATTCCTTGTTAGTGAACAGTTGGTTCAGTAAGTTGATTCTTCAGGGCGTTGATTGGCTTTATCAAACTTTTCAATACGTGCTTTCGCCAGTTTAGTTTCAGTTGTAAGTAAACATAAACAAATCATAGTCATTATTTGGTATTTCAAAATAATTTATAAATGAGAGTTATGAGATTTATTGTCACCTTCTCTTTGATATGATAGATTTCGGCAAGGTTAGCGATCAAAATCTGATAATATGCATGTCAAATAAAGATGCAGTAATTAATCAAATGATGCACAACAAATTTGTTCAAAGTGGTAGAAGATGCATATGGCAATCAAACTATATGAGGACAGATAAGATCTATAGAAATGTTTGACTCGATTTATTGGTGGACTGCTTATGTTAGGCTGGAGCTTGCCTTAATTTGAAACATACTATGATCATTAAATAAGAAGCATTCTTGGATGTCACAACATGTACCACACACGCTTTGAAGAGAACAACGCAAGTTGAATAACAAAATTTAGTCAAACTTCAATAGTTCCACAACACCATAAATTTCACCAGACTTAAGTTGAACATCACAAGAGGCACAAAATGAATATTTCACACCCTAAGCTATATACCATGTTATAAAATATGCATTGAAAATACATTAGTAGGCGGTACTAGAACATCAAGAAAAATTCTCTACGAGTCAATCAGATATAAGAGAACATTGAATTTGCTCTCCGATAGAAGGCAGTTAGCTATCACCTGAGCTCACTAGTGAAATCAATCATATGGGCCATTAGCAATTTCATTTCTATCTTGCTGGTAAATGTACTCAACTGTTGAATAAATATGTTAATGAAAACTAAAGCCGCTGATGGATACATAAAAACCCGCCAAGGATTTTAGAATGATTCGGGGACAACGACTCTCAAATCAGAAAGCCACAGATTAAAAGGGGAAATCAGTAGAGAAAATTTAAGTGGTTCTCGAGTAAGAAAAAAATCTCATCTGTTTTGCCGACTTGCATTGCACATAAAGTTATGCCCAAAATGTTATTCTTGACCTGGGAATAATGTAGTGTTGTAGTATATTGCCAATAAATCATGCTCAATTGTACTTGAAGCCAATATACTGCACAAGACCCATGTCATCAGAACTAAGTTCTGAATGAACTGTACTACATAGTCATCAAGCTGTAGCATTTTCTCAGTATGTTAGCAATTCAGCACATCAGGTATTTATGTGTTTGAACATCATGTGAAATTAAACCGGAATTCCTTCCATCTATGAAATGGAACACAACGTAATGGAGAGATCAAGAATAAAAATGACTTACCATGTTATATTGGAGGTGCAAATCATGAACTTTTTGCACATGCAGGCAGGAGCTGGACTTCCAAATCTGTGTCGTACCCACAAACCTGCACGCAATACCTGATAAACCTTCTGTTTAGATTAAGAATTAGTTAGGTATACAATTTTCTATACTGTATGCACCCACCATTAGATCTGAATTTCAAAGAAATTAATAATAGTTCATCTACTTGTAGAACTAAAACTTGCTGCAACGACATATCACAATGAAGAATTAAAAGAACCCCCTTCCTCATGTTTTTTTTCTTACAGCGGTAAAAAATAACAGTCTAGGAAACAAAAACTGCCCTCTAAGCTAGTAATCATTATGAACTTATGATGTGTGTGCTAATCACAAAGCACGCACTCAGACAGAGTGAGAAGAGAGCAAAATTACACAAACCAGCAAAGAGATAAAACAGAGATGCGACGTGTACCTAGGCAAGAGAAGCCGCCACTGTGGTTGCACGGGTGTCCACCACCATGCCGTCAAGTGGCAGCGACCAAGGCGAACAGAGTGACATGGGTCGGTCATCCAATAGGTGGGGGTTATATACTCCTAAAATAGTGGGGCAGAAGATTCGGGAAGAGGCGTTTGAAGCTGTTGCCATAAAAATCAGAATGAACCTCCTAACCCACCATAATCGCAAGATGAACGCGTGAATCATACCCCTGCTCCTCCCAAAATTACATGCGTCATCACCCAAAAACCCACCGAGAGGCGAAAAAGAACTCCAAAAATAAGGAGAAAATTGATTCCTAGGGGAGATCCAATCTTATTATCTCTTGTCTGCATTTCTGCACAACACAAAAACAAGGAGTACACAATAATTACTAGCAGTAACTAATATACAACCGAATAATAAGTTAACAAAAGTGAACAACTTCCCTCCCATTGGCATGAACATTACCACTTACAAGATGACAAGTTCATAGTTCAGTACTAGTTAAAGGTTAGTAACAAACAGCCTAACAGGCCAGCACCGTTTGACACATAAAAAATCAATCGATTGTGGACTGGGATGATCTGAACATGAACGCACAAAAAAAAGTTGACTATGTAGCACTAGCAGACAAAGGTCACACGCTGCTAATTTGATTCATTGATGGTAAAAACTGCAGAGGATATGGGATTCAAGGGATCACCTGCTTGACGGGTCGGAGGCTGAAGATGCTTGCGGGGCGGTGTAGCGACGGAACACGCGACAGATCTTCGGGTGGCGGATTACACCAACGTGGATGCGGCCAGGTGACGGTGAGGATAACGTCGGGAGGAGCGCGGCATTGCGACGGTGAGGACGACGGACGCCGACGGGCTCCAACTACCGAGGTTGCCGATGGGCGGAATTAGCGGCGGAGGGCGGCGCTTCGGGGTAGGGCTGCTGCTGCAAGGGGAGGGGGAATGGGCGGTGCGCGAGGTGGGCATGACGCCGGCGTAGATTGGAATCTGGAGACCGGAGGTTGGGAGATGGGGGCGTGGGGAATTATACGGAGAAAAAAAATCGAGAGACGCGGGAACGCTTTTTTTAGGGGGCGCGGGAAGGCTTAGGCGGTAAAGAAAATAATTTGCAGCGCCAAATTTCGTTAAGCGAAAATAGTTTTCCCAAATTTGGTTAAGCGAAAAAAATCCAGAGAAAATGGATATTTCACATATATGCATATACACATCCAATGTAATATTCACATTATTTAATAAAAAAATATAATGCACATGCATTGATAGATCAAACGGGCGGAGTGAGACTCAAAATAATAAGGGTGGCATCTGCAAACTGTGAGTGTGACACGGCAACAACCCAAGTAGTACATCATGGTGACTCCTCTGCATGTTGGTATTACTAGCAAACATGCCCGTGCATTGCATTAGAAGAAAAAAAATCACCCCTCATACACACACTTGATGGCATCAACAAATCCATTGAAATCTTTCACGGTGGCACACAACAAACAACATGATAAGTGGTGTTGCACGAAAAGTAAAGGTGGGGGTGATTTTTTTAGTGTACTCAAGGTGTTTCCAAAATCTTTACGGGGACAATTTCAAACAATATGGGAATCAATATTAAACCACTTGTTTACATAAATGGGAGAATAAACATATATAATAGGCAGCCTAAATGTAATTTTAGAAATGATTTACATGCAATGTAATAGCATATTAGAAACCTACTTTTTTTCTAATGGTTTTTATAACACATTAGATTTAGAGTTGAGGTTTGAAAGATTTGAATATTTTAAAAAGCATTTGAATCTACCCGGAAAAAAGTTAAACAGAGAGTTATTGGGCTCAATGCAGCCCATCAGATATGGATTCGTAGAGAAAAGGGAGTAAAGGAAAAAAAGGTAAGGTGGCTGGGATTGAACCCAGCTCTCTCGTGTGGGAGAGAGCAACACTAGCCACTGGGGAGCCGAAGCGCTTGTGATTCCATATGGGATTCCTATATACGAACCAAAGGTGAAGGCCAATGTTTCGAACCGAAACGTTTTTCATTTTCACTTATATGTGGCATTGGGTGTAATACGTGGCAACTTCAAGGGGAATTCTCTAACATACCGCCAGAAGCAATAGCCCATTTATTATCAGGTATAGATATAGAGGTATAGATATAGAATAGCAAAAGAGCCCGTGTGTTGCAACGAAAGAAAAAATTATAATCTCCAATAGCCATGATTACATTTTGCTGCATCACCGAGATATACTATCACTCTCAATTTCTTAAAATCATGAACATTTTTTTAAACTTGTGAACATATTTGAAAACATGAACATTTTTCAAATTCATGAACACTTTTACAAATTTTCAAACATTTTCTAAAATCAAGAACAATTTTCGAATCCATGAACATTTTATACTCTTTGCAAACATCTTTTTAAAATTTTGAACATTTTTTAACAATTTTCTTGGATTGGCGAACATTTCAAGAATGGACGGACATTATTTTGAAAATTGGTGGAACAACTTTAAAATTCACGAACATTGTTTTTCTATAACAAACATTTTTTGAAATGCATGATCATTTTTTGAATCAGTGAACATTTTGTGAATGAATAAACTATTTTATATAACACGAAAAGTTTTTGAATTTTTAGCATATTTTTTCATTCATGAACATTTTTTGAATTGGCAAAATTTTGTTCAATTTTATTAAAAAAATTAATACACAAACTCTCTAAAAAACCACGAACATTTTTCTATTTCCCGAACATTTGGTTTCAAATTTTAGAACATTTTTTGAATAAGCAAACATTTATAAAATCACAAACTATTTTTGAATTCACAAAAAATTTATGATTTATTAAATATTTTATTACAAAATTCTCATTTTAAAAAATTTTGGAACTTTTTGAAGTCCCTAATTATTAAAAGTTGAGAAAAACGAAAACAGAAAAGAAAAATGAAAATGAAAATAAAAAACGAAATTTAAATAACAGGCCGCCCGGACATGGGCCGACCCAAACGGGCGCGCCGCGTCTTCTCCCAGCGCGGAAAGCACAATATAGGAGCTCTCTACTGCATGGGCCAGCCCAGGCGGGGGATTTCCCTGTGTGAAACATTTTTTATCACTTATAGGTGGCATTGGAGGGTAATATTTTACAATTTTGGAGTCAATTTCTGTGCCGTGCCGTAGGAAAGCAATAACCCGTTTATTATTTGGTATAGATAGCTGTGGTCTATAGTTGGTTTGTTGGTACAACGTCGGGGTGACAAACGCAGTTTCTCAGGGAGAAATGGAAATGTTGGTCGTAGATTAAAAATTAGTAGACAAATTAGGACAAAAGAAAAGCTAACAAGGGTCTATGTCATGTAGCCATTGACACCGTGGTACACGACGTGTTGAGATGGGAACGGTCGTGGAAACCTTATCTCTTCAGGACAGTGCGGCCACCATCAACGTGCCACTGCAAAATTCTAACCCTCACCTATATACGAGACGGAACTAAGGCACTAAGACCTCCCTCCTCCCAATAACATTGGAAAGGCAGAGGTACCTGGGTGCTGGCCAGTGGGGAATAATGGCACGAGCTTATCGCCTCACGTAATTACTCAATCGCACGTATGAATTTTAGCATGGTTGATTTTAATAGCAATAAAAGGTGTAAAATTTTGTGATTATTTAAAGTTTTCTCAACTCCACAAATAGATCTCCATACTAAAACGTCTCAAAAATCGTCTCTACGGTAATTAAAAATACATATTTCTTTTCTAAATGACTAGTTATGGGAAAAAAATTGTGGCGTTTTGTAAACATCTTAGGAAGCGTCTCTAGCCTCCTAGTGTCCATGAGCTTAGAGACCAATACAAAGAGCGTCCCATAAAAAGCGACTATACGTGACTATTTTGTTATAGTATCACGGACGTGATGCCTATATTCATGATCATTTCCTTAGATATCGGCATAACTTTCGGTAATCCAATTCGGTGCCCAGGCTCATCTGCTCCCGCTCAGAAAAAAATTCAAAACAAATACTAGAAAAATTCAAAAAAATCTAATTTTTTTATGTGGTAGATAATTTGATGCGTAAGGTCCGCTTCAAATTTCAACTCATTTGGACATTTGAGCAGCTCTCGGCAAAAAAGACAAATCGAATCAAAACAGCGCATGAATAGTAAACTTTTTTACAGACCCTGAATTTGTCTTTTTTTCCGAGAGCTGCTCAGATTTCCAAATGAGTTGAAATTTGGAGTGAACCTCACGCATCAAATTATCTACCAAATAGTTTTGATTTTTTTTCTGAACGGGGGTGCAGATGAGCCCGGGAGCAGAAACTCCGCTTCCCATAACTTTGCGCTTTTCTATCAATTGCTCAACAGTAATTTGTTCACCCACCGTATGTGTTCTTTCAAGAGAGAAGTCTCTAGTGGAAATTATGGCCCTCGGGTCTATTTCTCATCATATATTTTCAGATCTATAAAATCAAAAACCCTAAAATACCTTGCTGTAATTTATTTATATTTACTTTATTTTGCCTTTTACTTATATTTTATATCTATCTCTATTAGATCTCACTCTTGCTAGTGACCGTGAAGGGATTGACAACCCCTTTTTCGCGTTGTGTGTAAATATTTGTTAGTTTGTGCAGGTGCAACTATTGGGGACTTACTTGTACCTCCTACTGGATTAATACCTTGGTTCTTAACTGAGGGAAATACTTATCACTACTTTGCTGCATCACCCTCTCCTCTTCAAGGGAAAAATCAACGCAAGCTCAAGAAGTAGCAGGGGCTGCCAGGTGCCCACGAGACATCAGGGCACGCCAGGCTCCCAGGCGTGCCCTGGTCGGTGGTGGGCAGCCCGGCCCACCTCCGGTGCCCATCTTCTGGTATATGAGGTCTTTTGACCTAGAAAAAAAATAAGGAGAGGACTTTCGGGACGGAGCGCCACCGTCCCGAGGCGGAACTTGGTCAGGAGCAATTTTGCCCTCCGGCGGAGCGATTCCGCTGGGGGAACTTCCCTCCCCGAGCGGGAAATCGAAGCCATAGTCATCACCAACAACCCTCTCATCTTTGGGAGGCCAATCTCCATCAACATCTTCAACAACACCATCTCATCTCAAACCCTAGTTCATCTCTTGTGTTCAATCTTTGTACCGGAACCTCAGAATGGTACCTGTGGGTGACTAGAAGTGTTGATTACATCTTATAGTTGATTGTTATATGGTTTATTTGGTGGAAGATTATATGTTCAGATCCATTATGCTATTTAATACCCCTCTGATCTTGAGCATGGATATTATTTGTGAGTAGTTACCTTTGTTCTTGAGAAGTCACATTGGAAGTAATCATGTGAATTTGATATGTGTTCGATATTTTGATGATATGTATGTTGTGATTCCCTTAGTGGTGTTATGTGAACATCGACTACATGACACTTCACCATCTTTGGGCCTAAGGGAATGCATTGTGGAGTAGTTATTAGATGATGGGTTGCTAAAGTGACAGAATCTTAAACCCTAGTTTATGCATTATTTCATAAGGGACTGATTTGGATCCATATGTTTAATGCCATGGTTAGATTTTATCTTAATACTTCTTTCATAGTCACGGATGCTTGCGAGGGGGTTAATCATAAGTGGGAGGCTTTTTCAAGTAAGAAGAGCACCCAAGCACCGGTCCACCCACATATCAAATTATCAAAGTAGCGAACGCGAATCAAAAAAACATGACGAAAGTGACTAGATGAAATTCCCGTGCGCCCTCAAGAACGCTTTGCTTATTATAAGAGACTGTTCTAGCCTGTCCTTTGCTACAAGAAGGATTGGACTACCTTGCTACACTTTATTTACTGTTACCATTACTTGTCCGTTACAAATTATCTTGCTATCAAATTACCTGTTACCTACAATTTCAATGCTTGCAGAAATTACCTTGCTGAAAACCACTTGTCATTTCCTTCTGCTCCTCGTTGGGTTCGACACTCTTATCGAAAGGACTACAATTGATCCTCTATACTTTTGAGTCATCAAGACTCTTTTTTGGCACCGTTGCCGGGGAGTGAAGCGCTCTTGGTAAGTGGAAATCGATAAGGAAAAATTTATATTAGGTGCTGAAATTTATTGTCACTTGTTACTATGGAAAACAATCCTTTGAGGGGTTTGTTCGGGGTATCTTCACCTCAACCGGAAACACAAAGAGTTGCCCCTCAACCTACTGCACCTACTGAAAATATTGGTTATGAAATTCCTTCAGGTATGATAGAGCAACTGCTAGCTAATCCTTATGTAGGAGACGGAACTAAGCATCCCGATATGCATTTGATACATGTGGATGAAATTTGTGGATTGTTTAAGCTTGTAGGTTTACCCGGAGATGAAGTTAAGAAGAAGTTTTTCCCTTTATCTTTGAAGGGAAAAGCATTGACATGGTATAGGGTACGCGTTGATATGGGATCTTGGAACTGGAATTGATTGAAATTGGAATTTCACCAAAAAAGTTATCCTATGCATCTAGTTCATCGTGATCGGAATTATATATATAATTTTTGGCCTCGTGAAGGAGAAAATATCGCTCTAGCTTGGGGGAGGCTTAAGCCAATGGTATATTCATGCCCCAATCATGAGCTCTCAAGAGAAATTATTATTTAGAATTTTTATGCTCGGCTTTCTCGTGATGATCAATCCATGCTCGATACTTCTTGTACTGGTTCTTTTATGAAGAAGACTATTGAATTCAGGTGGGATCTTTTAGAAAGAATTAAACACAACTCTGAAGATTGGGAACTCGACGAAGGTAAAGAGTCAGGTATTAAGCTTGGGTTTGATTGTGTTAAATCTTTTATGAATACCGATGCTTGTCACAAGTTTAACCCTAAATATGGACTTGACTCTGAGATAGTAGCCCCTTTTTGTGAATCATTTGCTACTCATGTTGATCTCCCTAAGGAGAAGTGGTTTAAATATCATCCCCCTATTAAAGAAGAAATTAAAGATCTGGTTATAGCTAAAGATGAAACTATTATTTACAATGTTGATCCAGTTGTGCATACTGCTTATATTAAAAAAACCACCTTTCCCTGTTAGGATAAAGGAACATTCTAAGGTATCAATAGTGGTTTGCAAAAGTAATATTAAAGCACCTAAACCCTCTGAACAAATTAAAGTAGAACCTAGTGTTGCTATGGTTAAAGATCTCTTGCTCAAAAATATTGATGGGCATGTTATTTATTTCTGTGATGAAGCTGCTAGAATTGCCTAACCCGATGAAAAAGATAAACATAGACCTGTAGTTGGCATGCATGTCGTCTCAGTTAAAATAGGAGATCATTGCTATCATGGTTTATGTGACTTAGGTGCTAGTGTGAGTGCTATTCCTTTTACCTTATATCAAGAAATTATGAATGACATAGCACCCGCTAAAATAGAAGACATAGATGTTACTATTAAACTTGCATATAGAGACACCATCACACCACTTGGGATTGTTAGAGATGTTGAAGTCTTGTGTGGGAAAATAAAATACCCTACTGATTTTCTAGTTCTTGGTTCCCCACAAGATGTCTTTTGTCCCATAATTTTTGGTAGACCTTTCTTGAACACTGTCAATGCTAAGATAGATTGTGAGAAAGAAACTATCAGTGTTAGCTTTGGTGATGTGTCTCATGAGTTTAATTTCTCTAAGTTTCGTAGACAACCACATTATAAAGAATCACCTAGTAAGGACCAAATAATTGGTCTTGCTTCTATTGCCGTACCTCCTACTGACCCTTTAGAACAATATTTGCTAGACCATGAGAATGATATGCACATGCGTGAAAGAAATGAAATAGATAAAATATTCTTTGAACAACAACCTATCCTTAAACACAGTTTGCCTATTGAAACTCTAGGAAGTCCACCTCCACCTAAAGGTGACCCTATATTTGAATTAATGCAATTGCCTGACACTCTGAAGTATGCTTATCTTGATGATAAAAAGATATATCCTGTTATTATTAGTGCTAACCTTTCAGAACATGAAGAATAGAGATTATTGAAAATTCTAAGGAAGCACCTTGCTGCTATTGGATATACTCTTGATGATCTTAAGGGCATTAGTCCCACTCTCTGTCGGCACAAGATTAATATGGAACCCAATGCTAAACCTGTTGTTGATCACCAACGACGATTGAATCCTAAGATGAAAGAAGTGGTAAGAAATGAAATACTAAAGCTTCTGGAAGCAGGTATAATTTATCCTATAGCTGATAGTAGATGTGTAAGTCATGTTCATTGTGTCCCTAAGAAAGGAGGTATTACTGTTGTTCCTAATGATAAAAATGAACTTATTCCACAAAGAATCATTACTGGCTATAGGATGGTAATTGATTTTAGAAAATTAAATAAAGCTACTGGAAAAGATCATTACCCTCTGCCTTTTATTGATCAAATGCTAGAAATATTATCTAAGCACACACACTTTTGTTTTCTTGATGGATATTCTGGTTTCTCTCAAATACCTATTTCACAACCTGATCAAGAGAAAACCACTTTTACTTGCCCTTTTGGAACTTATGCTTATAGACGTATGCCCTTTGGTTTATGTAATGGACCTACTACCTTTCAAAGATGTATGACTGCTATATTCTCTGATTTTTATGAAAAGATTGTTGAGGTTTTCATGGATGATTTTTCCGTTTACGGAACTTCTTTTGATGATTGCTTAAGCAACCTTGATCGAGTATTGCAGAGATGAGAACAAACTAATCTTGTCTTGAATTGGGAGAAGTGCCACTTTATGGTTAATGAAGGCATTGTCGTGGGGCATAAAATTTCTGAACAAGGTATTGAGGTGGATAAACCTAAAGTTGATGCAATTGAGAAAATGCCATGTCCTAAAGACATTAAAGGTATTTGTAGTTTCCTTGGCCATGCTGGTTTCTATAGGAGGTTTATCAAAGACTTCTCTAAAATTTCTAGGCCTCTTACTAATCTTTTACAAAAGGATGTTCCATTTGTTTTTATGATGATTGTGTAGAAGCCTTTGAAACACTTAAGAAAGCCTTAACTTCTACACCTATTGTTCAACCACCTGATTGGAACTTGCCTTTTGAAATTATGTGTGATGCTAGTGATTATGTTGTTGGTGCTGTTCTAGGACAAAGAGTTGATAAGAAATTAAATGTTATCCATTATGCTAGCAAAACTCTAGACAGTTCCCAAAGAAATTATGCTACTACTGAGAAATAATTTTTAGTAGTGGTGTTTGCTTGTGATAAATTTAGATCTTACATTGTTGATTCCAAAGTAATTGTCACACCGATCATGCTGCTATAAAATATCTTATGGAAAAGAAAGAAGCTAAACCCAGACTCATTAGGTGGGTTCTCCTGCTACAAGAATTTGACTTACATATCACTCATAGGAAAGGAGCTGAGAATCCCGTAGCTGATAACTTGTCTAGGTTAGAAAATATTCTTGATGACCCACTACCTATTGATGATAGCTTTCCTGATGAACAACTAGTTGTAATAAATGCTTCTCATAATACTCCTTGGTATGCTGACTATGCTAATTATATTGTTGCTAAATTTATACCACCTAGTTTCACATACCAACAAAAGAAAAAAAATTCTTCTATGACTTAAGACATTACTTTTGGGATGACCCACCTCTTTATAAAGAGGGAGTAGATGGTATTATTAGACGTTGTGTACCTGAGCATGAACATGAAAAAATCCTACAGAAATGTCACTCCGAAGCTTATGGAGGGCATCATGCGGGAGATAGAGCTGCACATAAGGTATTACAATCTGGTTTTTATTGGCCTACTCTTTTCAAAGATGCCCGTAAGTTTGTCTTGTCTTGTGATGAATATCAAAGAATAGGTAATATCGGTAAGCATCAGGAAATGCCTATGAATTATTCACTTGTTGTTGAACCATTTGATGTTTGGGGCTTTGATTATATGGGACCTTTTCCTTCCTCTAATGGGTATACACATATTTTGGTTGTTGTTGATTATGTCACTAAATGGGAGAAGTTATTCCAACTAGTAGTGCTGATCATAAGACCTCCATTAAAATGCTTAAAAAGTTATTTTCCCAAGGTTTGGAGTCCCTAGATATTAATGACTGATGGTGGTTCACACTTTATTCATGGTGCTTTCCGTAAAATGCTTGCTAAATATTATGTTAACCATAGAATTGCATCACCTTATCATCCTCAATCTAGTGGTCAAGTTGAACTTAGCAATAGAGAAATAAAATTAATATTGCAAAAAACTATCAATAGATCCCGAAAGAATTGGTCTAAGAAATTAGATGATGCACTTTGGGCCTACAGAACAGCTTATAAAAATACTATGGGTATGTCTCCATATAAAATGGTTTATGGAAAAGCTTGTCATTTGCCTCTTGAGTTAGAACATAAAGCATATTGGGCAATTAAAGAACTCAATTATGATTTCAAACTTGCCGGTGAAAAGAGGTTATCTGATATTAGCTCGCTAGATGAATGGAGAACCCAAGCTTATGAAAATGCCAAACTATTTAAAGAAAAAGTTAAAAGATGGCATGACAAAAGAATCCAAAAGCGAGAATTCAAAGTTGGTGAACATGTTCTATTATACAACTCTCATTTTAGATTCTTTGCAGGAAAACTTCTTTCCAAATGGGAAGGACCATATATTATCGAAGAAGTTTATCGCTCTGGAGCTATCAAGATTAATAATGCCGAAGGTACTAACCCGAAGGTGGTCAATGGACAAAGAATTAAACACTATATCTCAGGTACGCCCATTAATGTTGAAACTGACACTATCCAAACCATGACATTGGAGGAATACATAAAAGAAACCTTCCAAAACACTCCAGAACCCTAAAAAAGAGGAGGTACATGATACGGTAAGTAAACGGACTCCGAAAAATCCACAAAAATATTTTCTGTCAGTTTTGTCATATTAGAAAAAATAGGAAAATAAGAAATAACCGGGAAGGCAACTCAGGTGCCCACGAGACACCAGGGCATGCCTACCCCACCTGGCGCGCCCTGGTGGGTGGTGGGCCCCTCGGGCCCCTTCCCAACTCCATTTTCCTTCTGTATGCTTGTTTCCCAAGATAAAAAAAATCTTTATATATACCCCCGGACGATTTGACCACCGTATGGCGGAGAAATCCTCTGTTCTTGTTTCGTGTTGTTTTTCTGACAGATCTAGATTGCCATGGCCGCACGAAGCTCCTCCAAGGACAAGTTCTTCGAGAGGGTAATCAATCCTTACTTGTCCGATGTGATGAAGAACCCTCAAGCCATTGAGATGTGTGAGGGGGCGCTCCACATCCAGGATGTTCAAGGGCCCAATAAGACGGGAAGCATGGAGGCCAGGCTCGAGGCGGTGGAGCAGGAGATCTTCAAGTGCCAAGGGATGGTGGAGCGTGGACTCAGTGCCAATCACATCATGATCACGGAATTCACCCGTGATCACAAGGTGGATGGTCGGTCTATGAAGGACATCGTCTTCACCTTCAACGAGCAAATCAATTTTCTGCAAAGCCAAATCTATGATCTTCAAAATAAAGTCTTTGAGTATGAGGCAAGATTTAAAGGTATGAGTTTATCTGCCAGTTGCAGGACTCAGGAGACTCGTGCTTCCTCTTATGATGGTGAGCCGCTGCCATGGAAGCCGGAGGATAAGCTTGCTACCACCTCATCACCACCACCATCATCATCTTCCCCACCAAAGGAGATTTGAGTACACGGGTATGGGCACTTTGCCAAGCTTGGGGGAGATGCCCCGGTATCGTATCACCATCACTTTTCTTACCTTTACCTATCTTAGTTCGATCCTTAGCTATTTCATGATTTAGTTGAATAAAAGTTTAGTATGATCTATTTTCGAGTGCTAGTTTTGTGATCTATCTATCTATGTAATCAAGTGAGAGTTATATAATAAAGTTTAGTTTGAGTTTTTGCTTCTTTACTTTTATGTTTCAATCAAAATAAAAGGAAATACTAAAAAAGATCATATGCTAATCTTATGGTAAGTAATGACATCACATAAGGAAAAGTATAAGTGGTAAAATTTGTTGAAAGTTGACAAACATAGCATTGGTCAATGATGCAATTCATGAAAGAATTAATAAGGGAAGAGAAGATTCACATGCAAATACACTATCTTGGACATATTTTATGATTGTGAGCCCCCACTAAATATCTTATGCCAAACTGTTGACATTGGACAAGGAAGACAACGTAATGATTTATGTTTGTTCATTTTCACATAGAAGTTATATTGTCATAGATCCTTCAACATGTGGTGCTTGGTCAATATCTTTGCTAGACAAAATTCCGCACTAAGTAGAGATACTACTTGTGCATCCAAAAACCTTAAACCCAAACTCATGTTTTGAGAGTCCACCATACCTACCTATGGATTGAGTAAGATCCTTCAAGTAAGTTGTCATCGGTGCAAAAAGGCAATTAAAATTGCTTCTAAATGTGTGTGATCATTTAGTGTAAGAGAAATTAAGCGTTGTACGAACTTGTGATGGCAAAGTAATAAAAGCGACGGACTACATAATAAAGGTTGCTATCATAAGGGGCAATATAACATGACGTTCTTTTGCATTAAGAGATTGTGCATACAAAACCAAAAATCGCATGACAACCTCTGCTTTCCTTTGCGAAGGGCCTATCTTTTACTTTTATGTATTTACTTTTTATGCAAGAGTCAAAGTATTTTCCTCTATTCCTTTTTATTTTTCTCTTTGGCAAGCGTCATGTGGTGGGGGAAGATCTAGGCACATATACCCAGCTGGATATGAGTGAATATGAGTTATTATTGTTGACATCACCCTTGAGGTGAATAAGTTGGGAGGCGAAACTATAAGCCCCTATCTTTCTATGTGTCTGGATGAAACTTTTTGCTCATATATATGTTGTGAGTGTTAGCAATCATAGAAGATTAGATGATGGTTGAGTATGTGGACTTGCCAAAAGGCTCCGATACGTGACCCTTCCTGAAAATATGATGAATTGTGGTTGCAAAGTTGACTGAGAACATAGTTTGTTGGCAATAAAGTTTATGCTGTTTACTTCGATGTTGTGATGAATTGTTACTCATTCATGAAAAGTTATATGATAAAGTTTGTTGCTGTTATAATAATAATAAGCATGATGCTACTATGTCCGTATTTTGTTTTTATCGACACCTCTCTCTCTAAACATGTGGACATGATTTTCGATATCGGTTTTCGCTTGAGGACAAGCGAGGTCTAAGCTTGGGGGAGTTGATACGTCCATTTTGCATCATGTTTTCTTACTGTTATTTATAATGTTTTTATGCATAATAACACTTTATGGAGTAATTCTAATGCCTTTTCTCTCATAATATGCAACGTTTACACAAAGAGGGAGAATACCGGCAGCTGGAATTCTGGACCTGAAAAAGCTACGTCAGAGATACCTATTCTGCACATCTCCAAATGAGCTAAAATTTTAGGGAGAATTATTTTGGAATATTTAATAATAATTGGAGAAAATAACTACCGGAGGGGGGCTGCCAGGTGCCCACAAGACACCAGGGCACGCCAGGCCCCCCAGGCGCGCCCTGGTGGGTGGTGGGCAGCCCGGCCCACCTCCGGTGCCCATCTTCTGGTATATGAGGTCTTTTGACCTAGAAAAAAAATAAGGAGAGGACTTTCGGGATGGAGCGTCGCCGTCTCGAGGCGGAACTTGGGCAGGAGCACTTTTGCCCTCCGGCAGAGCGATTCTGTCGGGGAAACTTCCCTCACGGAAGGGGAAATCGAAGCCATTGTCATCACCAACAACCCTCTCATCTTTAGGAGGCCAATCTCCATCAACATCTTCAACAGAACCATCTCATCTCAAACCCTAGTTCATCTCTTGTGTTCAATCTTTGTACGGAACCTCAGATTGGTACGTGTGGGTGACTAGTAGTGTTGATTACATCTTGTAGTTGATTGCTATATGGTTTATTTGGTGGAAGATTATATGTTCAGATCCATTATGCTATTTAATACCCCTCTGATCTTGAGCATTAATATTATTTGTGAGTAGTTACCTTTGTTCTTGAGGCCATGGGAGAAGTCACGTTGCAAGTAATCATGTGAATTTGATATGTGTTCGATATTTCGATGATATGTTTGTTGTGATTCCCTTAGTGGTGTTATGTGGATGTCAACTACATGACACTTCACCATCTTTGGGCCTAAGGGAATGCATTGTGGAGTAGTTATTAGATGATGGGTTGCTAGAGTGAAGAAGCTTAAACCCTAGTATATGCGCTATTTCGTAAGGGACTAATTTGGATCCATATGTTGAATGCTATGGTTAGCTTTTATCTTAATACTTCTTTTGTAGTTGTGGATGCTTGCGAGGGGGTTAATCATAAGTGGGAGGCTTGTTCAAGTAAGAGCAACACCCAAGCACCGGTCCACCCACATATCAAATTGTCAAAGTAGCGAACGCGAATCAAACCAACATGATGAAAGTGACTAGATGAAATTCCCGTGTGCCCTGAAGAACGCTTTGCTTATTATAAGAGACCGTTCCAGGCTATCCTATGCTACAAAAAGGATTGTGCTACCTTGCTGCACTTTATTTACCGTTACCGTTACTTGTCTGTTACAAATTATCTTGCTATCAAACTACTAGTTACCTACAATTTCAGTGCTTGCAGAAATTACCTTGCTGAAAACCACTTGCCATTTCCTTCTGCTCCTCGTTGGGTTCGACACTCTTACTTATCGGAAGGACTACGATTGACCCCCTATACTTGTGGGTCATCAGGCTCCTGGGGGGTCTTATAGACCACCCCCAGGGATACAAAGGTAAAGTTACATGGACCCGGGGCCCTAGTGTCATTTTCTTAAGCCGGCAGTGGGGCCCACCGGGTGCCCGGGTCCGCTGGGTGCGGGTCCCACCGGTCGCGCGTCACTGTTGCACGTCTCGCCCCACGTCACGGAGTGGTTGATGTCGTGGGACTACAGTGGCGAGCCACGCTTACGTTGGTCGCCCCGGCCGGCGTACACGGCCGCACTGTAGCCACGCTCTCCCGTCGTGGGGGGCTGTCTTGGCGTACGGGTGGATGGAATGGTAACTGGCCCGCTGCGAGCCGACAAGCAGACAGCCAGCCGGCTGGGTTGCCGCGTCTAGCCAGCCCGCGTCGGGAAGCCGGATGGAGAGCCAGCCAGACTGAGGGGCGCCAGCCAGCCTGATGTTTCGGAAAAGGTGCTTTGGCCTGATCTGGGTTTCGGTGCCTGATACGTCTCCGTCGTATCTATAATTTTTGATTGTTTCATGCCAATATTATGCAAGTTTCACATACTTTTGGCAACATTTTATATGATTTATTGGACTAACCTATTGATCCAGTGCCCAGTGCCAGTTCCTGTTTGTTGCATGTTTTTTGTTTCATAGAATATCCATATCAAACAAAGTCCAAACGCGATAAAATTTTATGGAGAATTATTTTGGAATATATGTGATTTTTGGGACTTGGAATCAATGCAAACGGGGGCCCACAGCCACCACAAGACACTTGGGCACGCCAAGCAGCCCAGGCGCGTGGTGGTGGGTTGTGCCCTCCTCGTACGTCGGTTGGAGCTCTACTTCGGGCGCAAGGAAGCTTATATCCAGAAAAAAATCGTGTTAAAATCTCAGCGCAATCGGAGTTACGGATCTCCGCACTAGTACAACGAGGTGCTATACAAATGGTTTTTAACCCCCTTTCCGCGACGGTATTCTGAACCATCGCATAGTGAGTGACTGCGATAGGGGGGTCCTTCCCACACGACCCAGAAACCGTCGGGGATAGGGAGCCTTGATGCATACAGTTGTCCCTATAAAACCATTTCTGATATCTCGAATATCCCAAACGCTTCATCCTTTCTACTCATTTGTGCTCGCATTGCCATCGCAGTCGGAGTTCTGTGGTTTTACCTAAAACCAGGCACATTCCAGGCACGGGAGTTTTCCAGGCACGTACCAAACTGGCTCTACGTTTACGATGCCTGGCACATCACAAACAGTTCATGATTGTAAACCGTGCATGATAGGTAGACAATCACACACATTTAGTTTTCCCGCACCGTTTGTGATAGTGTCTGACATCACACACGCTTTGCAAACGGCAACTGTGTGCATTGTTACACACGTTTCCTCTTTGTGAACCATGTCGGATTATGATGTATATCGCACACGCTGTGCTTTATAGACCATGTGCGCCGTAATGACCTGCAGACCGTAATTTCACCCTAATTTAATTGCTGCTATTTAAAATTATACCCAATTTGAACTTGAAAGTAGGCTATAGCTTTATTCATATCCATCAGGTTCAAACAACCAATGCATTATTCGATTCACAGATACATATGTTCAAGAATTACATAAGCACCAAATAAAGAATGATGAACCAGGGTTCTATACTTGTACTATTACATATGGTAAAGAAAGAGGCGACAAACATTCTAGTTGCTGAACAAGGTGAAGCGGAATGGCCCTATTGTGCTCTCCTGGATGCAGAAGGCACGCACGACTCCAGTCCAACCCCTTGTGATGGCCGGCCGCCAATCAAGTAGTTTGAGAGGTAATCCTGAGTAAACTGCTTCAGGATCCACTGCAAAGGAAAAAAGATTCAGACATTGTCATCTAACACAACTCATTACAGGCAGTAAAAAGAAGGCTACAGAGTTCTTACTTACCATCCTGCAGTTCATTATTGTCTTGCATAAAGTGTAAACAAATAGTTCGATTGACATCTTTTGACCCATTTTAATAACAATCTTTATCAGTTTCCTCACTTGATGCTGGTTCATGAATATCTCATTGCCCCATACGCAGAAAGGGTCGAAGTGTGGATCTTTGGCAATGACATATGTACCTAAAAGCACCAAGTTAATATTAGAAGCTAAACAACAATTGCAAAATGATGTAGCACAACACTCCCTCCATCCCATTATATAAGATTTTATTACATGTATATCTAGACATCATCAGAACATTAAGGTAACACTCTTCCTTGTTGCTATGTAGCCTGGGATTGCATATTTAGTCATTCAATACAATGCATGTTGCTATGTAGCCTCATATATATTAAATATGGCCCTAGTTAACCTACTGATAAATGGGTTACAGATATATTCAGTGAAATGTCCGATTCGATGATTAATCCCTTATCAGCCCCCAGGCTATATGGTACCAGCTACCGATATCCTGAATAGTGAGTACATATAAGCAATGCGATGAAACTAACCTCGATGGGAAACAACACTGTTCTCAATATTGTCCTGTATGAGTACATATAAAGGCATGTTAAGCACAACAGGCTAAACATCAACCAAATATATCCATGGTAGACAACATAATCTACAAATGATAGTTTTAGTGTGCAGGTTTAAGCATGCTAGTTAAGCAAAACAAGAAGTGGAAAGGTGTGTTAACTGCATCAGGCATAACATTTAAAAACAAGCAAATAGTCATTCAAACTGGTATTGTGCAGGTCTAAAGTACACTAGTTATTGTTAAAAAAATGAAAAGGCATGTTAACTGCAACATCCTTAACATCAACCAAATATTGTAATTCATAGTGGTATTGTTGAAACTGTTATTGATGAAATTGAACTGCACGGCAAATAGTTGCACATATAGAGCATCACATTGTGAAGAACTGAAATAAACAAGGCATAAGGCCATCTCTAGCCGATCCTTTAAAAGTTAACGGACTAAAACCCTTAGTGGATATATATATATACTCCAGCAATTTTTGGCCGTTTCTAGTCGATCCCCTAAACTTAATGTTGTAAACTTCAATTTGATCAAGTTCAAAGCAGGTTCAACCGAAAGTAGCATGCATTCAAACATGAACATAGATAGTTTTGCATAACCAAACATAAAACATAAAATTAAACTAAGCTAAACTACTTTCGGTCGAAGTGGAGGTCGAGCCAATCCTTCCTCATCAAGTACGGTGTGCCATGAGCCGGGTCCGGACCGGTGCCGTCGTCGGGGTCATTGGGGAAGACACTCCTCCACTCGTCGACATCGATATCCTCGTCCTCGCCGCCCTCCGCGGCACCGTCCTCACCGCCTTCGACCTCGTCATCAGAGGAGAGCATGATAACCTCACCTCCCTCTGCGCCGGCAAAGATCACCCGCTCCGCCTCCATGAGCTCCAGGTGCTGCCGGCGGAGCTCTTGCATGTAGGCCTCGTCGGTGGCCTCGGCCTCGAGGCGCTCCCATGCCTCGCGGTCCTCCCGCGCCATAGCCGAGCTCACCACCCCTGGCTCCGATGGAACGAGGTCGACCGGACTTGTGCCAATGGGGAAATTGAGCCTAGCTGTCGCGCCGTGGTAGCGGACCTGCCAGCGGTCGTACTCCATGGCCGCGAGCTCGGCCGTGTGGAAGCTACCGATCCACCGGCGGGTGTGGGTCTCCCGATCTATAATCTCAGTGACCCACATCCCCCACCGCCGCTGCCAGACCCCAAGGCAGGACCTCGTCGGTGGCCGGGACCGAGGGAGGATGGGGAAGTCCTCGAACCGGCGTAGGGGCGCGACGGCGGGCGAATCGGGTGACCGGCGACGGCGGATCGATAAAGAGCTCGTGGAGGACGACGGGGACACCTCGGCAGCCACCTCGCCGGCGTCGGACGAAGAGGCCATGATAAACCTCTTTTTGGTCATTGGCTCCTCGAGCTCCTCGGCACACAGGCAGAGGTTGAGGATGGAGGCGGCGGCGGCGAGGGAGGTGACCTACCAATGGTTTCGAGCGAGGGAGGGGTGGTGTGTGTCTGTGTGAGCGGAGGTTTTGGGGAGTGTGTGGTGTGTGTGGATGGGGGGCAAGGTGGTGTTTGAGGAAATACCGCAGTAACTAAAAATTTTACTAGGCGGGAGTAAAATGCCGGGCTACTGAAAATTTGGATCAAGGGTGAGCAGATATTTTTGAGATTGCGAGGGATGCAGAGGCGGGAGTAAAATGCCGGGGCAACTGAAAATTTGAATCAAGGGCGAGCAGATATTTTTGAGATTGCGAGGGATATTTTTGAGATTGCGAGGGATGCAGAGGCAGGAGTAAAATGCCGGGGCAACTGCAAATTTGAATCAAGGGCGAGCAGATATTTTTGAGATTGCGAGGGATGCAGAGGCGGGAGTAACAAGGCGGGGCTACTGAAAATTTGAATCAAGGGCAAGCAGATATTTTTGAGATTGCGAGGGATGCAGAGGCGGGAGTAAAATGCCGGGGCTACTGAAAATTTGAATCAAATGATTGAAGCAGAGCGGGAGTAACAGACATCGCACACGGTCTGCACATACTAATCGTGTGCTATCAAACATTAAAACCTTCCAGGCGGTAGATATTTTCCAGATTACGAGGCAGTAGATATTTTCAAGACCGGGAGGCAAGCCTCATGGAGCCCAATCTACTGTGCTGATGTGAGTGACTGTAGGGCATGTGCGTGGCACACGGGTAGTCTGACCGAACCATGTTTGTTGCGTACCCAATCGTAGACGGTTTCTACATCCAACTCATGTGCTGTTTATAAATTTGGCAAAAAGAATAACACGGGAGAGGGTCAGAACACGAACACACTTGCATGTGGACCAAATATATGTATGAAAAGGGTGGTTTGATGTTCTAATACCCAATGCACAACTTTGATGTGGCACCTGTCGCACAAAAGCACAGTATTGCTAGTCAGCCACCCCTACGAACCCCACTTCGTGTCGGCGGTAAGTTCCCCCAAATAGCTAGGTCTGAAATCTCACCCTACCGTAACACAAAACCTATAGGAGTCCATCATATATATATGGTCAAACTTCCCCTTTCGCTTCCCGACAAAGGTGGACCGTGTGCCGACCCACAAATGTGTGCTTGTGGCGCGAGATGGGTGAGTCCACATACGAACCACATGCGGGTGGCCCTACTATATGTATGAAAAGGGTGTGGTGTCATATTTAACTACCATTCACAACTTTGATGTGGCACGTGTGCCTCACAAATTAACCGGACTTCCCCGATCCCACGGAGGTTGCAGGTAGTGCGAAGTAGCCCCCCCCCACACACACACGTCGGGGGGAGGGCATCTCACCAAGACGTACTATAACACGGACCAAGCAGAATCCAACTTGGTCGTACAACCTCTTCCGCTCGTTGTTGGTCAAAGTGATGGACGTCCACACGGCCCCGCAAAATGGGCTAGCTTGTCACCGATAACCTCGCGAGGGAGTACTGTATGAAGACAAACCCACTCTGTGCATGTGGCCCAAGTATGTATATGGAAGTGGTGTGTGTGGTGTTTGAATACCCAATGCGCAAATTTGATGTGGCACCATGCTTTGGAACCGTAAAATCCCCACACTGAGCGAGGGTTCATGACGTGTAGCATGTGCTCAAACTTAATTAGTGATGTGGAGCATCCTATGGACATCACCATGTCAAGAGTCCGTTTGGCAAGTGACACGTGCGACATATACTTCATGCATACAAAGGTGAATCATCTCCTTTACACGTGTCCACATGTACCCTTCGAGGATGGTATACTACTTGACCCCTCTCTCGTGTGCATACGTAGGTGTGAGTGGAGCAACACATTCATCGTGGAGGAGTCCAAGTGCAAGAGAACAACTACACCATCCAAGACGGAAGCCTGGAAGCGGAGAAGGAACTGACCAAGAAGAAGGCAGCAGCTCCCAGGCGACCCTGTGCGCACGGGCCCCCCAGGCTGGACGGTCTTGAAGACCCCATGCGCACGGGTGTGTAGCATGCCTACAGGACCCCCGTGTCCACGGGCCTCACAGACCCCGTGCGCACGGGCTACGACGTCAGGTCTCCGGAGACCCCGTGCGCACGGGCTCCACTTATCCCGTGCACACGGGGGCCCCTGTGTGTAGCTGCGGGCTTTGTTCTTGTAATGACCATTTCGCCCCTACTTACCCCTTCATCCCCTAGGACTATATATACTCCTTCATCTCCTCCATTTAGACTTAGCTAAGAATAGATCTAGACATTGGAGCTTAGCTCATGTACCTCCCCTTGTGGGATTCCTCCTCTTGAGAGAGAGAGAGAGACACTCCATTGGAGTTCAAGGCCTCCTTTGGAGAAGATCCCTAGTGGATTCAAGACCCCATCTAGGGAAGGATCTCTTTAGATCTCAAGACCTCATCTTCCTTTGGATTTGAGATGAACTCTACCTTGTATCTTTCCTTTTGTTGTTCATGTACCTTGTGGATCCATGTGTTGCTAGTCTAGTGGATGTGTGATTGGACTTGTTCTTGAGTGTTCCACGTGTGTTTCCCCTTTGTGTTCTTCTTGTTATTGGGGATTTCCCCTCCAATTCGTGAAAGATCTCCACTTAGGGTTCCACCCTATAACATCTTGGTATCATGAGCCATGGTTTCTCACGAAATTGGAGCCCCCCTCCTTGTTTTCTAGCCTAATTTTGCTTGTTCTTGCCCAATTTCGAAAATCCCCACAAAAATAGCCCCAAAAATTTTCTTACAATTTGTTGATTCTTGTGAGATTTTGTTGTGTTTGATCCATGATTTTGTTGTTTGGAAAGTGGATCTAGCTTTCCCCCATCCCCCACACAATCCCCACCACGAAATTCTTCAATTTTGACCGAAAATCGCGAAATTTCCGCCACCCCCGTGCCCACGGGCTCCCCACCCCATGCCCACGGGCCCCCCGCGAAGTCTCTGGTGACCCCATGTCCTTGGTACAAGTACCATGCACACGGGACCCCGTGTCCACGGACCCTAGACCCCGTGCGCACGGCCCCCCTATAGCAGCCGCGAGCGCTTCACCGTTTCGGCCATATCTTCCACATCCGGAGTCCGATTTTGACGTTCTTTAGCTCGTTGAGTAGCTATTGACATCCCCCTTCCATCTAGATAGGTTCCCACACCATTTGACTCCATCAAAATTTTGACATTTTGGCATCTTTGCCTAGGCCTTCCACCATATCATCTGCAAAACCACCATAGGTTTCCGCAACCTAACCCATTTTTCATGCATATAGCATTTGTGGTTGTTTGAGTTGTGACTTGAGTCTCCTAAGGTGTTTCGGCTACTTAGGGATGGTTGCTTCTTCATCAACCACCACCACCACTTCCGCATTGCCATCTCCGACACCACCATCGCATGTTCGCTACCACCATTTGACATTTGACATTTGAGATTTTGAGTTTGCGGTTTTTCCGTTTCCTAAGGTGTTTTGGCTTCTTAGGAACGGTTCGACTTCGAGATCACCGCCACTCATCATCACCCCGGTTTCAACATCGACAACGACCACTTCATCATTATCCGTCCTTGCTTACACACGACAAACCATTGACGGTAACCTCGACGACACCATTGTACATACTCCTTGTCATTGCATTGATAGCCCCGAGCCTATTGCGTGTAACACCCCTATGTAACCTAGCATTGTGACTTTCTGTTAAACATGCCAAGTCATCATCTATGCAATGCTTGATCACAGTGTTAGCTCAACTCAATTCAAATTTCTCTCTGAAAAACAATTCAAATTTAAAGTGCAAAATAAAGTTGCTCAAAGTTTGCTGGAAAAATGTTCACCATATAGCAAATATTCCATAAGATTTATCTGTTAAGGAATACAACATCACTCTTATGCAAAGATGAACAGTAGCAATTAAAACAGAACAATTCCAGCATATTTAAATGCTATCCTAATTATGAAAATTCCAAATGGATTCGAATAAATCCCAAGCTTATGGTGGCAGTGCACCACTGACCCTAGTATTTGTTTTCACCAGTGGCACATTTTTGAAAAGATAATGATTGCAAAAGAAAATGCAAAAGGCTACTGTTAAAAGAAAACAGAAAATAAAAATGAAAAAGGCCTAACTGGCTGGGCCAAAGTGCACAGTGCACTCAGCCTAGTCCAGCCGGCCCATCTCTCTCTCCTCCCGCTCTCTCTCTCCTGTGCGTGTCGACGCGCGCCTGGACGCGCCGGCGAGTGCCGCTCGAACGCCGACACGACGACGCCCACCGACGCTCGGGGAGGATAAGGCCGAGCCATTCCTTCCCCGTGGCCATTCCCCACTCACCTCGCTCTCTCTCTCTCCCATTCCTTTCTCCTCCAGATCCACTGTCCGAGCGCCATCGCCGCCATCCTCTGTCGTTGCCGCGGCCACCGGCGGCCACGTGCCCGCTGACACTGTCGGTGAGCTCCGTCAGGGTCGACTCCTTCGCTTGGTGGCCTCGGCTGGAGCGGGGAGGCCCTGCAGTTTCCGATCGCCGCCGCCCCTTTTGCTTCGGTCGTCGGTGATCTTCCTCCTCTCCGGCGACTCCTGCTGCTCCTAAACCTCTAAGGGCCTCCGTGTGAGCCGCTCAGTGAGCTCCGTCACCTCTCCCTTCTCCTCCTTTAGTTTGCTGCGACCATAGCCGCCGCGCCATGGTTGCCCGAACGGAGCTCCGCCGCCGTGGCTGCTGCCATCGCCATAGCCGCTGTCGAGCTCGTTTGAGCTCGCAGTCGTGCTCAGCACCACTGTAGGAGCCGAACGCACCCGCGCATGCGCTTCCCCGCGCCTCTAGCACCTAGCACGGTGACTGCCCGAATGCGCCCCCGCCTCTGCTTGCCGCCGGCGCCCTTCCGGTGACCTTTTGGTCACGGCCTCGCGCCCATTGTGCTCGCCGCGCCACGCAGCTCCTCCCTAGCTTCTCCGTTCGCTTTGTAGCGCGCTGCGACGCCGTCTCCGTCACGCGCCCGTGCACGCCGCCGCCTCCGCCGCTCGCCAGCGCCGTTTTCGACCACCCCAGCTCCGGCTATCGCTACCATTCGTAGCGCGTTTCCGGCGAGGTCTCGAGGCCTCCGCCGCGTTTTTTCGCCGCCGCCGGCGTGCCGTCGGCCGCCGCGTGCGTGGCACACCTGGGGTCCGCCCCTAGGTCACTACCAGAGGGCCCCATGGGCCCTGTTGACTGGGTTGACCCAGTCAATGTGCTGACTGGGCAACCCACTGTCACTAACACGCGGGCCCCACCATCTAATTAAATTAAATAAATGTTTTTATAAATAAAATTAATTAGTTAAATTAATTAGTCACTGACATGTGGGCCCAGATGCTAATTAACTCTGTTTAGTTAAAATAAAACTCTGTTAGTCCCTCTGTCTATGACAGGTGGGACCCACTTGTCAGATTTGACCAGTCAACACCCTGTTGACTGCTGACATCACTGCTGACGCAATAATCCTTTTCTGTTAATTTAAATAATTTCAGAAAAATGTTTAAATCTTAGAAAATTCATAGAAAGTAAACCGTAGCTCCGATCGAAAAACTTTATACATGAAAGTTGCTCAGAACGACGAGACGAATCTAACCGTGCTATCTGCTTCCGTGTCGGGACCCTCTACGGAGGTGAACCCGCAACTTTTAGCCTGTTTCCGATAGATGAATAGTGCATACATACCGATTAATAAATCCAACTTTAATTCTAAAATAACTAATATAATTTAGAAATGTCTTTAGGCAACCCTGCACTGCACGTTAGCATAGCATACTCTGTGTTACATATGTTTGCTGTGTATTTATCTGTTTCCTCCCCCTCTTCTCTCTCGATAGATCCCGGTACCGAGATAGTCCCCGAGACCGACGCAGCTCCGGAGGTTGACTACACCGTTGACGACCTTGCCTTTGCCGCCGAGCAACCATGCAAGCACCCCCCTTTTGAACATGCCTATATCGCCTATTCTCTTCTCTCTTGTGCTTGCATTAGAATTGCTGCTGTTACTGCTTTACCTATTCTGATGCATGACCTGATTTTGTAACCTGCTTTTGATAATTACCTGCTTATCCTAAACTGCTTAGAATAGGCTGGTGAGTGATCCCCAGTGACCCCATTTGTCCCAATTGCCCCGCTGGATCATCGGAAGACTCGATGACCAGGCCCCAGCACCGCACATCACCCCCTTAGTTGTACGGCACTGCAGCGTTACTATCAAGTGCCGAGGGTGATACCTCGTATAGCACTTCTGATGTTAACTCTGTAGAGTAGCTATTTGGTCGTGGTCATTGAGGGTGATTCCACCTTCACCACACCCGATAATGACACTGTCGTGCAACACCTCAAGTGTGAACCCATCGAGGGTGATTCCTCCGAGTTCACCTTGACAGATACATCGAGTAGGAATCCAATGAGGGTGATACCTCAGATTCCCCTGATGTTATGGACACATGAATACTTGGACTTTACAACTGTTACTTGGAAAGGCGGGTCAACCCTGAGGGGTACCCGCGAGTATTGTGGAGACGGGTTGACCTGGAGGGTGCCCGAGATATGAATACGAGGCGTGGCCGGGCATTCCTAGCCCTTGCCGCAAGTCCTCGAGATGGGGCGACGGGGTCACATCGATCGTGAGTCTCTGCTCGTTATCGCGTGCTTCTAATTCACTAACGGTTTGGATATTTGATCCGAGTGGGCCTCTGGCCCGATAGCACTAACCATCACGTGGGAACAGTTATGGGCACTCTGGGTCGTATGCATCAGCCGAAGCTTAATGGACGTCAGCGACTGAGTGGCGCGCGCTGGGTTGGACCGCGTTAAGCACCCTCCATTGTACTGGAGGCTGCCAGGTCTGCTCATCGGCCACGTACGCAACATGCAGGAGCGCCCGAGGCGATGGCCCAAGACCTTTGGGGGCATAGGTTTAGTCCGGCGTGCTGACCTCTCTGTTAAGCCTAGGTCGGGTTGCGGCATATCGTTTGGCCGAGGCCGGGCATGACCCAGTAAAGTGTGTCCGGCCAGAGTTAATCGAGCGTGGTGGGTAAGTTGGTGCACCCCTGCAGGGAAGAAAACATCTATGCATAGCCGGATCCTCGGTAATGGACGCTCAGAGTTGTATCCCGATCGATACAGCTAGAACTTATTGATGAGATGAGAAATGGATATTAGGGCTCTGGGATCACTTTCTCGCAGGGAGTCGAGGAAGGATCTCTGGGCGAGGTTGAAGAAATGGATATTAGGGCTCTGGGATCGCTTTCTCGCAGGGAGTCGAGGAAGGATCTCTGGGTGAGGTTGATACTTAATACTGCTATTACTTTATACGGTGCTAATCTACACTCTTCTAATGCTGCAAGACCACTGAAGATGCTAGTCTTCGATAAGACTAGGCCTTCTCTCTATTCTGGCATTTCTGTAGCCCAGTCCACATATACAGCCTTTCTTTGATAATGTTGCATATGTAGTGTAGATCCTTGCTTGCTGAGTACTTCGGATGAGTACTCACGGTTGCTTTGCTTCCTCTTTTTCCCCATATCCATTTGATGCAACCAGATGATGGAGCCCCTGAGACTGCTGCCCCCGCCGACGATGACTAATACCACCCCTAGGGTGGTTACTACTACGAGTTGGCTGACGACCAGGAGTAGGTTCGGAGGGTCCCAGGCAGGAGGCCTGCGCCTTTTCGATTGTAGTGTTTTCTTTTGCCCTGCCTTTTAAAGGCCTATCTGTCCTTCTTTTATATCTGTACTCAGATATCTGATGCTTCCGCTGACGCTTGTATGCGAGCTTATGTATTCGAGCCCTCGAGGCCCCTGGCTTGTAATATAAAGCTTGTATGACTTTATTTATGTTTTAGAGTTGTGTTGTGATATCTTCAAGTGAGTCCTTAGGCTTGATCATGTGCATTTGCGTGTATGGTTAGTGCACGATTAAGCCAGGGGCGTCACAGGTTGGTATCAGAGCCGACTGCCTATAGGAACCCCCCTTTCCAACTCCTTGGCCGAAGTTGAGTCTAGTATCCAAAAAACTGTTTTACTAACATGGCTGTGTGGCTTACGGGCCCACATCGCAATTGGGTGGTATTAGGATCTTTTATTCCTCGTCTTTACTCTGGGACTCTGATCTCTCTTCCTTTCGGGTTAAAATTTTACTAACTCCAACATTAGGTTCTCGTGATCACATCCACCCGGAGTTCTGAAATTAAACCCCCCCTTCTTCAAGATATTGTGGGCCAGGTTCTGCTTACAGGATCCTTCTATCGAGGACACCCTGTGTTGTCACTTGTAGATTCCTTGCTCCAACAGTTTTCTCCGACGTGGATGTAGCCTTTGCTATGTCTTGTTGTGTACTTTCTTACCGCGTGCCTGCGTGCCGCCTAGCATGTGACACCCCCGGCTTACTCGTGCACTAATCATACACACAAATGCACATGATCAAGCCTAAGGACTCACTAGAAAATATCACAACACAACCCTAGACACAAATTAAAATAATACAAGCTTTATGTTACAAGCCAGGGGCCTCGAGGGCTCGAATACATAAGCTCACATACAAGCATCAGCGGAAGCATCAGATATCTGAGTACAGATATAAAAGATAAAACAGAAAGGCCTTTAAAAGGCGAGACAAAACAAAAGACTACGATCAAAAGGCGCAGGCCTCCTGCCCGGGACCCTCTGAATCTACTCTTGGTCGTCGGCCAACTCGTAGTAGTAACCTCCCTCGGGGTAGTAGTAGCGATCGTTGGCGGGGGCAGCTGTCTCAGGGGCTCCGTCATCTGGTTGCACCGAAAAGGATATGGGGAGAAAAAGAAAGCAAAGCAACCGTGATTACTCATCCGAAGTACTCAGCAAGCAGGGATCTACACTACATATGCAACATTATCAAAGAAAGGCTGTATATGTGGAATGGGCTGCAGAAATGCCAGAATAGAGAGAAGGCCTAGTCCTATTGAAGACTAGCATCTTCAGCGGTCTTGCAGCACTAGAAGAGTGTAGATTAGCACAGTATATAGTAGTAGTATTAATAAGTCTCAACCTCACCCAGAGATCCTTTCTCGACTCCCTGCGAGAAAGCCATCCCAGAGCCATACTATCCATTTCTCATCACAAGTATCCAGTTCTAGTTGTATCGATCGGGATACAACTCCGAGCGTCCGTTACCGAGGATCCGGCTATGCATAGATTAGTTCTTCCCTGCAGGAGTGCACCAACTTACCCACCACGCTCGCTTAACTCCGGCCGAACACACTTTCCTGGGCCATGCCCGGCCTCGGCCAAACGATACACCGCAACCCTACCTAGAGCTCAGCAGAGAGGTCCCCGTCGGTCTACATCCTAAGCGCTCGGGGGTCTTGGGCCATCGCCCCTCGCCCTCTGGGTCATTGCGCACATGGCTCAGATCCAAGCACCACCTCTGTCGTGGATGGCACCAATCACTCCATGCCGCACTACTGAACTGGACGTCTGACAGAGCTTTCAGCTGAAGCTACAATGCAGAGTGCCCATAACTTTTCCCACGTGATGGTTAGTGCTATCGGGCCAGAGGCCCACTCATATCACATATCCAAATCGTTAGTGTATTGGTAGTGTGGTAACGAGCAGAGACTCACGATCGATGTGACCCTGTCGCCCCATCTCGAGGACTTGCGGCAAGGGCTAAGAATCCCCGGCCACGCCTCGTATTCGTCTCTCGGGTACCGTCCAGGTCAACCCGTCTTCACAACACTCGCGGGTACCCCTCAGGGTCGACCCGCCTTTCCAAGTAATAGTTGTAAAGTCCAAGTATCCGTGTGTCCATAACATCAAGGGAATCCGAGGTATCACCTTCGTTGGATTCCTACTCGATGTATCCGTCAAGGTGAACTTAGGAGGAATCACCCTCGAGGTTCACACTTGAGGTGTTGCAGGACGACGTCGTTATCGGAAGTGGTGAAGGAGGAATCACCCTCGATGACCACGACCGAATAGCTACCCTACAGAGTTAACATCAGAAGTGCTAAACGAGGTATCACCCTCGGCACTCGATGGTAACGCTGAAGTGTCGTACAACTAAGGGGGTGATGTGCGGTGCTGGGGCCTGGTTGTCGAGTCTTCTGATAATCCAGCGGGGCAATCGGGACAAGTGGGGTCACTGGGGTCTCTAACCATCCTATTCTAAGCAGTTTAGGATAAGCAGGTAATTATCAAAAGCAGGTTATAAAATCAGGCTATGCATCAGAATAGGTAAAGCAGTAGCAGCAGCAATTTTAATGCAAGCACAAGAGAGAAGAGAATAGGTGATATAGGCATGCTCAAAGGGGGGGGTGCTTGCCTAGAAGCCCGGTCAAGAAGGAGGGGTCGTCGTCGACGTAGTCGATCATAATGGCATCAACAGCGGTCTCTGGGTCTACCAGAGAGAAGAGGGGGAAGAAACAATAAATACAAAGCACACAGATGCATTACTAAACATGACATGATGATACGCGGTGCTAGGGGTGTTCTAACGCAGGGCTACACGATACCGGCGAAGGGGGAAAACATCCGGGAATGATTTCCCAAAGTCTGGCCTTTTCGGATAGACGAACCGGAGGAGGACGGTTGCAGGTTCGCTATGCTAGGGATGCGTGACAGATGAACGGACTGCGCATTCGGGTTCGTCTTGTCTTTCTGAGCAACTTTCATGTACAAAGTATTTTCATCCGAGCTACGGATATTTTTCTATGATTTTTCAAAGATTTAACAATACCCGGAAAATCCCTGAAATTTTGCCAAGTCTGAGAATTTGTCAGTTTTTAAACATCACTTAGCTGTTTTCAAAAGGCTACAACTATTGTTCTGTACATCCTACGATTTTGTGCCTTATATGAATTTTGAGTATTCTCTGTGATCTACAAGATAGTATCACTTTCATCCATATTAGAGTTCATTTGCTTGATCATCAACAGCTCTAAAGTAGCTATGAAAATAAAGCTGTTTTTCGGTTTTTCTGTTAACAGAACATAGAACATTGTGATTTTCGTAGGAATTAATCCACACATCAAATGGATTTGGTCCAATGGAAACATTTGAACTTTGTCAAGTGTACAACCTGCCCATATTATTTTTACTCATGTCAACAGCTCTTTAACCGTAGTTTAGGGGCAATCGAGGGGGTTACTCGATGTAATATTCGCAAAGCTAGCCACATCTACAGTAATTAGTAGCAGCAGGCAACACCAACAGGCGGCGGCGGGAGCAGCAAAGCAGCAGTGAAGCGAGCGGCATGCGCGGCTGCTGGGCGCAGGGCGGGACGGACGCGAGGCGTGGGCGTGTGCCGGCCCCGGGCGCGGCCAGCCGGGGCCGCGGCAAGGTCGGCCGGGCGAGGCAGCCAGCAGCGGTGGCTAGTGGGGGAGGGCAGCGCAGCTGGGCGCGCGCGGCAATGGACAGCGGGGAGGCGGGAGCGGCGATTGGCCGACGGAGGCGAGCTGCGGGCGAGGCGTGAGCAGCAGTACGAAGCGACAACAGGAGCAGCAATGCGGCGGCTCGAGCAGCAGCGCAGCGGCAAGAGAACCAGCCATATGGGAGCAGCAGCTGCAGGGGCCGCGGGCGCGCGTGGGTGCGGCCATGCGAGCAGGGGACACTGGCTGCTGGTGTTCACGCGGACGGTAGCGAGTGAGGGCGCGCGGGAGCGATGATACGGCTGGATCACGGCAACAACAACGGCGCGCTAAGGCCCGAATCCGAGGACAAATTAGAGGGGGGGGGGTAGGTTAGGTGCGGTTGCTCACCGCGTCCGTGCTGCGGGGTCGAGGTGGTCTGAGAAGGTTGAGGGCGACGGCGACTTGCAACGGGGCGCGACGGCTGTAGTCGAAGAAGACGGACGAAGGGGACGGCTCGGCGATGATTCGCGACGGCTCCTGCTATGGCAAGGCCGAGGACGACGACGCGTGTCCCTTGGTCATCCTCGCGGGGCTCGTGGGCGACGCCGGCTGCGAGAACGTCGACGACGCGGCTACGGTGGTCTCGGACATGGGGTCTAGATCGAGGAGGGAAAGCGAGGAGAAGGGAGCGGGGGCGAGTGAGTGGATCACAGAGCGGGGCGCACAGTTTTGCTTTCTTTTTTTTTTTTTCTCACCCGATCCTCTTTTTGTCTCTTATTTTCCTTCTACCCCTCGGCCGTCGACGTGGTGTGGTGGCGACCACGCCCGCGGTCGCTCGAACAGGGAGGCGACAAGCGGGGAACGAGCTGGACTGGCTCGGGTGGGGTAGGTGGGCCAGCTGGGCCGGCCCAGCTGGGTTAGGTCCAGGGGGCAAGGGGGCTCTCTTCTTCTTTTCCTTTTCTTTTGATTTTTCTTTTAAAACTTTTCTGTTTTCTTTTATTTCCAAAATGCAAAATAGTTTTATAAAATACAAAGCTTGCACCTAAAATAACATTATAACTTAGGCCACTGCTATAATTAATTTAGCATTTAAATAAAATACTTTGCAACTTTTATTAATTAAAAGCATTTAAATAATTGTTTTAGCCCCTGTTTTAAATAGTTTAGGGCATTAAAACATTTTACATAAATGTTGGTTCATCACCATAATTAGTTATGGAATATTTTCCACATGATGAACATTTTAGCTTTCTTGTTTGAAGAAATATTATTTTGACTTTACTTTAAATTTGAAAAAGGCTTTGATTTTTATCAAGTGGTAATTTGGCTTAGTTTAATTTGATGACATGGAATCATTAGGGGGAGATTACTGTAGCTTGACACTGGGGGTGTTATAAATCTCCTCTACTACAAGAAATCTCGTCCCGAGATTTAAGAGGTGGAGCAAGGGGAAAAGTTTTGGTTATGAAATTCTAACGGATCTTCTCACTCCTGTTTTCTCTACATCGATGTATCATGATGATGATGTTGTTCTTCCTTCCGGATCTTCACCATACTTACGAAAGTACAAGGGTTAACTTTGGAAGAACGGACCTCAACAAGGTCGCTTATCTGGTAGATAACATTAGGGAAGGTGGCGGAAAGTAACTCTCGAATAGAAACTTAAGAAAATGTCGAGAGAAAAGTAAGAAGGTACCACGAGAAGTTTCGAACGGGCATGCAATCGTTCGATGCCTAAACAGAAGGTGAAAGGGGTTCAGAGCAACGAAATAAATAGTGTGTTTGATACCAGAGTAGATCACCTCTAGGAAGGTGGCTCGTGAATTACATACGAAGCCAGTGTGAGGAATAACTTTGGCAACAAAGGTGTACAGGAGAGTCAGGTTTCAATCCTGTGGAACTGTGGGTTATGGGCCCACCATGTCGGTTAAAAGTAGAAATAGTGGTGACATCTTGCATGGTCATGATAGCCAGGCAGGTCAGAGCATAGCCTGTCAGTTATGTTGGCAACAGCGTCGGTACCAAGGGCGAGGGATGAAGAGAACCATTTTCCTGCTCGTTGAAACGAGGCGGACCAATAGGCAAAGTTCTCGCCCACCGGCGGTTACCGGAATGTTAACAACAATAGTAACAAGGTCTTACTGACAGGGTTGTACACCGAGGTGCTTACATAAGCAGGGAATTATCACTGCTCAGATAAATCAGCTTACAAGAAAGGTTAAACAAAACAATGGAAAGGAAAATGTGATTATACCCGAGTATCAAGAGTATATCTTTCCCAAGGAAAGGCAGAGCATGATATAAATGACAGGACTCCAAGTATGTAACCATTTAGGGAAAAGGGCGAGGAAACTCATGATGTTACCCATATAATGGTGTTTGGATAATTGATCAAGAAACATTTAGCATTATGCTTATGAGGTTCTTGTTGATGTTTGAGCACCACGGTCATGCTTCGGGATAGCATTGACATGGTCATAAGGTAAAGGTCGGACCTTGGGAACACAAAGGATCCATCGGGAATTTTTAGGACATCTCATGCAAAAAAAAAAATCCAGGAAAAGATGAGGATGTGGCCGATGGGTTCAGCTGCAATCCATCGACATGTCAAAAAGAATGTATTTCCAAAATTATATGAACAAGTTTGTGTTGGGGGAGAGGCAAGAATGTCGTCGATGCTAACACAAATCATCGAAGGGCAAGGATGGTATTTCTCATCATGAATTCAATTGATAACCGGGAAGAGCTCAGAATGTTGATGATGATCACGACAATTTATCAGGTATTTGTCGAGAGGTTTCATGAAGATGTAATCGATCGGCGATGACATCAAGTCAAAGGAATGATGAAGCTAAAGGTTATTGGAACAACGGGTACGACACAAACTTGAAACCAAGCTTGCTATTCAAGGAGAAATGATATGACGAGGAAGAGCGACGTAAGCTTAGCTCATCGTCGAAAATTGTGCTCCAGGAAGAAGGACCAGGTAGCACAGTTAAAATTTAGCACGATAATGATATAGCTGATCAGGCTAGGAATGACTTGAAGGATTATTAAACTCGTAAGCAACGAAAATTACTTAAGAGTTATTGAATCGGAGTGCGGAATCGGTTCACTTATCAGTGTTCTCGAGTGACTAATAACTCAGAACCCGGGGAAATCTGAAATCGATGAGAAGCAATACTAGATGAAGACTCATAGGAAGCAACATAGTTCTTTGTTATTCTCGAGATACCGGAGGGTAATACTCGAAGGAAGATCAAAATAGTGGTTGCGGAGATGCATTGATCTACAGAAGACAAGTGCTTTAACTTGTCCGAGAAATGGAATCAAAGGGGAACATTATGGTCAGAACCACGGTTGCAAAGGACCAAATATAGATACCAGATGAACTTATAACAAGGGGATTATTATTATCACAGGATGCTTCCATGATAAGTTCCACATCGGGTCCATGGGCATGAACACAAAGTGCAAGGTCGACTCCCACTTCTTCAATGCATAACCTCCCATTCACTTCTCGCTTTCGATGAAGTTGTAGTGTTGAAATTATATCTGGCAAAACACCAGAAGAGTATGACTCATGAAAACTATCGGGTTCACACTGATTATGGAAGGCATAGATTCAACCCATCGGGGCATCTTAGGGACATATACCACAAACTTCAAGAGTCAATAACACAAGCTCGAAAGCCGAACATGGTTAGCCAAATCAGAGAATACAATTTACCAAAGGCATTATATATCGGGGAAGAACTCACAAGGTGATTGAATATGAAGGACATTGTCGAATAATAATCCAACATGGGATCTGGCGATCCACAATGGAGTGGAGGTGAGTATCGGTACTCAATCAGAGGAAGAAAGAATGCAAAGGCATCAGATTATAGAAACAGCTGAATAATTTGATGTTTAAATACAAAGAAATCATGACTTTCAGAATGAACGATCAGAGGCAGAACTCTGAGCAAAAGATGAGTAAGTTAATTAGAACTAGATGGACAATCTATCAAGGTGGTATTTTCTGAGAATCAGCTCATGTCCGGAATGACGTCTGAGCCAGAGGAATGAATTCTAGGAATCGACTAATGATAGGGATTATTCTCATTCATATTGAATCAATAGACTCGGAATGACAATGACAAAGAATGCTAATGAATATTGCGAGACATATGGATTTAACCATAATGCAGGCGGACAGGACTTTCGGGAGCACTAGGTTGCAGAGGATCTTTGGGAGATCGAATTGCATTCGAAGAATTTTGTGAGACATATGAATAACTGGGGATGAACGAATCCCGGTTAAGTGAATTTTCTGCAGTGCGAAAAGAGGCTGCAAAGTAGAAGACACAAGGATTCTCGGAACAATGGAGAGTATTAGGGGTAACTTGTAACAACAAGAGTAACTGGGGATGAAGGTACAAACGGAAGGATGTTATTCGCCGGAATTATCGGTGGTCAGGAACTGCAAAGCAGTGGGCACAGGGTCTCGGGAAACATCGAAGAGTATCTGCAGAATCTTCTGGCGAAGCAAGCAATCATCTGTAGTGCAGGGGCTCTCCGGGATGAAGGGGTTACAAGAACCTAATGTCAGAGTTAGTAAATTCATTTAACCCGAATAGAAGAGAGATCAGAGTCCCAGAGTACAGACGAGGGATAAAAGATCCTAATACCTCCCAATTGGCGACGTGGGCCCGTAAGCCACACTGCCATGTTAGTAAATCAGTTTTTCAAAGACTAGACTCAATTTCGGCCAAGGAGTTGGAAAGGGGGTTCCTACAGGCAGTCGGCTCTGATACCAACCTGTGACACCCCCAGCTTACTCGTGCACTAATCATACACACAAATGCACACGATCAAGCCTAAGGACTCACTAGAAAATATCACAACACAACCCTAGACACAAATTAAAATAATACAAGCTTTATGTTACAAGCCAGGGGCCTCGAGGGCTCGAATACATAAGCTTGCATACAAGCGTCAGCGGAAGCATCAGATATCTGAGTACAGATATAAAAGATAAAACAGAAAGGCCTTTAAAAGGCGAGACAAAACAAAAGACTACGATCGAAAGGCGCAGGCCTCCTGCCTGGGACCCTCTGAATCTACTCTTGGTCGTCGGCCAGCTCGTAGTAGTAACCTCCCTCGGGGTAGTAGTAGCGATCGTTGGCGGGGGCAGCTGTCTCAGGGGCTCCATCATCTGGTTGCACCAAAAAGGATATGGGGAGAAAAAGAAAGCAAAGCAACCGTGAGTACTCATCCGAAGTACTCAGCAAGCAGTGATCTACACTACATATGCAACATTATCAAAGAAAGGCTGTATATGTGGACTGGGCTGTAGAAATGCCAGAATAGAGAGAAGGCCTAGTCCTATCGAAGACTAGCATCTTCAGCGGTCTTGCAGCATTAGAAGAGTGTAGATTAGCACAGTATATAGTAGTAGTATTAATAAGTCTCAACCTCACCCAGAGATCCTTTCTCGACTCCCTGCGAGAAAGCCATCCTAGAGCCATACTATCCATTTCTCATCACAAGTATCCAGTTCTAGTTGTATCGATCGGGATACAACTCCGAGCGTCCGTTACCGTGGATCCGGCTATGCATAGATTAGTTCTTCCCTGCAGGGGTGCGCCAACTTACCCACCACGCTCGCTTAACTCCGGCCGGACACACTTTCCTGGGTCATGCCCGGCCTCGGCCAAATGATACACCGCAACCCTACCTAGAGCTCAGCAGAGAGGTCCTCGTCAGTCTACATCCTAAGCACTCGGGGGTCTTGGGCCATCGCCCCTCGCCCTCCGGGTCGTTGCGCACATGGCTCAGATCCAAGCACCACCTCTGTCGTGGATGGCACCAATCACTCCATGCCGCACTGCTGAACTGGACGTCTGACAGAGCTTTCGGCTGATGCTACAATGCAGAGTGCCCATAACTTTTCGCACGTGATGGTTAGTGCTATCGGGCCAGAGGCCCACTCATATCACATATCCAAATCGTCAGTGTATTGGTAGTGCGGTAACGAGCAGAGACTCATGATCGATGTGACCCCATCGCCCCATCTCGAGGACTTGCGGCAAGGGCTAAGAATGCCCGGCCACGCCTCGTATTCGTCTCTCGGGTACCGTCCAGGTCAACCCGTCTTCACAACACTCGCGGGTACCCCTCAGGGTCGACCCGCCTTTCCAAGTAATAGTTGTAAAGTCCAAGTATCCGTGTGTCCATAACATCAAGGGAATCCGAGGTATCACCCTCGTTGGATTCCTACTCGATGTATCCGTCAAGGTGAACTTAGGAGGAATCACCCTTGAGGTTCACACTTGAGGTGTTGCAGGACGACGTCGTTATCGGAAGTGGTGAAGGAGGAATCACCCTCGATGACCACGACCGAATAGCTACCCTACAGAGTTAACATCAGAAGTACTAAACGAGGTATCACCCTCGGCACTCGATGGTAACGCTGAAGTGTCGTACAACTAAGGAGGTGATGTGCGGTGCTGGGGCCTGGTTGTCGAGTCTTCTGATAATCCAGCGGGGCAATCGGGACAAGTGGGGTCACTGGGGTCTCTAACCATCCTATTCTAAGCAGTTTAGGATAAGCAGGTAATTATCAAAAGCAGGTTATAAAATCAGGCTATGCATCAGAATAGGTAAAGCAATAGCAGCAGCAATTCTAATGCAAGCACAAGAGAGAAGAGAATAGGCGATATAGGCATGCTCAAAGGGGGGGTGCTTGCCTGGAAGCCCGGTTAAGAAGGAGGGGTCGTCGTCGACGTAGTCGATCATAATGGCATCAACAGCGGTCTCTGGGTCTACCGGAGAGAAGAGGGGGAAGAAACAATAAATACAAAGCACACAGATGCATTACTAAACATGACATGACGATACACGGTGCTAGGGGTGTTTTAACGCAGGGCTACACGATACCGGCGAAGGGGGAAAACATCCGGGAATGATTTCCCGAAGTCTGGCCTTTTCGGACAGACGAACCAGAGGGGGGCGGTTGCAGGTTCGCTATGCTAGGGACGCGTGACAGATGAACGGACTGCGTAGTCGGGTTCGTCTTGTCTTTCTGAGCAACTTTCATGTACAAAGTATTTTCATCCGAGCTACGGATATTTTTCTATGATTTTTCAAAGATTTAACAATACCCGGAAAATCCCTGAAATTTTACCAAGTCTGAGAATTCGTCAGTTTTTAAACATCACTTAGCTGTTTTCAAAAGGCTACAACTATTGTTCTGTACATCCTACGATTTTGTGCCTTATATGAATTTTGAGTATTCTCTGTGATCTACAAGATAGTATCACTTTCATCCATATTAGAGTTCATTTGCTTGATCATCAACAACTCTAAAGTAGCTATGAAAATAAAGCTATTTTTCGGTTTTTCTGTTAACAGAACATAGAACATTGTGATTTTCGTAGGAATTAATCCACACATCAAATGGATTTGGTCCAATGGAAACATTTGAACTTTGTCAAGTGTACAACCTGCCCATATTATTTTTACTCATGTTAACAGCTCTTTAACCGTAGTTTAGGGGCAATCGAGGGGGTTACTCGATGTAATATTCACAAAGCTAGCCACATCTATAGTAATTAGTAGCAGCAGGCAACACCAACATGCGGCGGCGGGAGCAGCAAAGTAGCAGCGAAGCGAGCGGCATGCGCGGCCTCCGGGGCTGGGCGGGACGGACGCGAGGCGTGGGCGTGTGCCGGCCCGGCCTGTGTGGGCGGGGCGAGCACGGGCGCCGGGCGCCGGCCCCGGGCGCAGCCAGCCGGGGCAGCGGCAAGGCAGGCCGGGCGAGGCAGCCAGCGGCGATGGCCAGTGGGGGAGGGCAGCGCAGCTGGGCGTGCGTGGCAATGGACAGCGGGGAGGCGGGCGCGGCGATTGGCCGGCAGAGGCGAGCTGTGGGCGAGGCATGAGCAGCAGTACGAAGCGACAGCAGGAGCAGCAATGCGGCGGCTCGAGCAGCAGCGCAGCGGCAAGAGAACCAGCCGTATGGGAGCAGCAGCTGCAGGGGCCGCGGGCGCTCATGGGCGCGGCCATGCGAGCAGGGGACACTGGCTGCTGGTGTTCGCGCGGACGGGAGCGAGTGAGGGCGCGCGGGAGCGATGATACGGCCGGGTCACGGCAACAGCAGCGGCACGCTAAGGCCCGAATCCGAGGACAAATTTGAGGGGGGGGGGGGGTTAGGTTTTAGGTTTTGGGGTAGGTTAGGTGCGGTTGCTCACCGCGTCCGTGCTGCGGGGTCGAGGTGGTCTGAGAAGGTCGAGGGCGACGACGACTTGCAACGGGGCGCGACGGCCGTAGTCGAAGAAGACGGATGAAGGTGACGGCTCGGCAATGATTCGCGACGGCTCCTGCTATGGCGAGGCCGAGGACGACGGCGCGTGTCCCTTGGTCATCCTCGCGGGGCTCATGGGCGACGCCAGCTGCGAGAACGTCGACGGTGCGGCTACGGTGGTCTCGGACGTGGGGTCCAGATCGAGGAGGGAAAGCGAGGAGAAGGGAGCGGGGGCGAGTGAGTGGATGAGAGCGGGGGGGGGGGGGAGCTCGAGGGGGCGCGTAGGTTACCTTATCCCCTCGCTGGCGACGTGGTGTGGTGGCGACCACGCCCGCGGTCGCTCGAACAGGGAGGCGACCGGGGGGGAACGAGCTGGACTGGCTCGGGTGGGGTAGGTGGGCCGGCTGGGCCGGCCCAGCTGGGTTAGGTCCAGGGGGCTCTGTTCTTCTTTTCCTTTTCTTTTGATTTTTCTTTTAAAACTTTTCTGTTTTCTTTTATTTCCAAAAAGCAAAATAGTTTTATAAAATACAAAGCTTGCACCTAAAATAACATTATAACTTAGGCCACTGCTATAATTAATTTAGCATTTAAATAAAATACTTTGCAACTTTTATTAATTAAAAGCATTTAAATAATTGTTTTAGCCCCTGTTTTAAATAGTTTAGGGCATTAAAACATTTTACATAAATGTTGGTTCATCACCATAATTAGTTATGGAATATTTTCCACATGATGAACATTTTAGCTTTCTTGTTTGAAGAAATATTATTTTGACTTTACTTTAAATTTGAAAAAGGCTTTGATTTTTATCAAGTGGTAATTTGGCTTAGTTTAATTTGATGACATGGAATCATTAGGGGGAGATTACTGTAGCTTGACACTGGGGGTGTTATATAGCATGTCTAGCTTCTAAATTTGCGCCGTTATGCTGTCTGCATGTACCCGACTCAGTGTATGGATTTGTATGTCTTAATTGACTACTGTTAAGTATCTATTACACTGCCTAATTATTGTCGTGTTACATCCTGCTTGTCGCTAAACAATTGCAATTACTTTTACTAAACTACCCCTGTTGAAACTTAGCAGGATGGTTAGACCAGGTGGTCGTGGTCGAGCTCAACCGTCAGTTCATGACTGGGATTATGGCTCAGTTCCCGCATCAGAACAACCAGAACCAGGACCCTGCTGCAATAACTCTGTCAGAATTTGTGCGTCTTAACCCCACTCAGTTCCGCAACTCGGATAAGCCACTGGATGCTGATGACTGGATTCGCGACATCACTCACGAGATGGAGTCTGCAAATGTCTCCCCTGCCAACTTTGTCACCTTCACGTCCTTTTTTATAAAGGGTCCCGCTGCTCAATGGTGGGACACACACAAGCGTACACTGCCTGCTGGAACCGCCGTTACTTGGCCTGAGTTCCAGGCTGCTTTTCGTGCCCGATATATTCCTCAGGGAATTATGGACCGGATGAGAACCCAGTTCCGCAACCTCACTCAGGGCAACAAGACTGTCGAAGCCTATCAGCGGGAATTCCTGGACCTATCCCGCTATGCTGAAGAAGACATCGCCACCGATGCTCGTAGACAAGAGAAGTTCCGTAGTGGAGTCCACCCAGACATCGAGCTTGCACTTGCTGCTCAAGACTTCACCGACTTTGCTACCCTTGTGAACAAGGCTATTCTGGTTGAGACCGCTCAGATCAAGCACAAGGAGTCACAGAAGCGCTATCGTGATGTTGGCTCTTCTTTGGGCTTGTCTTCACAGAAGCGCCGTATCTGGATTCCCCACAGCATGTACCGTCCAATTGCACCTGCACCAAGGCCGTACCATGCTGCACCTTGTCTGCCTCCTCCACCACTGAGGCAGCTTCTTCAAGCTGCACCACCCCAAGCTCCTGCAATCCGTCCAGACAGTGGGCTGTGTTACAAGTGTGGCAAACCGGGTCACCTTGCCAGGAACTGCTATCAGAATCAGAAGCAACTGGCTCCGCCTCCTAATGCCCGCAACAATAATGCCAAGCCTTCTTATGGTCGTGGGCAGGCTTATCACGTCAACATGGCTGAAGCTCAAGATCAACCAGAAACTGTGATGGGTACACTACTTGTTAATTCAGTACCTGCATCTGTTTTATTTGATTCAGGAGCATCGCATTCATTTATGTAAGAACATTTTGCACTCATGCATGATGTTAAATGTGAAATGCTACACCATCCATTAGTGGTAAGCACACCCGCGGGTCAATGCCAAGGCTCCATATTCAGCCCTGAAGTCTCTGTTGAGATTAAAGGGAGGAATTTTCAGGCCTTCCCCATTATTCTGAATACTTCCAACATTGATCTTATCCTGGGAATGGATTGGCTGAAGGCTCACTATGCCTCAATCAATTGTGCCTCTAAAGTTGTACATCTCATGCACCCAACAGCTGGGCTAGTGAATTATCATGCTCATATCACTCAAAATGCTGAGGCTCAAATCTACGCGCTAAATGCGTTGAACACTTCTCTACTTGAGGGAATCGAAAACATTCCAGTCGTTCGTGACTTCCAGGATGTTTTTCCAGAAGAACTTCCAGGAATACCCCCTGTTAGAGCTATCGAGTTTGTCATCGACTTGAAACCAGGCACAACTCCTATTACGAAGCATCCTTATAAGATGCCTCCGCACCACCTTCTCGAGCTTAAGGAGGAAATTGACAAATCCCTCCGCAAAGGCTTTATCCGTCCTAGTTCCTCTGCCTACGGAGCACCTTCTCTCTTTGTCAAGAAGAAAGATGGTACGAATAGGTTGGTCCAAGATTACCATCCTATCAACCAGGCAACCATTCAGAATAAATATCCGCTTCCTCGGATCAATGACTTGTATGATCAGCTTGCTGGATCATCAGTGTTTTCTAAACTCGACTTGAGGTTGGGTTATCACCAGATCCGTGTCAGCGAAGAGGATATTCCGGAGACTGCCTTTGTTACCCGTTATGGCTCTTATGAGTACACTGTCATGTCATTTGGCTTAACAAATGCTCCAGCTACATTCTCTCGCCTGATGAATTACATCTTCATGGATTACCTCGACAAGTTCGTCGTGGTATATCTAGATGATATTCTGGTATATTCGAAGAATAAGGAAGAACATGCTGAACACCTTCGACTTGTGCTGGAAAGGCTCCGAGAACACCAGCTCTATGCCAAGTATTCCAAATGCAAGTTCTGGCTTTCTGAAGTAACCTACCTTGGACATGTGATTTCCAAGGATGGAATTGCTGTTAGCCCGGAACGAGTTCAGGCTATTCTTGACTGGACTCCTCCGAAGAACGTCAAGCAAGTGAGAAGTTTTCTCGGCCTCTCAAGCTATTGCCGTCGATTTATCGAGAACTTTTCCAAGATTGCTAAGCCTCTTACTAACCTGCTTCACAAAGGCATTAATTTTGAGTGGACAGACAAATGTCAGGAAAGTTTCGAGACTCTCAAGGACAAGCTAACTTCTGCTCCAGTGCTTGCTCCTCCGGATTCTCACAAGGACTTTGTGATATATTGCAACGCCTCTCGTCAAGGATTAGGCTGTGTCCTAATGCAAGAACGAAGAGTAATTGTGTATGCTTCGCGTCAACTGCGTCCGCATGAAGAAAATTATCCAGTGCATGATCTTGAACTTGCTGTAGTGATTCATGCATTGAAGCAGTGGTGGCATTACCTTTTGGGTAACCGGTGTGAGGTATATACTGATCATTAAAGCTTGAAGTATTTGTTTACTCAGCCGGATCTTAATCTCCGTCAACAGCGATGGTTGGAAACAATTACGGACTATGACTGTGGTATTTCTTAAACCCCTGGCAAGGCTAATGTGATGGCTGATGCCTTAAGCCGCAAGTCCTATTGCAACAACTTCATGGTTAGGCGAGCTCAGCCTCATCTTTATGAAGAGCTGTGCAAGCTGAATCTGTGTATTGTTCCCCAGGGTTCCCTTAATAACCTTGTGGTACAACCAGATCTTGAGAAAGCTATTAAGAATGCGCAAGCTAAAGATGCTGAAATTGATCTGATGAAGAAAGATCTTCACCTGGAAAAGTACAGGGATTTCTCGCTATCTGAAGATGGAACCTTGTATTTCAGAAACCGCATTGTGGTACCTCGCTTCGAGCTTATGACTGACAAGGTCATGAAGGAGGCACATGATACACCGCTGTCTATTCATCCGGGTAGTACCAAGATGTATCGTGATCTCCGACAAAGGTACTGGTGGTCCAAAATGAAGCAGGATATTGCTCGATACGTTGCCGAATGTGACATTTGCCGTCACATTAAAGCAGAACATCAGAAGCCTGCTGGAATTCTACAACCACTTCCTATTCCTTTGGGGAAATGGGATAAAGTGCAAATGGATTTCATTACTGGCCTTCCCAAGTCATAGAAGGGTCACGATGCTATTCTTGTCGTCGTGGACCAACTTTCTAAAGTTGCACACTTTCTACCTGTCAAAGAAACTATCACTGCTAGTCAGTTAGCAGAGTTGTATATCTCCAGAATTGTTACACTCCACGGCATTCCGAAAGAGATCAGTTTGGACCATGGCGGCCTTTTCACCTCTAAGTTCTGGGAAACTTTCCAAGAAGCTATGGGGACTCATATTACCTGGAGTTCAGCTTATCACCCCCAGTCCCAAGGCCAAGTCGAGCGAGTAAATCAAGTGCTTGAAGACATGCTGCGAGCTTGTGTTATATCTTTCGGCAAGAAGTGGGAAGAATCTCTCTCGTATGCTGAGTTCTCTTATAACAACAGCTATCAAGCCAGCTTGAAAATGGCCCCCTTTGAAGTACTCTATGGACGTAAGTGTCAAACCCCTCTGAATTGGTCAGAAACAGGGGAACGACCGCTCGTGGGTCCGGATATTATTCAACACGCCGAAGAGCAAGTCCGTATCATTTGAGAAAATCTCAAGGCGGCTCAGGACCGCCAGAAGAGCAATTACGATCACAAACGATGGGGTTTAATCTATCAACCTGGTGATCAAGCCTATCTTCATGTCACTCCTATGAAGGGCACTCACCGCTTTGGAATCAAGGGCAAGTTAGCCCCCCGCTACATTGGTCCTTTCCGCATTGTTGCTAGACGTGGTTAGGTGGCATATAAATTGGAATTGCCGCCACAATTCTCTCATATCCACGATGTCTTCCATGTGTCGCAACTTCGCCGTTGCTTCAAGGAGTCTCCGCACCGAGCAGTGGATCACGAGATGCTCGAATTGCAAGATGACCTATCTTATAAGGAGCATCCGATCCACATTCTCGATGAAGCTGAACGTCGAACCTGTCAGAAGACGACCAAGTTCCTCAAAGTGCAGTGGTCAAATCATACAGAAGATGAAGCCACTTGGGAACGCGAGGATCATCTTCGAATGGAATACCCCGACCTCTTTTCTTCTACCTCCTGAATTCTCGGGACGAGAATTTCGTTTAGAGGAGGAGAATTTGTAACACCCCTATGTAACCTAGCACTGTGACTTTCTGTTAAACATGCCAAGTCATCATCTATGCAATGCTTGATCGTAGTGTTAGCTCAACTCAATTCAAATTTCTCTATGAAAAAATTTTCAAATTAAAAGTGCAAAATAAAGTTGCTCAAAGTTTGCTGGAAAAATGTTCACCATATAGCAAATATTCCATAACATTTATTTGTTAAGGAATACAACATCACTCTTATGCAAAGATGAACAGTAGCAATTAAAACAGAACAATTCCAGCATATTTAAATGCTATCCTAATTATGAAAATTCCAAATGGATTCGAATAAATCCCAAGCTTATGGTGGCAGTGTAACACTGACCCTAGTATTTGTTTTCACCAGTGGCACATTTTTGCAAAAGATAATGATTGCAAAAGAAAATGCAAAAGGCAACTGTTAAAAGAAAACAGAAAATAAAAATGAAAAAGGCCTAACTGCCTGGGCCTAAGTGCACAGTTCACTCAGCCCAGTCCAGCCGGCCCATCTCTCTCTCCTCCCGCTCTCTCTCCTGTGCGTGTCGACGCGTGCCTGGACGCGCCGGCGAGCGCCGCTCGAACACCGACACGACGACGCCCACCGACGCTCGGGGAGGATAAGGCCGAGCCATTCCTTCCCCCTGGCCATTCCCCACTCACCTCGCTCTCTCTCCCCCATTCCTTTCTCCTCCAGATCCGCTGTCCGAGCGCCATCGCCGCCGTCCATCATCATTGCCGCGGCCACCGGCGGCCCCGTGCCCGCTGACCCTGTCGGTGAGCTCCGCCGGGGTCGACTCCTTCGCTTGGTGGCCTCGGTTGGAGCGGGGAGGCCCTGCAGTTGCCGATCGCCGCCGCCCCTTTTGCTTCGGTCGCCGACGATCTTCCTCCTCTCCGGTGACTGCTACTGCTCCTAAACCTCCAAGGGCCTCCGTGTGAGCGGCTCAGTGAGATCCGTCACCTCTCCCTTCTCCTCCTTTAGTTTGCTGCGATCGTAGCCGCCGCGCCATGGTTGCCCGAACGGAGCTCCGCTGCCGTGGCTGCTGCCATCGCCATAGCCGCTGTCGAGCTCGTCTGAGCTCGCAGTCGTGCTCAGCACCGCTATAGGAGCCGAACGCACCAGCGCATGCGCTTCCCGCGCCCTCTAGCACCTAGCACGGCGACTGCCCGAACGCGCCCCCGCCTCTGCTCGCCGCCGGCGCCCTTCCGGTGACCTTTTGGTCACGGGCTCGCGCCCATTGTGCTTGCCGCGCCGCGCAGCTCCTCCCTAGCTTCTCTGTTTGCTTTGTAGTGCGCTGCGACGCCATCTCCGTCACGCGCCCATGCACGCCACCGCCTCTGCCTCTCGTCGGCGCCGTTTCCGGCCACCCCAGCTCCGGCTATCGCTACCGTTCGGCGCGGCGTCGAACGGCCGTTCAAACGAACCCAGCCGCGCGCCGAACGGCGCTGCGTAGCGCGTTTCCGGCGAGGTCCCGAGGCCTCCGCCGCGGCCGCCGCCTGCATGGCACACCTGGGGTCCGCCCCTGGGTCATTGCCAGAGGGCCCCACAGGCCCCGTTGACTAGGTTGACCCAGTCAACGTGCTGACAAGGCAACCCACTGTCACTAACACGCGGGCCCCACCATCTAATTAAATTAAATAAACATTTTTATAAATAAAATTAATTAGTTAAATTAATTAGTCACTAACATGTGGGCCCATATGCTAATTAACTCTGTTTAGTTAAAATAAAACTCTGTTAGTCCCTCTGTCTATGACTGGTGGGACCCACTTGTCAGATTTGACCAGTCAACACCCTATTGACTGCTGACATCACTGCTGATGAAATAATCCTTTTCTGTTAATTTAAATAATTTCAGAAAAATGTTTAAATCTTTGAAAATTCATAGAAAATAAATCATAGCTCCGATCGAAAAACTTTATACATGAAAGTTGCTCAGAACGACGAGACGAATCTGATCGTGCTATCTGTTTCCGTGTCGGGACCCTCTACCCGCAACTTTTAGCCTGTTTCCGGTAGATGAATAGTGCATACATACCGGTTAATAAATCCAACTTTAATTCTAAAATAACTAATATAATTTAGACATGTCTTCAGGCAACCCTGCACTGCACGTTAGCATAGCATACTCTGTGTTGCATATGTTTGCTGTGTATTTATATGTTTCCTCCACCTCTTCTCTCTCGGTAGATCCCGGTATGGAGATAGTCCCCAAGACCAACGCAGCTTCGGAGGTTGACTACACCATTGACGACCTTGCCTTTGCCGCCGAGCAACCAGGTAAGCACCCCCCCCTTTTGAACATGCCTATATCGCCTATTCTCTTCTCTCTTGTGCTTGCATTAGAATTGTTGCTGTTACTGCTTTACCTATTCTGATGCATGACCTGATTTTGTAACTTGCTTTTGATAATTACCTGCTTATCCTAAACTGCTTAGAATAGGCTGGTGAGTGATCCCCAGTGACCCCACTTGTCCCAATTGCCCCGCTGGATCATCGGAAGACTCGACGACCAGGCCCCAGCACCGCACATCACCCCCTTAGTTGTACGGCTCTGCAGCGTTACTATCAAGTGCCGAGGGTGATACCTCGTATAGCACTTCTGATGTTAACTCTATAGAGTAGCTATTTGGTCGTGGTCACCGAGGGTGATTCCTCCTTCACCACACCCGATAACGACGCTGTCGTGCAACACCTCAAGTGTGAACCCATCGAGGGTGATTCCTTCGAGTTCACCTTGACGGATACATCGAGTAGGAATCCAACGAGGGTGATACCTCAGATTCCCCTGATGTTTTGGACACACGGATACTTGGACTTTACAACTGTTACTTGGAAAGGCGCATCGACCCTGAGGGGTACCCGCGAGTGTTGTGGAGACGGGTTGACCTGGAGGGTGCCCAAGATATGAATATGAGGTGTGGCCGGGCATTCTTAGTCCTTGCCGCAAGTCCTCGAGATGGGGCGACGGGGTCACATCGATCGTGAGTCTCTGCTCATTATCGCGCGCTCCTAATTCACTAATGGTTTGGATATTTGATCCGAGTGGGCCTCTGGCCCGATAGCACTAACCATCATGTGGGAACAGTTATGGGCACTCTGCGTCGTATGCATCAGCCGAAGCTTAATGGACGTCAGCGACTGAGCAGCGCGCGCTAGGTTGGACCGCGTTAAGCACCCTCCGTTGTACTGGAGGCTGCTAGGTTTGCTCACCGACCGCGTACGCAACATGCAGGAGCGCCCGGGGCGATGGCCCAAGACCCCTGGGGGCATAGGTTTAGTCCGGCGTGCTGACCTCTCTGTTAAGCCTAGGTCGGGTTGTGGCGTATCATTTGGCCGAGGCCGGGCATGATCCAGTAAAGTGTGTCCGGCCGGAGTTAATCAAGCGTGGTGGGTAAGTTGGTGCACCCCTGCAGGGAAGAAAACATCTATGCATAGCCGGATCCTCGGTAACGGACGCTCGGAGTTATATCCCGATCGATACAGCTAGAACTTATTGGTGAGATGAGAAATGGATATTAGGGCTCTGGGATCGCTTTCTCACAGGGAGTCGAGGAAGGATCTCTAGGCGAGGTTGAAGAAATGGATATTAGGGCTCTGGGATCACTTTCTCGCAGGGAGTCGAGGAAGGATCTCTGGGCGAGGTTGATACTTAATACTGCTATTACTTTATACGGTGCTAATCTACACTCTTCTAATGCTGCAAGACCGCTGAAGATGCTAGTCTTCGATAGGACTAGGCCTTCTCTCTATTCTGGCATTTCTGCAGCCCAGTCCACATATACAACCTTTCTTTGATAATGTTGCATATGTAGTGTAGATCCTTGCTTGCTGAGTACTTCGGATGAGTACTCACGGTTGCTTTGCTTCCCCTTTTTCCCCATATCCGTTTGATGCAACCAGATGACGGAGCCCCTGAGATAGCTGCCCCCACCGATGACTACTACTACCTCCCCGAGGGTGGTTACTACTATGAGTTGGCTGACGACCAGGAGTAGGTTCGGAGGGTCCCAGGCAGGAGGCCTGTGCCTTTTCGATCGTAGTGTTTTCTTTTGCCCCGCCTTTTAAAGGCCTATCTGTCCTTCTTTTATATCTGTACTCAGATATCTGATGCTTCCACTGACGCTTGTATGTGAGCTTATGTATTCGAGCCCTCGAGGCCCCTGGCTTGTAATATAAAGCTTGTATGACTTTATTTATGTTTTAGAGTTGTGTTGTGATATCTTCAAGTGAGTCCTTAGGCTTGATCATGTGCATTTGCGTGTATGGTTAGTGTACGATTAAGCCGGGGGCGTCACATTGCGTACCTTACCTATTGAGACTAGCGAGTTGAGATTTGCCGGGCCACGCTATTTGTGCACCTTAGTGATACGCTTACGCTGCATAGCTAGTGTTAGCGTGCAATCATCTTGCTGTCATCATTGTGCCATAAGTCTCTCCCGTGCATATCTTACATACTTGTCTCATATCATACTTGGCTCGAGCATCAAGCATATAAAAAACAAAAAAAAGAGAGTGCAAAAAGCTTTTAAGCAAAAGAGGAGATACAAAAGAGCTTGTAAGCACTAGAAATAGCATTGAGCCACTTTGCATAGTACATATACTTGGAGCATACATACATAGCATACTTGGGATTGAAGACGGCACGTTTACTCTCATAGGTTGGTGCACAAGCGTATCTTGCCCATTTGAGCAATCGAGCTAGGGTCTCTCTAGCATCCGTGCAACAAGAGCTTTTTCCGTGGCAACACATTTTGTGCTAATTCCTTGGTTGCGCGGATCCATCTATCTATTTGTGTTTCTTGTGTCACCATAGCTATTGATCTATTTGCTTTACATTGCAATTTTGTGAATCTTCCTCAACATTTTCGACATCTTGGACTAACATTTGCTTGAATTTTGTGCCACTTGTCCTAACCAAGCCACTCGATAAGCTTTAATTTGTAGGTGTGAGTGAACAAGTCCGGTACCAATTCCACTATTCTCTCATATCACATTGAGTGACACGGGATACATCCTCAACTTTGGGAAATGGTATCTTGGTATTGTTTCTCTCATTTCCTACTCACCTCTACTCGAGTCTTGTGATGGATAGGCAAAGCACATCATCTTTGGTCTTCGACCGCCTTGAGCGACTCACCATCGACATACGACACTTCGAAGCAAGGAAAAGGGACTACCTCGACGACAAGTTGGACGCACACATGGATGGCATCCGACACGTGTTGGCCAACTACAAGTCTTCTTCCACTTTGCCATCTTCAAGACGGAGACGCTCAAGTCGCACACCGTCGAAGCGGCCACACGATGCAAGTACCATGTGGCACCGTCCTCATCTTCGAGACGACCGCCAAGACAACCGCAAGACACATGTGCATGAAGACGAAGAGCGCCATCGACTACAAGTTCAAGCACGACAACATCACCACCAAGAGGACACTACGGCTACCACCACCACTTCGGCATCTTCGCCAAGTGTTCTCAAGGCATCTTCACCTTTGGACGTACGGCATCTTCACCTACTTCCCACGAGTACGTCTACTTCGACATCATCAAGTCCAAGGCGACCACCTACAAGCGAGGGTGACACTTCCATCTTCGGAAGCCCCTCAAGGAAGACAGCCAAGCATGGGAAATTCCCTTCGGTCATCGAGATGAGCTACGAGGTGCCACACCATATGGGCCTCATACAAGACGGCGACAAGACGGTCGACCAAGGGCCATCCCCTTCGACCACGACGACGAGCAAAAACCTCTCCGACAACATGAAGACGGCGCCCCATTGGGACTCCACTCCGAGTCGAGCTATGACACCGCACATGAGACCTTATCTTTGGTCTCGGAGGAGAGTGATGATGTGCCATCTTTGGCCTTCATCCACGGCTACGACTACGACATGGTTGAGCATGGGATTTTCCCTTCAACCGAGGAGGCGTATGGGGATGAGTTGAGTGACTTGTGCCACCATATTGAGAGCGAGAGTGACTTCACCACTAGCCCCATATATGATGAGCTGCCATAATTCCCATGTGAGGAGAGCCACCACCACCACCACTTGAGTGATTTGAGTGACTCCACCATATGTGACATTGAGTGCACCTACCTTGAGGGAGTGAGTGTAAGTGCATCTAGTGCCCCTTAGTTATTTTGGTGTATTGAAGACTTATAGGTTAAGGGACTAATGTGTTTGTGAGTGTACACAGGTTCTATAAGTCTATGAGGAGTTTGATATTTACGAAGAAAGTCGACCCCTAAAAATGAATGTCTTCAGTTGAAGACTTTGGTTTTCTAGAAGACTTTGAAAATGAGGAAATTGGTGTGACCTTGAAGACTTGATATTCATGCGAGGATTATGAAGCGTGAAGACTTTTGTTTTCATAGTTTTGTTTTTCCTTTCTTGAGTCATAGGAAACACCGTACTGTTAAAGGGGGTCGAGGTAAAACTAAGGAAAAGTTTCCAAGTGATGGTCAACTCAAATCCTACACCTACCAATCCTTTCGAGTGAAGCCATTGGAAATCTCATACAGTTCAGTCAAGTTCTTCAGTGACAGAGACGAAGTTCTTCTGTTCTCTGAGGAATTTGTTCTGACTGAGGAGTTAGGAATTCGCCAGTGCGGATTGCCTACAAGTGAGGAACATGATAGCCCTGAGGAATTTGAGAGCTCAAATTTCCGACCGTTGCTGTGTTATGCGCCAGCTGTCCAAAATATCCTACCCACCTAACGGTCATATCATTAAAGGGCATTTATGTCTTATCATGTCGGGCTGCTCCCCGGCTATAAATAGCCACCCCCTACAACCACTAGCTGGTTGGCTGCTCCGAGAGAAACTGACACTTGTTATTTAGAGCATCCCATCCTCAGAGGACTTTGAGCGAAAATTATCAAGTGAGGAAAAACCCAAACCCAACACCTAAACCCCAAAGTGATTGAGCATCACTGAAGAAATTGTTCCTGTGTGGAACCGATGCTTGTTACCTTTGAGGACTGTGCATCCCCCAGACGGTTAGGCGTCATGGTCTAGAACATCCAAGAGGAATTGTGGATTGCCGAGTGACCAAGTTTGTGAAGGTTTGGAAGTCACCTGTGAAGACTTACCACGAGTGATTGGGCGAGGTCTGTGTGACCTTAGCTCAAGGAGAATACGGTGAAGACTGTGTGTCTGGGACTGTGTGTCCTCAGGTTTAAATACCTAGCCACTCCAACCAGACGTACAACTGTCACAGCAGTTGGAACTGGTCTACCAAATCACTGTCTTCACCAAGCTACTGGTTCTATTTCCTCAACCCTTTCATTTCCTCGCATACTTGCTGTGTACTTGATCGTTACTGTTTGAAGACATTGACTGAAGACTTTGTCAATTTCCTCATTCCTATTTCTTCAGTCACTTTGTCTTCAGCCTGCTTATCCTGTTTACACGCTACCTGTGCTCTGTTTTGTTTCATTTCATCATGATGACTATGCTATTGCTTTGTTGTCCATGTACCTGAGTACTTATTCCGCTGCTTGTAGTTCGTTGCTTAGGAAATTCCTCAAGTAGTATTTCCTCAGCGACGAATTCATAAAAATTGCCTATTCACCCCCCCTCTAGTCGATATAACGCGCTTTCAATTGGTATCAGAGCAAGGTACTCCCTTGTTCTGTGTGATTTTGGTTTAACCACCTGGAGTTTTAGTTATGTCGACTGCAGGCATGATCAAGGTCTCGACTGGGTGCCCTACCTTTGATGGGACAGACTACCCCTACTAGAAGAATAAGATGCACATGCATCTTGAGGCAATTGACAAGTACATTGTGGAAAATGGCGTTCCCTCTGTCACTCCTTCCGTGAACGCTGCTGATGTGAAGAGATTCAAGCAACTCGACTCTCAAGCGAAGAATATCATATGTGGCCATCTGAGCAAAGGACAGTACAACAGAGTGAGTGCTTTGGAGTCTGCAAAGCTTATCTGGGATAGGCTGTCCAAGGTCAACGAAGGAATCTCAACTCAACATGATTCTCGAGTTGACGTTCTTCGCAATCTCTTCAACCGCTTCAAAAGACTCGACAATGAGAATGTCCAACAAACCTTTGATCGCCTCACTGACATTTCAAACGAGCTTCAAGCACTGGGTGCCACCGACATCACCGACCATGAGGTGGTGAAGAAATTGCTGAGTTTACTCGATTCTTCATTCGATACACTGGCACTGATGATTCAAGAACGTGGAGACTACAAGTCACTAGATCCTGCTGATATTCTTGAGAGGCTGAACACTCATGAATTCCAACAAGCTGAAAAGAGAGAACTCTACAGGCCAAGCTATGGAAGATCACGCGCACTGAAGGCCAAGGTAGTTTCCTCATATGAAGGAGAAGATTCTGATAGCAGCCTTGGTGACCTTGAAGAACTAAGCCATGAGCTAGCAATGCTCGTGAAGAAATTCTAGAAGTTCTCAAGGCGTGGTCGCTTTGTAAAATCTTCAAAAGGTGATGACACAAGATCAGATTCCTCATCCCGTGATTACAAGAAGAGGACTTGCCACAAATGCAAGAAACCTGGTCACTACATAATTGATTGTCCTCAGTGGGCAAAGGAATCAAAGAAGAAGAAATACAAGGATGATAGTTCAGATGACTCAAAGAAGAATAAGAAATCTTCAAAGTCCTCATCATCAAAATCTTCAAAGTCTTCATCTCACAAGAAGAGCAGTTCCAAGAAGGCTCGGGCATTCATTGGCAAGGAAATGGACTCTGAAGCTGAATCTGAGGAACATGAGGAAGAGGAGGCATCTGAGGAGTCAGACTCTGGTGTGGCGAGCCTAGCCCTCGCTACTTCTTATGTCAGCAAGTCCATCTTCAACACTGAGGAAAATGGCTTCCCCAACACTGCTGATGACGGCAACGATGACTATGCTCCCACCTATTGCTTCATGGCAAAAGGTGCCAAGGTATTCAAATATCCCTCCTCTGAATCAAGTGAGGATGAATCTGATGATAACCTCAAACCTAGCTATTCCAAACTTGCTAATATTGCTGTTAAACAACAAAAGGCTTTGGAAAAGGTTCAAAATATGCTAGACAAAAGCAATGACTTGTTAGGTGAGGAAATGGATCGAACTCAAACACCGACTGATAATCTTCAGCAACTACAGTCTAAGTTTGACAACCTTCAAAGTCGTCATGAAACTCTCTTAGCCGATCATGAGAAGCTTTCTTATGAATTTCTTCAAAGAAAGCAAGATCTTGAGAAGCTAAGGGTGAGTCATGGAGATCTTCAGAAGGAAAATGATTCATTGCTTCCTCAACAGATCAGTTCCACTCAGGAAGAATTTATTCCACCATGCTTGAAATGCAGTGAACGTGAAACTGCTAATTCTTCACCTGAAAGTTCAAATGCTTCTATTGCTGCAAATTCTTCAACTATCTCTGTGGTCACAAATTCCTCATCTGAGGATACCACTTGTATCACTGACGAAAATGCAGGGTTAAAGGAATTGTATGTGACAGACATGTACAAAAGCCTCAAAGGGCATCAGACTCTTTGTGATGTGCTCAAAAAGCAGATCTTGAACAGGAACCCTAGGAAAGAGGGTATTGCCTTTGAGAGGAAACTCAATGCTGATGGAACCTACTGGAAACCTGAGCAGTATCCCAAAACCTCATGGGTTGCTGCAAAGGGACCTCCCGTAGATCCATCCACTTTATCTGGCTTTACTTGTGAATCGTCATATTCATCCGATGAGTCATTTGACTCCAACTATAAACTGTTCAAAAATCAGAATGGTGAAGTATTTGCTAGATATGTTGGAACTAACTGCAGGAATGGTCCCCCTATGAAGAAAATCTGGGTTCCCAAAAGGTGCCTTGAAAGTCTTCAGGTGAATGTCCTCATGACACCACCTGTGAAGAATAGGAACCCTAGATCAAATTCTTCATATGGACCGAAGTCTTCATATGGATCCAAGTCCTCTTATGGATCAAATTCCTCACATGGATCCAAGTCCTCATATGATCATCATCATGCTAATGCTTCTGTTTCACAGGGAAAATCTAAGAGTTCTGATTATGTGCATTATTCTTCAAATCATTATGTTCATAAGTCCTCGAAGAATTTCTCTGCTTACTCATATGCCTATACTGATCCCTCTCCTGTGAAATGAAGCGCTTTGGCTTCAATGCCACCTTTCTCTTATGGAGCTCGCAGAATGATGAACTCTTTGCCACCCCTCCAGATGTGGGTGGTGAAGAAAAAGAACTAACCTCTTATGCAGGGTCAGGTCTCCAGACGAACTAAATCGTCTGAAGAATTTTCTAGAGACCTGAAATGCTTGAAAGGACGCAAGCTAATCATGAAGAAATGATTCATTCATTTCTCACGTCCTCATATTGCTATATATACATATGTTGCATTAATTGATGAATTTCAATCTGATGAATTTGATGTCATATTCTTCACTGATGAAGTATATGAGTTCGTAAGATGCACTAATTCATCTGCAGGATGATTTACCCAAAGCTACTGAGTGGGCTCTCGACAGTGGATGTACTAATCACATGACCGGTGACAAGAGCTTACTGATGAACACTCCTTTATCTCCATCACATTTGAAGCATGTCACCTACGCAGACAAAGGAAAAAGCAAGGTATTGGGTCTAGGTAGGGTTGCAATCTCAAAGGATCGACACATGGACAAAGTCATGCTTGTCGAGTCCCTCGGATTCAGCCTCATGTCTGTCTCAATGCTTTGTGATCTTGATATGGTTGTTGTCTTTGGCAAATATCATTGCTTAGTGCTCATGGAATCTGACAATTCCAAAGTCTTCGAAGGCTTTAGGAGAGGAGACTTGTATATTATTGATTTCTCTGCAGGACCATAGCCTGCCACTTGTCTACTTGCAAAAGCTTCAGAAGGCTGGCTATGGCATCGACGACTGGGTCATGCTGGCATAAGGAACTTACACACGCCCGTGAAGAAAAAGCACATCATTGGCATTGAGGGTGTCAAATTCCTCAAAGATCATCTTTGTGGGGCTTGTGAGGCTGGAAAGATGACCAGAGCCAAGCACCCCTCGAAGACTATCATGACTACCTCTCGTCCTTTTGAATTGCTTCATATGGATCTCTTTGGCCCTACTCATTATGCCACACTAACAAATGCAACATCTCTATATGGCTTTGTTATTGTTGATGATTATTCTCGTTACACATGGGTGCATGTCATTACTTACAAAACTGAAGTGCAGGAAGTCTTCAGACGATTTTCCTCAAGGGCTTCGACAAATTTCGGTGTGAAGATCAAGCATATTCGGAGTGACAATGGGACCGAGTTCAAGAATACTGGTCTTGATGACTATCTTGATGAACTTGGTATTACTCATGAGTTATCTGCCCCATACACTCCTCAGCAGAATGGCGTTGTGGAGTGCAAGAACAGGACTCTTGTTGAGATGGTTCGCACCATGCTTGATGAATACAAGACACCTCGTCACTTCTGGCCTGAGGCAATTGATACTGCATGCCACATTATCAACAGGGTATATCTTCAAAAATTCTTCAAGAAGACCTCATATGAACTCCTCACTGACAAGAAACCCAATGTGAGTTATTTCAAAGTCTTCGGTGCAAAATGCTAGATTAGAGATCCTCATCACAATTCCAAATTTGCACCGAAAGCACATGAAGGTTTTATGCTTGGTTACGGAAAGGACTCGCACACCTACAGAGTCTTCAACACCTATCACCACAAGGTTGTTGAAACTGTAGATGTGCGGTTCGATGAAACTAATGGCTCACAAAGAGAGCACCTACCTCCTGTGCTAGATGAAATTTCTCATGAGGAATCCATCAAGCTAAAGGCTACTGAGGATGTCATACCTACTGAATAATCTGCTGAAGAAGTCATTCCAGATCGTGAAGAAAATCATGCTGGTGCATCTGAAGAAAATGGCTCTGAAGAAAATGCTGAGCCAAGTCAAAGTCGTCAACCTGCTCATCCTCGCGTTGCAAATGAAGTACAGATTGAGAGAATCATCAACGACATAAACGCACCAGGTCCTCTCACTCGCTCAAAAGCTTCACATTTGTCTAACTTTTGTGGGCATTTCGCTTTCATCTCGATCACAGAGCCCACCAAAGTAAATGAGGCATTTCTGGGGCCTGAATGGATTCAAGCGATGCAAGAGGAATTACATCAATTCGAGCTGAACAAGGTGTGGGAGCTTGTCAAGCGACCAGACCCACACAAGCACAATATCATCGGCACCAAATGGATCTACCGCAACAAGCAAGATGAAAATGGCCTAGTGGTGAGGAACAAGGCTCGTCTTGTAGCTCAAGGCTACACACAGGTTGAAGGAATTGATTTCGATGAAACTTTTGCACCTGTTGCTAGACTTGAGGCTATTCGCATATTGCTTGCCTATGCTAACCATCATAATATCATCTTATATCAAATGGATGTGAAAAGTGCATTCCTCAATGGTAAGCTTGAGGAAGAAGTATATGTTGCTCAACCCCCAGGTTTTGAAGATCCTAATCATCCTGATCAAGTCTTCAGACTCAATAAGGCCCTCTATGGTCTCAAGCAGGCCCCTCGGGCGTGGTATGATACTCTGAGGGAATTCCTCATGAAGAAAGGCTTCAAACTCGGTTCACTCGACCCAACTCTTTTCACCAAAACATATGATGATGAATTATTCGTGTGCCAAATATATATTGATGATATTATCTTTGGCTGTACTAACCAACGTTACAGTGACGAATTTGCTTATATGATGAGTGAGGAATATCAAATGTCCATGATGGGAGAATTGAAATTCTTCTTAGGTCTTCAAATTCATCAACAACGCAATGGCATCTTCATTTCTCAAGAGAAATACCTCAAGGACGTTCTGAGGAAATTCAGTATGCAAGATTGCAAAGGTGTCAAAATCCCTATGCCCACAAATGGCCATCTATGCACTGATGAAAATGGTATAGACTTCGATCAAAAGGTATACCGCTCCATGATTGGCTCTTTATTGTATCTATGTGCATCTAGGCCAGATATTATGCTTAGTGTTTGCATGTGTGCCCATTTTCAAGCTACGCCGAAGGAATCACACCATAAGGCTGTGAAACATATTCTTCGATATCTAGCTCACACTCCAACACTTGGATTATGGTATCCCAAGGGCTCGACTTTTGATCTCATTGGATATTATGACTCTGACTATGCTGGTGATCGTGTGGATCGCAAGTTAACATCAGGCACATGCCATTTCCTCGGACGATCTTTAGTATGTTGGTCCTCGAAGAAGCAGAACTGCGTATCACTCTCTACTGCTGAAGCTGAGTACATTGCTGCTGGTTCTTGCTGTGCTCAATTGTTGTGGATGAAGCAAACCCTCAAGGACTATGGCATCAATGTGAAGAATGTGCCACTCTACTATGACAACGAGAGTGCCATCAAGATTGCTCATAACCCAGTTCAGCACTCAAAGACGAAGCACATCCAGATTTGTCATCATTTTCTTCAAGATCATGTGTTGAAGGGCGACATCTCTATGGATCACGTGAAGACTGAAGAACAGCTAGCGGATATCTTCACCAAGCCCTTGGATGAGAAGAGATTTAGCAAGTTGCGGTGTGAGCTAAATATCTTAGAATCTTCGAATGTTCTTTGAAAAGGACACACATCCTAACACTTATGCAAAATTGATGACTTAGATGTGTAACACACGAAGAACGTTTTTCTTCAATCAATGAAGACTAACCCTCTTAGTGTGAACAAATTAACGAAGAATTTGATTCTCAGAGCCCTACGACAATTGTACGCGGCGTCTGAAATCATCATTCTTATACGGTGGGTCACGCCACCACAAAAGTTGAAAATCTTCAAAATTGAGTTTTTCTTCATTTTGCAAATTCTTCAATTTTCAAATTCTTCAACTTTCAAATTCTTCAACTTGCAAAGTCCTAAAAAAAATTCGAGTGATGTTCTTCATTGACTATATATATATAATTGAGTTTTTCATGTCCTCAACAGCATTCACTTATTGCTAATTCTTCAAGTTGATTTTCTTCTAAGTGAATGTGATCGGACCCGTTCCCCCTCTATGCTAAACTCAACCCAGTCTGTTCACAAATTCTTCATGTGCGTTCTATTTGAAACCGGTTCAAAGTCTTCACTGTGTCCTTGACAGCTGAAGAATTTGCGAACGAAACGTTAAAATTTTCATATCTGAATTTTCGGCTTTTGCCGCTCAAACCGTTCCGCATCCCGCGATAGGATTAAACTACTCACCCACGATCTACCACGATCTCCATCTCTCTGTACGTGGGTGACATATGTCGTTAGAAGAGCAAGGGTCAGGGGCATGTTCGTCCAAAAATTTTGGACGGGCAGTTTTTCACCGTGGCTATAAATACCCCCTCCCTTCCTCTGTCTTCATTTACTACGCTCGGCCACCAACTCGCTCGAGCTCTCTGACCTAGCGCCACCGCTACTCTCCATCGTCGCCGGTGAGGAAGAGCTTCACTGCCTCGACCTCGTCGCCGTCATACTCGCGCCGGCCGCGGAAATCTTCACTCCGCCGCCACTGTAGCTGTCTCTCACCGCCAAGTTAGGGCGTGGGAGATCTGAACGGACGAACTTCTCCACTTCCACTTCCAGTTCATCATGTTCTTCGTCCAGGGTAAATAAAATCTGATTTTACTGCCCTACTTTGATTTTGATGATTTCACAAAATCTTCAAAAGGTGTTTATTCTTCAACTTCCCATTCCATAAACTCCCGAATGCTTCTGTATCTTGATTTGTTTCTCTAAGCTATGTTTTTATTCAAGATTCCTCAATTGTGTGGATTTTCAAAACTATACAACTCTGGAACCTAAGTCAAGAACGCTTAGTGAAATTCCTCAAGACTCCCCTGGTCAAATTCCTCAAACTTGATTTCTTTTGAAAAAATTCTAAGAACGCATATGACCTCTCCAAATTCTTTGCACCTATACTCTGTTCACAGGTACAAAATGTCTGCTGCTGAATCACTAGGTTCTCATCAATTTAACTCATTTGCAGCATTCCTCGAAGATAAGTTGCACACTTCCTCAGAAACATCAATTGTTCAAAATCCTCAAGTGAAGAAAATGGCTAATGGTAAAAGACCTCAGAAGGGAGGAAAGAGGCCTGAAACAAACACTGCTTTTGAGATCCCTGAAGACATATATGATGAATATTGCACTCCTGATGAAGCAACTCATGGCAAAGAGACCAAGACTCAGCGCAAAGTGCACATACAGAGAATTGAGAGAAGATGGGCTAAGGAATGGAGGGAATATAGTTATGTTACTCCCAAGTACATGAAGAAATTCGCCGTTAACCCTCCATGTCCAAGACCTCCATTGGCTCCAGACCAAGAAGCTGATCCCTCAAGAATCAGGTGCAGTGAGGAATTTCCCAGAGAATGGGCTAAGCGCCAAGCCAATTGGCTAAAGTAGCAAAGGAAGCAGTGAAGAAATTCAATGAAGACTCTGCTGCTGCTGCTGCTGAGGCCTCTGCTAGCAAGCCCAAGAAGGCTTTGCCGAAGAAATCTACTGTGAAGCCGAGTTCCTCAACTGCTATGCCCTCACGGCCAATTGCAAAGCCCTCACGGCCAATTCCTTAGGCAACCACATCAAGGGCAGCTCCAATTCCCTCAGCTGCCACAAAGTCTTCAACTTCAGCTGCAAAGTCCTCATCACCTGTGCATCTTGCCACGTGCCAATGGACTACAGGAATCTCTATTGCCTCAGGAGCATCTGCAAGTTCCTCAGCTCCGCCACAATCTTCAACTGGTCCAATCTTGCTGAAGAAAAAGGCCACTGTTGGACAAGGCCCAAGGCCAAGTCCTCACGAGAAACATGTTGCCTTCCAAGTTCCGTCTGATGACGATGAGGCTGATGATGAAGAACTTGCTGAGATCATCAAAGACAGGCAAGAAAAGGCTGCTAGAGCCAAAGGAAGTGTTGTGCCACTCATGCTGGATCCTAAAAGGATCCTTGATTTCATCGATCTATGGCACAAGGATCCAAATACTCCTTTGCCTGAATTGAACCTCACTCCTGGCCAGAGCCACACGTTGACAGCCTTCATAGCCGAAGAAAAATGGAAATTTGAGAAGGCCAGGCAAGTCAAGAAAGCTCAATACAAAAGGGAGCGCTTTCTGAAGAAGAATGCTGTGAAGATAACTCCTGAAGAACTTGTGAATCTGCAAAAGGAGATCAAAGCTCTCAGCGATGAATTTGATGCATATCGTGCAGATTTGCTAGGTGCCAAAGTCAGATTTGTCAGAATGGCCAAGGGGTTCAACCCGAATGTTGCAGCTCCATCGCAACAACAAATTCCTCAGGCTGATGCATCTGCTCAGCCTACCGAAGAGAATGCTAGCACAGCTGATGAAAATCAGTCTGTTGAAGAAACTGAAAGTTCTAGGGCTGCTGAAGAAATTCCAGTTCCTGAAGAAAATGCCAGGGCAACCACCAATGTTGCGCCTGAAGAATCTGATCAAGCCAGGGCAACTGCATCAGTTGTGCCTGAAGAAACTGCACCACTTTCATCTGCTCCTCCTGCAAAGTCATCACAGATGAAAGATATCCACCTTCCTTCTGCATCAGAAGCGAAGAAGACCAAAGCTGCAGAAAAGGCAGCTGTGAAGAAAAGGAAAGCATCAGAAACTGTAGAGTCTTCGGCTCCCAAGAAAGTGAAGACTTTGCAAAGCTTGTACACCAACCCCATTGATGCTGTTCCTATCTCAAGCATGCCATCAAAGGAAATTGTTCCCTTTGGTGAGGAATATGTCATTCTAGATGACAGTGATTAAGCGAATCCTTCTGCTGCTACTTCAGAGCAGTTGGATGAAGAAATTGAAGTGAATGATATCCCTTCAACCCCATTGGTATCCTCGCCCGTGCCTCAGTTCACAGCTGAAGAGGCAGGTGTTGAAGAAGTTGATGAAGAAGATGAGGATGTGGACATTGGGTCTACCTCACCAGTTCTCAATGATGATTATTGGGAAAGACATCATCCAAATTCTCCATTGACCACTCCTCTGCAACAAATTCCTCAGTCTCCTGTGCCGACTGAAGAAATTCATACGGGCTCTGAAGGACATCAATCTTCACTTCATTCTATTCCAGAAGAAGTTCCAGCTACTAATGCCGAAGAAATGGAGACCAAGACTGCTGATGATGAAATTGCTATGGAAATTCCTCAGTCTGTGGCTCCAGAGGTTGTGCGCCAAGCGGCTGTGAAGACTTCAACTGTTAATCTTCAGCCCAAGCCACAAAATCCCCATACCAAGAAGCAAAAATTCAACGCTGATGATTTCTTTGCTGAGCATCATTTCTTCATGGATTACAATCCCTATGACTCTGCAAGACTGCGACACAAGCGCTTCTGGACAACAAGTCAAATGAACTATTACTCTTCCCTCCTTTTTGGTAAGAACAAGGTATTTGACCACGAGCAAATTCCTCATGTGGATATGGAGTCGCTTCCTTGCTTCCATCCAGTCCTCAGTGTTCTTCATGACACTGGGCTGCTTAACTTCTGCACTGACATCTGTGACTGGAATGAAGAACTCATTCTTCAATTCTACGCCACACTGCATATCACTGGAAATGTTGAAGATGTGAATTCATGGGTGCTAGACTGGATGACCGAAAATACTCATTACAAAGCACCGGCCTCTGAATTGCTTCACGCCATCCCAGTCAGTCCTCCCACTGAAGGTGCTAGGCTCATCTATGAGGAACCTGAACTCTCAAATCATTTGATGCAAGTGCTGATGAATCCTTTGAAGGCTGGCCAAGCTCCAAGGACCACCTTCCTTGTGAAGGAATTGCTCTATGTGCCAAGGACGATATATCGCATATTGACCAAAACCCTTAGTACAATCAAGGGCCACAACTCTGATGAAGAAGAGGTTGTTGGCATCATGAAGAATCTGCTGTTCAACATGATACATGGCATTCCCATTAACTACCATGATTTCTTCATGAGGACTTTGGCCAATGTTGCTCTGTCACCTTTTGAGTTGAAGCCTTACGCTCCCTGGATCATGAAATTCATCAGATCAAGGTCTTCAATTCATTATCAGGCTGACTTTCAGAATCATCTCATCTATTTGCCACCTATTGAAGTCCTCAAGCGGACTATTTCCTCAGCTGATGAGAAGGGCATGGCTGCTATTATAGATGAAGGCGCTCGTCCATTGGATGGACAGTTTCGCAAAGCTGCATCCTATTCCACCAATGATGACTCTGCAACACAAGATTCTGCCGCCAAAGCTTCAAAGCAAAATCCTCAAGCAACAGCTCCGCGTGTGATGACTGATCATGAACTTCTCCTCAGTCTTCATCAGAAAGTTGATCGAAATCACAAGTGGGTCAAGCGTCAGTTTGGTGCAATTCTTCAGAACATGACAGTCACTCAAAACACTGTGAAGAAGAATCACTACTACGTGCATGAAGTATTTGACCGCACTTGGGCTATTCTGTCGAATCTTTATAGTGCTGAAGATCTCAAGGAGATGGGCTTCCAACAGGACTTTGACTGGTCTCAGCCACCTTCGAAAAAATTCAAGAAGGTCAAAGTTCCTCAGCTTGTTGCCAGTTCATATTCTTCATCGCGCGAGACGGATGAAGCTGAAGATTTGAACGACACTGCGGCAGGCCCTACCTCAACGGACGACCCCAACAACGCTGGCGCTCCTCCATCGACATCATGATGATATTCTTCAGGGGCGTTAGTCCTCATTTTTCGTCCCTTTTGGTCATTCGATGACAAAGGGGGAGAAATTTGAGTTAGTCTTCAAGCGGGTCTTATATATGGGCTATTTTTTTCTGTTAAGTTACAACTCTTGCTCTTCTGAGGTGTTTGATCTGATGAGTTGTAAACTTAAGTCCTATGGTGGTCCGATACTTTTGAACTGCTTTCTGCATGCTTATTTCCTCAAGTACCTTAATGCACGCATGCTGAATTTTGTCAGACACCATATTTCATCATGCATTTCAAATTCTTCATATCATATGTTAAATGCGTGTATGAATTACAAGATATAGGGGGAGATCTTCATGATATTACTCTACAATGTGCATTTGCAATCCAGAGCAAAATCCTCAATAAGCACATCTTCAGGGGGAGTTCCTCTATATCTTGCAATCAAATTCCTCAATATCAGTATTTACACTTCATATGTTTTATCCCCGTTGAAAACTTAACCTATTTGTCATCAATCACCAAAAAGGGGGAGATTATAAGTGCATCTAGTGCCCCTTAGTGATTTTGGTGTATTGAAGACTTATAGGTTAAGGGACTAATGTGTTTGTGAGTGTACACAGGTTCTATAAGTCTATGAGGAGTTTGATATTTACGAAGAAAGTCGACCCCTAAAAATGAATGTCTTCAGTTGAAGACTTTGGTTTTCTTGAAGACTTTGAAAATGAGGAAATTGGTGTGACCTTGAAGACTTGATATTCATGCGAGGATTATGAAGCGTGAAGACTTTTGTTTTCATAGTTTTGTTTTTCCTTTCTTGAGTCATAGGAAACACCGTACTATTAAAGGGGGTCGAGGTAAAACTAAAGAAAAGTTTCCAAGTGATGCTCAACTCAAATCCTACACCTACCAATCCTTTCGAGTGAAGCCATTGGAAATCTCATACAGTTCAGTCAAGTTCTTCAGTGACAGAGACGAAGTTCTTCTGTTCTCTGAGGAATTTGTTCTGACTGAGGAGTTAGGAATTCGCCAGTGTGGATTGCCTACAAGTGAGGAACATGATAGCCCTGAGGAATTTGAGAGCTCAAATTTCCGACCGTTGCTGTGCTATGCGCCAGCTGTCCAAAATATCCTACCCACCTAACGGTCATATCATTGAAGGGCATTTATGTCTTATCATGTCGGGCTGCTCCCCGGCTATAAATAGCCGCCCCCTACAACCACTAGCTGATTGGCTGCTCCGAGAGAAACTAACACTTGTCATTTAGAGCATCCCATCCTCAGAGGACTTTGAGCGAAAATCATCAAGTGAGGAAAAATCCAAACCCAACACCTAAAACCCAAAGTGATTGAGCATCATTGAAGAAATTGTTCCTGTGTGGAACCGACGCTTGTTACCTTTGAGGACTGTGCATCCTCCAGACGGTTAGGCGTCATGGTCTAGAGCATCCAAGAGGAATTGTGGATGGCCGAGTGACCAAGTTTGTGAAGGTTTGGAAGTCACCTGTGAAGACTTACCAAAAGTGATTGGGCGAGGTCTGTGTGACCTTAGCTCAAGGAGAATACGGTGAGGACTATGTGTCCTCAGGTTTAAATACCTAGCCGCTCCAACCAGATGTACAACTGTCACAGCAGTTGGAACTGGTCTACCAAATCACTGTCTTCACCAAGCTACTGGTTCTATTTCCTCAACCCTTTCATTTCCTCGCATACTTGCTGTGTACTTGATCGTTACTGTTTGAAGACTTTGACTGAAGACTTTCTCAATTTCCTCATTCCTATTTCTTCAGTCACTTTGTCTTCAGCCTGCTTATCCTGTTTACACGCTACCTATGCTCTGTTTTGTTTCATTTCATCATGATGACTATGCTACTGCTTTGTTATCCATGTACCTGAGTACTTATTCCGCTGCTTGTAGTTCGTTACTTAGGAAATTCCTCAAGTAGTATTTCCTCAGTGACGAATTCATAAAAATCGCCTATTCACCCCCCTCTAGTCGATATAACGCACTTTTAGTGAGTGAGCCACCACCACATAGAGAGAGTGAGGTAGTTGATAGGGCATGTGAGGCCATTCCTATTTCTAACAACGTAACCTCTACCTCTATTGTGTCTTCTCATTTGGTGCTAGGTCCCATATATGATGATGCGCCGATCCTCGACGACTTCGTCCTCCCTTTGGACAAAACGATGGCCATGGCGGACTATGATCCACCCCCACATGGTTCCATCACGATAACGATGACCACACTTTGGTTCTTACTACCTCACCTACACCACATGAGTGGAATGAGAAAGGTAACATAGGTGAAGGTGATGCTCTAGTCCCACTAGTGGACATTCTTGACATTGATTGCTTGCATGATGTTGATCCACCTTTTACCATGCTTCATGCTAGTATGATTTCCCCATGCGATGATTTACCCATTTATAATGAGTTTGATGATTGCCATGTGGAATCAATTAGTTGTGATGCCATGTTACATAGGATTTCTTGTGATAATTCTCTTGGTCACATCATGTTTGACAATCCGCTTGACTTGTCATATGCTATGCATGAGATCAATCATATGTCATATTTGCAATCTCATCGTAGTGACTATGCATATGCCATTAAAATAAACCCAATTTGCACATATGGCATAGATGACAAACCCATGGTTATTGGCATTTGTTTTTCTTGTGATGATATTGATATGCTCCCTTTGCATCATTTATCTCATATGCCATGCCATGACCACCTAGCTTTGGACATGCATTGTTTGCCATGTTGTAAATTTTCTCCATGTTATGCTTCCACTATTGCTCATGAGGAGACCCCCATAGTTTCCTCATACATTTTAGGAGATTTTGATCCATCTTATGAATTACATGATTCCCATGATTATGTGCACCATATGCATCCCATGAATAAACATGCTATTGATGTGCCATATACTTGCATTCTCAATTTGTGTCCCCATCGTGTCATACATAACAACTATTCTTTCATGATGGATGACATGTTCATATACCATGCCTCAAATTTCTTTGAGCAATGCTTATCTTGTGCTAATGCTCACATGCACATACACATCATGATGTATGATGTGTACATTTACCACGCACACAATTTCTTTGGTTTGTGTCTCTTTTGTGTAGGTACCCATGCATACTCGTCAACCTCGCAATCCCATGAGTTGATGAAACGAGCTCTAGAGAGCAATGATGATTTGGGATCACGTGGATTTTCACTCCCACCACTCCCTTCGTGCAAAGACTTCGCGCCTCTCTTCTAGATGGCCCTCACATGGTTATGGGTTATATACCACTTCTCACTTTATGCCCATATTGCCATGTTCACTATGCTTGATATGATCATTCATATGCCTTTGTCATGCATTTGTGACCCATGCTTTGCATTACACATGTTCCTTGATTCTCGTACTTGTATGTGTATTTGCAAGTTTGGTGGAGATATCTATTGTTATTGCCATGTTCCATTTGTGACCCATTCCTACGATGATACTTTGATCTCGCTTTGTGTTCGTGCTTGCCATATGTCATGTGCATTGCCTATGCATATTATTTTCTCACATGACATGATTGCCATGATATCCTCTAGTGTGTTGCATCTTCGCTCCACTAGTTTACACGACATGATTGATATGCTTGCTTATGTTGCATCACCCATGATTCCTACTTGCTTATTTCATGCGGTTGATGGCATCCATTTCCAAGCTTTGCACATGATTGCTATTACATGTTGTCATATGTCTCCATATGCTGCCTCTCTCATGCTAGATGATTTTCCTTGTATTGAGTGCAACAATACTCTTAATCTTGCTCATGAGATTGCCCCCATAGCATTCTCGCATATACTTGGAGATTTTGACAAAATTCTTGTGAAGCATGCTTGTCTTCCTTCTTTGCACTATATGCCTAGTGCCATGAACATTGCCATTGTTGAATCATATTGCTCATGCACTTTTTCTTCTAATGGTCATGTGCAAGAGAAGAGAACCATCATGATGGATGATGTGTTTATCTACCATGCGCATACGTTGTTTTCTTTCTTTTGTGCATGTGTAGGATACTTAGACTTCGTGTCGACTTCCACTTCACGTGAGTTGACCATTCGAGCTCTTGAGAGCAAACCACCTTCTACCACGACGATTCTACATCACACTTGCTTGTACTTCGGCATTGTGAAGGATGCACAAGGACATGCTTTCGAGGTGATATCCTTCTCTTTCAAGAACACCCAAACCATGAGCATGCATATTGTGGATCATACTTCATGTGTTGCTTGCACCATGAGACTAATTGGTCATCTTGGACCACTTGATTGCACACATGTTAGAGAAAGCGCTTTCATTCATGATTTCCACATTGCTATGCCTCATGACATATATGCCTTGTGTGTTGCATCCAATTCTTGGATTACTTGCTCCTATCATATGTTTGGTTGCAACAATGTCATTTCTTCACATATGCCATGTCCCATTGCTTGTCACATGATTGACTTGATTGCCTCACACATGTTGAACAATTGCTCTTTTCTTTGTATTGAGTGCCACGATATCTTCACTACACCCTATGCACATTATGCTTGGATTGTCTTGCACTTTCCCCATGTGTTTAGACATATCATTATATTTGGTGTCGTGGATGATTCTTATACCTACCATAGACCTTTTGTTGAGCACTTTGCGCATTCTTGCTATGACCTTGAGGTAGATGCTTGTTCACTTGTCACACATATTTGCATCTCGACCTCCCATTTGCATGTTTGTTTCCATGATGTACTTGATTATGCTCAAGTTATATGCTTACTTGTCATGCCACACTTCTTTGTCACACCATATGCTATGCTTGATGACGACACTTGTTGGGTGAATAACCTCTTGAATGCTTGGTTTTGCACTAATGCTAACCACATTTGTTTTTCCAAGTGTTTGTTGTCCTTGCTCCTTTTGAAGGAATTACAAGACGGTGCGACATTGGAGAGTGCCCATTTCGAGCTACAAGATGATGAATGCTTGGTGATCATCAACTTCTACACGGCGACATCATCTCTTTCCCATGGTGATTTGGTTTTCGATTTGAGGTCGGATCTTTCCCAAGGGGAAGGGGATGATGCGGAGCATCTTATGGACATCACCATATCAAGAGTCCGTTTGGCAAGTGACACGTGCGACATATACTTCATGCATACAAAGGTGAATCATCTCCTTTACACGTGTCCACATGTACCCTTCGAGGATGGTATACTACTTGACCCCTCTCTCGTGTGCATACGTAGGTGTGAGCGGAGCTACACATTCATTGTGGAGGAGTCCAAGCGCAAGAGAACAACTACACCATCCAAGACGGATGCCTGGAAGCGGAGAAGGAACCGACCAAGAAGAAGGGAACAGCTCCCAGGTGACCCCGTGCACACGAGCCTCCCAGGCTGGACGGTCCTGAAGACCCCGTGCGCACAGGCATGTACCGTGCCCACGGGACCCCCGTGTACACGAGCCTCACAGGCCCCGTGCGCACGGGCTACGGCGTAAGGTCTCTGGAGACCCCGTGCGCACGGGCTCCACTTACCCCGTGCACACGGGGCCCCCTATGTGTAGCTGCGGGCTTTGTTCTTGTAATGACCATTTCGCCCCTACTTACCCCTTTATCCCCTAGGACTATATATACTCCTTCATCTCCTCCATTTAGACTTAGCTAAGAATAGATCTAGACATTGGAGCTTAGCTCATGTACATCCCCTTGTGGGATTCCTCCTCTTGAGAGAGAGAGAGAGAGACACTCCATTGGAGTTCAAGGCCTCCTTTGGAGAAGATCCCTAGTGGATTCAAGACCCCATCTAGGGAAGGATCTCTTTAGATCTCAAGACCTCATCTTCCTTTGGATTTGAGATGAACTCTACCTTTTATCTTTCCTTTTGTTGTTCATGTACCTTGTGGATCCATGTGTTGCTAGTCTAGTGGATGTGTGATTGGACTTGTTCTTGAGTGTTCCTCTTGTGTTTCCCCTTTGTGTTCTTCTTATTATTGGGGATTTCGCCTCCAATTCGTGAAAGATCTCCACTTAGGGTTCCACCATACAACAATTAGGCTTGGAATGGTTGACCTACTATATGGTAACTCGAAGCAAAGAAGAAGAATCCACCCTGGTAACCTTTCTCGTCATTGGTCGAAATGATGGACGTCCACACGGGCCCACGAATATATATAGGCTTGCCGCCCATAACCAAGCGAGTGAGAGTGTGTCCAAAGACAACCATTGCATACGTGTGTCTCAAACATATTTATGGAGGTGTGTGATGCATATGCATATGTGTTGAATGCCCGACCCAATGCACAACATTGATGTGGTGCATGCATTGAAAATCGCAGAGGTCCCCACACAGAGCAAGAGGTCATTCATGACGTGTCGTGTGCTCGCCCCCCCTTCAATCCAGCAGGATGGATTCATGTGTACACATGCACTATTATATATATGTAATCTCACATCATAATCTATATCATGAGACAAACAAAAAATTAATCCCCTCCTAAGTTAAATTAGTTAACCTCTCTCGCTATCGGTGAAAGTGATGGACCAAGCGGGCCGACAGATGGAAGCATCGCCGATAACCGCGTGAGTGAGTGCCATATATAGGACAACAACCATTGCGCTTGCATGTGTGCCAGAACATATATATGGAGAGGTGTGTGGTTGTGATGTTTTGAATACCTAATGCACAACTTTGATGTGGCATTTGCCTCAAAAACCGCAAAGTCCCCACACAGAGTGAGGTTCATGTGACACCTAGTGTATATATATATATATATGCTGGTCACCCCCCCTTCGACATGTACTATACACCTAGTAACACAGCCCTAAAAGAATTAATCCTCCTTGTTCGTCAAACGTACCTCTCTCTCGCTGGGTCAAAGTGATGGACGGCGAACTCGCGGGCCCAGCACAGAAGCGAAGTGTACGTCACACGCGAGTGATCATTCTATATAGGACTACATACCACTGTCTGCATGTGGCCCAAAGAGGTGTTTGTGTGATGTTTGAATACGCAATGCACAACTTTGATGTGGCACCACATATATAGGAAACCAAAAAGTCCCCATAGAGAGCACGAGGTTCATGATGCGTGGTATGTGCTATATGTACGCCCCCATTTGACGCATGGTATATATGTACTTCTACTGTATAGCACAAACCAAAAAAGAATCATTCCTTGATGGTCAAATTAACCTCTCTCTCGTTGGGTCGAAGTGATGGAGGACAACCTCGCATGCCCATGGATGGAAGGCCACATGCGAGTGAGTTCCTATAGGGCAACCACCGCCTGCATGGTATTGCGTGATGTTTGAATACCAATATAATGTACAACTTTGATGTGGCACCTGCCTCGAGAACCGAAAAGTCCCCACATGGAGCGAGGTTATGACACACATATATATAGAGTATTCATGTTGCCCCCTCTTTGACATGTACATAATCCTACCGTGCATATACGTAACATAAACCAAAAAAGAACCATCCTTGTTGGTCAAATTAACCTCTCTCTCATTGTACGTTCAACTGGTCAACGACGACCTCGTGGGCCCACAGAAAGAGTCACACGCGAGTGAGTGTCATAGGACAAAACCACCACGTGCATGTGCCCGTGTGTTATGTGATTTTTGAATACCCAATGCACAACTTGTCAGAACCCCGATTCCAAGTCACATCGATCTAGCCGGTAACACCTCATATCACTTTGCGGCCTCACGCACGGTATTCCCACGGGTGTCGCCTTACCATGGCCCGAGACCGTTTGCGCCTTTTGGCTCACGTATATGATAGTGTCGCTAGCATCCATATGACAGAGAACCCGGGCCGACATGACTAGTCGTGAACCCAAAGTGGCACTAACTTACGGGGACAGGCATACATGACCCAGCAACGAATGTGTCGGTCATCAGCGAGTGAATTCGGGCTGTAGCAACTGGGCTAGCAGGACTCCGGGAATCCGGGCTGTAGCAGGCTAACAGGACTCCGAAAGACACCGCGTGACGTTTCCCCGAAGGGACAGACACAGGATCGAGGAAGGACACATGCCGGCCAGTCTAAGTGTTCCGGAGCAGTAGTGCTGGGCTAGCAGGACTCCGGTGAACCGGGCTGTAGCGGACTACTATGGCTCATGGAAGCACAAGACTACATTTCCCCATAAGAGAGGCTACCAAGGATAAACAACTAGGTTGTCGGATCCCACACATACCAAGCATTTCAATCATACACACAATATGCTGGATATGGGCAAATACAACATGGCATCACAACAAGACTCTACGACTCAGAGTATTTATTCATTAGGCTCCGAGGAGCCAAGTATTACAAACATGGGTCTCATGACCCAACATTCAGAGCATACAAGTCAAAACACATGCGGAAGCTTAACATGTCTGAGTACAGACATCTATAAATGAAAAGGGCTGAGAAGCCTGACTATCTACCGGATCCTGCCGAGGGCACAAGATCGTAGCTGAGGTAACAAGCTAAACGTCGAAGTCCACGTGGAACTACTAGCGAGACTGAAGTCTCTCTGCAAAACATAAAATAGGCAAGCGTGAGTACAAATGTACCCAGCAAGACTTACATCAGAACTATCTACAAATGCGTCGGTATCAACAAAGAGGGTGGTGGAGTTTAACTGCAGCAAGCCAGCTTTGACTCAGTGGCTATCCTGAACTACGAATGCTGGTAACTCTTTTGAGGTGGCGCACACGAGTCCACATATTCACCATATCAATACACCACTATGGATCCGCTCCCGTCTCCCTGCGAGAACGCCATCCATAGCACTCACGCTTATCTTGCGAATTTTAGAGTATCCACTTTCACTTGTCTATGAACTATACAGGCAACCAAGTAGTCCTTTACCGCGGACGCGGCTATTCGAATAGATCATATTAACCCTGCAGGGGTATACTTCTTCGCACACGCTCTCGCCACTTACCACCATGTACACGTCGTGTATCTCGGCAACCTTCAAGCGGAAGCCTGGCGAGGGAGTCGGCCACGACCTGACTAACCACACAAGTCTCTAGTCCAGGTTTATCGCCTATTCGGGTTCCATCCGCGAGGAGATCCGGCCGGAGTTTCGCTCACAGCCCCAAACGATGTGTGCAGGGTTCCCGAGACACCAAACGGGCGCCCGGTACACCGTGCCACGTGTATCTACCGCAACATAGCCCACCCCTAGGGTCAGCGCTACGCACGGCCCCCAACACATATCCTACAAACACCAGAAACTAGTTGCAACTCCTGGACAGAGAACAAGGGCGGCTAATAAGTCGAGAGAGTCAATTAAGGATCCCAATGTGTGGTAGTAGCTGAATCTTAAATCACGCATACAGATCTCAGTTCTTAAGGACGGCCTCAATGAAACAACCCACCATGTACTCCTACATGGCCTCTCATCGATACCTTTACCAAATCGTGTTCACACACTTAGCTCTCAGCAGTAGGATATGTTCACAACTTTCCAATTCATCCCCGATGAATCAGACCTGACACAACTCTAAGCACTAGCAGGCATGACAAACAAGCATGAATGAGTAGGCACATCAGGGCTCAAACAACTCCTACTCATGCTAGTGGGTTTCATCTATTTACTGTGGCAATGACAGGTCATGCAGAGGAAGGGGTTCAACTACCGCAGCATGTAACAGTTGAATCGTTGTTGTCCTAATGCAGTAAAAGAGAGCAGAAGCGAGATAGTGGGTTTGTATAGGAAGAACAAGGGGTTTTTGCTTGCCTGGCACTTCTGAAGATAATATAGTTCTTCATCGGTGTCATCGAACACGTCGTCGGAACCACGTCTACTGAGAGGGAGCAACCACCGGCAAACACAAGAGGAACCACAATCAATGCAATGCACATTTATATGAATGATATGTCATATTAAGGTACTGAATTGACCTAGTGCAACAGTTAGTCATATTCATTGAAGTGGAATTCAAACCTATAGCAAATTCCAACTCCAAAACTAATTACTATTCATTCCATAATCATGAATTGTCCTATTCAGTGAGGTTAACTTGTTCAAACATGCATGAAAATGCCATAATCAGATTCCTTGGATTTTTCTGGTCATTTTTCATATATAAATTATTTCATTCTGAGCTATAGTTTATTTTCTATGAATTTTAGAAGTTTTGGACATTTTCTGGAATTTCCTGAATTATCAAAAACCAAAAAATGATTTACTACGTCAGCATGATGTCGGTGTGACGTCAGCAGGTCAACAGAGACGGTCCAGGTCAAACCTGACCAGTGGGGTCCACACGTCAGTGACACACTAAACTAACTAACTTAGTTAACACTAACCTAGATTAAACTAATTAGATTTAAACCTAAACTAGGTTAATTAGCCGGGCAGGGCCCGCACGTCATAGACCCAGGGGAGGTCAACCCCCTGGTCAGCGAGGTCAAACTCGCCGGCGTTTAGCCGCCGGCGAGGCCAGACGCGGCGGGGCGGTGCGGGTTTTGTCCTCCGACGACCAAAACGACGGCGGAGAGGCTCTACGTGGTACTGGGACTCGCGCGCATCCAACACGGCTAGCGGCAGCAGCTGGGGTGGACCGAGCTCGCCGGAAACGAGCTCGTGGCGGCGGCCGGAGTTCGGGCGGGGTCGGGTTTGGCGCTACGGTGCGGGGGCGAGCAAAAGGAGAGAGGGGAAACACAGTGGAGCTCACAGCGAGGGCAATGAGGTGGTCAGCGAGCTCGGGGATGCGCTAGGGTCGGCGAATCGACGACGATGATCTCCGGCGGCCGAAGCTTCAAGACAAGATCGGGGACGACGATACGGGGCTTCCGGCGTCGTGTTCGTTGGCGGAGAGCTTCAGGGCGATGCGGCGGGGCCGATGGATGCGTCGGGGAGGCGAGGAGGTGGCTCAGGGCACGGCAGCGGCGAGCGGCGGTGACGGTGGCGCTCGGGTGTGTGAGAGGAAAGAGAGCAGAGGAAGGGGATGAGCTCGGGGGAGTGAGCGAGAGGGACCGGGGGCTGCGTGGTGCCTCTAGGCGCTCGGTCGAGGGCGGGGGAGGAAGCAGGAGGTGGAAGCAGGAGGTGGCGTCCGGTGCGCGCGCGGGCGACACGCCTCTGCCTTCTGGCAGAGGTGGGAGACGACTGGCAGTTGCCAGTGGGCTGGGCCGGCTGGAGGAGCTGGGCCAGGTGGGCTGCCAGGTAAGTTAGGTGGGTCTCTCTCTCTCTCTTTTAATTCCTGTTTTCTATTTTTCTGCAACTTTGTGGCTTTATTAAAAATAGCTAGGCACTTTCAAAAATCACCAAACTGCTCATGCCCACTGTTTAGGATATAAACAACATGGAACATTTCAGTTTGGGATTATTTGGACATTTAAAATATTTAATAGCATTTAAATGTCCAAATGCAAATAACATAAGATTTAATTCAGTGACCCAATGATGTCCTAGAAAATTGTGCACCATTTTTGTCAGGGGTTCTAGACCAAGGCAAAGATGATGAACATTTTAGAAGGGCATTTCAGGTTCATTGAAAAGGATTTTAGTAAACCCTAGTTGGTTTAAGATGTGCTGGGGGTTTCTGTCATCCCCATTTCAACTTCATTTGAAATTAAACATGATGCACACATGAAACTGGCCTAGCCAGAACTAGGGATGTGACACAACTTTGACGTGGCACATGCTTCGCAAACCGGAAACGCACTACACCACGATGCGTAGCCCCCTCACTTCAAGCCGGTGAGAGGGTTTGTACGCACGTGCTTGAACTTTGATATGGAATCTCACCATGATCCACACCACACACATGCCAAGATGAATCCACCTTTTGGTCAAATGCCTCTCGTTGTCGGTGGAAACTGAAAACCTTTGCGGGCTAACGAATGGGCACATCGCTGATAACCGCACGAGGGAGAGTGTCCGAGAGGACCACCAATGCATGCATGTGGCCCGAACATGTATGTATGAAAGGGTTGTGTAATGCTTTAAATAACCAATTCACGACTTTGATGTGGCATATATGACTCACAAAATGATCAATAATCCCACATGGAGGTTCACGACTCGTAGTGTACTGCCAGACCCCTCCCCCCACCCCTCACACACACAGACACACACATCCCGCACCACCACAACCACTCTGAGGCATGTCCAACTTTTTCTGCAGTGAACATGTGACCAAAGGAGTGTCGTGTTAAAATAAAAAAAACAGACATCATTCGACCGTTTTTATACATTGATTGATTTCCTATGGATTTAATGTGCAAAAATCAAATTTGAGCTACATGTGCACCAAAATGGATTGCAAAATCATATGTGTCCCTGGGTGCATGTTTCCCCATGCAAGAGATTTCAAAACATTGAGAATATAGATTTTTAAAATTCAGTAAATCCAAAACTTAGTTGAAATTCATGAAACCTATTGTGGTGTCATATATGGACACCAGTAGACTGTGATATTGTTTTTTTCCATCAAATTTGAGACACGTTTTGATATAATCTTCTTACAAATGGGAGATTGTTAATAACTGGCAACCAATATCTCATACGGATTATTTATTCAGACCGTGTGCGTTAGACCGTGCCATGCTTCGGTTAAGCAGCAAAGCGGTAGAATGAATCATCAATAAACCAAAAAATATACATGTTGTCACGCACCCCGTGTGCCGTGCGAGCAGGCGTGAGTTAACGGGACGCATGCGAGCAGTCCGCCGAGCAGGCAGACCAGGAGGCATGCGTGCAGGTGTGCGTATTGACGGGAGGCATTTTCGCTGTGCAGTGTCACCGGGAGGCGTGCGAGTAGCTGTGTGAAATGATGGTAGGAGTGGCAGAAGTCCGCCGCGCAGGCTCACTGGGAGGCGAGACAGCCTTTGACCGCCGCCCGCCTCGCTCCCACTGGTCCATATTAATTGCGCGCCCAAGCCGCCGGCCATAATAGGCGGCCGCACCCCCGGTCCACAGTGGTCACCAATGTTTGGACTCTAGAGTGTATGAGGATGCCGCCGAAGCGCACCATCGGAGGGAGTGGCGACGCCGGGGCTGGTGAAGCACCCACGCAACGCGTGAAGCTGGGCACAGAGGTTGCTGTCGCTGCCGCCGAGGTCTCGCGTGGGCAGCAGTACGACCTTGACTTCGTCGGCGCCGTTGTGCCCCCCCAGCCGGAGCTGGAGGTCAACAGCAACTCCGGCAACGACTGCGACTCCGACGGAAAACTGGTTAGTCATCTATATACCCATTTGTGCGGCAAACATATCATGTGTTTTCTCTAGTTACTCCCCCCTCTCTAATTTTTTTGGAATACAAATCCTATCGTTATGTTCTCTCAGTCCATGAAATCAGAGTAATTAAGATCCGTTAGATGCACGTAGTGTATTGATTGTTTAAATGTTATCCGTATAGAGTTAGTGATTAATTGTTTGTTCTGTACAAATGATTTTTGCTAATAATCCGACTAGGGTTAGCTTGCGTGCTAATAATTCATGGCCAGATCTTGAGAATTGATTTTGAATGTCCTACATATATGTTTGTGCCTTTTTTCTTCCAGGTCTTGAGAATTGATTTTGAATGTCCTACATGTATGTTTCTGCCTTTTTTTTCTTTCAGATTGGTATGTACACAGATGAGGCTCCGGCCAGCGCCGCCTCTGGATGTAGATCTTGGACCCGGCTGCGTGGCCAGAAGCGGCCACGCCCCCTGGACTTGAGGAACCAGTAGAATCTCCAGCGGACGGCATCAGTGATCTCCCGGACGGCATCCTTGGGGAGATCATCTCCCTTCTCCCCACCAAGGATGGCTGCCTCACACAAGTCCTCACATCTCGGTGGCACACTCAGTGGCGCGCCGCGCCTCTTAATCTCGACTGTCGTTAGCTATCTGTCGATGATGATTCTGAACTCCCCGGAGCCATCATCTCCTCCCACCAGGGCTCCGTTCAACACATCTACATCCCGGCATGCTACCTGCTGGACATACCCTGCATGATGGCCGCCTGGCTGACATCCCGTCAATTCGATAAACTCCAGCAGCTTGAGTTCTACCATTATTACAGTGATAGGTTACCACCAAGAGCTGCATCTGTGCCCCCACCACCGATGCCCATCTCATGGTTTTCCTCCTCTGTCCACACCGCCACCTTGACCCGGTGCCATCTAGCAGACAATCTGGTACAAATGCTTCGACTCCCACTGCTAAAAAAACTTGCGCTTGTGTTGGTTGATATGTCGGTGGCCTCACTTCACAGCATCATCTACTCCAGCTGCCCTGCACTGGAGCGTTTGGTGCTTGTTTTTGGACTAGGAATCCATATCCCTTGTCTCAAAATAAAGTCGTCTCACCTTGTAAGCATTGGAATTCATTTTGAAGGACAGGAGCTCATCATCGAAGATGCCCCTTCACTTCAAAGGTTGCTCCTTGATTGTTGTTATAAACCTTCGCAAATAACTGTGGTCTCTGCGCCTAAACTGGAGACCTTGGGTGTATTTCCTCATCCGTTTGAAGGTTACAAGTTGGTGGTTGGCTCCACACTTGTTCAGGTACTGGATGTTATCCATGTACACTTTAGTAATCTGCATTTTCATTTGTGCGCATAAGTTAAATATCATCTTGGAGTACACTTTCGGTGCTAATATTATGTTCTATGCTGAATGAAGAGCTTGTCCGTAGATGGTGTATCAGGGGTGTTGGATTCTGTCAAGACCTTATATATTTATATAGGGTGTCTTGATCTGAACACCACTATTGGCTTGCTGCGATGCTTTCCATGTCTGAGAATTTTTATATAAAGGTGATGATTTCACACACATTGAAAGCCCATATATAATGTACTAGAATTAACCGTTCAGCTGTCGCTCCTTCGACATACAATATTTTAGACATTAACTGTTTTCAATCTTCATGTCTATTTAGGTACTAGGACTTCGAGAAAAAGGTCTAACCAATCGATGGCAGAGGAAGCACAAGGATTTTCTCAGATCTCATGACATTCGTTTGAAGACAATAACGGTGGAAGGATATGCATCCAACCATCTAAACACTGGCTTTGTCACATTCTTCATGAGGAATGCGAGGGCACTATTGTCCCTGAGGATTAAGTTTTTCAACAAGAAATTTCTCATGAAACTGTATGTTGAACAGCATAAAAAGAAGTTTCAGGTGGACCTAAGGGCTTCTGATCGTGCTTGGCTTATATTTACAACAACTTGTCATCATCATGGACCAGTAGATCTTTTGTACCGGGATCTTGATTTTATGGATTGGACCGATCCATTTGATTGTGACTGCCAAAAACTTTGGTTGAGTTAGATTTTATTGCCTATTCAATCCGGGTTATGTGTAAACCTGATGAACAATTAATCCTCGTGCTTTTGTACCTTTTGTAAGCTGGAGTTAGACATTGTTGCCCTTTTCAACTAGGGTTTGACCCATATTTTCTTTCATACTGGGCTTTGATCTTTGTTCATTACAGAACCCGCAAGTTCTTAGCGCCTGCCTGCACCCATCAAACTTATTTTCAGCTAGCACACCAAATGGGATGTAATTCTTAATAGTAGAAGCTGCATGGTAGTGGCAGATTTAGATTCTGACATTTGGGACCCACGAGGAAAAAGCCTATCCAGGGCGGTGCCGACTCAATAGTAAACGTTGATAAACCTGGTTTTAAATTTACTGTAAATCCAAAACTCGCCTCAAAATCATGAAACATCGCATGGTGTTATGACATGCCACCAACATGCTATGGTAAAAAAAATAGTCCAATTTGGGACAAGTTTTGGTATAAACTTCTTACAAACCGGAGCTTCTCTCAAGAAGCCTCATGGTTCCGAGAGGGAACTTGTCACCTATATGTGTGCAAAACGACATACATTGTTTCTTCCCGCCTTGATTTATTTTCAGAGGCAACATGCAACTATAGGAGTGTCGTCCTAAAAAATATGAAATTATTCAGCGTTCGTTTTGCTTTTTTATGCATTGTTTGAGTTTTCTAGGCATTTTTTAACATACTTTGGTGTGTGCAAAGGTCATGTGTCTACTACCCACCTATGTAATTGGATGTTCAATTTGGTTATGGAATCAAGTCCTTATAAATACATATATTGTTGTTCTGTATGCAATGACAACGCACACGGACCATACTAGGAAACCCGTCGGTGATGAATTCATCAATCGCTGACAATCGTATACCAGCAAATGTTTGCCCACAACACACACGACTTATTAGCAGAAATTGTCTATGTTATTATGGGTCTTCGCACACATTTCTGATTAGGAACCTGTTTGCCATATATCGCACACACCTTGATCTGGCTGACCGTTTCTGTTGTGTTGCCTAATCACAAACAGTTCATCTGAGTGAACTGTATGCCGTATATCGCACACAGTTTCATCTGGCTGCCCGTTTCTGTTGTTCCGCCTAATCACAAATAGTTAATCCGACTGAACTGTATGTCGTATATCGCACACGCCTGCATCTGGCTGCCTGTTTTTGTTCTTCTGCCTCATCGCAAACAATTCATTGAACTGAACCATATGCCCCACATCGCACATGCAACTAAAATCTGAACCGTGTTCGATGTATCCGCCATCGCAAATGTTTTGCATCTTTTTTGACGGTTTTTTACATCACCGTTTGCGATTAATGCATCGCACACAGTTTCGTCAAAGGGTCTCTGATTGTAGTGTCGCGTTAGCAGCATCCTGCAGTAGTGCCAGGAATATAAGAAACGGTTTTCGGCCAGAAAACAAGAACGCGAAATAGAAGAGAACAGAGAATAGATGATCATGATTGGTTTGAGTTGTATATTTTATTTTGGTGCTGTCCTACAGTGCCCTCCATATCGTGCAAATGGAGGGATCCCCGCCATAGGGTGTTGCAATACGTTAATGGTTCGCTTATGGTGGGTGTCGTGAGTGACAGAATACATAGACCCGAGTTTGGGGGTCATTGCATATGGGATAAAGAGGACTTGATACTTAATGCTATGGTTGGGTTTTACGACCTTAATGATCTTTAGTAGTTGCGGATGCTTGCTAGAGTTCCAATCATAAGTGCATATGATCCAAGTAGAGAAAGTATGTTAGCTCATGCCTCTCCCTCATATAAAATTGCAACAATGATCACCGGTTTAGTTATCGATCACCTAGGGACAAATGACTTTCTTGTTGACAAAAGCTATCTACTTTTATTTTCTTGCATTTTACTCGTAGTTTTATTCTTGAAAAGCACTTGTAGTTTTATTCTTGCAAACTTATCCTTTCACCTACCAAATAGTTTCATACTTGTTTTAGGTAAAGCAAACATTAAGTGTGCGTAGAGTTGTATCGGTGGTCGATAGAACTTGAGGGAATATTTGTTCTGCCTTTAGCTCCTCATTGGGTTCGACACACTTATTTATCGAAAAAGGCTACAAACGATCCCCTACACTTGTGGGTTATCAAGACCTTTTTCTGGCGCCGTTGCCGGGGAGCAATAGCGTGGGGTGAATATTCTCGTGTGTGCTTGTTTGCTTTATCACTAAGTAGTTTTTATTTTCTGTTCTAAGTTGTTCTCTATATTTAGTTACGGATATGGAACACGAAACACCAAAAAAAATTACTTGTACTTGCTACTCATGGAGATGGGGAACCTCCTAAAACCCTCGATGCTCATTATGTGAAAAATATTATGCACTACTTTGATAATCCTGAGAAAACCCCATTCAACATGATAATGGGAGACACGTTAGATCAAACATGAATACTTTAGGGATTATTGCTTGACACAAAAAGGGAAACTGTTATGGGATCAAATTGATATGTTGTATTGGTATGCTTGGGATTTATGCTTGAGACATGATTATACTTGTTGCTCTAGGATGAGGTCTCCACACCTTCCCTTTTCATGCAAATTTAGTGATAAAGAAACCTTGGCTTCTTATGCTAATGGTAGATATGATTATTATGATGTGGAACGAATAGAAGAATTTGTTGCTTTTAAGGGTGCTTATGAAATTGAATCTCTGTTTGAAAAGTATGAAGATTATGATGATTCTGTTTATAGACCTGAAAATTTTGCTATACTTAAATATTGCTACGAAAATTATAAATACAATGTCGATATTGATGCGTTTATTGAGTAAGTCTCCGCTGTCCAAGAAGAGACTAATGTTTTGCAGGAAACTATGGAAGAAGAAATTGATGAAACTGTGAGCGCATTGGATAAAAAGATGAGGAGGAGAGCGAAGAACAAAATGAGGAAGAGTGGATTGATCACCCATGCCCACCTTCTAATGAGAGTAACTCTTCAACTCATACATTGTTTAATGCCCTTCGTTCTTACCGAAGGATGAATGCTATGATAATTGCTATGATCCCGTTGATTCATTTGAAATATCCCTTTTTGACGAAATTGATGCTTGCTATGCTTGTGGCCATGATGCCAATTTGAATTATGCTTATGGAGATGAACTTGCTATAGTTCCTTGTGTTAAGAATGAAATTGCTGCTATTGCACCACCACATGATATTCCTATTATCTTTTTGAGTTCTCCAAACTACACTATATCGGAGAAGTTTGCACTTATTAAGGATTACATTGATGGGTTGCCTTTTACCGTTGCACATGATAATTTTGATGAATATAATATGCATGTGCTTTCTGCTCCAACTTGCAATTATTATGAGAGAGGAACTATATCTCCACCTCTGTATGTTTCCAACACGATAAAATTGCAACAAACTGCTTATGATATGTATTGGCCTTTACTTGATGTGCATGAATTGTTCTTGTATGACATGCCGATGCATAGGAAGAGAGTTAGACTTCGTCATTGCATGATATATTCTCGGTGTACTAAGTATTGGGCCACTAGTACCCCTTACTTGTGCACGGGCAGTTGTAGCCGTCCTCGCGGCAAGGCTTGCCGGGATCAGCTCGAGGTCGATTTAAGTCATCAAGGAATTCATCAAGTCAGAGATCTGAGAATCAGCAAATTAGCAAAGCTGGTAATCGAAGGCCAGCCTCCCCGGCAAGATCCTTGCCGGGATGGCCCGTGGAGCCCGGCAAGCCTCGGCGCCCGACAAGGCTTGGTTCCCAGCAAAGCTCGGCGCCCGGCAAGCCCTGGCGCCCGGCAAGGATCGGCGCCTGGCGAGATTCTGCCACTGTGCCACCGCTTCGGCACAGTGACGAGTCTGACATTCTGGCTCCTTCCATGGATGCGTGGCGGCATGCCAGTGGAGGAGAGCTTAAGCGGTGCTGATGGGATGGCCCCTTTTTCCATCCCCAAGAAAGTGAGGACACCTAAATGGACACCTCACGGTGCATTAAATGCGCTTGTCCTAATCCGTCAGGGGTTAGGTATGATACCCTGTAGCTACTTTACACCTCAATGTATGTACATTTTGCCACTGTGGAGACCCCTTTGAGCATATAAAAGGAGGCCCAAGGCAGCTGCTACAGAGGAGGAGAACTTCTGGCCCATTCTGCATGCGTAGCTGCTCTTTGAACGTACTGTTCATTGTGAGCGCTCCTGAAGGCTGGGCTCAAGAACATCAATAAGAACGCAAAGTAGGAGTAGGGTTTTACGCAGATCTGCGGCCCGAACTTGGGTAAAAACTTCCCGCGTCGATCACTGGTTCTGCTCTTTGCGCATACCTCTCCCCCCGCCGAATCGTAAAGGGATCTCTCGGGGTCCCATAGGTGTCATGCCCCGACATCTTTGGCGCGCCAGGTAGGGGGATTGAGGTTTGCGTGAACCTGATCTGGTGGTTGACGCCCTAGTTCCTTCATCATCTTCATCATCATGCCGCCCAAGAAGAAGAACATTGCGGAAGCACAATCGTCCGGGTCAGTTTTGCCCGCGCCTTCGCAGACAGGCGATGGTGTGGGTGCAGAAGGAAGAGGACTGGAACCCCCGCGGCGTTCTGGTGACCCAAGCCAAGCGAGCGGTATCGTTCGCAGTGGCAGTGGTAACTTGCGCGCCGCTGGATCTAGAGATGGCGTTGTGTTGCCTACGGGTGGCACAACAAACTCTAGAGATCGAAGAGCGCCTACCGGAGCTCCCGCGCCGGCGCGAGCCTCGCAACCTGCTCAGGTCGTGCGAGATGAGCGACATCATGGCGCTGGTGGTTCGGGGCGTCCTCACGAAAAGGTTTCTGCGCATAGATCCCAAGATGCGCGGGACCAGCATGCACACCGAGCTGCCGGCGAAGGTGGCGCGCGGTCGCGTGACCGTGGCGGTGCTCCTTCTAACTTGGTTAGGAGTCAGAGCACCTCACGCACCTCGCACTTGTCGCCGCCACCTACGCCAGCGGAAGCCTTGGCACGTGCACAGCTGCTCCTCGATTTTCCTCCCGCTCCGGAGAAGATGGAGGAGTGGCGAGCTACTATCCAGAGCCTTATCGGCTTCGCTAACAAGGATGGACCGCAAGAGGCAGGGCCCTCTCAGCGGAGGCCCATCGATCCGACGCGAGCCGGTGCAGAGAAAACCGGAGGTGGTGCAACTACCGTGCACTCTCCTCCGCGGCGTCAGCAGCGGCCGACGACTCAGCAAGTCGACCGCCATGAAGAAGTTTCCACGGCGTCGTCCGATCCACGGATGCACCGTGATCAGCGTCTGGTTCTCCAGGAACGAGGCAAGGAGGACGCTCGAACAACCATCGAGCGGCGACGGGAAGCGCGCTATCAGTCTGATAAGCGCGCGGGGCCGGTTGTCGACGAGCCCGCGCCAGGGAACGTAGGAGACTTACCTTACGAGGTAGGACCTCCAGCGTTTACCCGTGAGCTGTGGCAAGTCCAGTGGCCCAATCTCCGAACCTTCAAGCCAGAGGTCCCGGAGAAATACGATGGCAAGACTCATCCCTCGGAATTCCTGAGCATCTACACCATTGCGGTGCAGGCTGCCGGGGGCCGAGATGACAAGATACTTGCCAACTACTTCCCGTTGGTGCTCAAACCCAACGTCAGGTCGTGGTTGATGCATCTGCCGGAGGATTCTATTTCTTGCTGGTCAGATCTGTGCCATCAGTTTGTTGGCGCCTTTGTTGGAGGCCACCAAGCTCCTAGCCAAGAAAGTGATTTGCACATCATCCCTCAGAGGGAGGGCGAGTCCCTGCGCAAGTTTATGCAGAGATTCAGCCGGGTGCAGTACAATATTCCTGATGTTCATCCTGCCGCTATCATTAGCGCGTTCCATCAGAACGTGCGTAACCGCAGGATGCGGGAAGAGCTGGCAATGAACAAAGTCAGTAGTATTGCTGAGCTTTACACTTTGGCCGACAAGTGTGCTCGAGCTGAAGAAGGGAGAAAACTCCCCGGTGAAGCTGTTGGTGCGACAGGCGACTCAGAAGAAGAAGATGCCGCGGCTCCGTCAAGGAAAGGCCGGCGGCGGAATAGGAAGCGCGGAGGCAAGGCCGTGCTTGCCGTCGAGGAATCTGGCAACCCTGGCGCCGCCAAGAAGGCCAAGGTTGGCGACCCCGGCAAGGATCTTGCCGGGTGCCCTTCCTGTCAGGCCTTGGCGGCTGCCGACAAGTCGGAGAACTCCGGCAAGCAATACTGCAAGATCCATCGCACTAAGGGCCACGATCTCCAGGACTGCCGGCAAGTTGAGCAGCTTGCCGAGAAGCAGAAGGGCGAAATAGGAGAGGCGAGACAAGGAGAAGGCCCAAGATGGTGCTGAGGGGTCCGGCAAGAAACGCGGTGGCCGAGGGGGTCGCCGCGGCAAGGCCAAACAGCAGAAGGATCTGCCCGCTCGGGGCCGAGATAAAGAAGGAGATGATGAAGAAGATGACGAGTCCAGTGAGCAGGAATTCCAGAAGGCTACGGAGGCTATGTGCATTGATGGGGGTGCCTCCCTGCATTCTTCCCACCGCCAACTTAAACAGTGGATGCGGGAGGTTAATGCGGCAGAGCCATCTCCCGATGCATGTAGGCCTCTAAAGTGGTCCAGCACGCCTATCATCTTTGACGCCGAGGATCACCCTGATCGCACAACTGCGGTCGGGTGCTTGCCATTGTTGGTTTCCCCAACAATTCGCAACCTCAAGGTGACGAAGATGTTAGTTGACGGCGGGGCCGGCCTAAACTTAATCTCACCAGATGTGCTCACAAAGCTTCAGATTCCCGACGAAGACCTCTAGGAAATGGGTACGTTTCAAGGGGTCAACCCGGGAAGAACCCAGCCTAAGGGCAAGATCGCGCTGCCGGTAACATTTGGCAGCGAGCTTAACTTCAGGACCGAAAAGGTGGTGTTTGATGTCGCCAAGATCCCCATGTCATACAATGGGATCCTTGGTCGGCCAGCGATGGCTAAGTTTATGGCGGCATCACACTACGCATACAATGTCTTGAAGATGCCTGGGCCGTTGAGCGTCATCACTATCCATTCCGATAAGAAGGATGCGCTCATCTGTGCCGTCCAACTTTACCGGGAAGCAGTTGTAGCCCCTGCCATCAAGGCATCTGCTCCTGCCGCTGGAACTCCCGGGGGGAAGAAGAAGACCGGCAGGAACCTTGGCGCCCACTCCGGCAAGCGCACCTCCTCGGAGTGCTGCGCTTCCGTCGAAGACGTGCCAGAGAGTTCCACCGGCAAGAACAAGAAGTCCAAGGCTGCCCCGCCGGAAACCAAGAAGGTGCCTGCCAGGGAGGACGGAACGGGGGGAACTTTCACCATAAGTTCCACCCTAGATGACAAATAGGAAAGCGCGCTCGACGTGTTTGCATGGCAACCATCTGACATCCCCGGTGTTCCCAGGAAAGTAATTGAGCACCACCTTGCTGTCTGTCCTCATGCGCGGCCCGTCAAGCAAAGGGTGAGGAAACAGGCTTTGGAGCGGCAAGAGTTCATCGCCGAAGAAATTAAGAAGCTGGAGGCGGCAGGACTGGTCAAAGGAGTGCTTCATCCAACCTGGTTGGCCAATCCAGTTGTAGTGTGGAAAGCGAACGGGAAATGGAGGCTTTGTATCGATTATACAGATATCAATAAAGCTTGTCCAAAAGATCCTTTTCCCTTGCCGCGCATCGACCAGATTGTGGATGCCACCGCTGGTTGTGATCTCCTGTCCTTCCTTGCTGCCTATTCAGGGTATCATCAGATTTTTATGGCAAAGGAAGATGAAGAGAAGACCGCCTTTATCACCCCATGTGGTACGTATTGTTTTATACGAATGCCTTTCGGGTTGAAAAGTGTTGGTTCAACATTTGCCAGAGCAATCCAGATTGGTTTTGAGCCACAACTCCATAGAAATATGGAGGCGTATATGGATGATATAGTGGTCAAAACTAAGGATAAAGCAACGCTCATTCAAGACTTAGAAGAAACATTTGCGAACTTGCGCAAGATCAACTTGATGCTCAATCCTGAGAAGTGCGTGTTCGGTGTTCCTTCCGGCAAGCTCCTCGGATTCTTTGTATCTTGCTGGAGAATCGAAGCTAACCCCGACAAGATCAGAGCCATTGAGAAAATTGAAGCGCCGAGACGCGTCAAGGATGTGCGTCGTCTTGCCGGCTGTGTTGCTGCTCTAAGCAGGTTTATTTCCAAATCTACTGAGCGCGCCCTGCCCTTCTTCAAAATTTTGAAGAAGGCAGGTCCAATGAAATGGACTCCGGAAGCGGAGGTGGCGCTACAAGATTTGAAGAAATACCTTTCTTCTCCGCCGACGCTAGTCGCACCTAAACCACAAGAGCCGTTGCTGCTGTATCTGGCGGCAACAAATCAAGTGGTTAGTGCTGCGCTGGTGGCGCAGAGAGAAGCTGATGAGGAAGCAACACCAGCAGCAAGACCGCCAAGTGACGCGGCAAGATCTTCCCCGGCAAGGGTTGATCTCGGCAAGACAGGATCTGCGCAAACAGAAGAGCCCGTGCAAAAGAAAAAGGTGGTGCAGCGCCCAGTTTATTTTGTTAGCTCCCTCTTACAAGGGGCTAGGTCAAGATATTCTGGTGTGCAGAAATTGCTTTTCGGCCTCCTTATGGCCTCAAGAAAGCTGCGCCATTATTTTCAAGCACATGAGATCACCGTCGTCACTCGCTTTCCGTTGCAACGGATTTTGCAAAATCCGGAGGCAACCGGCAGGATCGTGGAGTTGGCGTTGGAGGTGTCCAGCTTTGGTCTTAAGTTTGAAAGTACTTCCACAATTCAGAGCAGGGCCTTGGCGGAGTTCATTGCAGAATGGACCCCGACGCCAGACGAAGAAGTTCAAGAAACAAGTCTCCCCGGCAAGGAAATCGATCAGCAATGGGTTATGTACTTTGACGGGGCTTTTTCGCTGCAAGGCGCCGGTGCGGGTGTGCTGCTTGTCGCACCCACCGGAGAGCACCTCAAGTATGTAGTCCAAATGCATTTTCCCCGGGAGAGTTCAACCAACAACACTGCAGAGTACGAAGGTTTACTTGCCGGTCTTAGGATCGCGGCAGACCTTGGTATTAAAAAGCTCATTATCAAAGGTGATTCACAGCTTGTCGTCAGGCAGGTCAACAAGAACTATCAAAGCCCATTGATGCAGGCCTACGTAGATGAAGTGAGGAAATTGGAAGAGCACTTTGACGGTCTCCAAATGGAGCATGTCCCTCGTGCTGAGAACAGCGTTGCTGACGACCTGTCAAAGCGTGCTGCCCTCAAGTTGCCTGTGGAACCAGGAACTTTTGTGCTCCAATTGACTCAACCATCCGTGGCTCCATCGATGCGGCAAGAAAAGAGAAGAAAGTTGAACTCTGGCCAGTACTTCCCGGCAGAGCTCCCCGGAGCCGCCGGCAAGGAAGTTGCCGGGATCGACACGCCTGCCAGGGAACAACAGGCTCCGGCAGGGCCTCAGGCCCTTGCTGTCGAGACAAATGTCCCCCCGGCAGAGGGGATGCCTTTAGTCCTAGCTGTCGAGCCTCAGGCTCCAGCATGGGCGCAGCCCATCGTCCATTTCCTTCAGACAGGTGAACTCCCTGAGGAACAGGAAGAAGCGGAGAGAGTAGCCCGTCGGTCTGTTATGTACAAGTTCGTCGATGACGTCCTGTACAGAAAGGGACCAAACGGTGTGAAATTGAAGTGCATTCCTCGGGAGGATGGACTAGAGCTGTTGGCAGAGATACATGGGGGCATGTGTGGTTCTCACATAGGGTCAAGAGCGCTTGCCGGAAAAGCATTCCAGCAAGGTTTCTTTTGGCCCACCGCCCTCCAGGATGCGACTGCACTAGTAACCAGGTGTGAAGCGTGCTAGTTTCATTCGAAGAAATTACATCAGCCAGCTCAAGCTCTTCAAACAATCCCTCTCTCCTGGCCATTTTCGGTCTGGGGGCTCGACATATTGGGCCCCTTTCCCCGTGCTACCGGGGGCTTTGAGTACTTGTACGTTGCTATCAACAAGTTCACAAAGTGGCCGGAGGTGGAAGCAGTGAGGAAGGTGACAGCACAGTCGGCTGTCAAGTTCTTCAAAGGAATTGTTTGCCATTTCGGTGTGCCTAACAGGATCATCACCGACAACGGCACGCAGTTCACAAGTCGCACCTTCATGCAGTACGTCCAAGACCTTGGCGGCAAGATTTGTTTTGCCTCTGTTGCTCACCCGAGAAGCAACGGCCAAGCGGAGAGGGCCAATGCTAAAGTGCTGCGCGGTCTCAGGACCAGAACTTTTGACAGACTGAAAAAGTGCGGAAGACGCTGGATTGATGAGTTGCCGGCGGTCCTTTGGTCAATCAGAACGACACCAAATCGAGCCACCGGCCAGACGCCCTTCGCTCTGGTGTATGGAGCGGAAGCAGTTCTCCTCACGAAACTCATATACGGATCTCCTCGAGTGCTCGCTTATGATGAGCTCGAGCAAGAGCAACTGCGGCAAGATGATGCTGTGCTCCTTGAGGAGAATCGTCTTCAGGCTGCTGTGCGAGCTGCACGCTACCAGCAAGCTTTGCGCCGCTATCATAGCCGCAAAGTTCATGCCCGAAGCCTTGAGGAAGGCGACCTTGTTCTTCGACGGATTCAGTCCGCCAAGAATTCAAACAAGTTGACGCCAAAGTGGGAAGGCCCTTATCGGGTAGTACGAGTCACCAGGCCTGGCGCTGTCCGCCTGGAGACCGAAGATGGCGTTCCAGTGAGTAATTCCTGGAATATCGAACATCTTCGCAAGTTCTATCCATAAGGCGCGGTTGCCGGGGGCTCCCGGCAACCACCTTTTTGTACAAGTCTTGCCGGCAAGGCATGTGATCCTTTGTACAAAGCCAGGCGCAGCCCCTGAGCACAGATGAATAAATTTAAGTGTTGTGCATTTCCTTATTGATTCTCATGTTCACATTCATATATGCATGTTTGTCTAAGATGTTGTACAACACCTGATCCCGGTAAGTTCTAACGAACCGCCAAGGTTTCATCTCTTTATTTTCTCTTCTTTCTTTTTCTTAAAGACAGAAGGATTCCTCGCGTGCACATTTGCCGGGGGGGGGGGGGGGGAGGGGGGGGGGGGAGGGGGAGGAGAGGGGGGGGGGGGGGAAGGAGACATGAATACCAGTTGGTGACGTTCGGAATCGTATGCTTGCCAGAGGAAGGACAAAGACTGAAAGCTTAGTCCTAAAAACTCAGAGCAAGTTTTTCTTTTATTACCAAGTTAGTTCCTTGGACGATTCCGACCCTTGTATGGAAAATCTGCACGCGAAGGAACCCTTATTGTAATCAGTTGCGCCCTTATTTTGTTTCGAGTCCGCTCAACGATTTAAGTGGCTGCACTGAGAACGCCAAGGAGTCTTGCCGGCCACTGCGCCTCCAGCAGGCTGCTGAAGTCCCGCACCCAGCGCTCGCGGCAGGTTGCGCGCCGGCAAGTTTTTCAGTAAGCGTAGGATGAACTCCATCATAAAGGAACCAGACAAGGAAAGTAGCTAGCATGAGCCTAGACATAGTTAAATTATATTACGTCCATGAGTTGCCGCAGTCCTAACTCGAGACTTAACTGTCTTTTACATGAGATGATGGCGGCAAGAATAAAAGGGAAGCACTCAATCCCTGCGCTGGCCTTCGATCCTTTTGATGGAGTCCACCTTCTCAAGGATCGGCGCGATGCACTTCTCAAGCGCCTCAACATTTGCTTCCTTTGGCTGGTGGCCGAGTGCGCTGGAGAGGTCGATGCCGGGATTGCTGTGCACCACCTTGAGGAGCACCTTGCGAAGGACGGCCCGGCAAAGCCGGTGAGTCTCGTTCGCCAGTTGGGTCGCTCGGCTGGACTGGAGCGCCCTCAATGCGTTGATGATGCTTTCAAAGAACATCGTCAATCTCGCGCTTGGGGATATTCTTTCCTCGGAAGAATATCTGAAGTTCGACAAGCCCATGGTTGACAGTTCTGCGGTAAGCTTCTCCGCGGCAGCGATGAGACGACAAGTCCAGATCTCCACTCCCTTCTCGTACTCATTCTGGGCAGCGGCGGCGCTCTTGAGCAGGTTCCTCTCTCCTTGGAGATCCTTGAGTAGAGCCTTCTCACGGGCCCTGCCGGCCTCGAGAGATTTCTGCAGCGTGGTCAGCTTCAGCTCCAGAACCGCAATATCATCAGCCGCAGAGGAGAGCTGCTTGGTCTTGTCGGACAGGGTGACTTGCATCTCCGCCAAGGAGTGGAGGGTTTTTTCCCTGTCCCCCTTGAGCGTCGAGAGCTCCTTGCCGTGCTCATCAAGATCTGTCTCCAGCCTCTTTACTTTGTCGCTCAACTCGTTCTTGGCGGCCTCTGCAGCTTCAGCAGCATCGACGGCCTCCTTGAGCTTGCCGGCGTGACTTGCAGTTAGAGCTTCGAGTGCCTCCTTGTGCTTCCGCTCCAGCTCCTGGGTCCGCCGCGCGACAAGATTTTCAATGTCTTCATCCTTGCTGCGAAGCTTGGCGGCGAGCGCCTGCTCACGAGCAGTGAGATCTTCCTCATGAGCATCAAGAGCAACGCGGCGCCCCGTCAGGAGGGCATCTTCGGCAGCAATCCTTTGAATAGCTTCATCATGGGCCTTCTCCATGTCTGATTGCTTCACGAGGACCTCATTCCACTGCTGGCTCACTTGTTCCCGGCCGGCAACCAACTCTTGGAGGGCCTCGGTGTGCCAGATCTGCATTTGTGCGACGCACCTTTGGAAATCTGCTTCGGCCGCCTCAACAACTGCCATTCTGGAGTCCGCTTTGTCTTTCCGGGCGCGGTAGAGAGCCTGGAGTTTGCGGAAGTTCTCGCCCATGGCCTGAAGGAGCTGATCCTCTTCAGATTTGCCGCTGCTAGTGCTGGGATCGTCGACAACTTCAAACCCGGCAGCAGCGATGATTTCTTCGAAAACTTCTCCTTCGGCTAGTGCCCCAGCGCTTGCCGTCCCTGCCAAGTTGATGAACAGGTTCTCGCCAACCTTGAGGTACTTGCTGGATGAGGGGCCTTCAGATGGTGATGGCTGGTCTTCAGTGGCCGCCTCACCAGTGACAGGGGGCTCTGTGGCCGGTGTAGCGCCTGGCGCTCCTGTGGCAGGAATGCTATCAGTGCGGTCCTCGGCCTCCCTGTCGCCCCCTTCAGCAGGTTCTTCGGTGGTTTCCTCTTGTGCTGTCTTGGTGGCCTCCCCGTCAAGAGCACCACCAGCCTCGACAACGTCATCCTTGGTGGCCTCGCTGGCAGCGATCCTGTCTGCTTCGGCGGCAGCATCCCTAGCGGTCTCCTCGATCACAACATCGACGTCCATGTGTTCCATCACAGGGAACTCTGAAGGGTGAAGGAGGAAAACAGAATAAGATCAAGGTTGAAGTTTGAAGTGATCAAAGATAAAGAAGTAAGGGGAAAAGAATAACTAGCACTCTGAGGCAATCGAGTACCTGCGTCGGGCTGTCGAGAGGTGGCTTCGCCTCTCCCGGCAACTCCGGTTGCCGGGGGTGGGTTGCCGGAGTCCGTGCTTGTCGGCTCCTCCTCAATCCGGACGGGCTTGTCGGCAGGATCTCTTGCCGGAGATGTGCTTGTGGGCGGAGCGGTCGATGAAGGAGGCACAATGGGGCAATCTTCTCCTTGTTGCCGTTCTTCTCCTGCGAACCCGAAGATATCAGCGACAAGAATGAAAACCTCGGCACCCGCCAGCGGAAGAAGAACAATGAACTTACGCTGGGGGCTGTGCTGGGGGCTGCGCCGGGGGCTGCGTTGAGGACTAGACTTCAGGCTCACGATGACGGTCTCTGGCACGCTAGTGGAGCCTGCCGGGGGCTCGTCGCCTGTAGAAGTCCTTGACCTCTTCGCCATCCTCTCCAGCAAGGTTTCTGTGTCACTGCAGAAACAATACAAGTAAATCAGTAAGACTGATTCAGATTGGAAGGTGGAAGTTGTGACAGGTACTCACTCTTCTTCCTCTCGCTCCGGACTGAAGCCGGAGATGTCGAAGTCGACCTCCGTTGCGGTGTCTGAGTGGGGAGGCGGAGGAGGGGTCCTGGGCCGCTTGGCTGTGGCAGGCGCCAGGGCAGCTTCTGGCACGGTTGTACGAGACCCTCCTGTCGCTCCGGCGGTGACCGCTGGTGTGGATCTCGCGCGCCGCGCGGGCTGTTGACGGGCCCCCTGCCGCGGTCCGGTCTTGTCGGCCACTTTCTTGCCGGGGGATTCGCCGCTCGATGTAGGCTGGCTTGCCGGGACGCCCGATGCGGCTTTCCGAAGGACACGTTTTGTCTTCTTCGGGGGCGAGGGCTCTTCTCGCGTCTCCTCTTCGGCCGTGTCATCGCCGGATGAGCTTTCAGCGACTGCGCCGCCTTCTTCCCCGGCAACCTTGCTCTCCTCGGCAGGTTTTGCCTCCACCACCACCTCTGCATCGCTGGCTTCCCACTTTGTGAAGCCAACGCTGCCGGCCTCCGCAGCAAGATTCGCTTCCTCCACTCTGGTAGCAATGTATGCTACCTCCTGATCTGTGGTGGCGCGAATAAGATCTGACTCTTGCCGGACAGGCTTCTCCGTCAGATTGTCGAAGAATTTCTGCGCTTCTTCCTCGCTTGGCTCGACCCAGGTCGGGTCAAGGCCGTGGGCGTTGAACATCGGCAAGAAGGCAATGATCGACCCTAGTGCAGAGTTGTTGCACAAGGGGGCGATCCTTGCCGGCAGCCGGTGCTTGTCTTCGCGCTGGAATAACTTTTGGCGGAGAGCGCCAAGCTGCATAACAGTCAAGTTGTTGTTCAGCCCGGGGTGCAGCCTCATGACATCCGCTGCGTTCTTATACTCCCAGGCTGGCCTCCCCCTATTCTGCAGAGGGGCGATGCGGCGGCGGAGGAAGTCGAAGCCGATCATCTCCATTGTCAGCCCGGCAGCCTTCAAGCGGAGGATTCTGGTAGTGGCGATTGTGAGCTTCTCGTCTTCTGAGGCGAGATCGCCCCAATCCTTGCCGCGGACCACCTTCTGTCGCCGGGGATGGCAAAAAGGATGAGGATCTGCTTCCTGAATCTAGCACCATTCGGCCCGCCACTCGTCCCACTTTTCGCGGTAAACTCCATCTGGATATATCTCTTTGTTCCAGGCCCTTGGAATCCAAGCAATAGATCCAGAGAGAGCCTCTCCTTTTTGGATTCGAGGATAGAAATAGTGGCGGAAAAGAGCAGAATTGGGGATCACGCCGGCAAAATTTTCACAAAGATGGGCAAAGATCGACATGCAAAATACGGCATTCGGCGTGAAATCAAGAAGGCGGAAGCCGTATGTATACATGATGTCGTTGAAGAAATCGGAAAAAGGTGGACAGAGCCCGCAATAAAAGTACGCAGTGAAGAAGGGGTATCTGTCTGATCCGCCTTTGGAATTAGCACCTGGGATTACGCGTGTGGCGGGGTGAGCTTGTGTTCCCTTCGCCCACATGCATTGGTATCGTCCCTCCAAGGTTTCGGCGTCGAGCGTCGGAGGGAAGACGATGAGCCTCTTCCGCATCTTCACCAGCTCGCTTTCCGGAACTTCAGCCTTCGGTTCCTTGTCCGTGCCCTTGCCTATGCTGGCCTTGGGCGGCATGGCGACCGTGGAGGTGGAAGCCGGAGGACGGAACGAGCACGGGAGCGGCGAGCAGAAGGGAAAGAAGGTTTCGCTCTGAGCTCGAGCAGAGGAAGGCGATGGCGATGGCCAGATTGGGAAGAAGAGGGGGGTGAATAGGTTTGCGCCTCCACGACTTCTCCTTTTTATGGGGAAGGAGCGGGGCCACCTTGTTTATCCCCCAATATGAATGCGCCTCTATGGGCGCGAAACAGTTTGCAGCTTTTTTGGCACACTTCCCACATCGCGCGCTCCGTGCGCGTAGTGGGGGCACAGTAAAACAAGATATTTTACGAGCAGTTAATTCCCTGCCACGCGTGCCCGTGCACTGTTTGGGCCTAGCCCAAGAACGCCTCGCACTCGTGTGTGGCCCAGGCCCGGGGGCTCCTGTCGGTGTACTAAGTATTGGGCCACTAGTACCCCTTACTTGTGCACGGGCAGTTGTAGCCGTCCTCGCGGCAAGGCTTGCCGGGATCAGCTCGAGGTCGATTTAAGTCATCAAGGAAATCATCAAGTCAGAGATCTGAGAATCAGCAAATAAGCAAAGCTGGTAATCGAAGGCCAGCCTCCCCGGCAAGATCCTTGCCGGGATGGCCCGTGGAGCCCGGCAAGCCTCGGCGCCCGACAAGGCTTGGTTCCCAGCAAAGCTCGGCGCCCGGCAAGCCCTGGCGCCCGGCAAGGATTGGTGCCCGTCAAGGATCGGCGCCTGGCGAGATTCTGCCACTGTGCCACCGCTTCGGCACAGTGACGAGTCTGACATTCTGGCTCCTTCCATGGATGCGTGGCGGCATGCCAGTGGAGGAGAGCTTAAGCGGTGCTGATGGGATGGCCCCTTTTTCCATCCCCAAGAAAGTGAGGACACCTAAATGGACACCTCACGGTGCATTAAATGCGCTTGTCCTAATCCGTCAAGGGTTAGGTATGATACCCTGTAGTTACTTTACACCTCAATGTATGTACATTTTGCCACTGTGGAGACCCCTTTGAGCATATAAAAGGAGGCCCAAGGCAGCTGCTACAGAGGAGGAGAACTTCTGGCCCATTCTGCATGTGTAGCTGCTCTTTGAACGTACTGTTCATTACGAGCGCTCCTGAAGGCTGGGCTCAAGAACATCAATAAGAACGTAAAGCAGGAGTAGGGTTTTACGCAGATCTGCGGCCCGAACCTGGGTAAAAACTTCCCGCGTCGATCACTGGTTCTGCTCTTTGCGCATACCTCTCCCCCCACCGAATCGTAAAGGGATCTCTCGGGGTCCCATAGGTGTCGTGCCCCGACATCTTTGGCGCGCCAGGTAGGGGGATTGAGGTTTGCGTGAACCTGATCTGGTGGTTGATGCCCTAGTTCCTTCATCATCTTCATCATCATGCCGCCCAAGAAGAAGAACATTGCGGCAGCACAACCGTCCGGGTCCGTTTTTCCCGCGCCTTCGCAGACAGGCGATGGTGTGGGTGCAGAAGGAAGAGGACTGGAACCCCCGCGGCGTTCTGGTGACCCAAGCCAAGCGAGCGGTATCGTTCGCAGTGGCAGTGGTAACTTGCGCGCCGCTGGATCTAGAGATGGCGTTGTGTTGCCTACGGGTGGCACAACAAACTCTAGAGATCGAAGAGCGCCTGCCGGAGCTCCCGCGCCGGCGCGAGCCTTGCAACCTGCTCAGGTCATGCCAGATGAGCGACATCATGGCGCTGGTGGTTCGGGGCGTCCTCACGAAAAGGTTTCTGCGCATAGATCCCAAGATGCGCGGGACCAGCATGCACACCGAGCTGCCGGCGAAGGTGGCGCGTGGTCGCGTGACCGTGGCGGTGCTCCTTCTAACTTGGTTAGGAGTCAGAGCACCTCACGCACCTCGCACTTGTCGCCGCCACCTACGCCAGCGGAAGCCTTGGCACGTGCACACCTGCTCCTCGATTTTCCTCCCGCTCCGGAGAAGATGGAGGAGTGGCGAGCTACTATCCAGAGCCTTATCGGCTTCGCTAACAAGGATGGACCGCAAGAGGCAGGGCCCTCTCAGCGGAGGTCCATCGATCCGACGCGAGCCGGTGCAGAGAAAACCGGAGGTGGTGCAACTACCGTGCACTCTCCTCCGCGGCGTCAGCAGCGGCCGACGACTCAGCAAGTCGACCGCCATGAAGAAGTTTCCACGGCGTCGTCCGATCCACGGATGCGCCGTGATCAGCGTCTGGTTCTCCAGGAACGAGGCAAGGAGGACGCTCGAACAACCATCGAGCAGCGACGGGAAGCGCGCTATCAGTCTGATAAGCGCGCGGGGCCGGTTGTCGACGAGCCCGCGCCAGGGAACGTAGGAGACTTACCTTACGAGGTAGGACCTCCAGCGTTTACCCGTGAGCTGCGGCAAGTCCAGTGGCCCAATCTCCGAACCTTCAAGCCAGAGGTCCCGGAGAAATACGACGGCAAGACTCATCCCTCGGAATTCCAGAGCATCTACACCATTGCGGTGCAGGCTGCCGGGGGCCGAGATGACAAGATACTTGCCAACTACTTCCCGTTGGTGCTCAAACCCAACGTCAAGTCGTGGTTGATGCATCTGCCGGAGGATTCTATTTCTTGCTGGTCAGATCTGTGCCATCAGTTTGTTGGCGCCTTTGTTGGAGGCCACCAAGCTCCTGGCCAAGAAAGTGATTTGCACATCATCCCTCAGAGGGAGGGCGAGTCCCTGCGCAAGTTTATGCAGAGATTCAGCCGGGTGCAGTACAATATTCCTGATGTTCATCCTGCCGCTATCATTAGCGCGTTCCATCAGAACGTGCATAACCGCAGGATGCGGGAAGAGCTGGCAATGAACAAAGTCAGGAGTATTGCTGAGCTTTACACTTTGGCCGACAAGTGTGCTCGAGCTGAAGAGGGGAGAAAACTCCCCGGTGAAGCTGTTGGTGCGACAGGCGACTCAGAAGAAGAAGATGCCGCGGCTCCGTCAAGGAAAGGCCGGCGGCGGAATAGGAAGCGCGGAGGCAAGGCCGTGCTTGCCGTCGAGGAATCTGGCAACCCTGGCACCGCCAAGAAGGCCAAGGTTGGCGACCCCGGCAAGGATCTTGCCGGGTGCCCTTCCTGTCAGGCCTTGGCGGCTGCCGACAAGTCGGAGAACTCCGGCAAGCAGTACTGCAAGATCCATCGCACTAAGGGCCACGATCTCCAGGACTGCCGGCAAGTTGAGCAGCTTGCCGAGAAGCAGAAGGCCGAATAGGAGAGGCGAGACAAGGAGAAGGCCCAAGATGGTGCTGAGGGGTCCGGCAAGAAACGCGGTGGCCGAGGGGGTCGCCGCGGCAAGGCCAAACAGCAGAAGGATCGGCCCGCTCGGGGCCGAGATAAAGAAGGAGATGATGAAGAAGATGACGAGTCCAGTGAGCAGGAATTCCAGAAGGCTACGGAGGCTATGTGCATTGATGGGGGTGCCTCCCTGCATTCTTCCCACCGCCAACTTAAACAGTGGATGCGGGAGGTTAATGCGGCAGAGCCATCTCCCGATGCATGTAGGCCTCTAAAGTGGTCCAGCACGCCTATCATCTTTGACGCCGAGGATCACCCTGATCGCACAACTGCGGTCGGGTGCTTGCCATTGTTGGTTTCCCCAACAATTCGCAACCTCAAGGTGACGAAGATGTTAGTTGACGGCGGGGCCGGCCTAAACTTAATCTCACCAGATGTGCTCACAAAGCTTCAGATTCCCGATGAAGACCTCGAGGAAACGGGTACGTTTCAAGGGGTCAACCCGGGAAGAACCCAGCCTAAGGGCAAGATCACGCTGCCGGTAACATTTGGCAGCGAGCTTAACTTCAGGACCGAAAAGGTGGTGTTTGATGTCGCCAAGGTCCCCATGTCATACAATGGGATCCTTGGTCGGCCAGCGCTGGCTAAGTTTATGGCGGCATCACACTACGCATACAACGTCTTGAAGATGCCTGGGCCGTTGAGCGTCATCACTATCCATTCCGATAAGAAGGATGCGCTCATCTGTGCCGACCAACTTTACCGGGAAGCAGTTGCAGCACCTGCCATCAAGGCATCTGCTCCTGCCGCTGGAACTCCCGGGGGGAAGAAGAAGACCGGCAGGAACCTTGGCGCCAACTCCGGCAAGCGCACCTCCTCGGAGTGCTGCGCTTCCGTCGAAGACGTGCCAGAGAGTTCCACCGGCAAGAACAAGAAGTCCAAGGCTGCCCCGCCGGAAACCAAGAAGGTGCCTGCTAGGGAGGACGGAACGGGGGGAACTTTCACCATAAGTTCCACCCTAGATGACAAATAGGAAAGCGCGCTCGTTGCTTTCCTGCGGGCGAATGTCGACGTGTTTGCATGGCAACCGTCTGACATCCCCGGCATTCCCAGGAAAGTAATTGAGCACCACCTTGCTGTCTGTCCTCATGCGTGGCCCGTCAAGCAAAGGGTGAGGAAACAGGCTTTGGAGCGGCAAGAGTTCATCTCCGAAGAAATTAAGAAGCTGGAGGCGGCAGGACTGGTCAAAGGAGTGCTTCATCCAACCTGGTTGGCCAATCCAGTTGTAGTGCGGAAAGCGAACGGGAAATGGAGGCTTTGTATCGATTATACGGATATCAATAAAGCTTGTCCAAAAGATCCTTTTCCCTTGCCGCGCATCGACCAGATTGTGGATGCCACCGCTGGTTGTGATCTCCTGTCCTTCCTTGATGCCTATTCAGGGTATCATTAGATTTTTATGGCAAAGGAAGATGAAGAGAAGACCGCCTTTATCACCCCATGTGGTTCGTATTGTTTTATACGAATGCCTTTCGGGTTGAAAAGTGTTGGTTCAACATTTGCCAGAGCAATCCAGATTGGTTTTGAGCCACAACTCCATAGAAATATGGAGGCGTATATGGATGATATAGTGGTCAAAACTAAGGATAAAGCAACGCTCATTCAAGACTTAGAAGAAACATTTGCGAACTTGCGCAAGATCAACTTGAAGCTCAATCCTGAGAAGTGCGTGTTCAGTGTTCCTTCTGGCAAGCTCCTCGGATTCTTTGTATCTTGCCGGGGAATCGAAGCTAACCCCGACAAGATCAGAGCCATTGAGCAAATTGAAGCGCCGAGACGCGTCAAGGATGTGCGTCGTCTTGCCGGTTGTGTTGCTGCTCTAAGCAGGTTTATTTCCAAATCTGCTGAGCGCGCCCTGCCCTTCTTCAAAATTTTGAAGAAGGCAGGTCCAATGAAATGGACTCCGGAAGCGGAGGCGGCGCTGCAAGATTTGAAGAAATACCTTTCTTCTCCGCCGATGCTAGTCGCACCTAAACCACAAGAGCCGTTGCTGCTGTATCTGGTGGCAACAAATCAAGTGGTTAGTGCTGCGCTGGTGGCGCAGAGAGAAGCTGATGAGGAAGCAACACCAGCAGCAAGACCGCCAAGTGACGCGGCAAGATCTTCCCCGGCAAGGGTTGATCCCGGCAAGACAGGATCTGCGCAAACAGAAGAGCCCGTGCAAAAGAAAAAGGTGGTGCAGTGCCCAGTTTATTTTGTTAGCTCCCTCTTACAAGGGGCTAGGTCAAGATATTCTGGTGTGCAGAAATTGCTTTTCGGCCTCCTTATGGCCTCAAGAAAGCTGCGCCATTATTTTCAAGCACATGAGATCACCGTCGTCACTCGCTTTCCGTTGCAACGGATTTTGCAAAATCCAGAGGCAACCAGCAGGATCGTGGAGTGGGCGTTGGAGGTGTCCAGCTTTGGTCTTAAGTTTGAAAGTACTTCCACAATTCAGAGCTGGGCCTTGGCGAAGTTCATTGCAGAATGGACCCCGACACCAGACGAAGAAGTTCAAGAAACAAGTCTCCCCGGCAAGGAAATCGATCAGCAATGGGTTATGTACTTTGACGGGGCTTTTTCGCTGCAAGGCGCCGGTGCGGGTGTGCTGCTTGTCGCACCCACCGGAGAGCACCTCAAGTATGTAGTCCAAATGCATTTTCCCCGGGAGAGTTCAACCAACAACACTGCAGAGTACGAAGGTTTACTTGCCGGTCTTAGGATCGCGGCAGACCTTGGTATTAAAAAGCTCATTATCAAAGGTGATTCACAGCTTGTCGTCAGGCAGGTCAACAAGAACTATCAAAGCCCATTGATGCAGGCCTACGTAGATGAAGTGAGGAAATTGGAAGAGCGCTTTGACGGTCTCCAAATGGAGCATGTCCCTCGTGCCGAGAACAGCGTTGCTGACGACCTGTCAAAGCGTGCTGCCCTCAAATTGCCTGTGGAACCAGGAACTTTTGTGCTCCAATTGACTCAACCATCCGTGGCTCCATCGATGCGGCAAGAAAAGAGAAGAAAGTTGAACTCTGGCCAGTACTTCCCGGCAGAGCTCCCCGGAGCCGCCGGCAAGGAAGTTGCCGGGATCGACACGCCTGCCGGGGAACAACAGGCTCCGGCAGGGCCTCAGGCCCTTGCTGTCGAGACAAATGTCCCCCCGGCAGTGGGGATGCCTTTAGTCCTAGCTGTCGAGCCTCAGGCTCCAGCATGGGCGCAGCCCATCGTCCATTTCCTTCAGACAGGTGAACTCCCTGAGGAACAGGAAGAAGCGGAGAGAGTAGCCCGTCGGTCTGTTATGTACAAGTTAATCGATGACGTCCTGTACAGAAAGAGACCAAACGGTGTGAAATTGAAGTGCATTCCTCGGGAGGATGGACTAGAGCTGTTGGCAGAGATACATGGGGGCATGTGTGGTTCTCACATAGGGTCAAGAGCGCTTGCCGGAAAAGCATTCCGGCAAGGTTTCTTTTGGCCCACCGCCCTCCAGGATGCGACTGCACTAGTAACCAGGTGTGAAGCGTGCCAGTTTCATTCGAAGAAATTACATCAGCCAGCTCAAGCTCTTCAAACAATCCCTCTCTCCTGGCCATTTTCGGTCTAGGGGCTCGACATATTGGGCCCCTTTCCCCGTGCTACCGGGGGCTTTGAGTACTTGTACGTTGCTATCGACAAGTTCACAAAGTGGCCGGAGGTGGAAGCAGTGAGGAAGGTGACAGCACAGTCGGCTGTCAAGTTCTTCAAAGGAATTGTTTGCCGTTTCGGTGTGCCTAACAGGATCATCACCGACAACGGCACGCAGTTCACAAGTCGCACCTTCATGCAGTACGTCCAAGACCTTGGCGGCAAGATTTGCTTTGCCTCTATTGCTCACCCGAGAAGCAACGGCCAAGCAGAGAGGGCCAATGCTGAAGTGCTGCGCGGTCTCAGGACCAGAACTTTTGACAGACTGAAAAAGTGCGGAAGACGCTGGATTGATGAGTTGCCGGCGGTCCTTTGGTCAATCAGAACGACACCAAATCGAGCCACCGGCCAGACGCCCTTCGCTCTGGTGTATGGAGCGGAAGCAGTTCTCCCCACGGAACTCATATACGGATCTCCTCGAGTGCTCGCTTATGATGAGCTCGAGCAAGAGCAACTGCGGCAAGATGACGCTGTGCTCCTTGAGGAGAATCGTCTTCAGGCTACTGTGCGAGCAGCATGCTACCAGCAAGCTTTGCGCCGCTATCATAGCCGCAAAGTTCATGCCCGAAGCCTTGAGGAAGGCGACCTTGTTCTTCGACGGATTCAGTCCGCCAAGAATTCAAACAAGTTGACGCCAAAGTGGGAAGGCCCTTATCGGGTAGTATGAGTCACCAGGCCTGGCGCTGTCCGCCTGGAGACCGAAGATGGCGTTCCAGTGAGTAATTCCTGGAATATCGAACATCTTCGCAAGTTCTATCCATAAGGCGCGGTTGCCGGGGGCTCCCGGCAACCACCTTTTTGTACAAGTCTTGCCGGCAAGGCATGTGATCCTTTGTACAAAGCCAGGCGCAGCCCCTGAGCACAGATGAATAAATTTAAGTGTTGTGCATTTCCTTATTGATTCTCATGTTCACATTCATATATGCATGTTTGTCTAAGATGTTGTACAACACCTGATCCCGGTAAGTTCTAACGAACTGCCAAGGTTTCATCTCTTTATTTTCTCTTCTTTCTTTTTCTTAAAGACAGAAGGATTCCTCAGGTGCCATTTTGCCGGGGGGGGGGGGGGAAGGAGACATGAATACCAGTTGGTGACGTTCGGAATCGTATGCTTGCCAGAGGAAGGACAAAGACAGAAAGCTAAGTCCTAAAAACTCAGAGCAAGTTTTTCTTTTATTACCAAGTTAGTTCCTTGGACGATTCCGACCCTTGTATGGAAAATCTGCACGTGAAGGAACCCTTGTTGTAATCAGTTGCGCCCTTATTTTGTTTCGAGTCCGCTCAACGATTTAAGTGGCTGCACTGAGAACGCCAAGGAGTCTTGCCGGCCGCTGCGCCTCCAGCAGGCTGCTGAAGTCCCGCACCCAGCGCTCGCGGCAGGTTGCGCGCCGGCAAGTTTTTCAGTAAGCGTAGGATGAACTCCATACATAAAGGAACCAGACAAGGAAAGTAGCTAGCATGAGCCTAGACATAGTTAAATTATATTACGTCCATGAGTTGCTGCAGTCCTAACTCGAGACTTAACTGTCTTTTACATGAGATAATGGCGGCAAGAATAAAAGGGAAGCACTCAATCCCTGCGCTGGCCTTCGATCCTTTTGATGGAGTCCACCTTCTCAAGGATCGGCGCGATGCACTTCTCAAGCGCCTCAACATTTGCATCCTTTGGCAGGTGGCCGAGTGCGCTGGAGAGGTCGATGCTGGGATTGCTGTGCACCACCTTGAGGAGCACCTTGCGAAGGACGGCCCGGCAAAGCCGGCGAGTCTCATTCGCCAGTTGGGTCGCTCGGCTGGACTGGAGCGCCCTCAACGCGTTGATGATGCTTTCAAAGAACATCGTCAATCTTGCGCTTGGGGATATTCTTTCCTCGGAAGAATATCTGAAGTTCGACAAGCCCATGGTTGACAGTTCTGCGGTAAGCTTCTCCGCGGCAGCGATGAGACGACAAGTCCAGATCTCCACTCCCTTCTCGTACTCGTTCTGGGCAGCGGCGGCGCTCTTGAGCAGGTTCCTCTCTCCTTGGAGATCCTTGAGTAGAGCCTTCTCACGGGCCCTGCCGGCCTCGAGAGATTTCTGCAGCGTGGTCAGCTTCAGCTCCAGAACCGCAATATCATCAGCTGCAGAGGAGAGCTGATTGGTCTTGTCGGACAGGGCGACTTGCATCTCCGCCAAGGAGTGGAGGGTTTTTTCCCTGTCCCCCTTGAGCGTCGAGAGCTCCTTGCCGTGCTCATCAAGATCTGTCTCCAGCCTCTTTACTTTGTCGCTCAACTCGTTCTTGGCGGCCTCTGCAGCTTCGGCAGCATCGACGGCCTCCTTGAGCTTGCCGGCGTGACTTGCAGTTAGAGGTTCGAGCGCCTCCTTGTGCTTCTGCTCCAGCTCCTGGGTCCGCCGCGCGACAAGATTTTCAATGTCTTCATCCTTGCTGCAAAGCTTGGCGGCGAGCGCATGCTCACGAGTAGTGAGATCTTCCTCATGAGCATCAAGAGCAACGCGGCGCCCCGTCAGGAGGGCATCTTCGGCAGCAATCCTTTGAATAGCTTCATCATGGGCCTTCTCCATGTCTGATTGCTTCACGAGGACCTCATTCCACTGCTGGCTCACTTGTTCCCGGCCGGCAACCAACTCTTGGAGGGCCTCGGAGTGCCAGATCTGCATTTGTGCGACGCGCCTTTGGAAATCTGCTTCGGCCGCCTCAACAACTGCCATTCTGGAGTCCGCTTTGTCTTTCCGGGCGCGGTGGAGAGCCTGGAGTTTGCGGAAGTTCTCGCCCATGGACTGAAGGAGCTGATCCTCTTTAGATTTGCCGCTGCTAATGCTGGGATCATCGACAAATTCAAACCCGGCAGCAGCGATGATTTCTTCGAAAACTTCTCCTTCGGCTGGTGCCCCAGCGCTTGCCGTCCCTGGCAAGTTGATGAACAGGTTCTCGCCAACCTTGAGGTACTTGCTGGATGAGGGGCCTTCAGATGCTGATGGCTGGTCTTCAGTGGCCGCCTCACCAGTGACAGGGGGCTCTGTGGCCGGTGTAGCGCCTGGCGCTCCTGTGGCAGGAATGCTATCAGTGCGGTCCTCGGCCTCCCTGTCGCCCCCTTCAGCAGGTTCTTCGGCGGTTTCCTCTTGTGCTGTCTTGGCGGCCTCCCCGTCAAGAGCACCACCAGCCTCGACAACGTCATCCTTGGTGGCCTCGCTGGCAGCGATCCTGTCTGCTTCGGCGGCAGCATCCCTAGCGGTCTCCTCGATCACAACATCGACGTCCATGTGTTCCATCACAGGGAACTCTGAAGGGCGAAGGAGGAAAACAGAATAAGATCTAGGTTGAAGTTTGAAGTGATCAAAGATAAAGAAGTAAGGGGAAAAGAATAACTAGCACTCTGAGGCAATCGAGTACCTGCGTCGGGCTGTCGAGAGGTGGCTTCGCCTCTCCCGGCAACTCCGGTTGCCGGGGGTGGGTTGCCGGAGTCCGTGCTTGTCGGCTCGTCCTCAATCCGGACGGGCTCATCGGCAGGATCTCTTGCCGGAGATGTGCTTGTGGGCGGAGCGGTCGATGAAGGAGGCACAATGGGGCAATCTTCTCCTTGTTGCCGTTCTTCTCCTGCGAACCCGAAGATATCAGCGACAAGAATGAAAACCTCGGCACCCGCCAGCGGAAGAAGAACAATGAACTTACGCTGGGGGCTGTGCTGGGGGCTGCGCTGGGGGCTGCGTTGAGGACTAGACTTCAGGCTCATGATGACGGTCTCTGGCACGCTAGTGGAGCCTGCCGGGGGCTCGTCACCCGTAGAAGTCCTTGACCTCTTCGCCATCCTCTCCAGCAAGGTTTCTGTGTCACTGCAGAAACAATACAAGTAAATCAGTAAGACTGATGCAGATTGGAAGGTGGAAGTTGTGACAGGTACTCACTCTTCTTCCTCTCGCTCCGGACTGAAGCCGGAGATGTCGAAGTCGACCTCCGTTGCGGTGTCTGAGTGGGGAGGCGGAGGAGGGGTCCTGGGCCGCTTGGCTGTGGCAGGCGCCGGGGCAGCTTCTGGCACGGTTGTACGAGACCCTCCTGCCGCTCCGGCGGTGGCCGCTAGTGTGGATCTCGCGCGCCGCGCGGGCTGTTGACGGGCCCCCTGCCGCGGTCCGGTCTTGTCGGCCACTTTCTTGCTGGGGGATTCGCCGCTCGATGTAGGCTAGCTTGCCGGGACGCCTGATGCGGCTTTCCGAAGGACACGTTTTGTCTTCTTCGGGGGCGAGGGCTCTTCTCGCGTCTCCTCTTCGGCCGTGTCGTCGCCGGATGAGCTTTCAGCGACTGCGCCGCCTTCTTCCCCGGCAACCTTGCTCTCCTCGGCAGGTTTTGCCTCCACCACCACCTCTGCATCGCTGGCTTACCACTCTGTGAAGCCAACGCTGCCGGCCTCCGCGGCAAGATTCGCTTCGTCCACTCTGGTAGCAATGTATGCTACCTCCTGATCTGTGGTGGCGCGAATAAGATCTGACTCTTGCCGGACAGGCTTCTCCGTCAGATTGTCGAAGAATTTCTGCGCTTCTTCCTCGCTTGGCTCGACCCAGGTCGGGTCAAGGCCGTGGGCGTTGAACATCGGCAAGAAGGCAATGATCGACCCCAGTGCAGAGTTGTTGCACAAGGGGACGATCCTTGCCGGCAGCCGGTGCTTGTCTTCGCGCTGGAATAACTTTTGGCGGAGAGCACCAAGCTGCATAATAGTAAAGTTGTTGCTCAGCCCGGGGCGCAGCCTCATGACATCCGCTGCGTTCTTATACTCCCAGGCTGGCCTCCCCCTATTCTGCAGAGGGGCGATGCGGCGGCAGAGGAAGTCGAAGCCGATCATCTCCATTGTCAGCCAGGCAGCCTTCAAGCGGAGGATTCTGGTAGTGGCGATTGTGAGCTTCTCGTCTTCTACGGCGAGATCGCCCCAATCCTTGCCGCGGACCACCTTCTGTCGCCGGGGATGGCAAAAAGGATGAGGATCTGCTTCCTGAATCTAGCACCATTCGGCCCGCCACTCGTCCCACTTTTCGCGGTAAACTCCATCTGGATATATCTCTTTGTTCCAGGCCCTTGGAATCCAAGCAATAGATCCAGAGAGAGCCTCTCTTTTTGGATTCGAGGATAGAAATAGTGGCGGAAAAGAGCAGAATTGGGGATCACGCCGGCAAAATTTTCACAAAGATGGGCAAAGATCGACATGCAAAATACGGCATTCGGCGTGAAATCAAGAAGGCGGAAGCCGTATGTATACATGATGTCATTGAAGAAATCGGAAAAAGGTGGACAGAGCCCGCAATAAAAGTACGCAGTGAAGAAGGGGTATCTGTCCGATCTGCCTTTGGAATTAGCACCTGGGATTACGCGTGTGGCGGGGTGAGCTTGTGTTCCCTTCGCCCACATGCATTGGTATCGTCCCTCCAAGGTTTCGGCGTCGAGCGTCGGAGGGAAGACGACGAGCCTCTTCCGCATCTTCACCAGCTCGTTTTCCGGAACTTCAGTCTTCGGTTCCTTGTCCGTGCCCTTGCCTTTGCTGGCCTTGGGCGGCATGGCGACCGTGGAGGTGGAAGCCGGAGGACGGAACGAGCGCGGGAGCAGCGAGCAGAAGGGAAAGAAGGTTTCGCTCTGAGCTCGAGCAGAGGAAGGCGATGGCGATGGCCAGATTGGGAAGAAGAGGGGGGTGAATAGGTTTGCGCCTCCACGACTTCTCCTTTTTATGGGGAAGGAGCGGGGCCACCTTGTTTATCCCCCAATATGAATGCGCCTCTATGGGCGCGAAATAGTTTGCAGCTTTTTTGGCACACTTCCCACATCGCGCGCTCCGTGCGCGTAGTGGGGGCACAGTAAAACAAGATCTTTTACGAGCAGTTAATTCCCTGCCACGCGTGCCCGTGCACTGTTTGGGCCTAACCCAACAATGCCTCGCACTCGTGTGTGGCCCAGGCCCGGGGGCTCCTGTCGGTGTACTAAGTATTGGGCCACTAGTACCCCTTACTTGTGCACGGGCAGTTGTAGCCGTCCTCGCGGCAAGGCTTGCCGGGATCAGCTCGAGGTCGATTTAAGTCATCAAGGAAATCATCAAGTCAGAGATCTGAGAATCAGCAAATAAGCAAAGCTGGTAATCGAAGGCCAGCCTCCCCGGCAAGATCCTTGCCGGGATGGCCTGTGGAGCCCGGCAAGCCTCGGCGCCCGACAAGGCTTGGTTCCCAGCAAAGCTCGGCGCCCGGCAAGCCCTAGCGCCCGGCAAGGATCGTCGCCTGGCGAGATTCTGCCACTGTGCCACCGCTTCGGCACAGTGACGAGTCTGACATTCTGGCTCCTTCCATGGATGCGTGGCGGCATGCCAGTGGAGGAGAGCTTAAGCGGTGCTGATGGGATGGCCCCTTTTCCCATCCCCAAGAAAGTGAGGACACCTAAATGGACACCTCACGGTGCATTAAATGCGCTTGTCCTAATCCGTCAGGGGTTAGGTATGATACCCTGTAGCTACTTTACACCTCAATGTATGTACATTTTGCCACTGTGGAGACCCCTTTGAGCATATAAAAGGAGGCCCAAGGCAGCTGCTACAGAGGAGGAGAACTTCTGGCCCATTCTGCATGCGTAGCTGCTCTTTGAACGTACTGTTCATTGCGAGCGCTCCTGAAGGCTGGGCTCAAGAACATCAATAAGAACGCAAAGCAGGAGTAGGGTTTTACGCAGATCTGCGGCCCGAACCTGGGTAAAAACTTCCCGCGTCGATCACTGGTTCTGCTCTTTGCGCATACCTCTCCCCCCGCCGAATCGTAAAGGGATCTCTCGGGGTCCCATAGGTGTCGTGCCCCGACATCTTTGGCGCGCCAGGTAGGGGGATTGAGGTTTGCGTGAACCTGATCTGGTGGTTGACGTTCTAGTTCCTTCATCATCTTCATCATCATGCCGCCCAAGAAGAAGAACATTGCGGCAGCACAACCGTCCGGGTCCGTTTTGCCCGCGCCTTCACAGACAGGCGATGGTGTGGGTGCAAAAGGAAGAGGACTGGAACCCCCGCGGCGTTCTGGAGACCCAAGCCAAGCTAGCGGTATCGTTCGCAGTGGCAGTGGTAACTTGCGCGCCGCTGGATCTAGAGATGGCGTTGTGTTGCCTACGGGTGGCACAACAAACTCTAGAGATCGAAGAGCGCCTGCCGGAGCTCCTGCGCCGGCACGAGCCTCGCAACCTGCTCAGGTCGTGCGAGATGAGCGACATCATGGCGCTGGTGGTTCGGGGCGTCCTCACGAAAAGGTTTCTGCGCATAGATCCCAAGATGCGCGGGACCAGCATGCACACCGAGCTGCCGGCGAAGGTGGCGCGCGGTCGCGTGACCGTGGCGGTGCTCCTTCTAACTTGGTTAGGAGTCAGAGCACCTCACGCACCTCGCACTTGTCGCCGCCACCTACGCCAGCGGAAGCCTTGGCACGTGCACAGCTGCTCCTCGATTTTCCTCCCGCTCCGGAGAAGATGGAGGAGTGGCGAGCTACTATCCAGAGCCTTATCGGCTTCGCTAACAAGGATGGACCGCAAGAGGCAGGGCCCTCTCAGCGGAGGCCCATCGATCCGACGCGAGCCGGTGCAGAGAAAACCGGAGGTGGTGCAACTACCGTGCACTCCCCTCCGCGGTGTCAGCAGCGGCCGACGACTCAGCAAGTCGACCGCCATGAAGAAGTTTCCACGGCGTCGTCCGATCCACGGATGCGCCGTGATCAACGTCTGGTTCTCCAGGAACGAGGCAAGGAGGACGCTCGAACAACCATCGAGCGGCGACGGGAAGCGCGCTATCAGTCTGATAAGCGCGCGGGGCCGGTTGTCGACGAGCCCGCGCCAGGGAATGTAGGAGACTTACCTTACGAGGTAGGACCTCCAGCGTTTACCCGTGAGCTGCGGCAAGTCCAGTGGCCCAATCTCCGAACCTTCAAGCCAGAGGTCCCGGAGAAATACGACGGCAAGACTCATCCCTCGAAATTCCTGAGCATCTACACCATTGCGGTGCAGGCTGTCGGGGGCCGAGATGACAAGATACTTGCCAACTACTTTCCGTTGGTGCTCAAACCCAACGTCAGGTCGTGGTTGATGCATCTGCCGGAGGATTCTATTTCTTGCTGGTCAGATCTGTGCCGTCAGTTTGTTGGCGCCTTTGTTGGAGGCCACCAAGCTCCTGGCCAAGAAAGTGATTTGCACATCATCCCTCAGAGGGAGGGCGAGTCCCTGCGCAAGTTTATGCAGAGATTCAGCCGGGTGCAGTACAATATTCCTGATGTTCATCCTGCCGCTATCATTAGCGCGTTCCATCAGAACGTGCGTAACCGCAGGATGTGGGAAGAGCTGGCAATGAACAAAGTCAGGAGTATTGCTGAGCTTTACACTTTGGCCGACAAGTGTGCTCGAGCTGAAGAGGGGAGAAAACTCCCCGGTGAAGCTGTTGGTGCGACAGGCGACTCAGAAGAAGAAGATGCCGCGGCTCCGTCAAGGAAAGGCCGGCGGCGGAATAGGAAGCGCGGAGGCAAGGCCGTGCTTGCCGTCGAGGAATCTGGCAACCCTGGCGCCGCCAAGAAGGCCAAGGTTGGTGACCCCGGCAAGGATCTTGCCGGGTGCCCTTCCTGTCAGGCCTTGGCGGCTGCCGACAAGTCGGAGAACTCCGGCAAGCAGTACTGCAAGATCCATCGCACTAAGGGCCACGATCTCCAGAACTGCCGGCAAGTTGAGCAGCTTGCCGAGAAGCAGAAGGCCGAATAGGAGAGGCGAGACAAGGAGAAGGCCCAAGATGGTGCTGAGGGGTCCGGCAAGAAACGCGGTGGCCGAGGGGGTCGCCGCGGCAAGGCCAAACAGCAGAAGGATCGGCCCGCTCGGGGCCGAGATAAAGAAGGAGATGATGAAGAAGATGACGAGTCCAGTGAGCAGGAATTCCAGAAGGCTACGGAGGCTATGTGCATTGATGGGGGTGCCTCCCTGCATTCTTCCCACCGCCAACTTAAACAGTGGATGCGGGAGGTTAATGCGGCAGAGCCATCTCCCGATGCATGTAGGCCTCTAAAGTGGTCCAGCACGCCTATCATCTTTGACGCCGAGGATCACCCTGATCGCACAACTACGGTCGGGTGCTTGCCATTGTTGGTTTCCCTAACAATTCGCAACCTCAAGGTGACGAAGATGTTAGTTGACGGCGGGGCTGGCCTAAACTTAATCTCACCAGATGTGCTCACAAAGCTTCAGATTCCCGACGAAGACCTCGAGGAAACGGGTACGTTTCAAGGGGTCAACCCGGGAAGAACCCAGCCTAAGGGCAAGATCACGCTGCCGGTAACATTTGGCAGCGAGCTTAACTTCAGGACCGAAAAGGTGGTGTTTGATGTCGCCAAGATCCCCATGTCATACAATGGGATCCTTGGTCGGCCAGCGCTGGCTAAGTTTATGGCGGCATCACACTACGCATACAACGTCTTGAAGATGCCTGGGCCGTTGAGCGTCATCACTATCCATTCCGATAAGAAGGATGCGCTCATCTGTGCCGACCAACTTTACCGGGAAGCAGTTGCAGCACCTGCCATCAAGGCATCTGCTCCTGCCGCTGGAACTCCCGGGGGGAAGAAGAAGACCGGCAGGAACCTTGGCGCCAACTCCGGCAAGCGCACCTCCTCGGAGTGCTGCGCTTCCGTCGAAGACGTGCCAGAGAGTTCCACCGGCAAGAACAAGAAGTCCAAGGCTGCCCCGCCGGAAACCAAGAAGGTGCCTGCCAGGGAGGACGGAACGGGGGGAACTTTCACCATAAGTTCCACCCTAGATGACAAATAGGAAAGCGCGCTCGTTGCTTTCCTGCGGGCGAATGTCGACGTGTTTGCATGGCAACCGTCTGACATCCCCGGCGTTCCCAGGAAAGTAATTGAGCACCACCTTGTTGTCTGTCCTCATGCGCGGCCCGTCAAGCAAAGGGTGAGGAAACAGGCTTTGGAGCGGCAAGAGTTCATTGCCAAAGAAATTAAGAAGCTGGAGGCGGCAGGAATGGTCAAAGGAGTGCTTCATCCAACCTGGTTGGCCAATCCGGTTGTAGTGCGGAAAGTGAACGGGAAATGGAGGCTTTGTATCGATTATACAGATATCAATAAAGCTTGTCCAAAAGATCCTTTTCCCTTGCCGCGCATCGACCAGATTGTGGATGCCACCGCTGGTTGTGATCTCCTGTCCTTCCTTGATGCCTATTCAGGGTATCATCAGATTTTTATGGCAAAGGAAGATGAAGAGAAGACCGCCTTTATCACCCCATGTGGTAGGTATTGTTTTATACGAATGCCTTTCGGGTTGAAAAGTGTTGGTTCAACATTTGCCAGAGCAATCCAGATTGGTTTTGAGCCACAACTCCATAGAAATATGGAGGCGTATATGGATGATATAGTGGTCAAAACTAAGGATAAAGCAACGCTCATTCAAGACTTAGAAGAAACATTTGCGAACTTGCGCAAGATCAACTTGAAGCTCAATCCTGAGAAGTGTGTGTTCGGTGTTCCTTCCGGCAAGCTCCTCGGATTCTTTGTATCTTGCCGGGGAATCGAAGCTAACCCCGACAAGATCAGAGCCATTGAGCAAATTGAAGCGCCGAGACGCGTCAAGGATGTGCGTCTTCTTGCCGGCTGTGTTGCTGCTCTAAGCAGGTTTATTTCCAAATCTGCTGAGCGCGCCCTGCCCTTCTTCAAAATTTTGAAGAAGGCAGGTCCAATGAAATGGACTCCGGAAGCGGAGGCGGCGTTGCAAAATTTGAAGAAATACCTTTCTTCTCCGCCGACGCTAGTCGCACCTAAACCACAAGAGCCGTTGCTGCTGTATCTGACGGCAACAAATCAAGTGGTTAGTGCTGCGCTGGTGGCGCAGAGAGAAGCTGATGAGGAAGCAACACCAGCGGCAAGACCGCCAAGTGACGCGGCAAGATCTTCCCCGGCAAGGGTTGATCCCGGCAAGACAGGATCTGCGCAAACAGAAGAGCCCGTGCAAAAGAAAAAGGTGGTGCAGCGCCCAGTTTATTTTGTTAGCTCCCTCTTACAAGGGGCTAGGTCAAGATATTCTAGTGTGCAGAAATTGCTTTTCGGCCTCCTTATGGCCTCAAGAAAGTTGCGCCATTATTTTCAAGCACATGAGATCACCGTCGTCACTCGCTTTCCGTTGCAACGGATTTTGCAAAATCCGAAGGCAACCGGCAGGATCGTGGAGTGGGCGTTGGAGCTGTCCAGCTTTGGTCTTAAGTTTGAAAGTACTTCCACAATTCAGAGCAGGGCCTTGGCGGAGTTCATTGCAGAATGGACCCCGACGCCAGACGAAGAAGTTCAAGAAACAAGTCTCCCCGGCAAGGAAATCGATCAGCAATGGGTTATGTACTTTGACGGGGCTTTTTCGCTGCAAGGCGCCGGTGCGGGTGTGCTGCTTGTCGCACCCACCGGAGAGCACCTCAAGTATGTAGTCCAAATGCATTTTCCCCGGGAGAGTTCAACCAACAACACTGCAGAGTACGAAGGTTTACTTGCCGGTCTTAGGATCGCGGCAGACCTTGGTATTAAAAAGCTCATTATCAAAGGTGATTCACAGCTTGTCGTCAGGCAGGTCAACAAGAACTATCAAAGCCCATTGATGCAGGCCTACGTAGATGAAGTGAGGAAATTGGAAGAGCGCTTTGACGGTCTCCAAATGGAGCATGTCCCTCGTGCCGAGAACAGCGTTGCTGACGACCTGTCAAAGCGTGCTGCCCTCAAGTTGCCTGTGGAACCAGGAACTTTTGTGCTCCAATTGACTCAACCATTCGTGGCTCCATCGATGCGGCAAGAAAAGAGAAGAAAGTTGAACTCTGGCCAGTACTTCTCGGCAGAGCTCCCCGGAGCCGCCGGCAAGGAAGTTGCCGGGATCGACACGCCTGCCGGGGAACAACAGGCTCCGGCAGGGCCTCAGGCCCTTGCTGTCGAGACAAATGTCCCCCGGCAGAGGGGATGCCTTTAGTCCTAGCTGTCGAGCCTCAGGCTCCAGCATGGGCGTAGCCCATCGTCCATTTCCTTCAGACAGGTGAACTCCCTGAGGAACAGGAAGAAGCGGAGAGAGTAGCCCGTCGGTCTGTTATGTACAAGTTCGTCGATGACATCCTGTACAGAAAGAGACCAAACGGTGTGAAATTGAAGTGCATTCCTCGGGAGGATGGACTAGAGCTGTTGGCAGAGATACATGGGGGCATGTGTGGTTCTCACATAGGGTCAAGAGCGCTTGCCGGAAAAGCATTCCGGCAAGGTTTCTTTTGGCCCACCGCCCTCCAGGATGCGACTGCACTAGTAACCAGGTGTGAAGCGTGCCAGTTTCATTCGAAGAAATTACATCAGCCAGCTCAAGCTCTTCAAACAATCCCTCTCTCCTGGCCATTTTCGGTCTGGGGGCTCGACATATTGGGCCCCTTTCCCCGTGCTACCGGGGGCTTTGAGTACTTGTACGTTGCTATCGACAAGTTCACAAAGTGGCCGGAGGTGGAAGCAGTGAGGAAGGTGACAGCACAGTCGGCTGTCAAGTTCTTCAAAGGAATTGTTTGCCGTTTCGGTGTGCCTAACAGGATCATCACCGACAACGGCACGCAGTTCACAAGTCGCACCTTCATGCAGTATGTCCAAGACCTTGGCGGCAAGATTTGTTTTGCCTCTGTTGCTCACCCGAGAAGCAACGGCCAAGCGGAGAGGGCCAATGCTGAAGTGCTGCGCGGTCTCAGGACCAGAACTTTTGACAGACTGAAAAAGTGCAGAAGACGCTGGATTGATGAGTTACCGGCGGTCCTTTGGTCAATCAGAACGACACCAAATCGAGCCACCGGCCAGACGCCCTTCGCTCTGGTGTATGGAGCGGAAGCAGTTCTCCCCACGGAACTCATATACGGATCTCCTCGAGTGCTCGCTTATGATGAGCTCGAGCAAGAGCAACTGCGGCAAGATGACGCTGTGCTCCTTGAGGAGAATCGTCTTCAGGCTGCTGTGCGAGCTGCACGCTACCAGCAAGCTTTGCGCCGCTATCATAGCCGCAAAGTTCATGCCCGAAGCCTTGAGGAAGGCGACCTTGTTCTTCGACGGATTCAGTCTGCCAAGAATTCAAACAAGTTGACGCCAAAGTGGGAAGGCCCTTATCGGGTAGTACGAGTCACCAGGCCTGGCGCTGTCCACCTGGAGACCGAAGATGGCGTTCCAGTGAGTAATTCCTGGAATATCGAACATCTTCGCAAGTTCTATCCATAAGGCGCGGTTGCCGGGGGCTCCCAGCAACCACCTTTTTGTACAAGTCTTGCCGGCAAGGCATGTGATCCTTTGTACAAAGCCAAGCGCAGCCCCTGAGCACAGATGAATAAATTTAAGTGTTGTGCATTTCCTTATTGATTCTCATGTTCACATTCATATATGCATGTTTGTCTAAGATGTTGTACAACACCTGATCCCGGTAAGTTCTAACGAACCGCCAAGGTTTCATCTCTTTATTTTCTCTTCTTTCTTTTTCTTAAAGAAAGAAGGATTCCTCGCGTGCACATTTGCCGGGGGGGGGGGGAAGGAGACATGAATACCAGTTGGTGACGTTCGGAATCGTATGCTTGCCGGAGGAAGGACAAAGACAGAAAGCTAAGTCCTAAAAACTCAGAGCAAGTTTTTCTTTTATTACCAAGTTAGTTCCTTGGACGATTCCGACCCTTGTATGGAAAATCTGCACGCGAAGGAACCCTTGTTGTAATCAGTTGCGCAATTATTTTGTTTCGAGTCCGCTCAACGATTTAAGTGGCTGCACTGAGAACGCCAAGGAGTCTTGCCGGCCGCTGCACCTCCAGCAGGCTGCTGAAGTCCCACACCCAGCGCTCGCGGCAGGTTGCGCGCCGGCAAGTTTTTCAGTAAGCGTAGGATGAACTCCATACATAAAGGAACCTGACAAGGAAAGTAGCTAGCATGAGCCTAGACATAGTTAAATTATATTACGTCCATGAGTTGCCGCAGTCCTAACTCGAGACTTAACTGTCTTTTACATGAGATGATGGCGGCAAGAATAAAAGGGAAGCACTCAATCCCTGCGCTGGCCTTCGATCCTTTTGATGGAGTCCACCTTCTCAAGGATTGGCGCGATGCACTTCTCAAGCGCCTCAACATTTGCATCCTTTGGCAGGTGGCCGAGTGCACTGGAGAGGTCGATGCCGGGATTGCTGTGCACCACCTTGAGGAGCACCTTGCGAAGGATGGGCCGGCAAAGCCGGCGAGTCTCGTTCGCCAGTTGGGTCGCTCGGCTGGACTGGAGCGCCCTCAACGCGTTGATGATGCTTTCAAAGAACATCGTCAATCTCGCGCTTGGGGATATTCTTTCCTCGGAAGAATATCTGAAGTTCGACAAGCCCATGGTTGACAGTTCTGCGGTAAGCTTCTCCGCGACAGCGATGAGACGACCAGTCCAGATCTCCACTCCCTTCTCATACTCGTTCTGGGCAGCGGCGGCGCTCTTGAGCAGGTTCCTCTCTCCTTGGAGATCCTTGAGTAGAGCCTTCTCACGGGCCCTGCCGGCCTCGAGAGATTTCTGCAGCGTGGTCAGCTTCAGCTCCAGAACCACAATATCATCAGCCGCAGAGGAGAGCTGCTTGGTCTTGTCGGACAGGGCGACTTGCATCTCCGCCAAGGAGTGGAGGGTTTTTTCCCTGTCCCCCTTGAGTGTCGAGAGCTCCTTGCCGTGCTCATCAAGATCTGTCTCCAGCCTCTTTACTTTGTCGCTCAACTCGTTCTTGGCGGCCTCTGCAGCTTCGGCAGCATCGACGGCCTCCTTGAGCTTGCCGGCGTGACTTGCAGTTAGAGCTTTGAGCGCCTCCTTGTGCTTCTGCTCCAGCTCCTGGGTCCGCCGCGCGACAAGATTTTCAATGTCTTCATCCTTGCTGCGAAGCTTGGCGGCGAGCGCCTGCTCACGAGCAGTGAGATCTTCCTCATGAGCATCAAGAGCAACGTGGCGCCCCGTCAGGAGGGCATCTTCGGCAGCAATCCTTTGAACAGCTTCATCATGGGCCTTCTCCATGTCTGATTGCTTCAGGAGGACCTCATTCCACTGCTGGCTCACTTGTTCCCGGCCGGCAACCAACTCTTGGAGGGCCTCGGTGTGCCAGATCTGCATTTGTGCGACGCGCCTTTAGAAATCTGCTTCGGCCGCCTCAACAACTGCCATTCTGGAGTCCGCTTTGTCTTTCCAGGAGCGGTGGAGAGCCTGGAGTTTGCGGAAGTTCTCGCCCATGGCCTGAAGGAGCTGATCCTCTTCAGATTTGCCGCTGCTAGTGCTGGGATCGTCGACAACTTCAAACCCGGCAGCAACGATGATTTCTTCGAAAACTTCTCCTTCGGCTGGTGCCCCAGCGCTTGCCGTCCCCGGCAAGTTGATGAACAGGTTCTCGCCAACCTTGAGGTACTTGCTGGATGAGGGGCCTTCAGATGCTGATGGCTGGTCTTCAGTGGCCGCCTCACCAGTGACAGGGGGCTCTGTGGCCGGTGTAGCGCCTGGCGCTCCTGTGGCAGGAATGCTATCAGTGCGGTCCTCGGCCTCCCTGTCGCCCCCTTCAGCAGGTTCTTCGGCGGTTTCCTCTTGTGCTGTCTTGGCGGCCTCCCCGTCAAGAGCACCACCAGCCTCGACAACGTCATCCTTGGTGGCCTCGCTGGCAGCGATCCTGTCTGCTTCGGCGGCAGCATCCCTAGCGGTCTCCTCGATCACGACGTCGACGTCCATGTGTTCCATCACAGGGAACTCTGAAGGGCGAAGGAGGAAAACAGAATAAGATCAAGGTTGAAGTTTGAAGTGATCAAATATAAAGAAGTAAGGGGAAAAGAATAACTAGCACTCTGAGGCAATCGAGTACCTGCGTCGGGCTGTCGAGAGGTGGCTTCGCCTCTCCCGGCAACTCCGGTTGCCGGGGGTGGGTTGCCGGAGTCCGTGCTTGTCGGCTCCTCCTCAATCCGGACGGGCTCGTCGGCAGGATCTCTTGCCGGAGATGTGCTTGTGGGCGGAGCGGTCGATGAAGGAGGCACAATGGGGCAATCTTCTCCTTGTTGCCGTTCTTCTCCTGCGAACCCGAAGATATCAGCGACAAGAATGAAAACCTCGGCACCCGCCAGCGGAAGAAGAACAATGAACTTACGCTGGGGGCTGTGCTGGGGGCTGCACTGGGGGCTGCGTTGAGGACTAGACTTCGGGCTCACGATGACGGTCTCTGGCACGCTAGTGGAGCCTGCCGGGGGCTCGTCGCCCGTAGAAGTCCTTGACTTCTTTGCCATCCTCTCCAGCAAGGTTTCTGTGTCACTGCAGAAACAATACAAGTAAATCAGTAAGACTGATGCAGATTGGAAGGTGGAAGTTGTGACAGGTACTCACTCTTCTTCCTCTCGCTCCGGACTGAAGCCGGAGATGTCGAAGTCGACCTCCGTTGCGGTGTCTGAGTGGGGAGGCAGAGGAGGGGTCCTGGGCCGCTTGGCTGTGGCAGGCGCCGGGGCAGCTTCTGGCACGGTTGTACGAGACCCTCCTGCCGCTCCGGCGGTGGCCGCTGGTGTGGATCTCGCGCGCCGCGCGGGCTCTTGACGGGCCCCCTGCCGCGGTCCGGTCTTGCCGGCCACTTTCTTGCCAGGGGATTCGCCGCTCGATGTAGGCTGGCTTGCCGGGACGCCCGATGCGGCTTTCCGAAGGACACGTTTTGTCTTCTTCGGGGGCGAGGGCTCTTCTCGTGTCTCCTCTTCGGCCGTGTCGTCGCCGGATGAGCTTTCAGCGACTACGCCGCCTTCTTCCCCGGCAACCTTGCTCTCCTCGGCAGGTTTTGCCTCGACCACCACCTCTGCATCGCTGGCTTCCCACTCTGTGAAGCCAACGATGCCGGCCTCCGCGGCAAGATTCGCTTCCTCCACTCTGGTAGCAATGTATGCTACCTCCTGATCTGTGGTGGCGCGAATAAGATTTGACTCTTGCCGGACAGGCTTCTCCGTCAGATTGTCGAAGAATTTCTGCGCTTCTTCCTTGCTTGGCTCAACCCAGGTCGGGTCAAGGCCGTGGGCGTTGAACATCGGCAAGATGGCAATGATCGACCCCAGTGCAGAGTTGTTGCACAAGGGGACGATCCTTGCCGGCAGCCGGTGCTTGTCTTCGCGCTGGAATAACTTTTGGTGGAGAGCGCCGAGCTGCATAACAGTCAAGTTGTTGTTCAGCCCGGGGCGCAGCCTCATGACATCCGCTGCGTTCTTATACTCCCAGGCTGGCCTCCCCCTATTCTGCAGAGGGGCGATGCGGCGGCGGAGGAAGTCGAAGCCGATCATCTCCATTGTCAGCCCGGCAGCCTTCAAGCGGAGGATTCTGGTAGTGGCGATTGTGAGCTTCTCGTCTTCTGCGGCGAGATCGCCCCAATCCTTGCCGTGGACCACCTTCTGTCGCCGGGGATGGCAAAAAGGATGAGGATCTGCTTCCTGAATCCAGCACCATTCGGCCCGCCACTCGTCCCACTTTTCGCGGTAAACTCCATCTGGATATATCTCTTTGTTCCAGGCCCTTGGAATCCAAGCAATAGATCCAGAGAGAGCCTCTCCTTTTTGGATTCGAGGATAGAAATAGTGGTGGAAAAGAGCAGAATTGGGGATCACGCCGGCAAAATTTTCACAAAGATGGGCAAAGATCGACATGCAAAATACGGCATTCGGCGTGAAATCAAGAAGGCGGAAGCCGTATGTATACATGATGTCGTTGAAGAAATCGGAAAAAGGTGGACAGAGCCCGCAATAAAAGTACGCAGTGAAGAAGGGGTATCTGTCCGATCCGCCTTTGGAATTAGCACCTGGGATTACGCGTGTGGCGGGGTGAGCTTGTGTTCCCTTCGCCCACATGCATTGGTATCGTCCCTCCAAGGTTTCGGCGTCGAGCGTCGGAGGAAGGACGACGAGCCTCTTCCGCATCTTCACCAGCTCGCTTTCCGGAACTTCAGCCTTCGGTTCCTTGTCCGTTCCCTTGCCTTTGCTGGCCTTGGGCGGCATGGCGACCGTGGAGGTGGAAGCCGGAGGACGGAACGAGCGCGGGAGCGGCGAGCAGAAGGGAAAGAAGGTTTCGCTCTGAGCTCGAGCAGAGGAAGGCGATGGCGATGGCCAGATTGGGAAGAAGAAGGGGGTGAATAGGTTTGCGCCTCCACGACTTCTCCTTTTTATGGGGAAGGAGCGGGGCCACCTTGTTTATCCCCCAATATGAATGCGCCTCTATGGGCGCGAAACAGTTTGCAGCTTTTTTGGCACACTTCCCACATCGCGCACTCCGTGCGCGTAGTGGGGGCACAGTAAAACAAGATCTTTTACGAGCAGTTAATTCCCTGCCACGCATGCCCGTGCACTGTTTGGGCCTAGCCCAACAACGCCTCGCACTCGTGTGTGGCCCAGGCCCGGGGGCTCCTGTCGGTGTACTAAGTATTGGGCCACTAGTACCCCTTACTTGTGCACGGGCAGTTGTAGCCGTCCTCGCGGCAAGGCTTGCCGGGATCAGCTCGAGGTCGATTTAAGTCATCAAGGAAATCATCAAGTCAGAGATCTGAGAATCAGCAAATAAGCAAAGCTGGTAATCGAAGGCCAGCCTCCCCGGCAAGATCCTTGCCGGGATGGCCCGTGGAGCCCGGCAAGCCTCGGCGCCCGACAAGGCTTGGTTCCCAGCAAAGCTCGGCGCCCGGCAAGCCCTGGCGCCCGGCAAGGATTGGTGCCCGGCAAGGATCGGCGCCTGGCGAGGTTCTGCAACTGTGCCACCGCTTCGGCACAGTGACGAGTCTGACATTCTGGCTCCTTCCATGGATGCGTGGCGGCATGCCAGTGGAGGAGAGCTTAAGCGGTGCTGATGGGATGGCCCCTTTTTCCATCCCCAAGAAAGTGAGGACACCTAAATGGACACCTCACGGTGCATTAAATGCGCTTGTCCTAATCTGTCAGGGGTTAGGTATGATACCCTGTAGCTACTTTACACCTCAATGTATGTACATTTTGCCACTGTGGAGACCCCTTTGAGCATATAAAAGGAGGCCCAAGGCAGCTGCTACAGAGGAGGAGAACTTCTGGCCCATTCTGCATGCGTAGCTGCTCTTTGAATGTACTGTTCATTGCGAGCGCTCCTGAAGGCTGGGCTCAAGAACATCAATAAGAACGCAAAGCAGGAGTAGGGTTTTACGCAGATCTGCAGCCCGAACTTGGGTAAAAACTTCCCGTGTCGATCACTGGTTCTGCTCTTTGCGCATACCTCTCCCCTCGCCGAATCGTAAAGGGATCTCTCGGGGTCCCATAGGTGTCGTGCCCCGACATATATGTTGCTTTGTGCTCACTACTAAATGCCAAATCATTGCTAATTAAAATTGGCTTTGATATACCTTGGGATCCGGGTGGATCCATTACTTGAGCACTTTATGCCTAGCTTAATTGCTTTAAAGAAAGCGCTGTCAGGGACACAACATGAAAGTTTTAGAGAGTCATTTTATTTTGTTGAGTGCTTTTATAAAGTTTAAAAACAAAAAAATATAGAGGGGAACCTAAAACTTCACAAAAGGAAAAGTGAAAGTGAGAAGGACGAGCACCGTGGAAGCGAGAGCATGCCTTGAACTTTGTTCATGCCCATGGAAACTTTGTGAATCTTGAGTTATAGAAACTTTTCAACAAAAATAATTATCCCATTGTACAAATCCATTGTATTATAAATATAATGTGCCAAGATTTGCCTTTAGGATGATTAGATTGCTTGTTGGTATGTGCGGTGCAAAAACAGAAACTTTGGCTGTAGTGCGTGATTTTACATTTGTTACTGGAAGATCAAAGTTTCTGAAACTTTTTGAACAGTATTTATATACAAATTATTTATTGTTTCCTAATTTTTCAGAATTTTTTGAGTTACATAAGTATGGTCCAAGTTCAGATTACTACAGACTGTCCTGTTTAAGACAGATTCTGTTTTTGATGCATTGTTTTGCTTGTTTTGATGAAACTATCTATTTTATCGGTGGTATAAGCCATGGAGAAGTTATAATACAGAATTTATAATGGAAAACTAAAATATGAATGGGTTTGCAAAAGTACTTAAGGTAGTGATTTGCTTTATTATACTAACGGATCTCACTAGTTTTCTGTTAAGTTTTGTGTGGACGAAGTGTTCAAAGATCGAGGAGGTCTCGATACGAGGAGAAGGAGGAGAGGCAAGAGCTCAAGTTTGGGGATGCCCAAGGCACCCCAAGTAAATATCTAAGGAGACTCAAGCGTCTAAGCTTGGGGATGCCCCGGAAGGCATCCCATCTTTTTTCAACAAGTATCGGTATGTTTTCATCTTCGTTTCGTTCACGTGATATGCGTAAATCTTGGAGCGTCTTTTGTGTTTAGTTTTCACTTTTCTTTTATGCACCATGCTGGTATGAGATAGTCCATGTTTGATTTATAGAATACTCATTGCACTTCACTTATATCTTTTGAGTATGGCTTTATAGAATGCTTCATGTGCTTCACTTATATTATTTGAAGTTTGGATTGCCTGTTTCTCTTCACATGGAAAACCGTTATTTGTAGAATGCTCTCTTGCTTCACTTATATTTATTAGAGCATGGTATTTGTAGAAAGAATTAAAATCTCATGCTTCACTTATATCTATTTAGAGAGTCAACAGGAATTGGTCATTTGCATGGTTAGTCATAAAATCCTACATAAAACTTGTGGATCACTGAATATGATATGTTTGATTCCTTGCAGTAGTTTTGCGATATAGAGATGGTAATATGTGGGAGGTACTAGTAAATGGTTGTGGTTAGTAAGAATATTGGTGTTAAGGTTTGTGATTCCCGAAGCATGCACGTATAGTCTCTCGTTATGCTATGAAGTTGGAGCATGATTTATTATTGATTGTCTACCTTATGAGTGGCGGTCGGGGATGAGCGATGGTCTTTTCCTACCAATCTATCCCCCTAGGGGCATGCATAGTAGTACTTTGCTTTGAGGGCTAATAAACTTTTGCAATAAGTATATGAGTTCTTTATGACTAATGTGAGTCCATGGATTATACGCACTCTTACCTTTCCACAATTTGCTAGCCTCTATGGTACCGTGCATTGCCCTTTCTCACCTCGAGAGTCGGTGCAAACTTCGCAGGTGCATCCAAACCCTGTGATATGATACGCTCTATCACACATAAGCCTTATTATATCTTCCTCATAACAGCCACCATACCTACCTATTATGGCCCTTCCATAGCCATTCCGAGATATTTTGCCATGCAACTTCCACCGCTTCTGTTTTGATGACTTGAGCATTCATTATCATATTGCTTTGCATGATCGTAAGATAGCTAGCATGGTATTTCCATGGCTTGTCCATTTTTTGATATTGTTGTTACGCTAGATCATTGCACATCCTGGTACACTGCCAGAGGCATTCATATAGAGTCATATTTTGTTATAGGTATCGAGTTGTAATATTGAGTTGTAAGTAAATAGAAGTGTGATTATCATCATTATTCATTATTAGAGCATTGTCCCGGTGAGGAATGGATGATGGAGACTATGATTCCCCCACAAGTCGGGATGAGACTTCGGACCAAAAGAAAAAAAGAAGAAGAAAAAAAGAAAAAGAAAAAGAAAAAAGAAAAAAATGAAAGAAAGAAGGAAGAAGGGGCATGCTAGTTCCAAACTTGTGCTTCAAAGTAGCACCATTTTTTCATATAGAGAGTCTCCTATGTTGTCACTTTCATATACTAGTGGGATTTTTTCATTGTAGAGTTAGATGCACACCCACTTAGTTTTCATATTGAGTTTTCATACACTTATAGCTCTTAGTGCATTCATTGCATGGAAATCCCTACTCCTCGCATTGATATCAATTGATGGGCATCTCCATAGCCCGTTGGTTAGCCGCGTCGATGTGAGACTTTCTTACTTTTTTGTCTTCTCTATATTTACCCCCTATCATCATACTCTATTCCACCCATAGTGCTATATCCATGGCTTGCGCTCATGTATTGCGTGAGGGTTGAAAAAGCTGAAGCGTGTTAAAAAGTATGAACCAATTGCTCGGCTTGTCATCGGGGTTGTGCATGATAAATACTTTATGTTAAGAAGACAGAGCATGACAAGACTATGTGATTTTGTAGGGATAGCTTTCTTTAGCATTGATATTTTGAAAGACATGATTGTTTGTTGGGATACCTGAGTATTGATGTCTTTATGTCAAATTATAGACTATTGCTTTGAATCATTCGTGTCTTAATATTCATGCCATGATTAGATATATGATCAAGATTATCTAGGTAGCATTCCACATAAAAAATTATCTTTTTTATCATTTACCTACTCGAGGACGAGTAGGAATTAAGCTTGGGGATGCTGATACATCTTCGTCGTATCTATAATTTTTGATTGTTTCATGCCAATATTATACAACTTTCACATACTTTTGGCAACATTTTATATGATTTATTGGACTAACCTATTGATCCAGTGCCCAGTGCCAGTTCCTGTTTGTTGCATGTTTTTTGTTTCACAGAATATCCATATCAAACAAAGTCCAAACGCAATAAAATTTTACGGAGAATTATTTTGGAATATATGTGATTTTTGGGACTTTGAATCAACGCAAACGGGGGCCCACAGCCACCACAAGACACCTGGGTGTGCTAGGTAGCCCAGGAGCGTGGTGGTGGGTTATGCCCTCCTCGTACGTCGGTTGGAGCTCTACTTTGGGCGCAAGGAAGCTTATATCCGGAAAAAATCGTGTTAAAATCTCAGCGCAATCGGAGTTACGAATCTCCGGGAATATAAGAAACGGTTTTCGGCCAGAAAACAAGAATGCGAAACAGAAGAGAACATAGAGGGAAATCCAATCTAGGAGGGGCTCCTGCCCCTCCCCCACCATGGAGGCCATGGACCAGAGGGGGAACTCTCCTCCCATCTAGGGGGGAGGCCAAGGAAGAAGAAGAAGGAGGGGGGCTCTCTTTCCCTCTCTCCCGGTGGCGCCGGAGCGCCGCCGGTGCAATCATCGTGACGGCGATCTACACCAACAACTTCGCCACCGTCAACACCAACTCCCTCCCCCTCTATGCAGCGGTCTAACACCTCTTCTCCCCGCTGTAATCTCTACTTAAACATGGTGCTCAATGCTATATATTATTTCCCAATGATCTATGGCTATCTTATGATGTTTGAGTAGATCTGTTTTATCCTGTGGGTTGATAGATGATCATGATTGGTTTGAGTTGTATATTTTATTTTGGTGCTGTCCTACGGTGCCCTCCGTGTCGCACAAACGGAGGGATCCCCGTTATAGGGTGTTGTAATATGTTAATGGTTCGCTTATGGTGGGTGGCGTGAGTGACCACTACTAGGGAAAAGCCTAGCAGTAGCGCGGGTATTAGGTGTATCAGTAGCGTGGGCGCCCACGCTACTGATACGGCGCTACAACTAACTTGTAGCAGTAGCGCATGTTGACCCGCGCTACTGCTACACATGGTTAGCAGTAGCGAGCTTTACAGGAATGCGCTACTGCTAATAGCTGCAGCGCTTTGAAGTAAGACGCGCTACTGGTAGGAGCGCGCTGCTGCTAACTTTTTTCCCCTCGCTACTACTAGTTTTATTAGTTTCTGATTTTTTTCTGCATATTTGTTTTGTATTTGAACAGGCTTTATACAATAATCTCTAGCATATCATACACATACAAATGTAATCATAGCATACACATACAAATAGTCTCATCAAATCATGTCATCATCATAATCATCATCCAACACAAAGTGGTCTCTCATCATCATGTCGAAAATAGTGATACAAGTCTCGAATACTTGCAACTACATCATCATCCATCTAAACAATGATATACGCGAGAAGAGCTATCACTATGAGTGAGAGCGGAACCATGCAGTACATGAGGCGGCGGTTATGAGTCCTCTCTCGCGCTAGCGTGAACCTCAAGTAACTAGCTTCTGCTTCTTGTCTGCTTTTGAAGCCTTTATGGCTGGCGCCCGAGACCCCCTCCACTTGCGCCTGACACTCAGGCCACTCGTTGTACACTCCCGGAACCTTCCCTTTGTACACGACATAGCACTGCTTCTTCACCATCAAGAATCTAGGTACCTGTTAGAGATGCATCTTCATCAAGAGAATGTACAATCATATGCAACAAAATATACTTGAGCAACATGAAAAAGAAAGGGTTAGCAACTAGATGCAACATATAGTAAACATATAAATAATCAACGCAGTTTCATCGTACGTAAACTAATTAACTAGAGGTACGTAGGTCATTGTACCCAAACTAACAGAGTAGCAATACGCAAGTTCGGCAGGGACCGTGGACATCACAAAGTTTCATCGCTACAGAAAGTATACAAGTTCAACTGACACATATCATCATCATCGGCATCGTAAATCACTAGAACTTCCATCCTTCCATATCATCGAGGATGCACCCTAACTTCTTGAATGGCGTGAGGTCCTGACATTGCATGCCAATGCGAGTTCGGACGTCAGCTCGCGATATAGGGCCGTGGTGAACATCCCCTTCTCTTCGACGACTTCTTTCATGATGATCGTCGCAATGTCCCTCTGGATGCGAAAGAAGTCATCTCTAAGTTTATAATCCGCTTCTCCATGAGATTCTACCCACTTGCGGATATGATCATCATTTCTGCTTGTCATGCAAAGCTTTTGGTGATCCCTTCTGAACTCCATCATGAGATGGAGGAGGTAGAATCCATCGTTCTTGCTTGGTTTTGGGACATGGATGCAGCAGAAGTTAGTTTTATGTGAGAAACCCGTCTTCTTGTTCCTTTGTTTCCTAATCTGCAGGTAGCCTCCCCTCAAGCTGAAGCCTTGGAGAGCATCATCTAGAATATTCATTATGTGGGTGTAGTCCTTCTTCTCGTAGTTTCTGGTAGGGTCAAAATACACGGCGTGGTAGACTCGCGGGTAAAGAACGATAAGGATGGCACGCCCGTTGCTGCGGGGAAAAAAACACCTCAAATTATTCTCCATATGAGCGAGAAGGAATGATTGAAATGTACGAAAGGGTTGTCCGGCACTGACTTACTTTGGATGATAAGGCAGGAGGACAATTTCCTGGTCCTTATTCTGTACCATGAAGTTTTCGAGGTACTCCCTAGTAGTTTTACGCTCAAAGTCGCCGAGACTCAAGAAGGACTCATGCATGTAGTATGGATCCGCCACATAGATTTGCGAGACTTCTTCTCTCTTCATGATGGAGCTCATATGTAGCGCAAAAAGGCGGACGATTGTAAAATCGAGCCGCCTTGTCAGAAACATCTCGAAGATATGCTCAAACCGTAGGAAGAACACCTCCGCGGGCCATGTGTCGACGTAGCACTTCCCCTCAGGCACACGAGCCACGTATGTCGGATATCCTGGATCGTTCGATGCTAGTAGGCTTTTCTCACTCGACAACACATGGTCGTGCAGTCTCCTGAGATCCCCTGATATTGCCTCCAGCGGTTTCGGCGTAGCATCGGCTCGCCCGTGACATGGAACAAGGGTTGCGGTGTATCATTTGGCCGAGGCCGGGCATGACCTAGGAAAGTGTGTCCGGTCGGAGTGAAGCGAGTGTGGTGGGTAAGTTGGTGCACCCCTGCAGGGAAGAACACATCTATCGATAGCCGGTCCTACGGTAAAGGACACTCGGAGTTGTATCCCGATCGATACAACTAGAACTGGATACTTGTGATGAGTATGGCTCTGGGATTACTTTCTCGCAGGGAGTCGAGAAAGGATCTCTGGCCGAGGTTGATACTTGGATATTATGGCTCTGGGATTGCTTTCTCGCAGGGAGTCGAGAAAGGATCTCTAGGTGAGGATGAGACTTAATGATACTACTACTTCATACTGTATTAATCTACACTCTTCTAATGCTGCAAGACCGTTGAAGATGCTAGTCTTCGATAGGACTAGGCCTTCCCTCTATTCTGGCATTTCTGCAGCCCAGTCCACATATACAGCCTCTCTTTGATAATGTTGCATATGTAGTGTAGATCCTTGCTTGCTGAGTACTTCGGATGAGTACTCACGGTTGCTTTGCTTTCTTTTTCTCATCATATCCTTTTGATGCAACCAGATGACGGAGCCCCTAAGACAGCTGCCCCCGCCAACGATCGCTACTACTATCCTGAGGGTGGACACTACTAAGAGCTTGCCGACGACCAGGAGTAGGATCGGAGGGTCCAGGTAGGAGGCCTGCGCCTTTCGATCGTAGTGTTTTCTTTCGCCCCGCCTTTTAAGGGCCTATCTGTGCTTTCTTTTATATCTGTACTTAGATATCTGATGCTTCCGCTGACGCTTGTACGCAAGCTTATGTATTCGAGCCCTCGAGGCCCCTGGCTTGTAATATAAAGCTTGTATGACTTTATTTATGTTTTAGAGTTGTGTTGTGATATCTTCCCGTGAGTCCTTAGGCTTGATCATGTGCATTTGCGTGTATGATTAGTGCACGATTGAGCCGGGGGCGTCACAAGTTGGTATCAGAGCCGACTGCCTGTAGGATCCCCCTTTCCAACTCCTTGGCCGTAGTTGAGTCTAGTCGCCCAAAACTGTTTTACAAACTTGGCTGTGTGGCTTACGGGCCCACGTCGCCATTGGGTGGTATTAGGATCTTTTATTCCTCGTATTTACTCTGGGACTCTGGTCTCTCTTCTATTCGGGTTAAAGATTTTGCTAACTCTAACACTAGGTTCTCGTAACCGCTTCCTCCCGGAGAGCCCCTCATGCCAGATGATCGCTTGGTTCATCAGAAGACTCCGAAGATACTCCTCGAAGTTCTCGAGACCCTTGTGCCCACTGCCTTGCAGTTCCTGACCACCAGTAATCCCCGTGAATAACATCCCTGCCGCTTGTACCTTCATCCCCAGTTGCTCCTATTGTTACAAGGTACACCTAGTACTCTCCGTTGCTCCGAGAATCCTTTGTGCCTTCGGCTTTGCAGCTTCTTTTTACACTGTGGATAATTCACTTAACCGGGGTCCGTTCATCCCCAGTTGTTCATATGCTTTCCAAAATACTTGGAAATGCTATCTGATCTTCCGAAAATCCTTTGCAGCCTACTGCTTTTGAGATTCTTCTTACTTGCTTGCATTATGATTAGTTCCATATGTCAAGTAATCATTGTTGATATCCCTTATCTAAATCACTCTGATCCCGTTGATTCAACATGTGAGTGAATACTCGCAATCATCAGTCGTTACCTACTAATTCATCCTTCCAGCTCAAACGTCATTTTAGACATGAGTTGGATCCCGGCCAATCATGTTGCAATTGATTGTCCCCCTAGTTCCCTTCAACTTAACCATCCTTATCGGAACGTTTGCCCCTGATCTTTAACTTTGGAAATCATAACTCTTTTGCATCTGAACGCCGAATTATTCAGCTATTTCTATAATCTGATGCCTTTGCATCCTTCTTCTTTTGGTTGAGTACCGATACTCACATCAGATCCTTTGCGGACCACCTGATCGTTTGGTGGATTACTATCCAGCATCTCCTTCGTATTTTAACTCATTGACGACTTTCCCCTGATGCAAAATGCCTCTGGCGAATTGTATCATCTACTCCAAATTGCCAGCCCTTTGCTTTCGAGCATGCACCCGTCGCTCCTATTATTGTGTTGTATAGCTTCGTAAAAATGTCCTGATGGGTTGAACTTATGCTTTCCCTAATTCGTGTGAACTCGAAAGTTATGCGAGTCATACTCTTCTGGTGCTTCACCAGATAAATCTTCAGCACTACAATTTCTTCGAAAATGAGGAGTAAATGAAAGGTTATGCATTGAAGAAGTGGGAGTCAACCTTGAACCTTGTGTTCATGCCCATGGACACGATATGGAACTTATCATGAAAGCTTCTCGTAGCAAATAACTATCTCCTTGATATACAAGTTCATCTTGTATCTGTGAATTGATCCTTTGCAATACTCCGATTTACCTTCCAGTATTAACCCTAGTACTCGTTACTGGGATGTTTAATACCCCATCACATCATTCCTAGCCTGATCGGCTATATTTTTATCGTGCCAACTTTTAACTGTGCTACCTGGTCCTGATGCCCGGAGCAACTTCCGACGATGAGCTAAGCTTACCTCGATCTTCCTCATCTTATCATTTCACCTCGAACGACAAGCTTGACTTCGAGCTTGTGTCGAATCCATGGTTCTCATAGTCTTTCACTTCATCCTTCATTTTGCTTGATGTCGTCGCTGCTCGATGGCATCTTCATAGAGTCTCTCGACAAAATTTGTCGTGATCACCGTCAACACTTTGGCTTCTTCAGAGATGTTAATTGAATTCATGGCTAGAAATACCATCCCTGCTCCTCGATGATTTGTGATATCATCGATGACATCCTTGACTTCCTGCCAACATAGACCTGGTTGTGTTTGGTTATTCCTGACGTTCTGAGGCAATCTTGGAAGTGTTCCTTTGTATCTCTTGTGATCTTCAGATCCAACTCTTACTCGAAACACCATGTTATTGCTACCTCGAAGCATGACTATGGTACTCCAAATATCAACAAGAACATTGGAAGCGCAATGCTAAATGTTTCTTGATTTATTATTTAAACACCGTTGTATGGGTAATATCATGATTCTTCCCTCGCCCCTTTACCTAAATGCTTTTGAACTTGCTGTCCTATCATGTATATCGTGCTCCGCTTTTCCTTGGGAAAGGATATACTCCTAGTTCTTGAGTGTAAACACATCTTCCTTCCCATTGGGTAATTTGAATAATCAATTAATCATTTTTCCTTTCCATTGGTTTGTTTAACCTTTCTTGTGATCTATATGATATAAGCAGAAATAATTCCCTGCTTATAAAACACCCTGATGTACAACATTGTCAGTGAGACCCTATTACTTTTGTTGATGACATTCCGGTAACCATCGATGGACGAGAACTTTGCCTATTGGTCCGCCTCATTCAACGAGCAGGAAAACGGTTCTCTTCGTCCCTCGCCCTTGGTACCGATGTTGTCACCGACATAACTGATAGACTATCCTCTGACATACCCTGTTGTCATGACCGGTAAGATTTCACCGTCCTCCCTACTCTCGATCGACACTCACCACAGTTCCACAGGATCAAAACCTGACTCTCTTGTACATCCATGTCCCCAAGGTTATTCCTCACACTTGGCTTCGTATTTAATCACGAGCCACCTTCCTAGAGATGATCTACTCTAGTATCAAACGCAATATTTATATTCCTTGCTCTGAACACTTTCACCTTCTGGTTAGGCATTGAGCGATTGCCTAGCTGCTCGAAACTTCTCATGGTATCTTCTTACTTTTCTCTCAAAATTTCTTAAGTTTCAATTCGAGGGTTACCTCCCACCACCTTCCCTGATATTATCTACCATACAAGCAACCTTGTAGAGGTCCGTTCTTCCGAAGTTACCCATTGTCCTTTTCGTAAGTACGATGGATTCCCGAAGGAAGAATGACAACTTCTTCATGATGCCCCGAAGCAGAGAACTAAAGACATCAACGAAGAGGATCGACTACTTCGGGAAGAGCAACCAAGACCGAGAAGATTCGTTGGAATTTCGAAACCAGACCTTTTTCCCCTTACTCTACCTCTTAAATCTCGGGACGAGATTTCCTATAGTGGAGTAGATTTGCAACACCCCCAGTGTCATGCTATAGTAATCTCTCCCTAATGGTGGCCATGTCAGAGGATTACTATGCAAATTGCCACTTGTCCAAAAAATCGAAGTCAAATTCAAATTTAAATTGCAAGTGAAATTATTATTTCTCCAATCGGTAAATCTAAAATGTTCAAAGTATGGCACATAATCTTTGGTTATTTGTCATGTTGAAACCTATGTTTTATAAAGTGTTTTTAATGCCCTAAAATAAATAAAACAGTGGCTAAAGTAATATTTTAAATGTTTTTTTAAGTTACCAAAAAAAAATCCAAGCTATGTTAGATGCTCACCAAATCATTTATGCCAGTGTCTAAAATTTGCATTGTGATTATACGACCAAGTCTCATTTTATTTAAAAGTCAAATGCTACTGGTTTTAAAATTAAACAGAAAAATTTAAAAGGAGAAGGGACCCCCTCCCCCTCTCTGCCTGGGCCTTAGCCACTGGGCAGGCCCAGCCGGCCCAGCAGACCATGCCAGCCCAGCCGGCCCCCCTCGCTCCCCTTATCCCACCTCGAGCAGAACCCTAGCCGGTTCCCTCCCCACTCGCCCCCACTTCCCTCCCCCCCCCCCCACGACCCGCTCCTCCTCTGCCCCCCCGATGGAATCGGGGGGATCGAACCCATCTTCGCCCGACCGCCCCGGCGCCACTCGCCAGCATCACCGGCGCCGCCCCTTCTCCACCACGCTGGCACTCGCCTTCCTCCACTCCTTCCCCTCTCTCTCTGCTGGATCTGGGCGATCCCCATCGCCCCTGACCCCGCCTCCCTGACGCATCGCCGGTGCCGCCCCGCCCGTCGCTCGTTGTCATCCCCAACCTCCTCCTCAACCGGCCTATCCGAGCCTCGCCGGTGTACCCCTGCATCGGGGGTGAGCGCCTTCCCTCCTCCCCTCTCTGTCCCGTCGTAGGACGCCGTCCGCCGTGACCGGAGCACTCCTCCCGCGGGCGCTCGCACACCGTCCGCCTCTGCACCCACGCTGCAGTGCACGCCCGCAGCCCGCTCGCCCCTCGCCCCGCTCGCCTTGCCCACCGTTGTGCGCGCCGCTGCTGCTTTCGCCTTGCCCGCGCGCCACACGCTCCATCCCGCCGGTGCCGTGGCCGCCCGGCGTTCGTCGAGCCTGCTGTCGCGCTCCTGCCATGCCCCGTCTCCCCAGCACACGCCCCGTGACCTCCCTCACGCCGCTGCGGCTCACCGTTGCCCGCGCCGCCTGCCACCGCTCCGGCGCACGTGCTCGGCCCCACCACAGCCGCGCCAACCTCACCCTGCGCGCGCTCGCGCTAGCCGCCCGCAGCCCGCGCCCTCACCTGCACCGCTGTGGCCGCCGCCGCCCCGTAGTCGCCTCGTGCTGCGCGCTGCCCTCCTACCTCGCTGCCAGCGCCGCCTCTGCTGCCTACCTGCCGCTGCCCTGCACGCCCTTGGCCACGCCCACGCGCGCGGCTGCTACCGCCCCTCGCGCTCGCGGGCTGCGCCCAGCCCATCCTTCCCTCGCTGCTGCCTGCAATGCCGCACCGGCGCCCAGGCGCGCCCGCACGGCCGTGCCCGTTTGGGCGGGCGCCCACGCCCGCGCCCGTTTAAGCGCCCAGCCCCGCTATGGCCCTGGGGGCCAACGACAGCCGGGGCCGACGCCCCAGAAATATTAGAACAAAAAAGGTAAAAAAAATATATATATATATATTTATTTAGTTAATTAGTAAAATAATTAATTAACTTAATTAACTATGCTTAATTAGCTTAATTAACTAGGTTAGTTAAGTTAAACCTGATTAGTTAGGCTCAGTCAAGGACAGATGGGCCCCACCGCCCCTTTTGATCAGTCAACCCAGTCAGAGTTGACCGTTTACCCTGCTGAGATCAGCAGGACATCATGCTGGCGCAATAAGTCAATATTTGAATTAGAGATAATTCAGAAAATATTTAAAAACTTCAGAAATTCATATAAAATAATCCGTAACTCGGATGAAAAAGTTTTATACATGAAAGTTGCTCAGAACAACAAGACGAATCCGAATACGCAGTCTGTTCGTCTGCCACACGCCCCTAGCATAGTGAACGTGGAACTTTTTCCCTCTCTTTCATTTGTCCAGAAAATGCCAAACTTCGGGAAAACATTCCCGGATGTTTTCCCCTTTGCCAGTATCACGTAGTACTGCGTTAGAACACCCCTAGCTCTATCTGAAGTCATGTCATGCATCTGTTTGCTTGTATTTACTGTTTCTTCCCCCTCTTCCTATTCGCTAGACCCCGAGATCGCTGACGATGCCCTGAAGATCGACGACACCGTTGACGACCTTGCCTTTGCTGCCGAGCAACCAGGCAAGCACCCCCCCCTTGAGCATACTGATATCGCCTATTCTTTCTCTCTCATGCTTGCATTAGAAATGCTGCTACTACTGCTTTACCTATTCTGATGCATAGCCTGTTTATTGTAACCTGCTATTGAAACCTTACCTGCTTATCCTAAACTGTCTAGTATAGGCTGGGTAGAGACCTATCAGTGACCCCACTTGTCCCGATTGCCCCGCTGGATAATCAGAAGACTCGACAACCAGACCCCAGCACCGCACATCACCCCCTTAGTTGTAACGACACTGCAGCGTTACTATCGAGTGCCGAGGGTGATACCTCGTGTAGCACTTCTGATGTTAACTCTATAGAGTAGCTATTCGGTTGTGGTTATCGAGGGTGATTCCTCCTTCACCACTTCCGATAACGACGCTGTCATGCAACACCTCAAGTGTGAACCCATCGAGGGTGATTCCTCCGAGTTCACCTTGACGGATACATCAAGTAGGAATCCAACGAGGGTGATACCTCGGATTCCCCTGATGTTATGGACACACGGATACTTGGACTTTACACTGTTACTTGGAAAGGTGGGTCGACCCTAAGGGGTACCCGCGTGAGCCTAAGTGGCGAGTGTTGTGGAGACGGGTTGACCTGGAGGTTGCCCGAGATATGAATACGAGGCGTGGTGGGCATTCTTAGCCCTTGCCGCAAGTCCTCGAGACGGGGCGACGGGGTCACATCGATCGTGAGTCTCTGCTCATTACCGCAAGCCCCTAGTCCGCTAACGTTTTGGATATTTGATCCGAGCAGGCCTCTGGCCTGATAGCACTAACCATCACGTGGGAAGAGTTATGGGCACTCTGCATCGTAGCATCAGCCAAAAGCTCTGTCAGACGTCCAGTTCAGCCTCGTGGCCGGGCCAGGCCAGTGCCATCCAGGACTGAGGTGGTGCTCGTCCCGACCCTGTGCACACCGACCCGGAGTGCACAGGGCGATGGCCCAAGACCCCTGAGCGCTTAGGATATAGACCGACGGGGACCTCTCCACTGAGCTGTAGGTAGGGTTGCGGTGTATCATTTGGCCGAGGCCGGGCATGACCCAGGAAAGTGTGTCCGTTCAGAGTGGAGCGAGCATGGTGGGTAAGTTGGTGCACCCCTGCAGGGAAGAACACATCTATCGATAGCCGGTCCTACGGTAAAGGACACTCGGAGTTGTATCCCGATCGATACAACTAGAACTGGATACTTGTGATGAGTATGGCTCTGGGATTACTTTCTCGCAGGGAGTCGAGAAAGGATCTCTGGCCGAGGTTGATACTTGGATATTATGGCTTTGGGATTGCTTTCTCGCAGGGAGTCGAGAAAGGATCTCTGGGTGAGGATGAGACTTAATGATACTACTACTTCATACTGTATTAATCTACACTCTTCTAATGTTGCAAGACCATTGAAGATGCTAGTCTTTGATAGGACTAGGCCTTCCCTCTATTCTGGCATTTCTGCAGCCCAGTCCACATATACAGCCTCTCTTTGATAATGTTGCATATGTAGTGTAGATCCTTGCTTGCTGAGTACTTCGGATGAGTACTCACGGTTGCTTTGCTTTCTTTTTCTCCCCATATCCTTTTGCTGCAACCAGATGATGGAGCCCCTGAGATAGCTGCCCCCGCCGATGATCGCTACTACTATCCTGAGGGTGGATACTACTACGAGCTTGCCAACGACCAGGAGTAGGATCGGAGGGTCCCAGGCAGGAGGCCTGCGCCTTTCGATCGTAGTGTTTTCTTTTACCCCACCTTTTAAGGGCTTATCTGTGCTTTATTTTATATCTGTACTCAGATATCTGATGCTTCCGCTGACGCATGTACGCAAGCTTATGTATTCGAGCCCTCGAAGCCCCTGGCTTGTAATATAAAGCTTGTATGACTTTATTTATGTTTTAGAGTTGTGTTGTGATATCTTCCCGTGAGTCCTTAGGCTTGATCGTGTGCATTTGCGTGTATGATTAGTGCATGATTGAGCCGGGGGAATCACACTCGTGCCCCAATTTCACACTCGACAAGGTAACCCTGAAGTGCCCACCGGGCATCGGCTAGCCGTGGAACGTGAGTTCCAAGGGCTTCGTTATCACCCCCTTTCCCACGTCCACCTTCTGGCCTTTGATCAAGTAGAGTATGGTGCACGGGGTTTCGTTGGCCTACAAACACATGTCTGCTGCGTAAAACATCCGAAAGGCAACGAAAACGGAATATTCTTGATATATGTTGCTGCGACATGTAATTACCGTGAGGGCGTCGAGCTCAGCCAAAGACGAAGGCCTGCCTAGTGCGCCAGAGACTGAGGACGGGCTGCTATGAGCGGGTGCGGGTGTGGGTGTGGGAGCAGGCACGGTTGCGTGAGCAGGTGATGGTGCGGTTGTGTTGTTCACCGAGTTGCTCCCGACGAAGCTAGGCATGGGGAAATCATATATCGTCTTGTCTGGATTTTCCTTCGTCCAGTTGATGATAGCTGGGATCAAGTTAGTAGCGAAATCATTTCTACAGGCATGTACATCTGCAGCGACTGCCTGCTGTAGCAACTCATTTTTCTCATCGGCTGCTTTTTTAGCGTCTTCACCTTTTTTTTTTTTGAATGCAAGCTTAACCTTCTCGTCGATGTCCGCCTGACTAAACTTCTTTTTCTGCTTCTTGGCCTTAGGGCCCTCATTGTGAAAGACCTTCCATGTGGCGCCGTCTCCGGTGCCGTGCACACGTCCATATTGCGGCCGTTGGTCCAAAGGGAGTCCCTTAAGTTCGTTCAAGGCCCGGTTGAGAGGGGTGTCCCACTTGGGCCTCATCGACGAAGACTGGCTTTCGGCTGCAAGATCGTGTTCTTCTCCTGCAGAAGGAACGTGAACCATTTACGAATGTGTAGTTGACTTGATCAGAAGCTAAATGTAAGGTGGTAAAATAATAATTACCAGTATTCTAATCAATTTCCTCGTGATCGGGCCCGTGTAAAAAACCTTCTTTTCCTTGTCCCACTTGTAGCGGGCCCTGATGAAGTCACGCTCCAAGGGGTTGGCGAACTTCGCGATGGGGTCTGGGAGACCCGCGGCTTCATGTTCCACGTCCTCCTTATCCCATATGGGCCTTTTGCCAAGGTAGCCACGGCTTCCGAGGCGTTGGTTCCCCATGTTCCTTTGCTGAAGGCTCTTGAATTTCGCAGCCTTAGCCTTGGCTGCCTCGGTAGCGCAAGTGTCCTTGAACTTTTGGAACTCCTCTTTCGTAAGTGTCGGATTTTCCTCCAGAATCTTGGACAGGGGTTCCTCAGCCTCAATAGCTCGTTTCACTCTCCCTTTCCAGGAGGCCAAATCATTGCTGAACATGCCCATGGCGTGATTGTTAATCTTTTTCATCTTCGGATCATCCCACGATTGTTCTATGCTGTCATCCCGGTCGGGGAACTTGAATCTCTTGTGCAACTTCGTCAAGAGCAACTGCCTCAAATGTTCTTTACCCCTTAAGTCATCGTCGTTGATGCTCGCGCATTCCCATAGGATGCATCCGACTTGGTTCCCATAGCACTTGTGAGGTTCTTCCGGCTCTAATGGCTCAAACTTGCCAGGGGCCATCTTTGTGATCACCAGTCGTCTGATGCTGAGTTTGTTAGGTTTTCGTATCCTCTGCTTCTTCTGCTTCTTCTTTTTGGTAGCGGCTTCGGCGCTGGTACCTTCCCTGCCGGTATCTTCCCCGCTGGTACCTTCCCCGCCGGTCTCGGCGCCGTCGTCGGTGTCGGCGCCGTCGGTGTCGATGTCGGCGTCAGTACCATCATCGAGGCCGCCCTGCAAACCTTGACTATGCTTAGCAGACAAAAAGTCGAGGTATTGTTGTTCACCCTCATAATCCATCTCATCTGCATCGTGGTCAGAAGGCCCGGTTTCTTCATTGTTCGACATGTTTCCTACGATTAAGTCTCCTCGTTTAATTCTAAAACTATAATAAAATGAGAAATGACATAAAAAAGGTCTATGGTTTGCCGGAATGCCGTCTCATTCCCGTCGCAGCAAATCCCGACACTCGATATGCCTACTTTCTAGCACAAGTCATGCCAAAATTGACGGGAAATTTCGGCATGACCTTTGCTAAAAAGTGGACATATCGAGTGCCTGAAATGCACCGGAACGGAAATGAATCAACATTCCTGGGAAACATAGGCCACTCGGATCATTTACCCTGCACATAACCATGATTTTCCAAATATCACATGTCCAAATTCCAAACATCACATGTCCAAATCACATGTCCACATATCAGATGTCCACTTCAAATTTGCATAGAACAGCAAGAAAAATATAGAACTTGAAGAAAATGCAAGAAGTCCTTTTTCTTCACAATATTTGAAACTAAATTCAGCCTACCTAAATTTCTGTCCTAGGGTAAATACTAATTCACCTAGGGTTAATCAATTCTATTTTATATTTAAATAGCAACAATTGCTTTAACTGAAAATAAATAAATACCTAGAATTCTGTTAACTACACCTAAAATACCTAGAATTCATTTAACCCATACTAATTCTGTTTTTTTAAATAGGGTTCATACCAACTAATTAACTATAGGGATCATAATAATTCTGTTTTTTTAAATAGCAACAATTGCTTTAACAAAAAATAGCAATAGTTTGAAACCTAGGGTTCATACTAACTACCACTAAAAATAGCCACTAATTTGTCCTAGGGTTTTTTTAACTAGGGTTCATACTACGTAATTAACTAGGGTTCATACTAATTCTAATTAACTAACTACCACTAAAAAATAGCCTAGGGTTCATACTAATTCTAATTGAGAGCAGAGAGTAGAGAAGAGGGGAGGGAGAGAGGGCTTAAAGAGGGTAGAGAGAGATGGGGTTGGGGGAGGGCGAGGGCGAGGGCAGGGCTTCGGCGAGGTCGAGGGTGAGGGCAGGGCTCCGGCGAGGTCGAGGAGGAGGCAGAGACTCCGGCGAGGGCGAGGGCAGGGCTCCTGCGGCGCTCGAGGCAGGGGCGCGGCGAGGGCGAGGGCGAGGGCAGGGCTCCGACGAGGTCGGGGAGGAGGCAGAGACTCCGGTGAGGGCGAGGGTAGGGCTCCGACGGCGCTCGAGGCAGGGGCGCGGCGAGGGCACGGGCTCCGGCGGCGACGAGGGGGGAGAAGAGAGAGTGGGGATTTGAGGGAAGAAGCAGAGGCGGGAAGCCCGCGGGGGGGGGGGGGGGGGGGGGGGTTAAGTCAACATAGCAGTAGCGCGTTTCTACAAAACGCGCTATAGCTAAGGTAGCTATAGCGCATTTCAGCAAAAAGCACTACTGCTATCACCAGTAGCTATAGTGCGTTTTAGCAAACAGCGCTACTGCTATCTAACGTAGCTATAGCGCGTTTCCAGAAAGGCGCTACCGCTATCACCAGTAGCTATAGCAGTTTTCCTGTTTGTTTCTTCTATTTTCTTTTCCTTTATTTTCTTTTCCTTTTATTTTCTTCTTTTTCTTTTCTTTTTCTTTTTTTCCTAGAGCAGGAACAAAGGGAAGGTGATACAATGTATATAACTAAGGCGATATATATTAATTGCATCATTTGACGGTTAAGTATGTATACAAAATAGGAACATATATATTACATCATTTGACCCATGCATAACGGTTAAGTGTGTACACAAAATAGGAACATATATATTACATCATTTGACCGATAACGGTTTCTCAGCGTCGACATTTTCATTTTTGAGTGAGTTTCTTTCCCTTCTTGTTCATTGATGAATAATTGAGCCCCTCATTGTGACTTTTTCTTTTCCATGGAGTACGATCTTTCTTAGGTAATGTAGTATTGATTCTTCTTTTGACGTATACTTCATCATCTTCCCTCATTGGGTTGCCATACTGGTCATAGTCTTCCTTGTTGGCAACTCCATCCATTCCAATTATGTTCCTTTTGCCTCTCCTTACAACAATACGGCTGGGATTCCTCGGGTCGGTTATGAAGAAGCATTGTGTCACGTGCTTAGCGTGTACCCATGGCTCGTTTTTTGCGATGCCGTTCACGGTAGCCCTCTTGGCGTCGGGTATAGTCATGGTAGTGAAACACCGATTTTCTCTTTCGACATTCTTAGCCCATCTAACACGGAACATCGTCGCGCTGTCCAGTCCAGAGTAGTCAAGCTCCCAGATCTCCTCGACCCTTCCATAAAATCTCTCAGTTGCGCCGTTGACGCTATCGGTCATGCATTCCATCGTCACCCCTGAGTTCTGAAAATCAATGTTCATATCTTTGGCCTCTGTGTCGAACATGTATCCGTTGATATCGTATGCCTGATAGGTCACGAGGTTGGGCGAGGGGCCATGTGCTAAGGCGTATATGAGCAATCCGTCCTTAGAGCCCTCTTCCGGGGATTAGCAAGAATATGCTCTTTGAACCAATGCAGGAAAGTGGAGTTGTGCTCTCTAGTAACTTCGGCGTCCGTCCTGCATACCCCCCGGCCACGATACTTCTTTGCGATGGTTTCTTTGTGTAGTGTCACGAAAGGATCTACCTGGTCTAGGTGTTGTAGCACTACCAAGTTTGCTTTGCCAAAGTCGTTGCGTCGATCTGAGTAGGCCACATGCAGTTCCCTGTGACCGTTGGAGTGACCTTCTCCTTCGAGCCTCCCAACGTGCTTCTTAACAGGCAAACCAACACCAGGTGGCCGGTCTCTGCCATATAGAAAATTCTCGCAAAAAGAGATGCACTCTTATTTTAGATAGCCCTGGACGATGCTTCCATCCGGGCGGGACATGTTACGAACGAATCCTTTGATGATCCCATTCATCCTCTCGAACGACATCATGTTGTGCGGGAATGACGACCCCAGGTCTATTATGTCGTCCACAATATGGACACACAGATGCACCATGACGTCAAAGAACGCGAGCGGGAAGTACATCTCAAGCTCATTTAGTATCACAATGATCTCTTCATATAGCCTTCGGAGCTGCTTCACACTGATCGACTTTCGAGAGATGATGTCAAAAAAGTTGCAGAGACCAATAAGCGTGTCACGGACGTGCTTGTCCATTATCCCTCTAAGGGCAACAGGTAGTATCTGCGTCATCATCACATGACAGTCATGGGACTTCATCCCGCTGAACCTTTTCTTCTTCGTGTCTAAAAATCTGCTTATCTTCCCACAGTAACCGGAACTAACTTTGATTCCGGTAAGGCACTTGAAGAATTGATCGATCTCTGCCAGACTTAAGGTGAAGCAAGAAGTGGGGCAATAATCCTCTTCCTTTACTTTTTTTCCCTTCTTCTCCCGTGCCTCCGTCTCCGTCTCTGTCTCCTCTGACTTTTTACGGGGCGGCATGTGCAGAACTGCCCTGATTTTCAAATCTTCCAAGTCTTTTCTTGCCTTCGGCCCATCCTTGGTCTTATCCAGCATGTTCATCAGTGTCGCAAGCAAGCTCTCAAGGACATTCTTACATATATGCATTTGATCAAGGCAATGAGGCGTGTCGAGTTTGTGCCAGTACTCCAAGTCCCAGAAAACAGACCTCGTCTTCCATACCTTCAGCAGCGGCTCCGGTGCCTTCTTCATCATCTTTCCCGGCACGGGGCACTGTTCTCAGTTTTTCAAAAGCTCATCGATTTCGGTGCCGCAACGCTTACGTGGAGGTCCTCGATGCTCAGCCTCACCATTGAATAGATCTCCACGATTTCTCCATGGGTCGTCCTTCTCGAGCCATCTTCGATGCCCCATGTACACGATTTTCCCAGACCCTCCATCTTTCGTTGACATTAGCTACTGATACGTCATATCATCCATGCACCGCGTGCATCCGCAATATCCATGGCACACCTGGCCTGCGACATATCCGTAGTCGAGATAGTCGTGCACCGTCGTGATCAGCGCGGCTCTCATATAGAAATACTCACTTTTGCTGGCGTCCCATGTCTTGGCCGGTGATTTCCATAACGTGTCTAACTCCTCTTAAAGTAGCCCCAGATACAGATTAATATTATTTCCCGGTTGTTTCGGCCCTTGAATCAGCATGCTCATGTGTATGTACTTCGACTTCATGCACAACCAGGGGGGATGTTGTACATCCATACAAACACGGGCCATGTGATATGGTTGGTGTTCTGGTTGCCAAACAGATTCATGCCATCGGTACACGCGCCGAGCACGATGTTCCTTGCATCACATGCAAAATACCAATATTCGTCGTTGAATGCTCTCCACTGGCTTCCATCCATGAGGTGTCTCAGCTTCGGATCATCTCCATCGTCGGGCTTTTTCCTCTCCGCGTGCCAACGCATGAGCTTTGCTTCCTTGGGATCTACAAAATAACATTGCAGACGGGGAGTGATCGGTAAGTACCTTACAACTTTCTGGGGAGATTTCTTCCTGGCCTTCTTGTATCGAGAAGCATTGCACACCGGACAGCTGGTTTTTTCCGCGTGCTCCTTCCGATAAATTATGCAATCGTTGATGCATGCATGGTATCTAACGTGCGGCAGATCAAGAGGGCACATGATCTTTTTGGCATCATCCACAGTAGTAGGACATATATTCCCCGCGGGAAGAACATCCTTTAGGTACTTGAGAAGCTCATCGAGGCTAGTGTCTGTCCATTTGTTTTTAGCCTTCGTCATCAGAAGTTTGAGCGTGAAACTCAAGCGGGTCACCTTGGGATCGCAACCATCATACAATGGAGTGTTCGAGTCTACCACCAGTTGTTGCAGCTTGGCCTCCTCTCTAGAAGCAGCTCTGTCAGTACTCGTCTCCTTGCGAAGCAGTTCTTGAACATGAGGGTCCCGCATGATTGAACTTTGTACCGATGAAGTCTGCGGCGTGGAGTCCATGTTTCTCCACCGCCATGTTCGGCCCCTTCTCCGCTGCCATGTCCGGCCCCTTCTCCGCCGCCATGTCCGGCCTCTTCTCTGCCGCCATGTCCGGCTCTTCCCCGCCACCATTATCGGCCATCTCTTTGTCTTGCCCCGTGTCGTCATTGCCTGCCCTATCGGCGTCCTCATCATCATCATCCTCATCTTCAATTATCCACCGAGTATAGCCATCCATGAAACCAGTCATGAGCAGGTGGGCCATCACACGACCATCCTCATAGGGGTCGAGCCAAACTCCTCCTTTCCATCTTCGACACGGCCATAAAATCTCTGTTTGGTTATTTTCTTTCATGTCCTGCACCGCCGACCGCAACCACCTTTCCACCATCAGTCCACTGATCATCATGAACGCCTGCACGGTAATAATAAACAAATTGATTATAAAAATGCATGCATGCATCAAAGTCATACAAAAATTCAGCATGACCTTCCCTAAAAATTGGACATATAGAGTTTGCCCGAAATTCGCCGAAACGGAAATAAATCGACATTTCGGCAAAACATAGGCAACTCACAAGCACAATTCGGCGGCAACTCATGCCACACACACAATTTCCATCATATCGCCCGATTATGTCGTATCGCACACATACACATATTTCCATTCTTGCAAAAGCACAAATTTTTAATCATCTATCTCGAGATCGAGAGCACGGTGATGATGATGTCGATCAGTGTCGCCACACACCTATGGAATGATCAAAAGTGGACAAAGCTTACTTCTTGACAAGGCTAGATCTAGTTAGGGAGGTACATAGGTCACTTCACTAAATGCTAGATCTACCTAGCTAGTTTGGGAAGGAGAGATAAGTTCAACTAGTGGAGGGGGAGGGAAAAAGAGAAAGGAGATGCATTAATAGAGGTGGTGTAGTTAGCTAGGAGCAATAAAGAGAGAGAAAGAGAGGTAGAAGAAGGAGAGTAATGGAGGGAGAAGTAGTGAGGAAGAAGCAAAGTGAGGGAGAGAGGAGGTGGGAGCTAGGGAAAAGTGAAGGAAGAGAGGATGGGGGAGGGGGGAGGAAAACGGTGGTGGCTGTGGTTTAGCAGTAGCGCTGGGCCCAAAACGCGCTGCTGCAAAGAAGATAGCAGTAGCGCGCCCCTAGGAGACGCGCTATTGCTAAGCGGGGCCCGCCATGTGGCCAGGTTCAAACTTAGCAGTAGCGCCCTGCACAAGAAACGCGCTACTACTATTAAAGTAGCAGTAGCGCGGTTATAGGAGGCGCGCTACTGCTAAACCTAGTGTGGTGGGAACGATGGGGCAATTTTAGTAGTAGCATTCTTTTATCATGCCGCGCTACAGCTAAGACGATAGCAGTAGCCGTTGTCCTGACACGCGCTACGGCTACCTAGCAGTAGTGCCTCTTTTTAACCAGCGCTACTGCTATGGTTCTGTGTATAAGGTTTTTCCTAGTAGTGGACAGAATACACAGACCCGAGTTTGGGGGTCATTGCGTATGGGATAAAGAGGACTTGATACTTAATGCTATGGTTGGGTTTTACGACCTTAATGATCTTTAGTAGTTGCGGATGCTTGCTAGAGTTCCAATCATAAGTGCATATGATCCAAGTAGAGAAAGTATGTTAGCTCATGCCTCTCCCTCATATAAAATTGCGACAATGATCACCGGTTTAGTTATTGATCACCTAGGGACAAATGACTTTCTTGTTGACAAAAGCTATCTACTTTTATTGTCTTGCATTTTACTCGTAGTTTTATTCTTACAAAGTACTTGTAGTTTTATTCCTGCAAACTTATCCTTTCACCAACCAAATAGTTTCATACTTGTTTTAGCTAAAGCAAATGTTAAGTGTGAGAAGAGTTGTATCGGTGGTCGATAGAACTTGAGGGAATATTTGTTCTACCTTTAGCTCCTCGTTGGGTTCGACATTCTTATTTATCGAAAAAGGCTACAAACGATCCCCTACACTTGTGGGTTACCAATGCCTACCCGGGGTCATCCCCCCGACATATCCACTACTAGAGGTAACTAACGATGATGCATATAATGTCTTTGTTGAACACGTTGCAACCAAGGTACATGAACTTGATGATGAAAGAAAAAACTTATTCAGTAAGTTACCAGCTAAGCAAGAGGATGCTTTTGAACCAAGTATAGAGATTTTTTTTGAGAAACTGGCAGGAGCGCTGCCTTTCAATTAGAAGAAGAGAGAGTGTTACAAAGATTTACACAAAGTTTTCTTGGGAGGGAAAACCCAAAAAAATCCTGAACGGCATGTGGACTACTCGCGGTAGAAGAAACAACTAGATCTGTGCAAGCGAATATCTGCCAAGGCTAGGTTAGCCACTTCACGTAGGTCATCCTGTTGCCGGTGAAAACACGGCGGTTCCTCTCCTTCCAAATGTTCCAAAGAGAGTATATCATGATCCCACTACGCTCCCTCATGCTCCGGTCGGAGGCCGTGGCAAGGTACTCTTCCCACCACAAGTTAATTGAAGAATCAGTGTTCGGTGGGCTCGGGTTGGTCATCCCTTCGGTGGCATTGACAGTCCTCCACACCTCCTGCGAGAAGGGGCAATCTCGGCAAAGGTGAGCGACAGTCTCGACAGATATGAGGCAGAGGCGGCAGATCGGATTGTGAGGCCATCCACAGATTGCCAAGTTCACCGCTGTGACCATTCTCCCGTGCAACACTAGCCAGGCAAAAAGCTTGCGTTTGGGGGTAGTCTGCGCCTTCCAAACCTTAGTGGAGCGGAAAGCCATGAAGCACCCAGCGAATTGCATCTGATAGGCAGATTTTGAAGAGTATTCCCCAGAGTTCGTCCAGTTCCAACGGATGGAGTCCGGGCGAGAGGGGTCAATGCCGGTGTCCTGCAAAAGCTGCCAAATGTCGATGAATTCGCGGAGTTGTTCTGCGTTGCTTAGCCGAGAGATGGCCGTGATCCAACGGTCCCTCTCAAGATCCTCAAAGACCGTCCTATTTTTACGAGTCGCAATCTTATACAGCTGTGGGGCTCGGACGCAGAGGGGGGAGTCCCCTATCCAACGATCCTTCCAGAAGCTGCTGCGTTTTCCATCGCTGATGGTGATAGTGGTAGAGGCTCTGAAGAGTGCCATGTCAGAGTCACTGCATGGGAGCTCAGTGCCCACCCATGGTCGGTCAGGGTCCATCCATTTGTACCATGTCCACCTAAGGCGCAAGGCCCGACCGAAGCGGTCGAGATCAACCACCGTACCCCAAGGCCACCCAAAAATTTTGGCATGCATACCACCTTCCAATTGACGAGCGAGCGCCCACCATTGGCGTTTTCGCTGTCATCGGCATTCCAGATAAAATTCCGAGCTAGCTTGTCCAGCTTCTTGACTGCCCATTTGGGGAGTGGGATGACCGTCGAATGATAAGTGATGGTAGGCGTGAAGACAGTCTTTGTCAGAGCAACCCGGCCAGCCCTTGTAATGTTTCTTCCCCTACATCCTGGAATGCGAGCACCGTACTTTTTGATGAGAGGTTGCAAGTCTACTTTCTGAAGGCGCCGGATGTGAAGGGGTAGACCAAGGTACCTCCCTGGGAAGGTGGCCACCTTTGTCGGGAAGGCAGAGAGGGCATCAGCCAGGTCGATGCCCTCACAGCGAATGGGAAAGACCTTAGTCTTGTCCAGGTTCGTTCTTAGCCCAGTTGTGTCAGCGAAGACATCCAGAATGTGATAGATGGCCAAAAGCTCTTCCTTGTCTGGGTTGGCAAAAATTCCGGCATCATCAACGTACAGTGATGTTCTGAGTCTGGCAGTTCTTGCCTGGACAGGCTTGAGAACCCCCATGTCAGTAGCCATGTGAAGGATCCACTGCAGAGGGTCGATGGCGAGGATGAAGAGCATGGGTGAAAGCGGATCGCCCTGACGGAGTCCCTGAGCATGGTGGAAAGGGGGTCCCGGGAGATTGAGATAGGACTTAATAAGTTCAGCGCTTTATGTGATCTAGGGGCAAGTGTTTCCATTATCCCCAAATCTGTTTATGATAGTCTCAATCTTGGTCCTTATACTAGTACTAAGATTATATTGAATATGGGTAATTATACCTTTACTCAGGCAGTAGGCATTAACCATGGAGTTATAGTTCAAATTAATGATTGCCCTATCATGATTGATTTAGTCATAGTAGATATGCCTGAAGATCCAATTGCTCCTATAATTCTTGGTAGACCTTTTCTAAGGACTATCAAAGTTGTGATAAATGTGTTTGAGGGAAATGTTCGTTTTGATTTATCAGCTAAAGATCCTTTTATAAGGCATTTCCTAGGAAAAAGAAATTGAAGACCTATACAGGAGGAGGCATCATTTTGAATGCCAGAAGCTATGGTCTCGGTGTTCTAGCACCACCTTGATCACCACTACGGTCGAGCTATCCGACCGAAAACAAGCGCTTCGTGGTAGGCAGCCCACATGAATAAAGTAGACAAGTAAGTTTTTGTTTTGTTTTAAATAAAAGAGTGATTGAAGTTCCATGTGAAGAAGTTACTTTGGAAGAGTTGTTCTAATGAAGGCTTAGCCTTGTGCAACATGATTTATATGCTAGTTGATGTTTGAATGCATGGATATATGTCTATGTATTGCTATGGAACTAACACCGCAGGAAAACAAAGAAAAATCCAAGTTTTGGAAGAAACAAACCAGAATATGGCCTTTCCTGCGACCACATCGGTCGTATGGGCGGTCATTTGACCTGCAGGAGGTTCCAGCACAAAACAACAGAGAAAATAGAGTGAAGGATGTCATTTAAAATGGGCACAAACGCTCATTTCAGTGGTCTTTTTCATTCTCTACAGAAACCATCGCCAAGTCCAGAGCATTCGACGGTGTTCTGATAACCCACAAGTATAGGGGATTGCAACAATTTTCGGGGGTAGAGTATTCAACCCAAATTTATAGATTCGACACAAGGGGAACCAAAGAATATTTGCAAGTATTAGCAGTTGAGTTGTCAATTCAAGCACACCTGGAGACTAAATATCTGCAGCAAAGTGTTCAATACCATAGTAGTATGATAGTTTGATAGCGATAGCAATAGTAGTAGCAGCAATAGTAACCGTAACAGCAGTAGCAGTAATTTTGTAGCAGTTGTAACAGTAGCAGCAACAATAGTAACTTAGCAAAATCAATATGTGAAAAGCTCATAGGCATTTGATCGGTGATTTTGTTGGATGATATTCATCATATAACAATCATAACCTAGGGCGACAAAGAACTAGCTCCAGTTCGTCAATATAATGTAGGCATGTATTCCGTAAATAGTCATACGTGCTTATGGAAAAGAACTTGCATGACATCTTTTGTCCTACCCTCCCGTGGCAGTGGGGTCCATAAGGAAACTAAGGGATATTAAGGCCTCCTTTTAATAGAGAACCGGACAAAGCATTAACACATAGTGAATACATGAACTCCTCAAACTATGGTAATCACCGGAAAGTATCCCAATTATTGTCACCTTGGGGTTTGCGATCATAACACATAATAGGTGCATATAACTTGCAAGATCAGATCAAGAACATAGATATAATGGTGAAAACATAAACGGTTCAGATCTGAAATCATGGCACTCGGGCCCTAGTGACAAGCATTAAGCATAGCAAAGTCATAGCAACATCAATCTCAGAACATAGTGGATACTAGGGATCAAGCCCTAACAAAACTAACTCGATGACATGATGAATCTCATCAGACCCCTCACCGACCAGCGAGCCTACGAAGGAATTACTCACACCCGGCGGTGAGCATCATGGAATTGGTGATGGAGGATGGTTGATGATGACGAAGAAGGAAGATCCCCCCATCTGGAGCCCCGAACGGGCTCTAGATCTGGCCTCCCGATGAAGAACAGGAGGTGGCTGTGGCTCCGTATCGTAAAACACGATGAAACTTCCTCTCATATTTTTTATGGAAAAAAAGGATTTTATAGCATCGGAATTAGGGACAGCGGAGCCTCATGGGCCCCACTACCCACTAGGGCGCGCCAGAGGGGGGTGGCGCGCCTTGGTGCCTAGTGGGCAGTTGGGGCCCCCCTCCAGTGGGTCTTGGTTCCAGTATTTTTTATTTGTTCCAAAATAATTCTCCAAAAAGTTTTATCCAATTCCGAGAACTTCTATTTCTGCACAAAAAACAACACCATGGTAGTTTTGCTGAAAACAGCGGCAGTCTGGGTTAGTTTCATTCAAATCATGCAAATTAGAGTCGAAAACAAGAGCAAAAGTGTTAGGAAAAGTAGATACGATGGAGACGTATCAACTCCCCCAAGCTTAACCCATTGCTTGTCCTCAAGCAATTCAGTTGACAAACTAAAAGTGATAATGAAAGACTTTTACAAACTCTTTTGTTCTTGTGTCCATATATATGCTTAAATAGCACCCAGGTTTTCAGCAAAGATCATGACTAACCATGCAAACAATAACTCTTAGAAATTATATTCACTCATATCAATGGCATAATCAACTAGCGAGCAATAATTAAAATATCTCAAATGCCAACACTTTGTCAAAACGATCATGATATAATATGATAATAATGGTATCTCGCTAGCCCTTTCTGAGATCGCAAAACATAAATGCAGAGCACCTCCAAAGTTCAAGCAGCGACTAAACATTGTAATTCATGGTAGAAGAGATCCATTCATGATGCATTCAACATTAACTATAAACAATGCATGAGGATGACAATAGTGCTCTCAGGTCTGGTGCTTGTTTGAGATGGTGATGACTCAACATAAAAGTAAATAGATAGTCCCTTCGTAGAGGGAAGCAGGGATATGCAGAGGTGCCAGAGCTCGAAGCTTAAATCAGAGATAAATATATTTTTGGGAGGTATACCCTTCTTGTCAACGTTACGACCAAGAGTTTTCAATATCTTCCATGCTAAACAAATTAGCGGTGGTTCCCAAGCGATAAAAATAAAGTTTACTCCCCCTCCACCAACAAACACAAGCCATGGCTAGCCGAATCCTCAGGTGCCCTCCATACCAACAACAGTCCAGGGGAGTTTTGTTTAATTATTTATAATTTTTTATTTCGGGACTGGGCATCCTTATTACCAGCCCGTCTCGTGCAACAACGAGTGAATAAACACTCATCATGAGAATAACCCGCTTAGCATGGAAGATACTGACCACCCCCTGTCGCTCCATGAGCGGTCCGGACACACAAAACATATGTTCATTTGAATTTTTAGAGGTGGCACATGCAAATTTACTTGGAACGACAGGGTAATATGGCATATAGGTAGATATAGTGGACTCATCTAGAATAACTTTGGTTTAAGGGTTTAGATGCACAAGCAGTATTCCCGCTTAGTACAGGTGAAGGCTAGAAGTTAGGTTGAGAAGCGACCAGCTAGAGAGCGAAAACGGTGATGATCATGCATTATGAAAAATTAACATTGAATACTAGCATGAGTAGGATATAAACACCATGAACATAAATATCGTGGAGGCTATGTTGGTTTTGATTCAACTACATGCGTGAACATGTGCCAAGTCAAGCCACTTGAAACATTCAGAGGAGGATACCATATCATCATACTACATCAAAACCATTTTAATGCATGTTGACATCTAAGATAAATCATTATCCACTCCTAGCTACTTAAGCATGGCATGAGCAACTATAATCTCTAATTGTCATTGCAAACATGTTCAATCATAATATGCTAAATCATGGATACTGAGTTAAACATATTTACAAAAACAAATACAAGTTGAGTTCATACCCGTTTTTCCTTGCCTCAGTCACTTCATCATATATCGTCATTATTGCCTTTCACTTGCATGACCGAATGATAAGAAAATAATAATAGTGCAAGAGTGTCATGGACTAAGCTGGAATCTGCAAACATTTTATTTAAAGGAGAAGACAAAATAATATGGGCTCTTTGTTAGATCAACAATAATGCACATGAGAGCCACTCACCATTTTCATCATGGTCTTTTCCTTGGTACGACTCAATAAAACAAAAGAAAAGAATTTCAGAGAAACACACTAAAATATTTTTGGAGTTTTTAGTTTTTCTTGGAAGAAGCAAGAAAAACAAAAACGAGAAAAATTATTTACACGCGAAAGCTCCCAACAAGCAAAAAAAGGAAATGATAAATCTTTTTGGGTTTTCTTTTAATACTACAACTAATTAAACTAGAAAGAAAACCAAAAAGAAGCAAGAAATATTTTTGGGTTTTCTGAAAGTTTTTCAAACACACAAGAAGAAAGCGAGAAAATAAAACTAACATGGATAATACAATGACAAAGTGTGAACACCGACAAATGGAATGAAGTGTGTGAACATGAATGTAATGTCGGTGGGAATACATACTCCCCCAAGCTTAGGCTTTTGGCCTAGCTTGGTAATCACCACTCGCGGCTCGGATAATAGTCAGAATGATAGCTCGTGGAGGCCCTCAGTGCAGCCTCGTCAGCCTGGCGAGCGGCCTCTACCACCGCGTTGTACTCGCGTGCCTCGCTCTCATAAATGTAATGTCTTCCTTTACTCTGATAATCAAAGAGAGCAGGTGCAGGCAAAATAACAGGTACAATGGTTTTTTTTATCAAACATCAAGTTATAGTTATAATTAGTGGCATTATATTTAATAAACTCATGACGCTGCATGGCCCCAAAGTCTAGGTACTGGGTAGGTAAGATAGGATCATTGGGCCAAGGCGACACACCTAGTTTCCTAGCCATATGGGAGGCATAAATCCCACCATAAAAGTGACCACTATGAGCATTGCGTTGCAACCTCCGTGCAACAATTGCTCCAAGATTATAACATTTTATTCCTATTAGAGCAGTGTGTATGAGTCTCAAGTTTGGGGCACAGAGGGTACTGCAATCTTGTTTTCCCATGATGCATTTGCCATTAAAGAGTGCAAAGTAACGGATTAATGAAAATTGTATACTTTTTATTCTAGCTTGTGTCACTCCTCTATCCTCACCACAACAGAGGCTAGTTAAAAACGACTCATACTCAGATTTTGGTGGTTCGTCAAGCGAACCCCAATATGGAATTTTACAAGCAACACAAAACTCTTCTAGAGGCATGGTGAAGGCATTATCATAAAAGCTAAATGAAACTCTAGAATCACAAGAATAATATTTAAATTTCTTAGTGAACGTCTGTGTGAGGTTGAGATGCTGAATGCACTTATCTACAATGAAGGGAGCGAGCTCGGTGTTGTGAACATATTGCTCAAATTCTTCCTTGATACCTGCACCTAACATGAACTCGTTACACGGCCATAGGCACGATTTGGTATCGATGTCCCGCATCGAGCTTGCACTCGGCTCAACATAAGACTGTCGTATTGAGCTCCCACTCGATGATGCCTTCGCGGACCTCCTCCTCGAAGAACTCCTCCCAAAGAGGTACATTTTTTGTACGAACAAATTTCTGAAATTTTTGACCCACAAAAATTTGTCAACGAAACTTCACAAGATTGATAGCAACTACTCATATAGATGTCTAGAGGCTATATCAAGCATTCAAACTACTTGGAACTCAAAGAATTCAACATGCAAGTTCATTTATAGTAGCACCAAGAGTAGCTAATTACTCAAATATAAACCACTAGAACAAAAACTAATTGGAGCAATGGAGGAGTCACATACCAGGTAGCAATCCCCTAAAACAGTTTCGGAAACGGAGCTTCGAGCAAAGAGATCAAAATCCGCGGGTTTGAGAGCAAGAACACGAGAGAGAGAGAGAGAGAGAGAGAGAGATGGAGTGATTTTTTTTTCTGAAGGTAGGTGGTGAAGTGAGCTTAAGGGATAAGTGAGGGGGCCTTGTGGGGCCCACTACCCACCAGGGCGCGCCTGGGGGAGCTGGCGTGCCCTGGTGCCTAGTGGGCACCAAGGGCGCCCCCTTGTGATGTTTTTTGTATAAAAAATTCTTAAATATTCAGAAAAAATCGTGCCAAAATTTTAGGTCATTCTGAGCACTTTTATTTTTGGGCACTTTTTTATTGCACGGAAAATTAGAAAACAGGAAAAAACATGGCATTTTATTGCATTTAACTAAAAATAATAGAAAACAAAAAGTGGGTATAGAAAGTTGTGCATACTAATTTCATCGACCACATGTCACTCAAAAGTAATCCATTAATATGGTTGATCAAGTCTTATTAACAACCACTTCCGAACAAACACTAAGTTACCTCAACGGGGATAAGCATCCCCCCAACAATAAGTGTTTCATATTTCTTTTTGGCAGTAGGTAGAGGGAGTTGAAAACTTCCAATAGTAATTGTCGGAGACTTTTCAATAACATTAATTCCATTAACTTGAAATTGTTTCTTCGGAAAGTGCACCATATGCTCATTACCATTGATATGAAAAGTGACTTTGCTTTTATTACAATCAATAACAGCCCCTGCAGTATTCAAAAAGGGTCTACCAAGGATAACCGACATGTTGTCATCCTCGGGCATATCAGGTATAACAAAGCCTGTTAAGATAGTAACATATGCAATAACAACGGGCACATCCTCACAAATACCGATAGGTATGGCAGTTGATTTGTCAACCATTTGCAATGATATTTCAGTAGGAGTGAGTTTATTCAAATCAAGTCTTTTATATAAAGAGAAAGGCATAACACTAACACCGGCTCCCAAATCTCATAAAGCAGTTTTGACATAGTTTCTTTTAATGGAGCATGGTATAGTTGGTATTCCTGGATCTCCTAGTTTCTTAGCTACTCCATCCTTAAAAGAATAATTAGCAAGCATAGTGGAGATTTCAGCTTCAGGTATTTTTCTTTTGTTGGTGACAATATCTTTCATGTATTTAGCATAAGGGGGCATCTTTAAAATATTAGTAAAACGAGTACACAAAAAGACTGGCCTAAGCATTTTAGCAAAGCGTTCAAATTCTTCATCATCCTTTTTCTTAGATGGTTTAGGTGGAAAGGGCATGGGTTTTTGAACCCATGGTTCTCTTTCTTTACCATGTTTTCTAGCAACAAAGTCTCTTTTATCATAATGTTTATTTTTAGGTTGTGGGTTATCAAGATCAACAGCAGGTTCTATTTCAACATCATTATCTGGTTCTTTACTATTATCTGGTAGAGTATCTTCATGAACACCATCTTTATCATTTTTATTATCGCTAGGTGAATGTTCATTACTAGATTGGGTTTCAACATCAGATATAAAAACATCATTGTTATCATCAGAAGGTTTTTCTATCTCAGGTTCACCAGAAGTATGCAAATTCCTATCATTTTTCTTATTCTTTTTCTTTTTAGATGGACTAGGTGCATCAACATTGGTTCTTTGAGGGTCTTGTTCAATTCTTTTAGGGTGACCTTCAGGATAAAGTGGCTCCTGAGTCATTTTGCCTCCTCTAGTCATTACTCTAACAACATGATCTTTCATATTATTATTCATTTCATTGAGTAACTCACTTTGAGATTTAGCAACTTGTTCTAACTAAGTTTGAACCATAGAATCATGTTTTCCTACTCCTCTAACATCATTAGTGATTCTAAATAACAAGTCACTCAAGCGAGCAATCATATCAGAATTTTGTTTTAATTGTTTCATAACATAGGCATTGGAGTGATCTTGCTTCATGATATAGTTGTCAAATTCATACAAGCATTGACTAGGAGGTTTATTATGAGGGATGTCACCTTCATCAAACTTCAAGACTATGTATTTCTTCAATAGGCGGTAAATTCTTAACATCTTCAGCTTTAATACCTTTTTCCCTCATACACTTCTTTGCCTCTTGCATATCTTCAGGACTGAGAAATAAAATACCCCTCTTCTTCGGAGCGGGTTTCGGCGGTGGTTCAGGAAGTGTCCAATCATCATAATTCTTCAATATATTATTCAACAATTCCTCAGCTTGTTCAACAGTTCGTTCCCTGAAAACACAACCAACACAAATATCTAGGAAGTCCCTAGAAGCATCGGTTAATCCATTATAGAAGATATCAAGTATTTTATTTTTCTTGAGAGGATGATCAGGCAAATCATTAAGTAGTTGGAGAAGCCTCCCCCAAGCTTGTGGGAGACTCTCTTCTTCAATTTGCACAAAGTTAAATATTTCCTGTAAGGCAGCTTGTTTCTTATGAGCAGAAAAATATTTTTCAGAGAAGTAATAAATCATATCCTGGGGACTACGCACACAACTAGGAGCAAGAGTATTGTACCATATCTTAGCATCACCCTTTAATGAGAATGGAAATAACTTGAGAATATAGTAATAGCGAATTTTTTTCATCATGAGAAAATAGGGTGGCTATATCATTTAATTTAGTAAGATGTGCCACAACAGTTTCAGTTTCATAGCCATGGAAAGGATCATATTCAACCAAAGTAATTAACTCTGGGTCGACAGAGAATTCATACTCCTTACCAATAATAAAGATAGGTGAAGTAGCAAACTTAGGATCACATTTCATTCTAGCATTCAAAGTTTTTTCTTTCAACTTGCATAATAATTTCTTAAGATCATCTCTATCCTTACAAGCAAGAAAATCCCTAGCAACCTCTTCATCCATAACATAACCCTCAGGTATCTTAGGCAATTCATATCTAGGAGAGCTAGGTCTAATAGGTGTTTCATAATTCTCAGTTTCAAAGATTTCATCAGTTTCAACATTCTCAATATCTTTAGCTTTAGCAAGTTCTTCATCAAGAAATTCTCCTAGTGGCACATTTTTATCAAGCAGAGTACTAGCATCATCGTAAGGATCATTCATAGCAGAAGTAGCATCATCAATAACTTATGACATATCAGGATTAATAGCATGTGGTGGTGTTGCAAGCTTACTCAAAATAGAAGGTGAATCAAGTGCAGAGCTAGATGGCAATTCGTTACCTCCCCTCGTCTTAGAGGGAATGATCTTGGTTCTGCTATCTTTCAGATTCTTCATAGTGATCAATAGATATAAATCCCAAGTGACTCAAAAAATATAGCTATGCTCCCCAGCAACGGCGCCAGAAATAGGTCTTGATAACCCACAAGTATAGGGGATCGCAATAGTTTTTGAGGGTAGAGTATTCAACCCAAATTTATAGATTCGACACAAGGGGAGACAAAGAATATTTGCAAGTATTAGCAGTTGAGTTGTTAATTCAACCACACCTGGAGACTAAATATCTACAGCAAAGTGATCGGTAGCATAGTAGTATGATAGCTTGATAGCGATAGCAATAGTAGTAGCAGCAATAGTAACCGTAACAGCAGTAGCAGTAATTTTGTAGCAGTTGTAATAGTAGCAGCAACACTAGTAACTTAGCAAGATCAATATGTGAAAAGCTCGTAGGCATTGGATCGGTGATTTCATTGGATGATATTCATCATATAACAGTCATAACCTAGGGCGACATAGAACTAGCTCCAGTTCGTCAATATAACGTAGGCATGTATTCCATAAGTAGTCATATGTGCTTATGGAATAGAACTTGCATGACATCTTTTGTCCTACCCTCCCATGGCAGCGGGGTCCATAAGGAAACTAAGGGATATTAAGGCCTCCTTTTAGAGAACCGGACAAAGCATTAATACATAGTGAATACATGAACTCCTCAAACTACGGTCATCATTGGAAAGTATCCCAATTAGTGTCACCTTGGGGTTTACGGATCATAACACATAATAGGTGCATATAACTTGCAAGATCGGATCAAGAACATAGATATAATGATGAAAACATAAACGGTTCAGATCTGAAATCATGGCACCCGGGCCCTAGTGGCAAGCATTAAGCATAGCAAAGTCATAGCAACATCAATCTCAGAACATAGTGGATACTGGGGATCAAGCCCTAACAAAACTAACTCGATTACATGATGAATCTCATCCAACCCCTCACTGACCAGCGAGCCTATGAAGGAATTACTCACTCCCAGCGGTGAGCATCATGGAATTGGTGATGAGGATGGTTGATGATGATGAAGATGGAAAATCCCCCTCTCCGGAGCCCCGAACGGGCCCCAGATCTGGCCTCCCGATGAAGAACAGGAGGTGGCGGCGGCTCCGTATCGTAAAACGCGATGAAACTTCCTCTCCTATTTTTTTGGAAAAATAGGATTTTATAGCGTCAGAATTAGGGTCAGTGGAGCCTCGTGGGCCCCACTACCCACCAGGGCGTGCCAGAGGGGGGTGGCGCGCCCTGGTGCCTAGTGGGTAGCTGCCCCCCCCCCCCTCCAGTGGGTCTTGGTTCCAGTATTTTTTTATTTATTCCAAAATAATTCTTCAAAAAGTTTCATCCAATTCCAAGAACTTTTATTTTTGCACAAAAAACAACACCATGGTAGTTCTGCTGAAAACAGCGTCAGTCCGGGTTAGAGTCCAAAACAAGAGCAAAAGCGTTAGCAAAAGTAGATACGATGGAGACGTATCACGTTCCAAACGGGCGCATGCGCCCATTCGAGCGGTCGTTTCACATCCTCGACTAGAAGCACAAAAAGAACAGAACGAACAACGACATTCGAAACAGACGCTGGCACCCGTTTCAGCGGTCATTTCATCTACATGCAGGCAAAGGTAAGTGATCAGGGAGAACGACAGCATTCCATGCGGGCGCTTGCGCCCATGTGAGCGGTCGTTTGGAACCCTGCCAGCTCCAATAAGCCTGAGGAAGGAGGTATTTCGCCCCCATCTCTCTTTTCTTCTTCTTCTTCCTCCAAACCTCTCCAAACCCTAGCAAAATTTTGCCCGATCTCTCTACTCATTCGTTTTTTTTTTAATCCTTCCGTGTGATCAATCTACTATATGTTTCTCCTCCGATCCCCAACTTATTTTTTGCGAATCCGTGTTCTACATGCCTAGCATTGCCATAACTAGGAGATGCATATTTTTGATGCAAACTTGAGTTTGGCATGGATTTGTTGATGTTTTTTGAGGAGTATGATGATGTGATCACCATAGGATCATCATTGTTTCATTATGTTGGACTGAAAATTTGTTTTGTAGATGTTTACATGGAGGTCTTCTCGCATACGTGGTGATTCGAGTTCATCCACCATGCAACCAAAACAAGTTTTCAATCAGGGGATCGTCTTCACCGACCGTGGAGCAAGGAAGAAGTTCCAAAAGCTCACAACAAGGAAGATCAAAGCAACCAAATGGGCTTGTGTGAATACTCTCGCCAAGCTAGGTATCACTCATGATTTTAATTTGCTTTGTCATAATGCCGAGTTGCACCATTTTGTTTATCAAGGATGTGAGACTTATGAACGATTGACGCTTGAATTTCTTTGTACTCTCTCGCACAATGTTAAATTATTGCCAAATGTATATGAGGAGGAGAGGATCACTTTCTGTCTTCTTGACCAAGACTTTAACATCACTTTTGTTGAGTGGTGTAATTATTTTGGCTTCCCCAACAATGATGCTGATATTAGATACGTATGTGATTACACTGACCCGTACCCGAGGCAATCCTTTCTTAGGATGAGTCATTGTGGCTCTAAGCAAAGAGCTAGTTGCATTGAAAGTCCTGCTATACGTTATTTCTACTATGTTATCACTAACTCATTGCAGGCACGAGGAAAAGTTTCTAAGGTGAATGATGAGAACATGCTAGTTCTTGGGAAAGCAGCAAACCTGGACGTCGGTTATTCGCCCAACTTAGGGGCAATACTTTTGCTACACCTCGCACATCAAGCCAATCATGCACAAGGAGATATCGTGTGTGGAGGAGTGATCACCATGTGGGCCAACTCCCTTGGCCTTGACTACAATCACCTCCGCCCCATTGTCGGTAACACCCTTGTTAACATTCGTGTCCTTACTACGCTGGTATGGTAGTAGTTTGTAATAGCCGTCATTGTATCAAAATTCCTGGAGTGGCATACTTGGTACCCACACCTATGACTAACCATTTCTCCATCGAGAATGGACAATTGCATTATGTTGCACATGAAGGAGATGCAACTTTTGACCAAGAAGGGCCAGAACCTGAACAAGTAGCTGAAGAAGAACTTGCCACCGACGAGGAAGGAAGAGCAGCCCCATCAAGACTACACCACCTACGCGGACCTGAACAACCTTCATGGCTCTATTGATGATATGAGCAACCTCGCGTCGTCCCTGAGGAGCATGTCCGCCTACATGAACATGGGCTTCTACAACTGGAGCCAAGAGTGGGCTCCTGACCAACTGCCACAATGATCTCGCCGATTTGGGCTTGCAAGAGCCTAAGCTTGGGGGAGGTTATCACCCCTTATACATCAAGATGTGGCAGTATTTGAATAAATTGTAACGAGGTTGTACTTAAGCTCAAGGAGCTTCAAAACACTCATGTTGGTCTGTTCCAACACTTTGCTTTTTATTTTCTTTTGCTTTCTATTTGTTTTTGCCTTTGTGATTTTTCGGTTGCAAGTTAGTTTTCAAAAACCAAAAAATAGAATAAGCTTTGCTTTGCTCTTGTTCTTATTTAGTCCCTTGGAGTTCATTTGCATTTTGTTTTCAGAGAGTTGATCTATGCCAGGACAATGAGGAATGCAAGAGTAATTAAGAGAAGTGTGTAAATTCGCAACCGTGAAGGTATGTCCTACGACCCCCATCTTTTGCACTTGGACACTTAGAGTAGATGTGGTAGTAGTATGTGTAATATGTGTGGACGAGAGTGAGTCTTGATAGTTGATACAAAGGTTTTGCTCTAGTAGCTGAAATAATTTTGTAGCCTTTGTTTTCTTTAGTTTAGACAACTAAGACTTGCCGTAGGATAGTTTTGAAAATGAAATGAAATTAACCAAGTATAACTTTGCACAAGAGAAAGTCTTTCAAGACTTGGGAGTTGAGAAATTGTAGGGAAGTGATGTTTGAACATGCTCAACCCCATGTTGTTAATCTTAATGGACTTGATAGCACTTGTGGATTAAATTGTCTAGAGGAACTTAGTTGAAAGGTGGGTGAGATTATGCCAAAAATCTGTGTTGTATATCTCAACGTGGTATTACAGCCTCCGGCTGGTACCATAGCCTTTGCTACTATATACGTGTTTACGTGTGTAAATGTGGCTTCGTCACCCTTCTTGATGTTATGCCGAGGACTCCACTGAATGATCCACCAAGAGCGATAGCTTGGGTTTTGGCTATGCGTTTGTTACCGTACGTAGTGGCAACACTACAAATGAATATTATTTGACTTTCTCTTGAATGGGTGTGTATGTGGTAAATAAAGGGGACTGATCAAAAGAGCTCGAAAGAGGCATTATTGCTAAAGGTCCATAGTTCCAAACATTAAGCCACGACGAAAACCTATGCATGATCACTTATTTGGCATAATCTCCTTCACGTGACAATCAAAATTCCAGCAAACAATGATTGAAACAAAGTGTTTAAGAGCCTAGAGGAAGAAACAATTGTGGGTGTTTTCAAGAGCCCGTGAGCATCATGTTTCACTACATGCTTTCTACTCCCTAACTTATGTTTTCATAGCTCTATCTTAAGAAACTCTTCTGTCATTCACGGCAAGCAAGTGTTGTCTAGATTAAATGAAATGAAGTGTTGCAAAGTTGTTTTATCTAGTAGATCAGAAACTTTGTGTTGATTATCTTTACTTCACTAACACTTGCACTATAACCATGCCACTGCTATATCTATGATAAGTTTTCACATCAAGAAGCGAAGGGCGATCTAGGCATATTGATCATAAGTGAACCAAAACCTTATCGTTATTTTGGTTTAAACAACTGAGTTCCTTATGATTCGGAGTTCTCTTTATGTTGCTCGAGGACGATCAAGTTTAAGCTTGGGGGAGTTGATGAGTGATATTTTTACACTCATTTCAACCTTGTTTAAACCGAGATATTTCACTAAAAGAGAGATATTCTCTCTGATATTGGTACTAATGACTAATGAATGCAAACGATTCCACAAATCCTCTCTTTGATGTGTTTCCATGGAAAATGGGCTAAAAAGGGAAGAAATCACGTGTGGAAATGGAAGGGAAGAAGAATGGAGGAGGAAGGAATCATCTGGAGACGTCTGCAAAGAAACAACACAAAAGATGACATTCCATGCGGGCGCAAGTGCTCGTATGAGCGCCCGTATGGCGTGGATTCTGAGGCAGGTCATCCAACCCAAACAACTTTCGTTGAAGGGACCCCATCGAAATGTGAACAGTGGGGAGAGCACGGAGCACAGAAGGCAGAACCTCTTCATCAACAGCATCCACAAACCCTAGCCGCCGCCATCTCCATTTTCACCTCCATAGCCCTCTCCACCACCATAGCCCTCCTTCATCTAGTTCATACTTGTAATCATGCATCACACAAGGCATCTATTATAAGACATATTGCAATCAATCAATCTCAAGATGTGTTCTTCAATGATTTCTTCTCGCGATCTGATTTCCATGTGTGAGTAGTCCGGTAAGGTATGGGTGAGGCATGAGCATTGCATCCCCAGGTATTCGGTGAAGGGATCAATGGAAGCCTTTGACACAATGTCTTGTATGTGTAAAATAAAGTTGCATCGTGAAGTTTCTCTTGTCTCGTCCGTGATCTTCATCCCTGCAGGTACCCAGGATCATGGAGATTCAGCACCGGTGAGGCTAGGAGCAAGGGGACCATGAAGTGTTATACCAAACACCGATGACAGTAAGGTTTAGTAGGGTAACATGGATCATATCCTTGGGGATACATGAGGTGTAGTCATTGAACGCCCAGAGCTTTTGTCTGATATTATTATCTTAATTATCGGGGCAACCCTACGAGACGGATAGTACCCTTTGGTAGGACAACTGATTCTTGATGTAGGACTCGTGCCGGTTAGGATGTTATTTGGACACATCCCCCATTCCAAACGAAGAAGCACCTCTTGATGGGTGGCTTCCCGAGCACAAACTAATATCATTTTTTATCCCAACACCAATACATGGTTGTAAGCATTAAGACCTCATCCCCGTACCTTCTTTTTATTATGTGTTTGAATCACTATTTGCTTGCTAATCCAATCAAAAGCTAAATTTGACACTTTAGCAAAAGCTTGCTAGTGACCATCTTTTCAAGGGAATCTTCCTCTCGTGGGTTCGATAACCCAGGGTCACCTCTGGGGAAATAGGTGCGGGATACTCTTTTTAATTAGTTCCAATATCGGGTCAACAAAAAGGAGATATCACCAGGCGCGCCCCAGGGGGCGCCCCTGAGCTTGTGGGCCCCTTGTGGAACCTCTTGACCTAATTCCGCCTCTATAAATTCTCTAATGTTCCCAATATACCAGAGAGCCACCCGAAACACTTTTTCCACCACTGCAAGCTTCTCTTCTTCCGTGATCCCATCTGGAGGCCTTTTCCAGTACTCTGCCGGATGGGGAATCGATCACGGAGGGCTTCTACATCATCCTTGCTACCTTCCGATGAAGCGTGAGTAGTTCACCACAGACCTACGGGTCCATAGCTAGTAGCTAGATGGCTTCTTCTCTCTCTTTGATCTTCAATACAATGTTCTCCTCGATGTTCTTGGAGTTCTATTCGATGTAATCTTCTTTTGCGGTGTGTTTGTTGGGATCCGATGAATTGTGGGTTTATGATCTTAATATTTATGAATATTAATGGAGTCTTTTCTAAACTTTATTATGTATGATTGTTATAGCTTTGTATTTCTCTCTGATCTATCCGTCTGGTTTGGTCAACTAGATGGATTTATATTCAGTGGGAGAGGTGCTTTGTGATGGGTTCAATTTTGCGGTGCTCTATCCCAGTGACAGAAGGGACAAGACACGTATTTGTATTGTTACCATTAAGGGTAAAATGACGGGGTTTATTCATATTGATTGGGTTTACTTTGTCTACATCGTGTCATCTTGCTTAAAGCGTTACTCATATTTATACTTAATAACCTAGATGCATGTTGGATAGCGGTCGATGGGTGGAGTAATAGTAGTAGATGCGGGTAGGAGTCGGTCTACTTGTCTCGGACATGATGCCTATATACATGATCATTGCCTTGAATATCATCATAACTATGCGCTTTTCTATCAATTGCCCAACAGTAATTTGTTCACCCACCGTATGCTATGTGTTCGAGAGAGAAACCCCTTGTGAAAACTATGGCCCCCCGGTCTACTTTTATCATATATAAAAACACAAAAGTACCTTGCTGCAATTTTCTATTTTCTTTTATTTTATCTTTGCAGTTTATCTATCTACCAGTACGAGATTTAATCCTTGCAAGTAACCGCCAAGGGGATTGACAACCCTCTTGTTTGCGTTGGGTGCAAGTATTTGCTTTTGTGTGTGCAAGTGTTGTTCACGAGTCTTTGTGTTATTCTCCTATTGGATTGATAACCTTGGTTCTTAACTAAGGGAAATACTTATATCTACTGTACTGCATCTCCTCTCCTCTTCGGGGAAAATCCCAACGCAGCTCACAAGTAGCAGCGAGTTGGATTCACACCCACTTAGTTTTCGTTGAGCTTTAATACACTTATAGCTCTTAGTGCATCCGTTGCATGGCAATCCCTACTCCTCGCATTGATATCGATTGATGGGCATCTCCATAGCATGTTGATTAGCTGCGTCGATGCGAGACTTTCTTCCTTTTTGGACTTCCCTTATTGATCTCTATCACCACATTCTATTCCAACTATAGTGCTATATCCATGCCTTACGCTCATGTATTGCGTGGGGTTGAAAATGCTAAAGCGTGTTAGAAGTACGATCCAATTGCCTGGTTTGACACCGGGGTGCTCATGATTTATATTTATGCGGTGAAGGCGGAGTCATGTCATGCTAACATGATAAAATGAGTGGGTATACCATTCGTTAAGGATCACATATTTTGCAAAAGTAATGATTATGTTTCTTATATTCATGGATATTATTATGTTGATATTGTTACTTCATCGTTTCTTAATGATTATACCGTAAAGAGATTACATGATACACATGTTAGGTAGAATTCAACATCAAAAATTCTGTTTTTATCATTTACCTACTCGAGGACGAGTAGGAATTAAGCTTGGGGTTGTTGATACGTCTCCAACTTATCTATAATTATTTATTGTTTCATGTTATTATATTATCAATCTCGGATACTTTATATGCATTTTAATGCTATTTTATATATTATGGGGAACTAGCCTATTAAACCAGTGCTTAGTGCCACTTGCTGTTTTCTCCTTGTTTTTGGTTTTCCAGAATATCGGTACCAAACAGAGTTCAAAGCTACGAAACTTTTTAACGATTTTTTTTTCTGGACAAAAGAGACCCTAGAAGCTTCGGGAGGAGACCGGGCGTGAAGCAAGGAGACGACAAGGCAACAAGGCGCGCCCAGGGGTAGGGCGCACCCTGTTACCTTGTGGGCCCCACATGGCTTCGCCTAACCTAATTCCACTTCTATAAATTTTCAAATATTGGGAAACTCAAGGAGAGCCACCCGAAACACTTTTTCCGCTGCCGCAAGCTTCTGTTCTTCCGCGATCCCATTCGGAGGCCTTTTCTGGTACTCTACCGGAGAGGGGACTCGATCACAAAGGGCTTCTACATCATCCTTGCTCCCTTCCGATGATGCGTGAGTAGTTTACCACAGACCTACGGGTCCAGATATAGTAGCTAGATGGCTTCTTCTCTCTCTTTGATCTTCAATACAATGTTCTCCTCGATCTCCTTGGAGTTCTATCCGATGTAATCTTCTTTTGCGGTGTGCTTGTTGGGATCCGATGAATTGTGGGTTTATTATCAGATTATTCATTGAAATTAATTATGTCTTTTCTAAATTTTATTATGCATGATTATGATAGCTTTCTATTTCTCTCTGATCTATCCATTTGGTTTGGCCAACTAGATTGATTTATCTTCAGTGGAAGAGGTGCTTTGTAATGGGTTCAATCTTGTGGTTTCCTCACCTCGTGCCAGAAGGGGTAGCGAGGCACGTATTGTATTGTTGCCATTAAGGATAAAATGATGGGGTTTATTCATATTGCTTGAGTTTACTTTGTTGCTACATCATGTCATCTTGCTTAAGGCGTTACCTTGTTTCTCATGAACATAATACCATAGATGCATGCTGGATAGCGGTCGATTGGTGGAGTAATAGTAGTAGATGCAGGCAGGAGTTGGTCTACTTGTCACGGACGCGGTGACAATATGTGTGATCATTGCCATGAATATCATCATAACTATGCGATTTTCTATCAATTGCCCAACAGTAATTTCTTTACCCACTGTATGCTATTGTTTAGAGAGAGAAGCCTCTAGTGAAAACTATGGCCCCGGTCTACTTTTATCATATTATAAATACCAAAAATACCTTGTTGCAATTTATTTACCTTATCTATCACTATCAGAATTAATCCTTGCAAGTAACGAGTTCAAGGGGATTGACAACCCTCTTGCCCGCGTTGGGTGCAAGTATTTGCTTTTGTGTGTGTAGGAGCTAAAGAGGGGAATTTGCTTGGTTCTCCTATTGGTTCGATAACCTTGGTCTCACTGAGGGAAATACTTATCTCTACTATACTGCTTCACCCCTCCTCTTGGAGGAAAATCCCAATGCAGTTTACAAGTAGCAACTTTAATATTGCCCCTTGTGATATTGGCCTTTATTTAGCATTCTGTCACTTTTATTACTCCACCACCACAAGTTTGTACAAAGCTTATTTCCCTTCCAATAAAATATCATACATATTTAAGGCAATTTTTATTGCATGCACATGGTAGAATCACTAGTCTGCATTTTCCTTCTGTGCGCTACTTTGCTATTTTTGTAGGAAGATGTTTGACTGCTAAAAAGGATTGTCATGTGATTAGCGCACCTGATCTCAGTATTTTGCGTAGCGCTCTTTTCGGTGATAGGACATGGAGCATCTACACCCAGAGCCCCCATACTCTCCACAAAAGCCCAGAAAGGCTACCCGGACGAGTTTTGGCCACCCAACCGGGCTCCCCATAGCCGGGTGAAATGCTCAGACTGACTGTCACTCCCCATATTCGAACCATATATGGGGCGGATATTGGGAGGCCCGGATGTGCCCGGGCCTGCCCGCCATGTAGGACTGATGGATAGGCCCCACGCTGGGACGCGGAGAGACCGCCGGTCCTAGGGCGCCTCCTCCGCTCCGCGCCACTCTAGCCTGCCGCCCGAGGGAGGAGGCCGGCTATTTAAGTCGGACAGCAGCAACAAAACCGTATCTGATCTCCTCTTCGCCACCACCACTGCAAATCTGCCCGACACTACCATGCCGAGGTGCCGGATCACAACCTATGCCATGCTCACTCCGGAGCGAAGGGTGCAGCTGTTGGAGGAGATCCAGGGGAGGCCGGCTGCTTGTTTCGCCGCCGCCCTTCCTCCATATTCGCTGGAGTTGTCGGAGGAGGAGGAGGCGGGGGAGAAGGAGGAGGGGCGCAGATGCCAAAAGCGGAGCCCATGGAGGAGGAGGAGGAGGAGGAGGAGGTGCCGGAGGAGGAGCGTTTCTGGTTGCGGGCTTCACCATGGCGGACACGGATGCGGAGTATGAGGCCGCCTGAGTGATGGAGATGGCAGTGCAGACAACCAGCAGTTCATCTAGCAAGAACAAGCAGCGACGAAGGCGTTGTTCACCGAACTCGATGCGGAGGCGAAGGTGGGGGAGGTGCCGAAGCATCCACAGGTGCAGGAGCTTCCGCCACTTGCCTGTCTACCCGGCGCCGAGCACGAAGATCGTCAAGATCTCTGACGATGAGTAGTTTTACCTATGTACGTAGTACATAGGTTTTTATTTGCATGGGTATTATGGATTTGAGGTATTAAGTTTGAGTTTCATGGTTGTGGAGGAAGTTTTTGGTATGGTGTCCGTCACTATTCATGGACACGCTCGGGCGTGTCCATGGACGTTTTGGGGCCGGCTTTTGGGTATTGCGGTTGTAGATGCTCTTATAACTTGGGATCTATAAAGCCACTTGAATAAAAATAGAACCAAGGGTAGTATTTTTGGCGGTGTTTATGCTACTCATCTTGCTACACGTTTTAATATATCTATTCGATATGATGAGCACCGTGAGCTACCTGTTGGTTTATTAGACTTTGCTTCCATGAAACGTCATGAATTCATTAAGGAAAATGGTGCACCTAATGATTATAGGTACAACCTAGTGCAACCAGAATACTCGTTATATTATTACTCTGCCTGCTGATGCATTGTCTGTCAATAGGGAAGGGAAAGATATTTTATTATGATGGATGACATCATCAACTATCAGAGGGAGCTGGAGATGGCACATCTTGAGGAGATTAACCCCTGGGAGGAGCAGGTGCACCAGCCAGGACCCTATGATTATCTGTATCCTCCTGGACCTTCGAACTTTCACACATGGAGTCGAACCAAGCTAGGCCTAAAGCATAAGTTTGAGGGAGTACATGTTCACACCGACATTTCATTCATGTTATCATACACATTCATTACACTTGTCGGTGCACTTCGTTATCTCTGTATATCCATGTTTCAATTTTATTTGATGCTCTTGTGTCTATTAAAAAATTGAAAACCCAAAAACATTTCTTGCTTCTCTCGTTGTTTCCTTTGGTTTTTGTTTCTTACGCTCCTTTTCAGATATCTTTCTTTTTGGTTGCTGGTTTATTTTCATAAAAAAGAAATTCCAAAAAAAATCTCTTTCTTCTTTTGTCTTTTCTTGAAGTTCTTCGATGTAAATATTTTCTCTCTTTTCTCTTTTTCTTTAGACTTTTTATTTATTTGCTTTCCTAAGAAAAACAAAAAAATTCAAAAATATTTCTGTGTGTTTCTGTGAACTTTTATTGTGTTGTCAAAATTTAATCCGAAAAGACCAAAAAGATTTCTCTAGTTTCTGTTTCATTTCTTTTTGTTTACTTACTTTTGCTATTTCTCTTTGTCGTTTCTTTTAAAATTTTCTTTGAGTCCTATTGAGTCTTGTTTCAAAAGGGGAAGACAATAAAAAGAGTTTTCAAATTGTCTCTTATGTGCTTTATCTTTGAACTAATGAAAGACCCAAAATTTCTATGTCTTCTCCTTGTGTATAGTTGTTTGCAAAATTCAGCTTAGTCAATAATGGGGATGATTTGATGAAGTGACCGTGGTGAAGAAAGTTGGTATGAACTTTACTTGTCTTTACTTTTGTACATATGTTTGTCTCATTGATCTAGTTATAGCATATTATGGATAAACATGTGTGTGATAATGATTAGAGTTAACATTTTCTTATGCCATACTTAATTAGCTAGGAGTGGATAATATGTTATCTTAGGTGTCAACATGAATTAAATTCATCATGATGTGGTATGTTAGGATGGTATCCTCTGAAGAATTTACGTGGCTTGACTTGGCACATGTTCATGCATGTAACTGATTCAAATCCAAGCTTGCCTCTATAATATTTATGTTCAGCGTGTTTATATCCTCACCATGCTACCATTTAATGTTGGTTATACAAAATGCATGATTATGACCGTTGTCACACTCTAGTTGTTCGCTTCCCAGTCTATTGCTAGCCTTCACCTACACTAAGCAAAAATGTTGCTTATGCATTCAAATCCTTAAACCAAAGTTATTCCATAAAAAGTCCACTATATCTTGATATATACAATATTACTCTGTCGTTCCAAGTAAATTTGCATGTGCCATCACAAAACATTCAAATAAATATTTGTTTTGTGTGCCCGTAAAGCTCATGGAATGGTAGGGGAGAGCGTCATCTTCTATGCTAGATGTTGTGTTTCTCTCAACAAGTATGACATCTACTTGTTTAAAATTGCAAAAAAGCTGGTAAATGCGATACCAATCATGAACTAACTAAACAAATAAAAAGCACTCCTCCCCGGGGCATGTTGGCACACGCCCATGAATTCGGCTAGCCATGGTTTGTGAAAAAGTAAGGTGGAGTGGGAGTGTTAAGAATGGGAACTAGTCTCACACATGTTTAGCATATAAGATGACGAGATTCTCTATCATTAAACCGTTGACTGCGAAGTACACCTCTCACAATAAATTTATCTTTATTTTAAACCAATGAGCTCTAGTGAATGTCAAATCTTTGTTTCGCTCTATGAAGGGCCCTTCTTTTATTTTACTTTTGAGTCATCACCTTCTTATTCAAGCACCAACTTAGAGAGTGCTATTGTCATTCTTAGTTTAACATGCATTTGGTCTAACTAATGTTCGATGGAGCATGACAGGATGTTTTCTACACTGGATTACAATGTTTAGTCGCTGCTTGAAATTCAAAGGTGCTTTGCAGTTATGCTTTGTGGTCACATAAAGGGCTAGCGAAATACCATTCTATCATATTATATTATGGTCATTTTGCTAAAGTGTCGGTGTTTTGAGATACAATATTATGCCTCGCTAGTTGATTATGCTATTGATATGAGTGAATGTGGATCCTAAGTGTTATCATACATGTGGTTATTCTATAAGCTTTGTTACAATCTGATCGCTGGTTCAATTTATTTGCATCTACAAAAGCAAATGAGTTTGACAAAACTTTTCTTTATCACTTTCAGTTTATCAACTGAACTGCTTGAGGATAAGCAATGAGTTAAGCTTGGGGGAGTTGATACGTCTCCAACGTATCTACTTTTCCAAACACTTTTGCTATTTTTTGGCCTCTAATTTGCATGATTTGAATGAAACTAACCCGGACTCGTGTAATTTTCAGCAGAACTACCATGGTGTTGTTGTTTTTTCAGAAATAAAAGGATCGGAATTGGACGAGGATTTTTGGAGAATATTTTTGGAATAAATAATGAATTATGGAGCAAAGAAGTGAATAGGGGGCCACCTGGCCATGTGGAGCCCCTCACCATCGCCTTCTGATGATTGCATCACCATAAATTCCCATATATGCCCAAAAAATCACAGAAAATTATCATCACGTTTTACGGTACGGAACCGTCGCCACCTCCTGTTCTTCATCAGGAGACCTAATCTGGAGTCTGTTTCTGTAACACCCCATGTCATTAGCCACAGTAATCACTTTTGATAATGACAAGTCAGCATGTTTAACAGTGCATAATCATCATTAGCATCATATTGCATTTCAACTCCTAACTCAAATTAAAATTTAAATGAAAGTGGAAAATAAAAGTTATCCAACATAGAAACTAAAATGTTCAATAAATAGCAAATATTGCAGAAACCATTCTAAAATTGTAACCAACAATAAATAAATTAATTAGGTGGCTCAAACTTTACCAAAACAGCTAGGATTAAGGCATTTTATTTATTATAAAAATTGTGTGAAGTCAAATTGACTCCAAACTAATTTTTGGTAGTGGTAGAGGATGCCTAGTATTTATTGGAATAATTGCCATGTTCTACAAAAATCATTTTGAGGCCTAACTATTTACTAAACAGAGACATGAGATTAAATAAAAAGAAAAAGGAAAAAGAAAACAAAACAGTAAAAGAAAAAGGAGAAAGAACCCCCCCCCCCCGGCCCAACTGGGCCAAGGCCCAGCCGGCCGGCCCAGTCCTCCCCTTATGGCCTCCCCCTGGACCGAACCCTAACTCCCCCCACCCACCGACACACCCCCCCCCTCGTTCCCCCCCCCCCGATCTGGATCGGGCCGCGCGTGCCCCGCTCGCGCGCTCGCCCCCGACGCCCTGCGCTCGCGCCGACCACGCCCCGCGCCCGACGCGCCACCGCCGCCGTCGCCTCTCCGCCACCCGTCGCCGTCCTCCTCGCGCCCGCTGCCCCTCCCCTACAGCTCGCGGTGAGCTCCGCCACGCCCGTCGCCTCCTTTTCCCCTCGGACACCGCCGCCTCCCGCCGCCCCGCTCGCGCTCCGGCGCGCGGATGGCCACGCTCGCGCGCGCCCGCGCGGCCACAGCCGCGCCCGCTCGCCTTGCCTTGCCGCTCCAGCCGCACGGCCCCGCCACCCATCACCGCGCCGCCCGCGCCCCTCTTTTCCCCTCGGTCACCGCCGCGCACACCGCCCCGTCGCCGCGCGCCCCGCTAGCTCTCCCCCGCTCCTGCCGCCCGCGGTCGCCGCGCCCACCCCCGATCCTGCTACCCGTTGTCGCGCCCCTGCCGCCACCGCGCACACGCACACGCGCGCGCGCCACGCACGCGCGCCGCGCCCGCACGCCTGTGGCCCCTGGGCCACTGCCCGGTGGGGCCCCGCCGCCCCTGTGCCACTGGCCCGTGGGGCCGAATCCCCCCTGTGACGCTGACGAATGGGGCCCAGCACCTAAAATAAAAAATAAAAAAATAATTAAAATTAAATAATTAATTAGTTAGTTAATTAAGTTAATTAACCTTGTTTAGATTAATCTAATTTAATTAATTAGTTTAATTAAATGCTAATTAATTATTTAACCCTAATTAACCTAATCAGTCTATGACATGTGGGACCCACGTGTCAGGGCGCCGGCTGATGTCATGCTGACGTCATGCTGACATCAGCATAACACTGTTTCGGATAATGTTAATTTAAAAAATTAATTAAATCCCAGAAATTAATAAAAACTTTAGAAAATCATATTAAATAATCCGTAACTCCGATGAAAATACTTTATACATGAAACTTGCTCAGAATTTCGATACGAACCCGAATACGCCCTCCGTATTCCCGTCAGATGCCTCTAGCTATAAGAACATTGAACTTTTAGACCGATTCCAATAAATGAATAGTGCCCAACTTTAATTAAATAAATTCCTAAATTAACCAAATCATTTAGTTAGGCAGTAGAACACCCCGGCACTGCATATTGTCATGTCATACTTTGTGTAGCATTGTTTGCTTTGTATTTACTGTTTCCTCCCCCCTCCTTCTCTCTCGATAGACGCTGAGACCGCTGACGACGCTGCCGTGAACGACTACTACGTCGACGACCCTTCTCTCTCGACACAGCTTCCAGGCAAGCCCCCCCCCCCCCCTTGATCAACCCAATATCGCCTATTCCTTCTCTCTACTGCTTGCATTAGAGTAGTGTAGCATGTTACTGCTTTCGGTTAATCCTATTCTGCTGCATAGCCTGTCTTTGCTACTACTGTTGATACCTTACTTGCAATCCTAAATGCTTAGTATAGGTTGCTAGAATTACATCAGTGGCCCTACACTCTTGTCCGTCTGCCATGCTATACTACTGGGCCGTGATCACTTCGGGAGGTGATCACGGGTACATATACTATATACTTTTACATTACCTATGTTACTGTTCGGAGATGGGGGCTGAAGGGGCAGGTGGTTCCATCCAGGCAGAGGTGGGCCTAGGTTCCCGACAGCCCCCGAGTGTTACTTTGTGGCGGAGCGACAGGGCAGGTTGTGACCACCTAGGAGACAGGTGGGCCTGGTCCTGGTCGACGTCCGCGGTTACTTCAAAATAACACGCTTAACGAGATTGGGTATTTGATCTGAGTCTGGCTACGAGCCTATACGCGCTAACCACCACGAGGGAACAGTTATGGGTACTCGACGTCGTGGTATCAGCCGAAGCCTCCTAGACGTCAGCGACTGAGCGGCATGCGCCGGGTTGGACCGCGTAACGCGACTTCCTTTGTAATGGAGGTTGCTAGGTCTGCTCTCCGGCCGCCCACGCAACGTGCAGGTGTGCAATGGGCGATGGGCCCAGACCCCTGCACGCATAGGATTTAGACCGGCGTGCTGACCTCTCTGTTAGGCCTAGGTAGGGCTGCGATGTGTTGATCTTTCGAGGCCGGGTATGACCCAGGAAAGTGTGCCCGGTCAGAGGGATCGAGCGTGTTGGGTAATGTGGTGCACCCCTGCAGGGAAGTTTATCTATTCGAATAGCCGTGTCCCTCGGTAAAAGGACGACCCGGAGTTGTACCTCGACCTTATGACAACTAGAACCGGATACTTAATAAAACACACCCTTTCAAGTGCCAGATACAACCCGGTGATCGCTCTCTCACAGGGCGACGAGGAGAGGATCGTCGGGTAGGATTATGCTATGCGATGATACTTGGTGAACTTACCAGCTACTCTCTTCTACATGCTTCAAGATGGAGGCTACAAGAAGCGTAGTCTTCGATAGGACTAGCTATCCCCCTCTTATTCTGGCATTCTGCAGTTTAGTCCACAGATACTACCATTTCATTGATACCCATTGCATATGTAGTGTAGATCCTTGCTTGCGAGTACTTTGGATGAGTACTCACGGTTGCTTTGCTCCTTCTTTTCCCCCTTTTTTCGTTCTTATCGGACGTCGCAACCAGATGCTGGAGCCCAGGAGCCAGACGCCACCTTCGACGACCCCTACTACATCGAGGGTGCCTACTACTACGTGCAGGCCGCCGCCGACGACCAGGAGTAGTTTAGGAGGATCCCAGGCAGGAGGCCTGCGCCTCTTTCGATCTGTATCCCAGTTTGTGCTAGCCATCTTATGGCAACTTGTTTAACTTATGTCTGTACTCAGATATTGTTGCTTCCGCTGACTCGTTTATGTTCGAGCATTTGTATTTGAGCCCTTGAGGCCCCTGGCTTGTATTATGATGCTTGTATGACTTATTTTTACTTTTAGAGTTGTGTTGTGATATCTTCCCGTGAGTCCCTGATCTTGATCGTACATGTTTGCGTGTATGATTAGTGTACGATTGAACCGGGGGCGTCACAGTTTCTTGCTCCGAAGAGAGGGATTTGTCACCGTTGTCATCACCAACCCTTCTCCATCAACAATTTCAGGATGCTCACGTCCATGTGTGAGTAATTCTTTTGTAGGCATATGGAGGTAGATGGGATTTGGATGAGATTTCTTATGCAATTGTTGTTAGATTTGTTAGGGATTGATCCCTAGTATCCACTATGTTCTGAGATTGATGTTGCTATGACTTTGCTATGCTTAATGCTTGTCACTAGGGCCCAGGGCCAGTTGCTGTTTTCTGCATGTTTTTGGTTTTCCAAAAAATCCATACCAAATGAAGTCCAAACACGATAAAAAAATTATGGTGATTTTTTTGGAACATAAGAGACCCCCGAAGCTTTGAGGGAGGACCAGAAGACGCACGAGGGAGTCACGAGCTCACCCACTGCGCCCTGGGGGTAGGGAGGGGCGTCTGAGCTCCTGGGTCCCTGTAACTCCTATTGGTGTGAAACCAACGCTGAAAATTCTTATAAATTGGGAAACCCCCAGAAAGAAACCTAGAACTCCCATGCCACCGCCACAAGCCTCTGTTCTGAAGCAATCTCATCTGGAGGCCTTTTTTTGGCACCCTGTCGGAGGGGTAAATCATCATCGGAGGCCATCTTCATCATCCCGTCTCAGTATCCATGATGAGGAGGGAGTAGTTCACCCTCGGGGCTGAAGGTATGTACCAGTAGCTATGTGTTTGATCTCTCTCTCTCTCTCCCTCTTTCTCGTGATCTTGATTTGGCACGATCTTGACGTACCATGGGCTTTGTTAATATAGTTGGATCATATGGTGTTCTTTCCTCTCTATCTTGTTGTGATGAATTGAGTCTTTCCCTTTGAGGTTTCATTATTATCAGATTGAATATTGGATTTGAGATCACTTGATGTATGTCTTGCATGTGGATACCCATCGTGACAATGGGGTATTCTATTGAGTCATTTGATATATGTTTTGGTAATCAACTTGCGGATTCCCATGGTGACATTAGGGTAATCTAGGCACATACGCTGATACACGTTTTCATCCTACTTTCTCCGATAGAAACTTTGGGCTAATCTTTGAAGTTCTTTGCGTTGGATTGAATATTATGAATCTACTAGTGTTAGATGCACATTGAATAATTCACTCACGGATATTGTAGTGACATTGGAGTATCTAGGTGGCATTAGAGTTGATTGATGCGTGCCAGCGCCTCTCGGCATATAACAATCTATGGGGCCAGAGAGCCCCTTCTACATTCGGTGAGGGCTTGCAGCACACACGAAGAGCAGCAACTGATACGTTGCCAACGTATCTACAATTTTTTTATTGTTCCACCCTATTATAGTATCAATCATGGATGTTTTATATGCATTTATATGCCATTATATATCATTTTTTGGGACTACTATTAACTTAGTGCCAAATGCCAGTTGCTGTTTTTTGCCTGTTTTTGGTTTTCCAGAATATCAGTACCAAACGAAGTCCAAATGCCACGAAACTTTTTGGAGATTTTTTCTGGACAAAAGAGACCCTGGAAGCTTCGGGAGAGGGTCAGAAGATGAAGAAGTGGCCCACGAGGCACCTGGGCGTGCCCAGGGGGTAGGCGCGCCATGGTGGCTCGTGGAGCCCACGAGCATCCGTTTGACCTAATTCCGCCTCTATAAATTCTCTAAAATCGGGAAACCAATAGAGAGCCACCCGAAATACTTTTTTCGCCACTGCAAGCTTCTATTCTCCAGAGATCCCATCTGGAGGCCTTTTCCGGTACTTTGCCGGAGGGGAAATCAACCTTGGAGGGGCTCTACATCAACCTTGCCGCCCTTCTGATGATGTGTGAGTAGTTTACCACAGACCTATGGGTTCATAGTTAGTAGCTAGATGGCTTCTTCTCTCTCTTTGATCTTCAATACAATGTTCTCCTTGATGTTCTTGGAGTTCTATTCGATGTAATCACTTTTTGCGGTGTGTTTGTTGGGATCCGATGAATTGTGAGTTTATGATCAGATTATCCATGAATATTATTTGAGTCTTCTTTGAACTCTTTTATGCATGATTATTATAGCTTTGTATTTCTCTCCGATCTATTGATTTGGTTTGGCCAACTAGATTGATTTTTCTTGCAATGGGAGAGGTGCTTTGTGATGGGTACAATCTTGCGGTGATCTATATCCCAGTGACAGAAAGGGACAAGACATGTATTTGTATTGTTGCCATTAAGGATAAAAAGATGGGGTTTATTCATGCGTGAGTTTACTTTGTCTACATCATGTCATCTTGCTTAATGCGTTACTCCATTCTTTATGAACTTAATACTCTAGATGCATGCTGGATAGCAGTCGATGTGTGGAGTAATAGTAGTAGATGCAGACAGGAGTCAGTATACTTGTCTCAGATGTGATACCTATATACATGATCATTGCCTTGGATATCATCATGATTATTCGCTTTTCTACCAATTACCCAACAGTAATTTGTTGACCCACCATATGCTATTTTCAACAGAGAAGCCTCTAGTGAAAACTATGGCCCCGGGGTCTACTTTTTATCATATATTAAAATAGAAAATACCTTGCTGCAGTTTTTCTTTACTTTATTTTATTTTGTGTTTTATCTATCTATCTATCACTACAAAATTTAATCTTTGCAATTAACCGTCGAGGGATTGACAACCCCTTGTTCGTGTTGCGTGCAAGTATTTGTTATTTTGTGTGCAGGTACTGCTAATGAGGTGTTGCGTGGTTGTCCTGCTGGATCGATAACCTTGGTTGTTAACTGAGGGAAATATTTATCTCTATTGTACTGCATCATCCTCTCCTCTTCGAGGAAATCTCAACGCAGCTCACAAGTAGCAGCACCAACCGTGAAAGTACTCAGTGCTGTGAAGCATAAAACTCTACTCCTGCTTTGGTGGATTGATGATTAGTTGGAGCCCTGCGTTTACAGGAGCGCAACCTTGCCGGCATGGTGCTTGGGAGGTGCAACTAGCTACTGTAAATGGCCAGGGTGTTGACCCTTGTAAAGATAGACATGGGCCTCCTTTTATAGACGAAAGGGGTCACCACAGTGGCAAAATGGTAATTACAGAGGGTAAATAGTGGCTACAGTGCTACCATACCTAACCCTGACGGTATAGGACAAAAACATTAAATGCGCCATTAGGTGTCACGCTGGGGTGAATACTGGCAAGGGAGCGCTGCTCCACCTATACCGCCAGCCCAGCTACCTCTTATTATTGCGACACGCCTTCTGGATAGGTGTTAATAAAGTCGATCTTCAGGCGGCGAACCGCCACATGCCCCGAGAAGCTCTACCTAACTGCCTGCCCACTCGCCACCTGTCGGCAGGCTTCTGACAGGCTGCCAAGGTGGAGCGGTGGAAGGAGCTTGCCGGTCTTGAGCTTGTCGGCCCGAAGCTTGCCAGCTTGGAGCTTGCCGGCAACTTGAGTCTTGACCTTCAGTACTTCCTTAGTACTTCTCGATGACCTGGCTCAAGGTCTTCTTCATGGTTTTTATCTACCAAGATTTGGATGCTTTGTGGTGGAGCTATCCTCCGCCAAGCCCTTCCCGGTGGGGAGGCTGCAACTGTCTGTGCGTAGTCAGGGGTGGTGGACACCCAATGTTTACTACACTGACAGTGCCCGCCTTAGCGACATGGGACACCGCCATCGACCACTTCCTTGCAGTGCCCCCAATTGCCCCCCCCCCCCCGCCTGTCGACCGGCTCCTGGAGGTGGAAGTCCAAAACATTCTGGACTTACTTGAAGCTTGGCCCAATGTTCGGGAGTACGCGAACGCCGACACAGGACACGTCGTCGCCGAAATTAATTAGTTTTGATCCTATGAATGTAATGTCACAGTGTGACTGAATGAAATCTATGGTTTGATCAGTTGAGTGTGTTCTGCTAGAGTGAAGAAGGGGGGTGGTGTTGCCACACGACTGAACCCTCTATACCTAATCACACACATGTCCCCATAAGTTGTGTGTGGAATGGCTATAGTCGTCATAGACAATTTTATTCATGAAACCGTGGGTCCTATATTGCACTTGAAGAAACTGTGGGCGATAACTAGCAGCTTCATAAACGATTCCTCCTTTCGACCCGTCTGCACAATATCACATGTAGTTTAACATTTTAGGTCGTGTGTGATGTCCCATCAATCGCACACAATTATTATTTCTGCAAACGGTTCTATTTTTGAAGCGTCTCTGATGCCTTTTTCACACACAGTTTTCACTATCTTGTGTGATTTAGGGGGCTCAATAGAGGTCGGATGTAGTAGTGGTTGTTGTTCTTGCAGAAGGTAGTGAGATGTTGACATTGATGGGCATGCAACACCTCGCATTTACGATGAGTTTTGGGAATCTCAAAAACCTAAAACCCCAACCGAAGAATGTGCTTCCCCTCCTGTCCAATCTCCTGAATCACCATTCAACCTGGCTGCAATGGAGGTTGATGATGAAGCAAAGTGGTCGCCTCTCAAGAGATTTTTTTTAAATGCACAGTTCTCTAACAACTTCTAAGGAGCATCCCTGAAGAATCTGAGCCAAGCTCCGCTGCTGCATATGCTCGAGAAAATCTTCTGCACATGCCAGAAATGCCACATTTTGATGATATGCTCTTAGGAAGCATCCGAACGGAGATGCCTTCCATAGACACATGATATTCTTCATTGGCAAAAATCCATATGACTTGATGCACATGCGTAGTGCTCTCTTCTGGGATTCGATGCACAAATTGTTCCATGTTGTTGTCTTCGATCATAATCGCATCTTTCCACATTAGCACATCCAACATCTGGAGATGGAATAGTTGCCTTGCTCTGATCGAGTACTTTAATATCCTTAGTCGGTTGGACTTTATTATTTGTCAGTGATGCGCAGGATTGGAATGGAGAATTCCTCTAGTTCTACGTCACTCTGCACATTTATGTAAATCACACACGAAGACTTGGGTTATGGACTTGATGATAGGCTACACACTTCAGAGCTTCGGCAACTGAACTGCTTCAGCATACAGGCTTGCACTGCCCAACTCCTGGTTCTATTAGCTTGTATAAAACTCAAGAGACAAATGCTTCACAGATGTTGACATTGATGGAGTCGATGGCTCTCGGAGAAGATGTTCCCAAATACTCTCTCCATACCATAATGTAAGACATTTTTTCACACTGGTGTAGTGTCAAAAGATGTCTTACATTATGGGACGGAGGGAGTACTTCCTAGTGAAGGATTTGTTGTTTGTGCTGACGACCATCTATCACATCACGACGAAGATTTCGTGCTCGATCAAAGGATCTAATTCTCTCGTTGAAGTCATCAATCTGATGAGGAATGTCATGTACAACATCATCTATTCAATACCCTTTGATCTGCATGATTTATTCCTGTGGGCAATGGATGTTTCTGCCCAAGTACTAAATGCTTTGAAGCCATATGCACAGTGGATAATGCACTTCATTCTAGGTCACTCGACGTGTGCATATCAGGTTTCAAGCCCAAATCATCAAGAATTTCTGCCTCCAGTTGAACTTCCTGGAGGCGCCATTCCCTCAGGCAAAGGCAAAATTCCTCTGCACAATTATGACGGTCCATCAAAGCCTTTAACTCTGGTTGATCAAATTCGTAAACCAAGTGAGTGTTGAAGACTCTGCTACTCACACTACATCGAAACAACATATGTCGTAGCATGGTCCGTCGAGGACAATGACTAATCGTGAACTACTCATAAGTGTTCATCATAAGTTTGACAAGGAGAGGAACTGGACTCAGCGACAAGTGACTAAAATTGCTCATGAAATTAATGGTGTACGCAACATTGCTACCAAAATCACTATGTTTCTTATGAAGCATACCGCCCCTCATGGGGAGCCTTGAAACTTTCCAAGACAATTGAAAAATTGCAAGCCATGGGATTTCATTAAGCATTTGACTATTCTTCTCCACTGTTGATGCTATACAAGCATCGCCCCACTCCACCTCTCGTTAGTTCATCATTCAGTTCGTCCGAAGACACTACATCAGTGACCATGACGATACTACTGCTACATCGCTAGATCCGACGACAGAGCGTCGCCCAGATGCTTCGACCGGCCCACCTACTCCACCACCCATCCTCGGTGACACTGCTCGGTTGCACCAACTTCTTCATGTACATCTATATATTGACACTGGATGCCCGTGAATACATGTGTGTTGCATCCTATTCTTTCTCTACAAGAAGCAATGCCAGGTGATGGCGGCAGATCGATTCGTGGGTAGCGCTTGTCCGCAACAGAGTGATTCCTGGGGAGCGCTTCTTAGCGGCAATGGTTGTGATGGAGCGATTCCTAGGCGGCCCTCCTCCTCGACAGCAACGGCTTGTGAACGGATCGATTCCCTAGTTGCTTGCGGTGGCAACAGGCATGGAATAGGAGAGCAGGAGCCTCAACGAAGCAGCAATAACAATAGAGCATTGGCAAGAAATGACTAGCGGGCAACAAAGCAGCAACACAAGAGCTTGAGTTGATAGCAGAGAGACGAGCAATAGTAATCGACTAGCAGCGACGATTTCTGCAAATACGTTTTCTTCCTCTACCATCATGGTGCCATGGGGCCCAAGATTTCGTGATCTGATGAGTTTATGCTATTGTTTCGTACTACTTTTGCTAGTTTCATTCTTTGTGGAGTTGAAATCATTCCTCAACACAATGTTGTTCGACAACCTACATTTAGAGGGGATTATCCCCAACCCAAGTTCGTTCATCAATCATGGCTTCCCATCTATTTGGTTGGGCGACTCAAGGGACTTTTCAGAGATAAAGGAGTGGTAAGAGTGGTAGTCTTGCTGCTCCGATCCAATTGCACTTTCTTTAATGTCTTAGAATAATATCGTCTTGCAAGGATTGATACCACAAAGAAGATATCTCCAAAAGATTTTACTATAATTCTTAGGTTTAAGAATTACTTTATAATTCTTAGATCTTATATCCAAAGGAATTTACCTAACAAGTACTCTCTCCATTCCATAATGTAGTGCGTACGATTTTTTTAAAAATCAAATTTGTAGAAAAAAGCATATACATCTAGAATACCAAATACATATTCTTAGATACATCACAAAACGTGTTTTTATGTTGTATATATTTGGTATTGTAGATATAAATACTTTTGTCTATAAACTTGGTCAAAGTTTCTAGAGTTTGACTTTTCAGAAAAATTATATGCACTATGGAACGGAGGGAGTATGGATAAAATCATAGGTGTTTGAAAAAAGACTGGACTTCCCTTTAACAGTAAAAGATACGTGTAAGGTAGGCGCATCCTTGAAAAAAAAAAGGCTAAGGAGCACCTTTGTCGTGGAACCGAGGCTGGCAAAATGGGCAGGAATCTAGTGAAGCCAGGAGTAATTGATCAGATTGTCACCAAAGTATTTTACAACGTGTGAAGTGAGGCAAACATATATTCTGATAGCCTGATAGGGCCACTTAATGTTCTAAAACAACGCTCAATCAACTTCTATTTACATAACCTTCCACTTGCAAAGCCTATGAAATACAGTACATGGCATGCAAGCCAACTCTTAACTCGAGATATATACATACAATGGTACAGTAGTACAGTCATATGAACTGCACCGTGTAGTCGGCTGCAGGCAAAATAAGATTACGACATCATCAGGCTCGAAAACTGTCATCTTCGTACACACTATCATTTGCTAGAGCAAGCCAGATATCCATATCGAGGTTTTTCATTGCCGATGGCCCTCCGGGAGCGCAACCACTCTGTAAAATGGAACAGCTCTCTCTGGTAGATTCCCATCCTCTTCGTCATCATCAAATAAGAGATTGTAACTATCAAAATTAAGGTAGCAGTCACAACATATTCTTCGGAAAAGGTGGACATTACTATTATTAAATACAGTATTAGCTGAACGGTGGTAATCAGAAGGTTTCATTGTAATATATATGTGCATATGTATGTCCCATCTACAACTTCAGCTACGTTTAATCAAAGTCCTGTTGTGTGTTAAAGAAAGCAAACACAAAAGTACTGTTGTATTTTCGTAAATAAGAACCTCGTACAATCGTACATGCAGAGCAGCTAGTGCAATAGATGGTTGAAAACAGTTGTGCTACTGACAAGAAAAACACCAGACTAAATTCTCATGCAAAGTCATAATTTATAACATCACAAATTGATCCAAATATCACCAGATAAAGCTATTAGATTTCCTTATTGAGTAACGTTGGCTAGTCCTGCATATATTACAGATACTGGAGACCATATGACACGACCATATTGCCCAATTCCATGGAGACGGGCTATCTTAGTTATTGTTATGCAAGATATCTTATGTTTTGACAAGGCAGAAGCACAAACATAAACATAGACCCAAACTAAATGAAGTAAAAATGAAAGGAGATTGTCATCTCTCGATCCATGGCGAAATAACTATCTCTAAGTAAACCAAGCTGTATACAACTTCTAAAATGTGCAATACTCAGGAAATAAGAATTTCTAAGTAGACATAGAAATAGACACTTCCGAAATGAAAAATGTGTCATTTGCACAGATAAGACTGTACATCATACAAGCTTGTAGAAGTATAGGTTACGTACTCATCAGACTTCCTCTGCAATTTGTTGCAGTGCAATTTCATCACATGATGGCAAAAAGAGAGTATTAGTGGCATAGCAAATAACGGAAAAGATAGAACAAATCGATAACAGCAACTTGGTGGTTTTAAACAGCACATACGGCTTCCACAAACTTCATACATGCCAAGGAATTAACCGAGTAAAAATCATGTTTATGCCACCCAGATGGAATGACCGTACAATGCTGAAGCATGTATATAAACAGGACAAATAATACTAATATATTACGCCTTTAATGGCATTAATATTGACAACATAATACTATTTGCACAGTAGTAGTCACATTAACTATGGTGAACCAAGCTAGCATCAACTTGTCCTGGAGTAGGCGTGCCATACGCCCAATCCCACAGCCATGTTCGTAACCACACTGGTAATCATGCCACAGGATTCAGGTGATGCAACACAGTAGTAGTCAAATTAACTATAGTGAACCAAGTTAGTATCAGCTTCTTACAGGCACCTTCCTGGGGTAGGCTTATGCAATAATAGGCCAATGCCCACAACCATGTTCGTAACTACAATGGTACTCCGAAATCGTTAAGGGGTACCCCTAGCAAAGGTCACTCACACCTCCTCTGGTGGTGACAAGTGGTGCACTGCATGTGCGACACTTTTCGCAACCAGGGAGTTTTGTCGACATTTTTTCCCATGCATGGGAGGCACCGATGGGTTTGTTTGTGTGTTTATTTGTAGATCCGTTTTTTCAAATGCTTTATCTCCTGAACCGCGTGTCCAAATCAAGAACCGTTTTCACCGTTGCGTTTCTTGCATTGAGATTTTCAAACTAGATCCCATGTTGGTGGATTTCGATGAACTTTTTTTGGGCAAATTTATGCTTCCAGCTAGTAGCAATTTGTGCTTCAGTGTGAACTAAACTGTGCTCCCAATACAAACTAAACTGTGCTTCCCGACGGAAGCACAAATTGTGCTCCGTGCGCGGGTTAAGCACTACTTTGCTTCACGGGAAGCACTACTGCGCTCACGCAGACGCGAAGCACTACCATGCTTCACGCTGCTGACAGACCAAAAACCGAAAAAACAAAGAAAAAAAGGGCAGCCCGGTGCACGTAGCTCCCGCTTGCATAGGGTTCGGGGAAGGGTCCGACCACTTTAGTTCTTCTGTACGCAGTCTTTCCCTGCAGGGTCCGGGGAAGGGGAGCCTTGGCGCAGCGGTAAAGTTGTGACCTTGTGACCATGAGGTCACGGGTTCTGAGTCCTAAAACCAAAGAAAAAGCAAAACAAAACAAAAACAGGAAAAAACCGAATCAAACCCCCCAAAAAATAAACAAGAAAAAAACCAAACCGTCCCGGTGCGGGAAGCGCCTGGCGCGCGACATGTGGCGGCGTTGGGACGCTCCCGCGCACCAGAAAAGTGTCCGCTGGGACACCCAGCCATGGGGTGCCACCCAATTAGTTGCTCCTGTGGTATGAAATCATACCACAGGAGCCAAGAGAGCCCGAGCGTATCCTGAAAGTTTATCTTGTGCACCGGAAAAGTACCTCGGGTTTCCAAAGTTGTTAGGACTTGTTTTCCAAGTTTTGTGATATTTCTAGCAAAAGTATGCACATGCATTTCTACACCAAAGAGGTAACAGCTACCATGTCTTGTATCGGGAACACTGCTAAGAGCCCTTATTTGTCCATCTATGGTACATAACAGAACACCTGCATGACTGGCAATAGTGCTAAATATTAATAGTGCATGTTCAAAATGCTGAAATAAGCACATACTTTACAGAGTGTCTTCTAAACCTTTTTTGCACACATCACAAAACTACAAGATTGCAATGTATGTCTAGTCAGAGTCACCAGATTCGCTCAAACCATTGTCGAACTCCGATCTAGATTGGGGTTCGAATTCGTTTGATTCATTCCAGATTTGCCGTCTGATTCGCGACCCAAGGGCGAACCGACATGGGTGTCCTTGTCCTCATAGTTGCTGTTTGTCAGTGCTACCTCCGCCCCCTTAATTTCAAGCGAGACGGGAATAGAGTTCAACCAGTAGCACCGTCAAGGAGCAGCCTGGACGTGTCGCTGGAAGGAGATGGAAGAGAGCTGCAGCCAGCATGGAGCAGCGTGCACACGGCGCTGAGAAGACATGGGAGCAGGCAGAAGAAGAAGCTTCGTAAGGAGGATTTTCAGGGCCTGATTGACCAGTTGAGAAACAGATTAGGGCTCTGGCGAACTGGATTCCTCTACCAGAGCAGTCATTTAATTTTAGTCCAAGCAGTGTTATCAGCCATCCCAATCTTTCACTTAATGTCCCTTGACCATCCACCATGGGTGTTCAAGGCCACTGACAAAATCTGCAGAGCATTCCTTTGGAAAGGTACTAATGTGGTAAAAGGCGGCCACTGCTTGGTGAGTTCGAATCAAGTTTGTCGTCCGAAGGAGAGTGGAAGACTAGGCATTCTGGACCTAAAGATCATGAGCTCCGTGCTTCGGTTGCGTTGGGCTTGGAAGGCACGTACATCAAATAATCGTGTGTGGAGCATCTTGATAAACCCTTTGGAAAATCATGAAAGGCGTCTACTCAATGCTGCTGCTCGTGTTGAGTTACGTAATGGGAATAGATGTTTCTTTTGGACCAATAGATGGATCAATGGCGCAGCAGTAGAAGATATCATGCCGGAAGTTTTCAGTTCTGTGCCTCCAGTCGCCATGGAGAGAAGAACAGTAGCAGAAGCAATGGTCAGTGCAGTCGGGATTATAAGGACATAAAGGGGAAAAATAAATATTCGCATTTTTCATCAGGTTTTAACCTTATGGGAGGTGATTTCTGAAGTTCAGATTATACAAGGTGCTGATTGCTGAAGACAAATGGAGCTGGTCATGGAATCCTAAAGGTACCTCTCTCGAAACAGGCTTTCGCCTGCTTTATATATAAAGCAACAACCACAACAAGTACACAGCCGAATGATACAAGATGGTGAGGTAACCCTCTACAACGCCGATCCCAAGATAAACGGATCCCACAGAACGCAAGCGACTATGCTACCGAAAGAGTACATTGGAAGAGCATAAAACAACGCCGCACAAAGCCCTAAACACCTAAGTTCCACGACAACGCCCCCAGGAGGGAGAACGGCGCAAAGTGTCGCCGCTGTCGAGTCCAGAAGGGACAAGGCTCTTCACCCGGAACTCTGGCACGGAGAGGAGCACCAAGACGACGTCTTCAGGAAGAGAACGGCGCCCGCGAGCGTCGCCGTCGTCGGCGACAAAGCGTGGAGCTTTCGCTCGGTGGCTCCCCTGTGCCACCACGAGGTCTTCAGGACAAGTGCGACGAGATCAGATCTCCAGGTCCGGATCAGGGCGACGCTGCTGCCAAAGATAAGGAGCGTGCCCGGGCCACCACCGCTATACCTCCTGCCGTCCACACGACCAAGAGGAAAAGCCACCACCACCAACATGGTGCTCGCCGGAGAGCCAACCATGCGGACCACCCTCCGGAGCCGCCGCCCCGGCATCCATGTCTGAGCCACCACCCGTCATCCACATCACGGTGCATCAACCACAGAACCACAGAACGAAGGAAGAGTAAAAGGCGTCTCCTTTCACTCCTAGCCCGGCATCAGTCACGGAGTTTGGGTCGATGCCTCCACGGTGGGAGGCTTCCACACCTGCGTCCCCAGCCAGTCCAAGTGGACCAGGGCGGGGACACAACCCCGTGACTACCGACGGCCGTCGCCGAGCACTCTCGCATGACGCCATGCCCGTGGTCAACAACGCCAATCTGCCAAAAGATAGGGCGACCGGACCACCACCAACGACCACCGCATCCGCGAGGGGAGAGACCACCCACGGACACCACCCGGATCGAGCCCACCATCACCTACCCGGAGCGAGAACTCCAACCCGCCTCGGGCCCCAAACCGATCCGCCCGAGCACGAGCTCCAAGTCCGGCCATCTCTGCAACGCGCACAACTGCGCCGCTGACCAAGACCCAGGAGAAGGGATGGGCTACCACCACCCACACCCCGCTGCCGCCGCAGACGCCTCGCCGGCCAGTGCACCACCCAGGCCGCTCATAGCCACCCGAGCCCGACGGATCGAGCACCCACGAGCAGGCACCACCACGTCGGAGTCCTCACCACGCCGGAACGCAGCACAGAGGCTGACCCCCGCCGCCGCGGCCCTCGTTGCGAGAGGCGTCCGCCCTGCAGATCTGGCCCAAGCCACACCGCCGGCACAGCCACCTCCGCACGCGCCTCCACCCACCACGCCGCCCGAGACCCAGCCACAGCACCGACGCCCAGGCATGAAGGAGCTCCGCCGCGCCAGCTCCTGCACGCGAAGGGATGCGAAATCCTCGCCGCCGCCGGCTCCGGTCGAGCTTTGCCCGGCCGAGCCCCTTGGCGGCGGCAAGGGAGGGGGGAGGAAGGGTGGAAGGGCTGGCGGTAGAGGATTTAGGGTTTCCCCCCAGCCCCCGCGCGGGGCGACGCTGGAGGAGTTGGGGAGGAGCGGGTGGATCCAGAGGTGGATGGGCTACCACCACCCACACCCTGTCACCAAGCAGCACCCGCCGCCGCAGACGCCTAGCCGGCCAGTGCACCACCCAGGCCGCTCGTAGCCACCCGAGCCCGACGGATCGAGCACCCATGAGCAGGCACCACCACGTCGGAGTCCTCACCACGCCGAAACACAGCAGCAGAGGCCGACCCGTGCCGCCGCGGCCCTCGTCGCGAGAGGCCGCCGCCCTGCAGATCTGGCCCAAGCCACACCGCCGGCACAGCCACCTCCGCACGCGCGTCCACCCACCACGCCGCCCGAGACCCAGCCGCGGCACCGGCGTCCAGGCACGAAGGAGCTCCGCCACGCCAGCTCCTGCACGCGAAGGGACGCGAAATCCTCGCCGCCGCCGGCTCCGGTGAGGGAGGGGGGTGGAAGGGTGGGGGGCTGGCGGCGGAGGATTTAGGGTTTCCCCCCGGCCACCGCGCGGGGGCGACGCTGGAGGAGTTGGGGAGGAGCGGGTGGATCCCTGGCACCTCTGGCTCGTCCGGCTTTTTCTCTGTTGCTCATCCTAAAGGTACCTACTCGGCAAAATCTGTTTATAAAGCACACTTCGCTGCATCGGTCATGTGTAGTACTGCCTGCACCATTTGGAAGGCTTGGGCTCCTCTAAAATGCAAACTCTTTCTCTGGCTGGTCGTCAGGGGAGTGTCTGGACAGCGGACCGTCTCACTAAGCATGATTTGCCTCATAATGCTGCATGCTGTTTCTGCAAATTGCACAAGAATCCGCTCATCATCTCTTCATGGGTTGCAGTGTAGTGGCCATCATTTGGAGTTCAGTGCTTTTTTGGGCAAATCTGAGCGAGGTCATCCCTCAAAATGCTCCTGAATTCCGGGATTGGTGGCAAGAGGCCAGAAATAGAGTCCATGAATCCAAGAGGAATTCCTTGAACACCATGGTACCATTAATTATCTGGAGCATATGGAGGGAAAATGAGAGCTAACACTATGACCATGAAATTCTCCCAAGTTCTTCAAATTTGTTAAATATGTTGAAGTTGGTTAATTTAAGCATTACAATGGAAGGGTAAAAAGACAGGCCTGGCGCAGTGGTGAAGTATTCCCAACTTGTGCCAAGGAGTCCTGGGTTCGACGTGGACTCTCTGCATTGCACTGTGCAGGGGGAAGAGGCTTGCCTCGTATAATCCTCCCCAGACCCCACCTGGTGTGGGAGCTTCTAACACTGGGTCTGTTCTTTAATGGAAGGGTACATGATGCTTATGAATAACAGGCAATACACTATAACAAGCTTCGCCTATCACTAAGCACCAATCAATGCTTAGCAGTTTCACTACTTTGGTGGAAGATGATCCTATGATAACAAAATATTCTGACGTTCAGATTACTCCCCACCTTTTAGCCTATATAAGTTTCAAATTCCCACTTCCTAGGTAGCCTCCATTTAAATGGTTTTAACAATCAAGGAGGCTGTTTCACACAGAATAAAATGGCACCATTGAATTCATAACTAGATGAAGCTGAAAATACGTCAGTGAATACATCCACACATATGGATGTCCAACCTTGTGAACAGAACAAAAAGTCACATTATTATGAAGAATTGATGATCTGCCGAGGATTCATGTGCATGTTAAGATGTTACCTTACGTTGGGAGGCTACGGTAGCCCTATATAATGCTGTTGTGCCAGGATAAACAGCTAAGACTTGCCGACCCTGTCCAAAATCCTGAGCACTAGACGGATCTCCTTTCTTTGGAAATGGAATAATATATGACATAGGCAACTTGTATTTCCTGTACACATGGTTGGGATGGAACAGCATCAGTTTATGGTCCGCAGACATTAAGGATAAGGCAAATTAGCCCAGAGTGTACCAATAAAACTTTTTATTGCAAGGATATAGTTTTTTTTAAGGAAAGTCAATAAAACAGCTGTGGTCTCACTGAAATTCATACAAATAAAAAAGAACAAGATGTAAAGAAATAGTACAATATGACAACTGATGTGGAATTGAGAAATTTAATGATAGGATGGACCTTTAAGAAATAAGGGGAAATCAAATTTGTACATACAAGGGTGGGTACATAAATTTTGAGAATATTTGAAGATGCACAAGTAGGTAAGCTCTAAAGTCTAGCAAGAATCCACTATTGGATGTAAAAAATCCAGACCAACAAATATTCAACTGAACTAACTAAGAATTTGATGAAGCATATCATAGCGCTAGATATCTTTTTTTTCTCGAGTACGCAGGAGAGCTGTGTATTATTACATTGAGAAGGAAAAGAAGGGGTAAGAACCCTTACAAGGCACACACCCGGCCACCTACAAGCCTTATCTCAGGGATCTGTCTAACTGAAGTTCAGAACTGACGAGAAATTCAAAACCAAATTCAAAGTAACGAATTTTGGAGGACAAAGCTTAGGGTTTCAGGCGCTCAGATACACATATTATGCCAGCAAGACAATCAGCAGTCCAGTATTTGTTGTGCGCCACTAGCCACATGAAAATACGGCGTTTGCACGGCTCGCAGGTCTTCCAGATGCGAACCCAAGGTTCAAAAAGGGTAGCTCCCTGGAAAAAACCTCTATAGACTGACTTAGCCGAATAATGTCCACAGGCTAAGAGTTTCCAGTCCTCTACTCCTGGTTTCAGTACTGTCTCCGACAAAAGATCGCAAAGCTCCATATGTTTGGCTAGCTCATTGCTGACTATGCCTGATATAAACTACTGACTATGTCCAATAAAAAAACTACTCCCTCCATTCACAAATATAAGATGTTTCGGATATTTCAATATGGACTACATACGGACTGAAATGAGTGAACAAACACACTAAAATGTGTCTATATACATCCGAATCATAAAAAAGTTAGAACATCTTATAATAGTGAACCGAGGGAGTACTAGCTAGTTCATTGCTGTCAAATAGTCCAAAGGGGCCCGGTGTATTCATCTACTAGTAATCAATTCACAAATACCATTTGCAACTTCTTCAGAGTTAGCCCTGAATATCAAATACTCAAACAGCATCGCCGAATTTAAGGTGTCCTTAACTACATCTATTTCTTATAGTTTCTTATGGGTCTCATTTACTCCCAAACCTGGCCTACGGCATATCATTAGGGGGGAAATTTCATTACACACTAGTAGGGAAAAGAATATCAGAAGAAAATTAATTTCAAGAAAAAGTAACACTTATGTGGCAAAAAGACAAAGCATCACTTGATCTGCTCACCACAAATGAAGGTACCTCAGATTAATGTTTACCCATTAACATCGAAACTCATCAACATCTTTTATCTGAGTAAATTACACAGGACCCCACCTAATCCGGATGTGCTCAGGCAAAACCACAGTTCCTTTTCTTTTCTTTTCTTTTCACATAACCGTACTAACCCGGCCTTTTGCCTCTCTGATCACCAAATCTTAGCAGTATGGCCCGCATGTTCAGTGAACATCTGGCAAAAGGGTGCCACATCCTCTGTTTTGGTTGCTGTGTTGCCTAATATCCAGAAGGCTGTGGTTATGTGGAAAGGGATAAAAAATGTGGTTCCCCATTAACACCGCCTCAAAAACTGGAGTTCTATTACATTTGTTCTCTTTTCAGATGACAGAGAACAAAAGACAGCTAGCAAAAAAATAAAAAATAAATGTACCACAAGGAAAGAATAGTGCATGTGAAGGGAGCAGCGACACACAGTGAAAATAAAAGCTGTGTGCAAAAAAATCAAAGTTCAATGGTCTCTGTAGATGCATAGCTGCCAAGGAGACAGCATTCAAGCTACCAGCAAAAGGGCAACACAGAAGCTAGCGTGACCTGAACATGTGCCCTCAATATTGAAAAACAGTCAAATATCCAGAATTTAAGATGTACTCCCTCCGTCCCAAAATAAGTGTCACTGATTTAGTACAAAGTTATACTAAATCAGTGACACTTATTTTGGGACGGATGGAGTATATGTGTAGCTGCTAGGAAATGATCCACGATATGGCTGTTTAGACGGCAGAAAGAGAAGCCTAGAGGTGAAAAGTGCATGATTTAAGAGTCAGAGAGTGCTACATATTCGGACAGAGATAACAATTGACAAGGGTCAAGTACACTCATGGCTTGTTTGGTTCATAGCTTAAAAGTGCCTAACATTTTTTTTTTTGCTTAACTCGCCTAACTAAGGTACACGGAATATTAATTCACGGATTAGCAGTGCTCTGAGGACATTTCAGAATAGATCAAGCATAACATTTTTCGCCCGTACACTACAAGGAAATCACAAAGGGAATATATTTTTGTGACATAAACCTCTCAAACTTTTGGGCGCTCTCTTCATCATCACCAGGCTCCTCATCCAGTACTTCAAATCTGCAAATTCATTAAGAGTGAATGAGTACTACTTCCCTGAATAGCATAGGCTAACCTGCTATAAATTGTATTGCATATAATGACCATGGCAATTGCATTTGTACTTACGCAGAAGTTGATAGTCTATCTGGTAAAGAAATATCGCACGTAAACAATACTCTCAAACCCAAGTTCATTCCCCAATGAAACGCCCCGGCTCATGACTCTCATGCCCTCAACTGTGGTGTGCTCGCGCTGCTGCGCCCTCTTTCCCCAATGATTTTTTAGCTGGCGGTCGCCGGCTTGAGCCGGCTCATGACTCATGCCTCCAACTGTGGTGTGATCGCGCCGTTCCAGCACCGTCTGCTTTCCCACGCTTCTTATTGTACGCGGATGACGTGGTTCTTCTGCAACCCAACGGCAGGCATGCGCCTTGCCTCCAAGGAGATCCTCGTGCTCTTCGGCCACACTTCTGGGTTAGGTACCAATTATGAAAAGAGCGCCATCACTGCCATCAATTGCAGCAACAACGAGAAGACGCCGATCGGCTTGCAATTTGGTTGCCAGTTCCCAATCACTTATCTAGGGATCCCCCTGACCATGAGCAAGCCGTCTAGCAACCAGATGCAACGCCTCGTCGACCAGATCGCCAACAGACTGCCTTCCTGGAAGGCGAAGCTTATGTCCAACACAGGGAGGGTCGCCATGGTCAACTCGATGCTTACCTCCATCCACGGCGCCTCATAAGAATTTCATTAGAGCCGTGGACAAAATTCAACAAGGTTTCTTGTGGGAGATTTGGGACTACCAATGGCGGCAACTGGAGCCATGACTGTACAAGTCGGAGCCTTGGCGGGCTGGATATTCCAGACCTGGAGTGCACAAGGTTGTGGTTCAGGTTGAGATGGCTCCTGCTGAGAAGCACTAATCCCAGCGGGTCTTGGTTCAACCTGGATCTCCAATTCAGCAATGCAGACAGAAGTCTCTTCTTTTGCCTCAACCCTGATGCAGGTGGGGAACAGCACCACTATGCCTTCTGGGAAGACCGCTTGCTCGAAATTGCCCCTGGAGGTGTACGAGCTGGTGGGCAAGCACACCCGGAAGAAGAGGACAGTGGCGGAGGGCCTCACCAGACACGCCTGGGTGCAGGACATCCGTGGCAACCTCTCAGCTGCTGCGCTCCTGCAATTTCTCAAGCCCTGGCTTGCTGTTAGCGAAATTCAACTCGCCGATGACTCCGGTCGCTTAATTTGAGGTGGAGCTTGAGCGGCTGTTACTCCGCCCCTTCCTGCTACCCTGGTTCCTTCCTTGGCGCCTCGCGTTCTGGTTCTTGGAAGCTAAACTGGAGATCTTGCAAGCTAAACTGGAGATCGTGGGCGCCGCACGAGGTTATTTGGTAACGGAATTTGAGTTTGCAGGAATGGGAGTTTGCAGGAAGGAGTTTGTCGAGGGATTAGGCGTGGGAAATAGAATTTTACTCCCATCGCTTGTTTGGTATATGATGGGAATTAGTCCAGGATGAAGTCCTGCCCACGAATTTCACTCCCATCGCTTGTTTGGTCCCCATGGGTAGAAATCGGTGGGAATTGGCACCCTCAACTCCCATTTCCTTTCCCACTTAAACTTCCATTCTCTCTAAACAATCAGTGGATTTTTAGTCTCTTTACACCTCAACTCCCATTCCCCATCTCTAACTCCCACGAACCAAACACGCTCAAACATGTTGTAAGTTCTTTTTTTGGCTCGCCACCATGGACCGTTGCTGGACTGCTGAAAGACTAGCAAGCCGGAGCTTACCACATGAGCGCCTATCTGCCTCCTTCGCGATCAGCATTAGGAAATAATGCAAACGCCTGCTTGTTGATTGTCCTTTTCACAGCAAGTTTGGTTTGAGACGTCGTCTTGACTTTGGCCCCAGCATTTCTCTCACCACCGCACGCCAAAGCCGTTGCGCAAGGGTTTCACCTCCATAACGCTGCTCACTTGCTGGATGATCTGGAAGCAACGCAACGAGTGCATTTTTTAGCATGCCAGGCCAAGCACCTCCTCTGTGGTGGCCAGGATCAAAGAGAAAGTGAGGCTTTAGGCGAAAGCTGGGGCCAATGGCCTTAGGGCATTGCTGTCAGGTGTTAGAAGTATAATTGTGTAGAGATAAGGAGATAGAATAGAATAATTTAAACATGCTACGACTTGTCTTGTACTCCAAGTCTCATCCCACATTGTACTCTACAAGGGTCAATCATTTCCACATCTGGAAACTGGGATATCCCATGAGTGTGTTCTAGTGTTGTTTTAGGGATTGTTTGGTTTCAGACTAAGGTTGCCTCAAGTTGCCACACCTAAGGTTAGACAAGTTTAACCAACTTAGGTGGGTGTTTGGTTCAAGCCACACCTTAGGCTGTTAGGCATGGTGTTTTTTGCCACACTAGGGCCCCACATCCCATACTCAGTGTCGCAAGATTCCCTTAGGCTTGCCAACTTGTGGCTCCAACTTTATTCAACTAACCTTAGGCAAGTTTGGAAAAAATGTGTGGCTAAGTGTGGCATTGTTAGACTAAAAACCAAACAGCCCCTTAAGACTCTTGTTTGTATTTTTGTCACCCAGTAGTCTTGCTTGTTGCACTCCTCTACATTTTCAATAGAATGAAGTGTGTTTTCAGCAAAAATGGAGTACTTATCAGCAAGAATTTTATGCTATTTTTACAGCTTTAAGAACTTAGAAAGTCTATTTATTGTGGAAACAGTTCATCGTTTACACTAACCATCAATCCTTGAAGCATTTTAGAAATCAAAAGCATGTTGGTTGCATGCTAGCAAGATGGGCAGCATATCTTGAGAGGTTTAACTATCTCATTGTGCATAAATCGGGAGCAACCAATCGAGTAGCCGATGCTTTGAGTCGTCCATGCATGTCTCGTGACTTCTTTTGAGACTGAACTTCCAGGCATGGATCAAATAAAGGAGTTGCATGAGGAAACAAATGTGGAGCAAGTCAGCAATTCTTTGCCCGTGTATCCATCTATCCATCGAGAAGAAAGTGTTGTTCTCCATTTCCGACCTCGGAAACTACCGCCATAGAAAAAAAAGCTCGCACAGATTGAGCAACATGATTGAGGAAGGCCGACCACAGCTTGCAGAGGTCTGTTTTTTGTAACAAGAGACTTATCATACCGAGAGCCCAGCCCAGGTACTAAAGAGTAGAGATACCAAAACCTCCAAGCTCAAGAGGGAGACAGGACCTAGTCCAAGCAACCAGACGATGCCCACTCTTAGTATCCTTCCTCTCCATAGAAAACCTCGCCGTATATTGTCAATAGCTTTTATGGCCCCGATCAAATAATCCAAGGCGCACGTCGATCATACAAGGACAAGCAATCACACAAACACAAAGGTTTATTAACGAGGTTCACTGTCATGGCTACATCCTCAGGGCATGACTATGGACGCTCCTCCCCATGTGCTAAATCATCATAGTACAGTCGGCAACAAGCCCAACAAGGCCATCAGACAGCATCTCCAACCACCCGCCACGGCCGGTTTGACCACCCCTGCCATGGGTGTCCGGACCATCCCCTCATGATCTCTTGCCTAGCCTACCAGTTTTTGTCTAGTCTATTTGGCCACCCTGTGGTGCCTTTATATATTAGGCCGGGGATACAGAATGGCCACAAGCTCAGAATATGCAAAGCAGGCACCAGTTTAGTTCTGAGAGGTGTGTCTGTTCCAATGACAATTCTGTTTTTGTACCTGAGTACACCTTGCTGTAAAGTGTAATTAAGAGCAGTACGAGTAGTAGTAGTTAATTGCACTAGTAGGTCCTTTCACTTGAGATCATTTTTGTAACTGGCCACAACTTCAGAAACCAAGCAGGTTTAGCAGAGCAGGCTATCAAAGTGTGCATTTTACATCGTATTCTGGACAATGCATCAACTACTCTGTTTGTTCCCCTGTCTGTATTCAATTGTGAAATCGTGCCCCAGTAATTTAAAACCTTCGACTTGTTATTTATTGGTGTTTTGTCTACCTCGGTATTTTAAAAAGTAAAAAGGTTCACGGCATCAGAACTTCTCTTCAAGTAACAATAACTAATAAGAAAGCCCCAACAACAATTAACTAGTATTACCTAACACTCCCTCAATTCAACATAAGCTATTTTCTCCATACCAGCTATTATATCACAAAAAATAATTTGCAGAATAGACAGAAGGAAATAAAACATATACATACTCTTTTGTTTCCTTATCGAAATGTATGACCTTCACCACAAACCACTCGTCTTTTTCATCATCCGATTTTACCCTAGCTGCAACCTGAAAGACAGAGCACAAATGTCCGACATTAAATAACTACACAAATATGTGAAGAACAAACGTGAACAATAAATGAAGAGCTAAGTTCTCAAACTCAAGCATAATCGTCCACTACAATTACAAGCACTGAAGAACTAGGCGCACGCTTAAGATTAATGCCTAGCGCTTAACATGCGCTTAATTGTGCTTAAGCTCCGCTCCGCTTTGGTCAGAAAAGGGCAAGGCGGAGGCAAAACACTCACTCAGCACCTAGCTCTTAAAAAACCTTGAGTAGAAGTACTCATTAAAAGATTTTTCTAGGGAGTTGTATTAACATGTGCGAGAAAAAACAGAGTATGATTAAATAATTCATATAGATGTTGTCAGTTCAACGGTTTGTTGACTGACTGATGTTTCCTTATCAAAGCTGGGACCAGATTCAGCTTTGCCAGTGAAGCTGAATCTGGAATCTGAAACAAACAGCTATTTAAAATCAGCTTTGCCAATGAAGCTGAATCTGGATTTGGGCCATTTTTAGTGCAATTTCCTGAAGCACCTCAAAGTGTACTTCGGTGGCGAAGCTGATTCGCAGAATCAGCTTTGCCACTGAAGCGAATCCACAGGTGATTAAAATCCAAGCAAAGCTGAAACAAACAGGGCTGTAATATCACCAACATATACCAAATTTGCCATGGACCTTGGTATGAGAGTGCAGCTTCTAACTATTTTATTCAATAACTCCCGTTTGAAGTATTTCTTTGCAATCTCTAATGATCAACCTGCTATATGAATGTGTATGTAAAAGTATGTGCTATACTATGGTGAATTAAATAACTTTAGTATTTTACGACACAACAATGTCACATACAACCTAAACGTACCAACAAGAGCGAACAGTAATGCTCCGTTTGTTACTTCATGTTCTTTCTTAAGCATGCTAATAAACTTTGATTTACCACACCATGAAGCTACGGTTGCTGAGTAATGTACGTCCATTTTTACAGAAAAATTGAAACCATTGTTTGTTTGAATAACTGGATCTAATACACTAGTATTTCATTTGCTAAAGTCCATATTCTGCACTGCTAGAAACCTGGTTGCATAATGGACACTATTGCATGAAGCCATTTACCAAGCAATCCGCGTCGAACAGAAACCCATCACAGCCGTTTCACCATATTGCTTTTCTACAACCAGGTTATGTTTTTATAATACAGTGGGCTTAAGGAATACAATTGCTAGAATATGATCCAAGTTCAAGAATTGTGCAGTTCAATAACTTCAGTCCAGCAAAATACAATAAAGTATAAGTAGGAAAGCAATCTCAGTACAAGCCTGGGCCACATAAGCCATTATTTGGAATAAGAAAAACTTCTGGGAATCGCAGACCTATGGCTATTTTCCAGTTGAAATAGTCTTCTTTGTCAATCCAAATTTTCGTCAATCAAATGTGTTTTTATTGTCTTCCTGGACAGTAAGAAATATATTTACATTTAAGGCTATCGATGACCCAGAACAAGAGGTGCAACACAAAATCCTAGCAAGGATGAGCGGTCAGCACTTTTTAACTCATACACATGCATAGTGCCTGGTGAATCCATCACTTACTACTGAACAAGCGAGCCATGATATTACTACAAGCAAAATTAAATTTGGTGCACTTTATTTAGACTAAAGACACTGAAAACATATGCACCTTAATTATTTGATAATATGATCATATGTGGGTGAAAATCTGTTAGACAAGCACATAAGTAAGCATACATAGTTTTAAACAAAACAATCAAAGTTAACAAGGTATCATGGTAATATAGATTAATGCTATAACTTGCACGTTTGTCCTTCATGTCTATCTAGAGGTCTACAATTATAACAGCAATGATTAAATCAACAGAAAACTGAGAAATAAATAAAGGAAGTCCATTATCCAGAAGACCAGAATTAGAACTGATTGTGTTTCTTTGTATCATAGCTATTATGTCCGTGTAGGTAAACAAGAAGAAAATACAAAGGCACATATGCTTTGGATACCGTGTTTGTAGGCAACCCGTTTAAGCAAAACTGATTTCATCCCGATTTTGACATAAACTCTATTTGCACAACGTAACCGATCCATGGATTACTAAAATCAGTTTTGCATGTACGCATAATTCTGCGTTTTTGGAGAATTGACAAATAGTCGTTTTTTGCAAAAACTGGCTTCCTGGCTGTCGTCAAAAACTGGCTTCCTGGCTGAGGTGACGACGACGACGACGCCGTTGTCTAGCAGCCTGGCTCCGGCGGAAAGGACGCCATGCAGCGCCCGCTGGCGCAGATGGAGGCCATGAGGCGGGATTCACATCGGCCATGGTCGGCTAGGGTGGCTTCAGAACTGCGATCATCAAGGTGCACCGCAGCACCGAGCGTCTCTGCCCAGGTGGTGAACGACGATGTCAAGGCTTCCAACGTGTTGCTCGACGCGGCCATGGGTGCTAAGGCTCTAAGACTTCGGCTTCGCGCATGCTGGGTTCTCAGCGGTCGTCCACCTGCCGCATGTTGTGCTAGGCTTCGGCGTGCTCACCAAGAAGAGGGACATCGACGCGTACAGCCTCAGTGTGCTGCTCCTCGAGCTTCTCACCAGCACGCAACCCTTCCGCGACGTCCGCCGTGGCCGATAATCAAGGCCGGCTCCTGTGACGGCGAGGTGATGTAGGCTCATCGACCAGACCTATGCCCTTTGGTGACCACGCCATCAACACTGCAGCTCGTGGAACAGGAGATCAAGTACGTGCATCAAAGCTTCTAAAAAGAAGACGATGTATAGAATGGGAGGCCGAATATGAGCTTCAAAGAACAGAAGGCCAAGTACGAGCTCGTGGAACAGGAGGCCGAGTACGAGCTCGGGAACAGGAGGCCGAGTACGAGCTCGTGGAACAGGAGGCCGAGTACGAGCTCGTGGACATTCGGTTGTGAGATGAAAATCCATTCAATACTAGTCTCGGCCAAACTAGTACCATATTTGAAGTTTTTAAGCCCAAACAAAGCACTCTACAAACCACTTTTAACAAACCAACAACTTAAACTGTTTTTTCCTAAAAATCCTCTTAAAACTGATTTTACTAAAACTTGTTCCAAATGCTAGTTATCCAAACAACCACCAAGATAGAATTAAATGTAACGTGTGTGCAAATATGATTAGTTGTCAATTCAGTTAAATTAGTTGTCGATTCCAAACTCCAAAAACAGAAAATGTGCATGACTTCATTCAGGAAAGGAGGCCTTTACGAATTTCAAATAAATATTTTTACGTAATAGAAATTATAAATCTTTGGTAATCAAATGTTATAATAAGAAATAAATAAGATAGAAGATTAATAATTTAAAAATGAAAAAGCAATAGCTGTGTGTGAGTAGACTAGTACAATAGCTGGGTCTCCCATTTTCGGCAATGACAAATCTCCTAAAAGCATTCATGAATATTAAAGAAGGCATAAATTATGCAAAAGATTGTAAGAACAAATCCAAATTCAACAACCGGACTGTCATGCTGGACATTTTGGATGTTGATACTGCTGAAAAATTGGCACCTTCAACAAGTGCAAGCAATGCCATGAAACTATATAAGAATATAGTAAGGTTCATATCCTCTCTAACATGGAAAGAAAAAAGCTTTGCCATCGAAGTACCATGTACCCACAAGTACATGAAATACAAAGACTAACTGATATTTCGAAATTCAGCTGGAATTGAAACCTGCTCTCCTTTAAGGTTTGCAGCTTGGTCAAGTTGGCTCCTCATAGATGCAGAGGAAAATCGTGTCGTATCTGTATCAGACTTCATCCTCTTCTTTTTCTGTTCACTGATTTCTGCGATGTAGAAAGTGTCTATGGTATTTTGTGTTTCACATTTAAAACCTCTGAACTTAACTTGCAAAGTCTTAATTCTAGTGCTTACCTATCTTTTTTCTTGGTGCAGCTGAAACTCCAGATTGCAACAAACCATCTAATAGTCCAACCAAAGCAGATGAAGCACTGCAGTATGAAGGATTATGAATTAATTGATCACTGCTGAATGATGCAGTTTTCAAATAATAAGGTATACACGTAGCAACGAGCAGGCATGGAAATGTGGAGAAAATGAAGATCCAACTTGTGATCCATGTCATACCCCTATACAATTCAAGCAAACTAGTCATTGACTGCACTGGAAAGTTTAGTTTAGGACCCTCATAATGATGGAGAAGGACATGCACACCCTTTCCATCCACCCCATCCCTGCTCCGAATCGCCACTGTGTTAACCGGACTTTCCACAATAAACGCATAACATGGTATCATGAGCCCAGGTTTAGGGTTTTCCGTGCGCCACAACTCATGCTCGATCAATTTTTTTCCGTTCGGTCTCCTCCCTCTTGATCGATTTCTTCAGATCGTTCTCCTCTTGATCGATCTCCCATGATAGGTCTCCTACCTGCACCTTCATATAATATATGTTTGCCCCTTTGGACTGTGCAACTTTTTTTTGCGGGAAAAAAAAGTAGGTTCCTTGCAGATGTTGCTGCTGCTCGAATTCTTAACTGCTCCCGGGAGCGGTCTTGACACCCCAAACCATCATTCTTCATTTTCATAGCCACCAACTCATATGTGGCACAGATCTTATTGACAGTTTTTTTTTTTCGAGAAAACGCAAAAGGCCTTTGCGTTTCATTTCATTGAAAAGATGGAAGACCTCCTAGGAGGTGGGTTGATACATGGTTATGTGTTCGGTCAATGGACGTCCCAGGTTGTGGGCAGAACAACCCGAAGCCCCTGGGCGCCTGCCTTTGCCCAACACCTGGCCTCCTCTTTGATCCTATCCACTAGCGTTTCAATAGATGGTGTATCGTTGTCGAAGACGCATGCGTTCCTGTGCTTCCATATCATCCAGGGGACAAGCAATGTGATGGACTTGAGGGCCTTGCGATGTGCCGGCGGTGTGCCCACCTTTGCACGCAGCCACCACTCCATGACGTTGGGTTCTTGATCGGGCGGCTGGGCCGGCAAATGGAGCCAGCCGAGGATGATATGCCATGTCTGGCGGGCAAAGGGGCAGGCCAGGAGCAGGTGCTGTAGTGTTTCCACGGCCTGGTCGCAAAGGAGGCACCTGGGGTGATGATCCAGCCCGCACCTGGCGAGTCTCTCAGCCGTCCAGCGGCGATCCTGGGCCGCCAGCCAGTGAAAGAACTTCACCCTTGGTGGTGCCCAGCTTTTCCAAATCAGCTTCCATGAGGGGCATCGTGTAGAGCCCTGGAAACTAGCCGCATAGCATGATTGCGCCGAGTAGCAGCCATTGGCCGTCCACCTCCAGAGCAAGCGGTCTGGCTCGTTTGAGAGGGTGATGTGGCTCACAGCTTGCCAAAGAAGCAAGTCCACGCATAGTCATCTCGTAGCCACAAGTCCACGCATGGCGAACTCGCTCTGCCACGCCTAGCTCATCCTTTTCCAACCCGCCCCCGAGGTGGCATCTCCCGCAAGATCATCTACTTGCAGCAAAATTTGAGCGCCCGAGAGAACGATCCAGTACAGGGAGGGGAAGCACGAGGTAGACACGCATGGAGGAGATAAAAAAATAGTCAGAGAAGGGGCAAGTGAGACTGAGACGCGAGAAGGGCATAGCGCAGCGAGAGGACGAGGGGACAAAGGCAGTGGTGTGGAGGGGAAGCTTGGTGAAGGGAGCCGATTCAAAAATCGACTCAAAGAGCTTGGTTCAGGGATACTTGGATTATGCTCACATTTTGCTCCAAGGTAAAACATTCAAGTGAAATGAAACGTTATGATGTCCCGAGTTGGTTCCAAGGTAAAACATTCTGTTCCTAACTAGGATGGTATTAATTAAAACAAGAAATATATTTGCCAAACGTTCGAATTATAGTCATTATGCGCGACACGATGGACGCCATGGATTGCATTGTCATCCGTTACTTCATGCGGCACAGTCCACGTGACCATGGCGCAGCTAGGCCACTTGGGCGTCGCGCTTCACGTCCATTGCGAGGACATCGACCCCTAGTCGCGTTCTAATTGAAAATGCCTGAAGTTTGGGTGAAACTTTATATAATTTGTCTCGACATGATATCCACCAGTATTCAAAATAGAGCGACAACTTATATTGTGCCTGAGACTACATAGATGTTACAGAAACGCCTTGAGTTTGAGCGAAGCTTTATATATTCTGTCTCCACGAGCATTCAAATAGAGCGACAACTTATATTGTGCCCGGGACTACATAGATGTTACAAAAAGCTTCCATTTTCTAAATAATGTTATGGAAGCAACTTATTGTATTGCAAGGCCCAAGGGGGGTATTACACAAGACTTGGGGGTATAAGGAAAGACACATAGCCTAACAATGACTCCTAGACCAATACTAATACTTCCTAACAAATAAAAGGGGTTTGGCTATATTGTGCAGAACTTGATAAAAACAAAAGAGTATTCAAGTCTACCAATTCAAATTTCGCATACCTAACACCCTGATTAAGCACTCTTCACCTCACACAGAAGGCGGCCCAACTAATGCATATTTTAACATAGGTGGTTTCAACGACATTGCATAAGTCAACTGAACAGCATGTCCTCACAATATTGCAGACAAGTCATTCGCATTTTATAGTTGGGAAGTACTTCAATAGATAATCTAGTACTACAGTCATCCAAACTAACCCACATAAAACAGACTTCCCGAAGTTCAAACTTAGACAAACGATGAAGATGGGCAATGCGGCACTTTGAAGTTAAGAAATGGATGCCTTCCAACTATTTATTTTTGGAACCTTAATTTAACATGGAGATCCTCAACTGACTTTTTTTTTTGCACGAAGAAAATACCTCGCTGACTAGAAGTTTCAAATGTTACCTGACTTCACTCTCAGAGAGTTCTCTTGCTTGTACATAAAAACCACGAAGCCTAGCCATCATGGCATCAACTGATTTATCCACCATCTCTGGGGCTAGAAAACAAAGTGAAACAATGTTAAGATTTCCATACTCACAGCTTCAATAGAAAGTAATGATAACAATATAAAAGAATTCGATCATCAGAATGGCGTAACTAGCGGTACACATACTGGCCATTTAATCAGCTGACTCTCTATAACAACAAAAACAATAACAACTAAGCCTTTAGTCCCAGACAAGTTGGGGTAGACTAGAGCTGAAACCCATACGATCTCGAAACCAACTCGAGCACAGTGCTAAAAAAGTCCAACCAGATACGACAGATTCTTAGAAGTGTTATCTGTCTAATGGCAAAACATATACTTAATCATTGTTAAGAGTTATATTAAAGCGTCGTAGAGCCTTTGTATTTTCCCCATTGTATAAGGGGCTTTCGGGATGTTTGCTGCACCTGTACGTGTATATATACTAGCCTACGGCCCCATGGGAATACAAGTCAAATATTTCCTAACATGGTTTTAGAACCCCAAGTTTAGGGTTTTAAACTTTTAATTTTATTTTCTTCCCACCGGATGCCGCAACTCATCCCCCGCTTTTCGATCAAAGTTCTCAGTCTTGTTCTCCTCTCCTCTCATGGTCGAAGTTCTCGGTCTCTCGAAATCAATCTCTTGGCCGATTTGTCACTTTCCACCGACTTGACCCGATTTACTGCTACTCCAATCTCACAATTCGCTTCATTCCGCCATGCACAAAGCCCCCTTAAGTTGTCGCTCCAGCTGCTCCCCCATGCTGCTTTGCCTCAAGTCCGCATTGGACCACCTCAAAGCTGGCTTCCCCAGGACGAACATTTCGTTGCCGCCAGCTATCTGCTGACCAGCCGCTGCTCCTTGTATGTTGCTGCCCTTTGCTAGCCTTCTTGTCACTGCTCTTGCCCATCACCCGCTCGCTCATGACCACTGCCGTTTCACAGGTCGCCGCAGCCGATTTGAAGGCTCGTTGCTCCCCGACGGCCACTGCCACGGCTCCCAGTCGGCCTTTCCATGGCGGAGAGGAACTGGCTGGTGGCCAAGGAAATACGAGGGGAAGGCAGGGAGCACGCCCCAAATCCCCCAACCCTAGGGGCCAAGTGCCCAATTTTTTTGGCTGTCTACCCCATGGGACTGAAGTTAATCATAAATCTCACGTTTAATTGGATTGAATAGGGCTTATTCATATCGAAATGCCTTGAGCAAGGATTAATCGCGCAGTTAAGTTATATATTGCCCTATATTTGTAACATTGATTCGTGTAACTTATCCAACCAACATTTTGGTGTTCTTGATTGTTCGCCTATAATATGGCAACCACGGTACTATAACCTATCAACTAGCAATGACGGAAAAAAACCTCAGACATAAAAAACAACATGAGATCTTGTAATACGGACCCTACAATGACGACGGATCACTAAACAGATTAATGGTTTGTGTAATAAGTCATATTGACTTTTCAAAGTTGGCGACTAATGTTGATGATGTCAGCATGGGTGTAAGAAAAAGTATTACCACAACTTCATGAGGCACTACGATCTCGTCACCAAGCCCCTCCCTCACTTCGCTCCTCAAGAACTTGGACATACCTTGCTCAATCTGCCTTCGATCAGCTAGCAGCGATGGCCAGTTCCCCGTCCTCGCCCTCTCGTACTTCCAGTAGCAGTTCGTTGTGGAAACAAATGCACGACACTGGCGCCGGATTGGTCTTTATCCAAAAGCATCATCCGATTGCTTTCCTAGCAAGGTGTTGAGCCTAGCGCCAACACCCGTCAATTTACAAGGAGTTCCTCCTCGCCGTCGAGAAGTGGCGGCCCTATCTTCAGTGAGCTGATTTCATGATTCGCACTGACCACCACAGCCTCAGCTATTTGGAGGGACAAACTCTCCTTTCTGATCTTTACGACATGGCCATGACGAGGCTCATGCGATTCCAGTTTAAAATCATTTACCGCAAGTGAAAGGAAAATCATGTTGCGGATGCTTTGTCCCACACTGGCCACCTTTTATGTCTGCAAGCCATTTCTAAATGTCGCCCTTTGTGGCTTCAGGAGGTACTGAATTCCTATGCTATTGACCCAGCCACCCACCTCACAATTGTCTGAAGACCATGGTTTCAAACCGCGCAAGATCTATCAATACAGCCAGCTATGGATTGGGGAGAATTCGGCACTCCAAATCAAATGGATCCACTCGTTTCATTCCAACGCGATTGGAGGTCACTCAAGCATGGTTGCCCCTATCAGCATCTGAAGAATTTTTTAATTGGTCCAACATGAAACGACAAGTGGAAATCCTCGTTCAACAATGTGCAATATGCCAACACGCCAGGCACGACAACTCAAAAGTCGGTTGGCCTTCTTTAGCCGCTGCCCATACCCAAAGTTGTGTGGCAAGACATCAGGATGGACTTCGTCGAGGGGCTCCATTGTCTGAAGGTTACAACGTCATTCTCGCCAAGGTCGATTGCTATTCAAAGTATGCTCATTTTGTATCGCTCTGCCATCCACCCAGTGCTACCAAAGTTTCGGTAGTGTTCTTAGACAATGTTGTCAATCTACATGGAATGCGCCAATCAATCGTTACCGGTCATGACAAGGTGTTCACCAGCCGCGTCTGGAAAGATCTCCATGACGCTCTGGACACAAAGCTTCTCTACTCAACGGCATACCACCCGCAAACAGATGGGCTGACCTAGGGTGAACCAGTGGTTCGATATGTCTCTCCGCTGCGTAGTGCGTGACTTGCCAAAAAAAATTTGCGCACTTGGCTCCCTCCTATTGAGTTTTGGTACAATTCATCTTTTCCCACCGCTCTCAGTTGATTCCCTTTTGTGCCCTTTATGGCGACAATTGTAATTTTGGAGCTATGCACCCCCACCCCCCCACCCCCCCTCCTCGGCATCTAGTGTTGCATCTTTGGAAGGAACACTACAACAAAGAGCAACGCACACACCATCCTACGTCAACACTTGACTGCAACGCCAAATCGCATGAAGTTGCAAGCTGATCGCAATCGCACGGACAAGGCGTATCATGCAGGCGACCAGGTATCCTCGCAACCTTCAAGAAGGAGAAGAATGCAAACAACATCAGCCTTGCAACCTTCAAGAAGGCGAAGATCGCTTTGGCAAACTAAAGTTCACAATGCCCAAGTTCTTCGGACGCATCGACCCCGAAGACAATATCTCTTGGGCCCTCAAGGTGGGCAAGATCTTCCAAGTCCACAACTTCAACGAGCCAAAGAAGATTGCCATAGCCTCCCTCAAGTTAGACAAGTATACACTCCTATGGTGGGAACAAGTTCAAGACCTTCGCCGAGAACAAAGAGAACCCCCATTGACACTTGGAATGCAATGAAGCAAGTCATGAGAGCGAGATTCGTGCCCACACACTATACTCGCATCCTCTTCAAGAAGCTCCAAGTTCTCAAGCAAGGGACCAAGACCGTCGAAGAGTACTACAAGAGAATGGAGATTGCAATGATCCAAGCTAATGTCAAGGAACCCGATGAGCAAACGATGGCGCGTTTCCTCAATGGACTTAACCATCCCATCAAGAGAATTGCGGATTTTCAACCCTACAGCAACTTGCTCGAATTGGTTCACCAAGCAACGAAGGTGGAGCGATAAGTCCACGATGACATCAAGTACTCCAAGCACTCCTCCTGCCCTTCAATGAACTTTACTGGCAATCCTCAAGCTACCTAAAGTGTGGTGCCATACCCACGGGCTACACCCTCTAGTGGTGGTCCTTCAAGCTCCAAGGCACTGGCGACTACATTAAACCTCTACCTCCAAGCTCCTCCAAGCCTAAAGCTTCACCAAGTGCAAATGACTCAAGGGACTCAACCGACAACACAAGCAAGATTGAGTACTTCACATGCAAGGGCACTCAACCGACAACACAAGCAAGATTGAGTACTTCACATGCAAGGGCCACGGCCACAAGTCATTCGAGTGCCCCTCCAAACGCACTATGGTGATCAATGAAGATGGAGAGTATAAATCTATGAGTGAAGGAGAAATGGAATCTTTGCAACAAGTTGCTCGTCATCAACACGTAAATCAAGAAGATGATCAAGTCCTTTGTGACAATGATGCGAGCCCCGCTCTTGTTGTCTCTCCATGATCTTGACTGTTCAACAACAAGATAATGCCGACCAACGATGTCACCTTTTTGACAAAAGAGTCTGAATCAATGGAAGATCGATCAAAATGGTTATTGATGGTGGTAGTTTTACAACTTGGCTAGGGAAAACTTTGCTCCAAGTTGCACCTCAAGTACAAGTGCCGTCCTCGACCCTACAAGTTCCAATGGCTTAGTGACATCGGCACTAGCACCGTTGAGCACATTGTTGAAGTACCATTCAAGATCGACGTCCATGACCGTTTGTCACCTTCTCTTGGGACTCCCGTGGCAATTTGACTGTGGCGTCATCCACAATGGACCACCAATCACCATAGCTACAAGTGGAAGAGAAAGGAATATGTGGTCCACCCCAAACCAATTCATCGCCGAAAAGACACAAGCATCGCCAAGACCTTTGGATGATCATGGTGAGTCTAGTAAGAGATCAAACGGAGAGTGAGCGCCACAAGCCAAAAATGAGTGTATCCATGATGAGTGCCAACAAGGACATTGTCTTCGTAGCCAGCAAATCTGATTTGAGAGAAGTGCGTGAGAACCCGTCCAAGCTTCACTTTGTGCTCTTCTACAAAGATGAAGTCATTTTGACTAATACCTCACAAGCTCTTCCTAGCTCCATGTCGCATGTTTTGGAGGAATTTGAGAATGTTTTCCCTCCAGGCACACCACCGGGACTTCCTCCACTATGCGGCATCGAGCACCGGATTGACTTAATACCAAGTCAACCCCAAAGAGACCAAACAAATACAACGGCGAGTACAAGAGCTACTTGACAATGGGAATGTTCACAGTAGCTTGAGCCCTTGTGGCGTTCCCGTTATCATGCTGCCAAAGAAAGGTGGAACTTGGCGAAATGTGTGTTGATTGCCGTGCTACTAATAACATCATCGTTCGCTATAGACACCCCATACCTTGCTTAGATGATATACTAGATGAACTTAATGGTGCCACTATCTTTTCCAACGTTGATTTGAGAAGTGGTTACCGCCAAATACGTATGCAAGTGGGAGATGAATGGAAAACTGCTTTCAAAACCAAATTTGGGCTTTATGAATAATTTGTTAAGTTGTTATGCCATTTGGATTGTCTAATGCACCCAATACTTTCATGCGCTTGATGAATCATGTTCTTAGGCAAATCATTGGCAAATTTGTGGTTGTGTACTTTAATGACATCTTGATATTCTATTGATGATCACCCCAAGCATGTCACCCAAATTCTTCAAGTGCTAAGAAATGGGAACTTTATGCTAATCTTGAAAATTGCACATTCTGCACTGAAAACTCATTTTCTTGGGCTTTGTTGTGTCTCCCCATGGTATTGAAGTAGATGAGTCTGAAACTGATGCAACTAAAACTTGGCCACAACCAACCAATTTGACTCAAGTGCGTAGTTTCCTTGGTTTGGCTGGATTTTACTGTCGCTTTGTTAAGGACTTTAGCATCATTGCTTCAGCATTACATGCTCTTTCCAAGAAGGATGTGCCTTTTACATGGGGTCCTTCACAAGATAAAGCTTTTCTTGAACTTAAGAATCACTTAACTCATGCCTCATTGCTTGTTTTGCCGAATTTTGTAAACACTTTTGAGATTGAGTGTGACACCAGTGGTACCGACATAGAGGGTGTGCTTATGCAAGAGCATCATCCTAGCTTACTTACTTTAGTGGTGGGGGGGCGGGGGGGGGGGGCGTGGTGGGGGTTTTGTTGGTGTTGTTTGGGTTGGTGGGATTGCACTCATTGAATTACCATCTATGATAAAGAATTGCATATTTTGAGTCTTGCAAGTTTGGCATCAGTACTTGCGCCTTAAGGAATTTGTTATCCATTCCGATCATGAACCGCTTAAGAACCTTAAGAGCCAAGCCAAACTAAACCGTCAACATGCTAAATGGAGTGAATACATATAATCTTTTCCTTATGTCATCATGTACAAGAAGGGTAAAGATGATGTTGTGGCGAATGCTCTTTCCCGCAAATGCATGTTGCTTCAAAGCTTGAGAGTAATGTCATTGGATTTGATCACATCAAAGTTTTTGCTAAGCCTTTTGCTCACTGCCAAGATGGCACTTGGTAGAGCATACTATATGAATGATGGATATCTTATGCGTGCTAACAAACTCTGTTTTCCCAAAAGTTCTTTATGTTTACTACTTTTGCAAGAATCACATGGCGGTGGACTCATGGGACATTTTGGACGTGACAAGACCTATGCCACGCTCGCCAACAAGTTCTTTTGACCAAGGATGTTTCGAGACGTTGGGCGCTTTGTCCATTGTTGCATCACATGTCGGAAATCTAAGTCAAAAGCTCTTTCCCATGGTCTACTGGTTTTTATACACCTTTGCCTATTCCACATGCACCTTGGGAAGATGTTAGTATGGACTTTGTGCTTGGGTTACCTAGAACTAAACATGGAAAGGACTATCTTTGTTACTAAAAGCTTAGATGAAGAAAGATCTTCTGAGCGAAGGCTTGTTGGCTTTGGTTGTTGGCGTGGATTATCTTGTTAAGCTCTGCAAAGATGCTGAGCGTGAAGATAGGACCCTACCATCAAAGAAAGACAACTCTCAAATGGATTTGCTGGTCTATGATGACCAATTAGAAACTAGATAACTGTTGGTGAATAGTATAGAGTTAAGCTAGATAACTTAACGCATGGTGTTTTTAAATAACTCTTCGAATTTATCTTGCTCCCCCTTCCTGGAAACCACCCCTTTGCCCACCTCTATGGCATCTAATGTTGCTCTTCGGCACGTGTTGAGAAGAATTGTCATGGAATAACTTTTACTTCTGTTGACACATAGTTCACAGCTCGAATGTTGATCCACCAACAAGAAAGCCCTCGCCAGGCAGTGGGGCATAACAAATCAATGAAGGCATAAATATATCAGTGAAGAAAGGGAAAAGGACAACGTATCTGAATATCTGATAAACAAAGCCAAAAGAAAAACATTTCCAACATCCCAGAGTGAAGACAAGAGCCCTTCGTGCACAAACCTCGCACTCACATGCACGACAAATAAAATGCAATCAAGCAGCTAAGCATGTCGAACATACCACCAAAATTCCCCAATGGAAGTAACTAATACGAAGGAGCTCAAAATCCGTATCGAATCGACCTAAATGACAACCAGACAAATGATAGCATGGAAAAGGGAGACGGGCCTAGAGCAAATTGCTTACAGGAGATGATCTTCTTGTGGATCTTATTGATCTCGGTGGCCACATCGTCCTGCTCCTTCCGCAGCTGGTCCAGCTCCTTGGCCTTGTCCAGAAGGCCAGCGACGTCCCCTCCGGCCAAAGCCGCGCCGCCTCCCCCTCCGCCTCCGACCGACGACGACATATTCGGCTTGGATCCGATGGGAGAGCCCAGTCGACTTGGGGCCTGACGCTTGGGGGTCTTTTTTACGTGTGCAGACGTGCAGCTGTGGAGTGCGGCAGGAGAGGAGAGGAGCGAAGAGGAGAATGGGGAAGTGGGGGTCGTTTCCAGCGAGAGGCAAAGACAATTAATGCGGTCGCTTCATGATTGATGCCGGGTTTGACACCGTTGCCGCGAGAGGCAAGGCAATTAATGGTCGTCAGTACCATTCGATTTTTGCGTGTTAGAGAGCATCCATGGGACTTGTCTAATTTGAACCTCTGAATGAATCTGTACAAAACTGAGCGTAGTTTAAATGATTAGGTTCGTTGTGATGGAATTAGCTCCTCAGTAAGTCTCCTGCATTTATTTCAGATTATTCGACGATGTTCATTCAGTAGGAGAAGATGTTTTCGTCGATCACAAGAAGCATGTGATGAGTTCGTTAATCTCAAAATATTGTATCATATTGTGTCGGCTCAGTATCTTAAAAGTATTCATAGGTGTAATGCTTGCATGCATGTGTTTATATAGGGTATGTATAAGCATATGTGTCTGTACTATTATTAAGAAAATGTCCATAGACAGCGTCCACTCGCTCCTCATATGTCTGCCTCCATAGTCGTTTCTCTCATATGCAAATCCTAAAATCCATAAATCTCATGCAATATAAAACAACACACATAGTTCATATAGCTCAACACACGTAGATCAAAGGACATAGCATAGGAGAATCATACATGCCATCGACTACCAAATTTTGGCATGTTCTACTATTTATGGCTATGGAGGAAGTTCACCTGCGGCCGCTTTTGCTCTTGTTCTTTCCCTTTCCTTGTCCTTTTTGTCGACGTAGCGATCGAAGACGCAATACAGGTCGAGGAGGATATGCTCACTGCCAGAGCTATACACACCGGCATCCTAGCCTCCTCTTTGGGGAGCAGGGCGGCGAGGGTACGGACTGCCCGGGTTTGCTCCAGTGCGAGGGGCATGCACCGTTTGGGTTTGCTGCTTCATCATGATGCGAGCACGGATGACCTCTTTTCCCATGTCCTCTACGGGCTTGTCTGACGCGGCGCAGTGTGACTCGGCCTCCGTGGCGCGGCACGCCTTCGCCCTCTCATGGCGGGCATGCCCGGGCCTCGGCCCCGGGTTTCCTCACGGACTCATACCTCAACGCACTGGAATGAGAAGCCAACGCAGGGGTTGCGCGGCCAGCCCGAGGCTATCTGTTTGCATGATTGTACCTCGAGCCGCTCATCGCTTCCGGATCCACCATGGTCACGCGCTTCGTGCCGTTAGCACCACTGAATCCCAACCACATTTGAGTGGAGGCAATGGATTCCCACTAGAGTGACTCCGACGACGAAGCTTGGGTTTTCTCACGGGACCGGCCGAGAACCAGCCAGATGGCTAACTCCTGCTCGTCTCTGCAGATCCAATCAACGGATCCAGAGGTATCAGACTCGGATCCGCTGTCCGCCTTGCCAGAGAAGGTCGGAGATCACCAGAGAGGAGTTAGGGGTGGCAGAGCGGAGTGGAAGTGGAGTGGTAAATGGCTAGGGTTTGGTCCGAGATGTGGATAGGGACGATATATTTGTAGGGTCGGGGTGGACCGGTCTGGTGGGGCGGCACCGTCTAGACCGCCACATATCCGCCTCACATATGGGTTGCATTTGGAGGTGTGCCGAACGGTCGGATGTTTGTGCTGGGTATAAATTGTCCACTTGGGTACCAATTTCGTGACTAGGATGCGTGAAGGGATCGATATGGTCGACTAAAAGGGGGGGTGAATAGGCGACTAACAATTTTTAGCCCCTTTTTGCAAATTTTAGCTTCAACAAGAAAGTAGGTTGTCTAGATATGCAACTAGGTGAACAACCTATATGACAAGCAATACAACAACAAGTGCAAGCACAAAGTAAACATACAATAAAAGCTTGCACAAAGTAAAGGCACGAAGCAACCGCAAGTGGGGTCGATGGAGACGAGGATGTGTTGCCAAAGTTCCCTCTTTTGGGGGAGGTACACCTCCGTTGGAGAGGTGCGGAGGCACAATGCTCCCCAAATGTCCCTAGGACCACCTTAATCTCCTCACGCCCTCGCACGATGCAAGGTGTCGCGAATCCACTAGCGGTGCCATTGAAGGCGGTAACCGGAACCTTTACAAACAAGGTTGGGGCTCTCTCCACAACTTAATTGGAGGCTCCCAACACCACCACGAAGCTTTGCCATAATGGAATGTGGCTCCGAGGTGACCTCTTCCATCTAGGGTGCCTAAACACCCAAGAGTAACAAGATTCACAATTGAAAGTATGGGGGATCAAGTTTCCTTTGGTGAAGTGTACATTTTGGTCTCTCCCTCAATCCCTAGAAAATCAACAAGTTTGGTCGGCTAGGAAAGGAGATCAGGTAAGAACGAGATTAGGACAACAATGGAGGAGAGATAGTGGCAAGGTGAGTGGGAGGGGGAAGAACCCCCTCCTTAAATAGTCCTCCCCAAAATCTAACCATTACGCACAGATTAACACATGAGCGGTACAACCGCTTAGGCTAGCGGTAAAACTGCTCGGGCGGCAAACCCTAGCCAAAATGGCTGAAGCGGTGCAACCACCCAGAGTATCGGTAGAACAGGCTATAGAACTACAAACGGAACTACTGGTCGGGTGCCGCTCAAGTACTGCTCTGAACCCGAAAAGAATCACCCTTTCACCGGTGGTAGGAGCAGTATATGAGGTGGTAGAACCGCCTGATAGGCCTCGACGGTGGCCGCTAAGTCCCCGTGTGGTAGAGCTGCTGTGAGGACCGGTTGTACCTAATGGGGAACATTGCATGGGAAACAAAAATATTTCCTACGAAACACCCATAGATATATCTATGGAGATGCTAGCAACAAGAGGGGAGTGTGTCTACGTCCCCTTGTAGACGAAAAGTATTAATGATCTAAAGGCCATGGTTGGCGTAGTCGTACCCGCGTCGTGATCCAATCCGATCCAAGTACCGCACGTACGGCACCTCCGAGATTAGCACACGTTCGGCTCGATGGCGTTCTCTCCTTCTTGATCCAGCAAATGAGGGAGAGGAAGTAGATGAGATCTGATCCAACACAACAGCATGGTGGTGGTGGCAGCAGCGGAACACCGGCAGGGCTTCACCAAGCGATGCACGGAGCAGGGAGGTGGAGGGAGAGGGAGGAGGCGGCCAAGGGATGAAGAGTTGATGCCCCCATGTACCTCCCCTCTCTTTATATAGGCTAGGGGGCAAGGAAGGGCGTCCAAAATCCTCCTAGGGCCGGCCACAAGGGGGAAATCCCTTTAAATTTGGAGATAGCATCTTATCTCTAGATTCAACCCTTTAAGTTTAGAGATAAGACCTTATCTCTAGATTTAAACGACACGGGCATTGGGGGCTGGTGCAGCCAGCCCATGTGGGGTGTCGTGCCACCCGTCGATCCATGTGGGCCCTTCCCGAGTCGTTGAGCCCCACGGTGGAACCCCTGGAACCTTCTAGAACTCTATCGAAAATTCCATAACTTTTCTGGAACCCTGAAAAACCACTTCACATATATAAATCTTTACCTCCGGACTATTCCCGAGATCCTCGTGAGGTCCCGAATCCCATCTGAGACTCTGAAATAATTTCGGACTTCAGCATATGAATATCTCAATCCTAACCTAGCGCTACGGAACGTTAAGTGTGTGACCCTACGGGTTCGAGAACATGTAGACATGACCGGGACTCCTCTCTGGTCAATAATCAATAGCGGGACGTGGATGCATGTCGGTGCGGAATGACTATCTATGGGGTGATCTAGCCCCTTTGTGGTTCGGTGAGGGGAATGCACAGAGCGCAGAGAGCAGGATTAACAGGGGGCCACAATATTTTACCCAGGTTCGGGCCACCTTTGAGGTGTAATACCCTACTCCTGCTTTGGTGTATTGAAAGTGTGGATGCACAAGTACAAGGAGCGCTTCCCCCGGCAAGGCACAAGGAGGAGGCAGCTACACATGTAGGTGTGCGTGGGGTTTGAATGGGTTTGAACCCTTGTAAAGGTTGCCATGGCCCTCCTTTTATAGCTCAAGGGGTAACCACAATGGCAAAAAGATAATTACATGTTGATTAGATAGCAAACAATGCTATCATACCTAACTCTGCTAGTTAGGACAAAAAGCACTAAATGCATCGCCAGGTGTCGTCAGAGGAGAAGCCCCGGCAAGGATGCCACACCGCTTGCCTAGCTAACTCCTATTATCTTGACACGCCATTTGGACGGGTGTCGACAAAGGTAATAATCCTTTCGGCATGCTGACACGTGTCCGGTAAACCCCACCTAAGGGCCTGCGGGCTCGACACCTCACTGAGCAACGACCAACTGTTCGATGAGGTGGAGTGCTGGCAGTTGGCGGGGGCCTGCCGGCCACGTGATACGTCTCCGCCGTATCTACTTTTCCTAATGCTTTTGCTCTTATTTTGGACTCTAATTTGCATGATTTGAATGAAACTAACCCGGACTGACGCTATTTTCAGCAGAACTAACATGGTGTTGTTTTTGTGCAGAAATAGAAGTTCTCGAAATCGGACGAAACTTTTTGAAGAATTATTTTGGAATAAAAGAAAAATATTGGAACCAAGACCCACTGGAGGGGGGGCCCAGCTGCCCACTAGGCACCAGGGCACGCCACCCCCTCTGGCCCGCCCTGGTGGGTAGTGGGGCCCATGAGGCTCCACTGACCCTAACTCCAACTCTATAAATTCCTATTTTCCGAGAAAAAAATAGGAGAGAACGTTTCATCGCGTTTTACGATACGAAGCCGCCGCCACCTCCTGTTCTTCATCGGGAGGCCAGATCTGGAGCCCGTTCGGGGCTCCGGAGAGGGGGCTCTCCCGCCTTTGTCATCATCAACCATCCGCTACTGCAGGATGGTACAAACGCGACAGTTCAATCAGAGACCCTTCGACGAAACTGTGTGCGATGGATCAATTACAAATGGTGATGTAATAAAACCGTCAAAAAAGATGCAAAACGTTTGCGATGGCGGTTGTGACACCCCGATAGTTAAGCTACAGTGAACCTCTGTTAATGATGCCACGTCACCTCGGTTACTGTTGTTAACCTCACGTTTGCTCAAAACCGGTTCGGAATTCAACTTCAAAATCAAGTCAGACAATAAAAGTTTTCGATTATTAAACTAAAATGTTCTGGAGGTGACAAATAATGCATAGGTAATTATGGTGGAGAAACCACACTTTTATAAAATGTTTAAATACTCTAAAATAAATGAAACAAAAACAAAAGAAAAATAAAAACAGAAAACCCCCCAATCGCGCCCCTGTCCTATATGGCCTGCCGACACCCGAACCCTAGCCTCTCCCCTCCCCGATCCCCCCTCACTCACCCCTCGCCCCCTGGATCTGGACGGCGCCCATCCCCGTCCCCGAGGCCGCGCTCGTCCTCGACCTCCTCGTCGCCGGTGCCGCCTCGCCGAATCGCTTCCTCGTCCTCCTCCCCGCCGGACTCCCTCTGCCTCCTCCCGATCTGGATCGGGGGGATCTGCCCCGACGCCGTCGCTGCTCGCCGGCACCGCCTCGCCGCCCCGTCGTCCCCATCCTCCTCCCCAAAGGCTCCACCGAGCCACGCGGCCCCCCTTCCCGTCAACAAGGGTGAGGACCCCCCTCCGTCTTCCCCTTTTCCCTCTGCCGCCCGCGCACCGCGCCACCGCGGCTCGACCTCGCCCCTGTTGCCCGCTCGCCGCTGCAGCTGCGGCGGCTGCTCCTCCACCGCGCTCGCCTCAATCCCCCCTCGCACGCACGGTCCGGCCTCCCCTGCTCGGCCGCATGCTCCCCGCGGTTACCGCGCTCGCCTTCCCGCGCGCCCCGCCTCTATCGCCGCCTCGCTCCCGCGCCATGGCCATCCCCTGCTCCTGTTGTGGCCTCCCCAGCCCGCGTGCCCATAGCCCCGCCCCACTCACGCGCGACGTCGCTGGTGCTCGCCCCCGCGCGCGCTCCACCCGCGCTACCCCGCCTAGCCCCGCTGCGCCGCCCTACTCCGGCCACGGCCACACCCGCCGGTGCCGGGTCGTGCGCCCGCTGCCCGCAGCGCCTGCTCGGGCGATGCCCGCGCCCAGCGCCCGTTCCTGGCGCCCGCTAAGGCCCCAGGCCTATGACAGCCGGGGGCCACCCCCAGAACGTTTATAAAAAAATGAATGAAAAATAATAATTATTAAAATAATCAGTTAATTAATTAATTAAATAATTAACTTAATTAATGATGTTTAATTAACCTAATCATTTAGTTAAATTAATTAACCATGTTTAATTAACCCGAGACTATGACGAACGGGACCCACCTGCAGGGTTGACCTAGTCAACCTTTGGCCCTGCTGACATCACACTGACATCATAATTGCATTTCCTAAATTAAGTTAATTCTGTTAATTCAAAAAAAAGAATTAAAACTTTGGAAAATAATATAAAATAAACCGTAACTCGGATGAAAATACTTTGTACATGAAAGTTGCTCAGAACGACGAGACGAATCCGAATACGCAGTCCGTTCGTGTGCCACACGTCCCTAGCATAGCGAACATGCAACCTTCCTCCTCCGGTTCATTTGTCCGAAATTGCCAAACACCGGGGATACTTTCCCGGATGTTTTCCCCCTTCTCCAGTATCACCTAGTACCGCGTTAGGGCACACCTAGCACCGCTTTTTGCTTTGTCATGCATCGTCATGCATTTGTTTGCATTATATTCATTGTTTCTTCCCCCTCTTCTCTCCGGTAGACTACGAGACTGACGCCACTGCTGCCCCGATCGACTATGGTGTTGACGACCCCTCCTTCTCGATCGAGCTTCCAGGCAAGCCAACCCCCCTTGTTCATCCCGATATCGCCTGCTCTTTCCCTCTACTGCTTGCATTAGAGTAGTGTTACTGTTGCATCGGTTTGATCCTATACTGCTGCATAGCCTGTCCTTGTTGCTACTATTGTTGATACCTTACCTGCTATCCTAAATGCTTAGTATAGGATGCTAGTTTATCATCAGTGGCCCTACATTCTTGTCTGTCTGCCATGCTATACTACTGGGCCGTGATCACTTCGGGAGGTGATCACGGGTATATACATACATACATGCTGTACAGGATACATGATGTGACTAAAGTCGGGTCGGCTCATAGAGTACCCGCAAGTGATTCCGATGTGGGGGCTGAAAGGACAGGTGGTTCCATCCAGGTAGTGGTGGGCCTGGGTTCCCGACGGCCCCCGAGTGTTACTTTGTGGCGGAGCGACAGGGCAGGTTGTGACCACCTAGGAGACAGGTGGGCCTGGTCCTGGTCGGTGTCCGCGGATACTTCAATAACACGCTTAACGAGATTGGGTATTTGATCTGAGTTGGTATTGACCTATACGCACTAACCACCACGCGGGAACAGTTATGGGCACTCGACGTCGTAGTATTAGCCGAAGCCTCCTAGACATCAACGACTGAGCGGCGCGCGCCAGGTTGGACCGCGTAACGCAACTTCCTTTGTAATGGAGGTTGCTAGGTCTGCTCACCGGCCGCGTACGCAATGTGCAGGTGTGCAACGGGCGATGGGCCCAAGACCCCTGCGTGCATAGGATTTAGACCGGTGTGCTGACCTCTCTGTTAGGCCTAGATAGGGCTACGACGTGTTGATCTTCCGAGGCCGGGCATGACCCAGGAAAGTGTGTTCGGCCAGAGTGATCGAGCGTGTTGGGTAATGTGGTGCACCCCTGCAGGGAAGATTGATCTATTCGAATAGCCGTGTCCACGGTAACAGGACGACCCGGAGTTGTATTCCGACCTCATGACAACTAGAATCGGATACTTAATAAAACACACCCTTTCAAGTGCCAGATACAACCCGGTGATCGCTTTCCCACAGGGCGATGAGGGGAGGATCGCTGGGTAGGATTATGCTATACGTTGTTACTTGGTGAACTTACCAACTACTCTCTTCTACATGTTTCAAGATGGAGGTTGCCAGAAGCGTAGTCTTCGATAGGACTAGCTATCCCCCTCTTATTCTGGCTTTCTGCAGTTCAGTCCACAGATACTACCCATTTCATTGATACCAATGCATATGTAGTGTAGATCCTTGCTTGCGAGTACTTTGGATGAGTACTCACGGTTGCTTTGCTCCCTCTTTTCCCCCTTTTCCTATCTTCTCGGATGTCACAACCAGATGCTGGAGCCCCAGAGCCAGACGCCACCTTCGATGACCCCTACTACACCGAGGGTGCCTACTACTACGTTCAGTCCGCCGACGACCAGGAGTAGTTAGGAGGATCCCAGGCAGGAGGCTTGCGCCTCTTCAATCTGTATCCCAGTTTGTGCTAGCCATCTTATGGCACCTTGTTTAACTTATGTCTGTACTCAGATATTATTGCTTCCGCTAACTCGTTTATGTTCGAGCACTTGTACTCGAGCCCTCGAGGCCTCTAGCTTGTAATATGATGCTTGTATGACTTTATTTGTGTTTATAGTTGTGTTGTGATATCTTCCCGTGAGTCCCTGATCTTGATCGTACACGTTTGCGTGTATGATTAGTGTACGATTGAATCGGGGGCGTCACAAGTTGGTATCAGAGCCAACTGCCTGTAGGAATCCCCTTCCACACTCCTTGGCCGAAGTCGAGTCTAGACAATTACTAAACTTTCACTAACATGGTTGTGTGTCTTACGGGCCCACGTCGCCATTGGGTGGTATTAGGATCTTTTACTCCTCGACCTATACTCTGGGACTCTGATCTCTCTTCTATTCGGGTTAAAAATGAATTTACTAACTCTAAAATTAGGATCTCGTGATCACATCCACCCGGAGAGCCCCTTATCACAGAGGATCGCCTGCTGCCCTAGAAGGTTCCGAAGATACTCTGCGATGTTCTCTCAAGACTTTGTGCCATCGCTATTGCAACTCCCTTCCATAGATAAACCACTATGGATAACCACGTGCACTTGCCATTCATACAATCATTTCCCGTTGATCTTGTTATTACAAGATACCCCGAAATTCTCTCTATTGTACCGAGAATACTTTATGCCTACTGCCTTGTAGTTCTTACCACACGAATACCCCCTACGGATAATTCCTCGCACTTACCAAAGTATCCGTTCTTCCCCCGTTGTTCGTATGCTTCATAAAGATACTCTGAAATACTATCCGATCTTCCGAGAATCCTCTTCAAACTATTGCACTGCAAATACTTGTCTGCTTGCATTATGGATGCTTCCCATATGTCTAGCAATATTCATTAGTATCCTTTGACACCGTCTTTTTGATCCTATTGATTCAACATGTGAGCGAATGCACACAATCATCAGTTGATCCTTTTAAATTATCTTTCCAGCTCAGACATCATTTTGAACATGAGCTGGTTCTCGACCAATCAAATTGCCGATGATTGTACCCCCTAAGCCTATACAACTTATCCGTCCTTTATCAGAGCATTTGCTTCTGATCCCTTGATTTGGAAATCATAATTCCTTTACATTTGAGCTTGAATTAGTCAATTGTTTTTATAATCTGATCTCCTTGCATTCTTTCTTCTTCTGGTTGAGTACCGATGCTCACATCAGATCCCTTATGGACCACCAGATCCTTTGTTGGATTTTATCCGACAGCGTCCTTCATATTCAATAACCCCCCGGATACATAATGCCTGTGGTAAATTGTATCCTCTGCTTTCTCAATCATGCTCTGCTTTTGAGCTTGTATAAATTACTCCTGTAGTTGTGGTATATGTTTCTAAGATGACCCGATGGGTTGAACCTATGCCTTCCCTAATCTGTCTGAACCCGAGAACTTCTATGGGTCATACTCTACTGGTGTAATGCCAGATAAAATTTCAGCACTACAACTTCATCGAAAGTGAGAAGTGAATGAAAGGTTATGCATTGAAGAAGTGGGAGTCGACCTTGAACTTTGTGTTCATGCCATTGGACACGATGTATATCTTATCATGGAAGCTTCTCTTAAAATTAATTACCCCCTTGGTATAAGTTCATCTTATATATGGGATTTGGTCTATTGGAATCATGGTACCAGCCTTATTGTTTTTCTTTGATCCAATTTCTTGGACAAGTTAAAGTACTTGTCTTCTGCAGATCATTACACCTGTACAACCTTTATTCTGTCCTACTTTCGAGTATTACCCCCTGGTATCTCGAGGATATCATGCTATTACCCTACCCCTTTTGAACTTTTTGTGAAGTAGTACCCTTTTCCTGTCATAGTCACTCCATGGGTTCTGGGTTGACGTCAACCGAGAACCCCACATAGTGAATCAAATCAACGCTGTGATTCAACACTCCTAGTACTTTGTTGTTGGGGAGTTTAATACTCCATCATGTCATTCCTAGCCTGATCGGCTACATCATTACCGTGCTAATTTTAACTGTGCTACTTGGTCCTTCTTCCCGGAGCACAATTTTTGACGATAAGCTAATATTACGTTGATCTTCCTTGTCATATCGTTTTGCCTTGAACATCAAGCTTGATTCCGAGTTTGTGTCGTATCCATGAATCCAATAATCTTCCGCTGCAACAATCCTTTTGCCTGATGCAGTCGCTGTTTGATTGCTTCTTCGTGGAGCCTCTCGATAAAAATTGTCGTGATCATCATCAACATTTTGACTTCTTCCAAAATATCAAACGAATTCATGATGATAAGTGCCATCCTCGTCCCTTGGTAAATTGAGTTACCATTGACAACATCCTTACCTTCCTTTCATCACAAACTTGTTCATGTTATGGATGCAACTTGCTATCTAGCTTGTATTTTGTTCTACCTTGAAGTATTATTGTCTTTTATATCTAGAATGTTGTGAGAATTTCACCACCTCTTAAGAATTCTTGTTACAGTGATGCTTCTCGCCATCACCCTTCTTTTCTTGGTCCCCGTGTTGCTTCTACCCGGAATACCAATAAATGAAGTTTGTTGTGAAACTTCAGTATTTCTAACAACCCTATTGCTTCAGAGTTAATGGTCAATAATTCCAATTTAGTGTGCTGGTTGCTGAATCGCCATCCTGACATTGGTCGTGCAACCCAGACCATATTTCGGATGCACCTTTCTACGAATGTTTAATTGTGTATGTTTTCTTCGAGCATACATCATTATATCATTTGATCTGACAAATGTTATCTCCTTGTTCACATAATTGTGGAACTCCATCTTTTTGGAAGTCTCGATGTAATGTCGCTGAGTCCATCAGCCACCTCCTCATCCTCTCCTTGGTTTAATGATGAACTCTTGTTTCGGAACTCACTTCCATAGTTCACTACCCGAGAATCTTACAAGGCCTTCTCGTCAATTTGTGTTGCACCTTTTCTTCTCAGGCATCCTGAGTCTGAGGTATCCTGACACCAATCAGATCTGAATCTCGGTCAGATATGATGGATGGAACAAATTTCCAAGAGTTATAACATTGGTCTTTATATGACCCGGTAAGGTGATGTCATGCCTAGCACACCTGGCCGAAGGGCCTATTGATATAGTTTCCTTTTTGGCAAGGTTAGACATTCTTCCATGAGGAAAATAGTAAGACTTATTCGATGTGTGTTCCTGATGGATCCTTTGTGTATCCAAAGTCTGACCTTTGCTTGAAGGCCATGTCAATGCTATCTCGAAGCACGTCTGTGGTACTCCGATTTTCAATAAGAACATTGAAAGCGCAATGCTAAATGTTTCTTGATCAGTTATCCAAACACCGTTGTATGGGTACATATCATGATTCTTCTTACCTCTTTTATCTAAATGGTCATGCCTTTGGTCTCCTATCATGGATATCTTACTCTACTTGTCCTTGGGAAGGATATACCACTGAAATATGTGTTTAAACACATTTTCCTTTCCATTGTTCTGTTTAATCTGATAATCATATTTTCCTTTCCATTGTTTGGTTTAACCTATCTTGTGATCTATATGATCTAAGCAATAATATTCTCCTACTTATGTAAACACCTCGGTGTACAACTCTGTCAGTAAGACCCTGTTAATATTGTTGATAACATTCCGGTAACCACCGATGGACGAGAACTTTGCCTACTGGTCTGCCTCGTTTAACGAGCAGGATAATGGTTCTCTTCGTCTCTCGCCCTTGGTACCAACGTTGTTGCCAACGTAACTGACAGGCTATCCTCTGACATACCTTGCTATCATAACCGTGCAAGATGTCACCGCCCCTTCTACTTTTAACCCACATGGTGGGCCCATAACCCACAATCCCACAGGATCGAAACCTGACTCTCCTGTACACCCTGTTGCCAAAGTTATTCCTCGAGCTTGGCTTCGTATGTAATTCATGGCCCACCTGCCTAGTGATCTATTCTGGTATCAGACGCAATACTTATTCCCATTGCTCTGAACCCCATTCACACTTCGTTTCAGGCAACGAACGATTGCCTATGCGCTTGAAACTCCTATTTTGCACCTTCTTACTTTGCTCTCGATAATTTCTTAAGTTTCAATTCGAGAGTTACTTTCCGCCACATTCCTTAATATTATCTACCAGATAAGTAACCTTGTAGAGGTCTGTCCTTTCGAAGCTACCCCTTATCCTTTACGTAAGTACGATGAAGATCCCGAAGAAAGGATGCCTACTTCATCATGATGACCTGAAGCAGAGAAATGAAGACATCAACATAATGGATCGACCGCTTCGAGAAGAGCAACCAAGATCGAGAACACTCGTTAGAATTTCGTAACCAAATCCTTTCCCCCTAACTCCACCTCTTAAATCTCGGGACGAGATTTCTTGTAGTGGAGGAAATTTGTGACACCCCGATAGTTAAGCTACAGTGAACCTCTGTTAATGATGCCACGTCACCTCGGTTACTGTTGTTAACCTCACGTTAGTTCAAAACCAGTTCGGAATTCAACTTCAAAATCAAGTCAGACAATAAAACTTTTCGAATATTAAACTAAAATGTTCTGGAGGTGACAAATAATGCATAGGTAATTATGGTGGAGAAACCACACTTTTATAAAATGTTTAAATACTCTAAAATAAATAAAACAAAAACTTAAATAAAAGAAAAATAAAAACAGAAAACCCCCCTGGCCAACTGGGCCATGACCCAGCCGGCCGGCCCACCGGCCCAACCGCTCCCTGTCCTATATGGCCTGCCGACACCCGAACCCTAGCCTTTTCCCTCCCCGATCCCCTCTTACTCCCCCCTCGCCCCCTGGATCTGGACGGCGCCCATCCCCGTCACCCCGCCATCCCCGAGGCCGCGCTCGTCCTCGACCTCCTCGTCGCTGGTACCGCCTCGCTGGATCGCTACCTCGTCCTCCTCCCCGCCGGACTCCCTCTACCTCCTCCCGATCTGGATCGGGGGGATCTGCCTCGACGCCGTCGCTGCTCGCCGACGCCGCCTCACCGCCCCGTCGCCCGCCCGTCGTCCCCATCCTCCTCCCCAAAGGCTCCACCGAGCCACGCTGCCCTCCTTCCCGTCAACGAGGGTGAGGACCACCCTCCGTCTTCCCCTTTTCCCTCTGCCGCCCGCGCACCGCACCACCGCGGCTCGACCTCGCCCCTGCCGCCCGCTTGCCGCTGCAGCTGCGGCGGCTGCTCCTCCACTGCGCTCGCCGCAGTCCCCCTCGCACGCATGGTCCGGCCTCCCCTGCTCGGCTGCATTCTCCCCGCGGTCATCGCGCTCGCCTTCCCGTGTGCCCCGCCTCTATCGCCGCCTCGCTCCAGCGCTGTGGCCATCCCCTGCTCCTGATGCGGCTCCCCGGCCCGCATGCTAGTAGCCCCACCCCGCTCACGCGCGACACCGCTGGTGCTCACCCCGCGCGCGCGCTCCACCCGCTCTACCCCGCCTAGCCCCGCCGCGACGCCCTGCTCCGGCCACGGCCACAACCGCCGGCGCCGGGCCGTGCGCTCGTTGCCCGCAGTGCTTGCTTGAGCGATGCCCGCGCCCAGTGCCCGTTCCTGGCGCCCGCTAAGGCCCCAGGCCTATGACAGCCCGGGGCCCACCCCCCAGAACGTTTATAAAAAAATGAATGAAAAAAAATTAAAATAATCAGTTAATTAATTAATTAATTAACTTAATTAATGATGTTTAATTAACCTAATCATTTAGTTAAATTAATTAACCACGTTTAATTAACCTGAGACTATGACGAACGGGACCCACCTGCAGGGTTGACCTAGTCAACCTTTGGCCCTGCTAACATCATGATGACATCACACTGACATCATAATTGCATTTCCTAAATTAAGTTAATTCTGTTAATTCAAAAAAAAAGAATTAAAACTTTGGAAAATAATATAAAATAAACCGTAACTCGGATGAAAATACTTTGTACATGAAGTTGCTCAGAACGACGAGACGAATCCGAATACGCAGTCCGTTCATCTGCCACACATCCCTAGCATAGCAAACATGCAACCTTCCCCCACCGGTTCGTCTGTCCGAAATTGCCAAACACCGGGGATACTTTCTCGGATGATTTCCCCCTTCGCCAGTATCGCCTAGTACCGCGTTAGGGCACACCTAGCACTGCTTTTTGCTTTGTCATGCATCGTCATGCATCTGTTTGCATTATATTCATTGTTTCTTCCCCCTCTTCTCTCCGGTAGACTACGAGACTGACGCCACTGCTGCTCCGATCGACTACGGTGTTGACGACCCCTCCTTCTCGACCAAGCTTCCAGGCAAGCCAACCCCCCTTGTTCATCCCGATATCGCCTACTCTTTCCCTCTACTGCTTGCATTAGAGTAGTGTTACTGTTTTATCGGTTTGATCCTATACTGTTGCATAGCCTGTCCTTGTTGCTACTGTTGTTGATACCTTACCTGCTATCCTAAATGCTTAGTATAGGATGCTAGTTTATCATCAGTGGCCCTACATTCTTGTCTGTCTGCCATGCTATACTACTGGGCCGTGATCACTTCGGGAGGTGATCACAGGTATATACATACATGCTGTATAGGATACATGATGTGACTAAAGTCGGGTCGGCTCGTAGAGTACCCACAAGTGATTCCGATGTGGGGGCTGAAAGGACAGGTGGTTCCATCCAGATAGTGGTGGGCCTGGGTTCCCGACGGCCCCCGAGTGTTACTTTGTGGCGGAGCGACAGGGCAGGTTGTGACCACCTAGGAGACAGGTGGGCCTGGTCCTGGTCGGCGTCCGCGGATACTTCAATAACATGCGTAACGAGATTGGGTATTTGATCTGAGTTGGTATTGACCTATATGCACTAACCACCACGCGGGAACAGTTATGGGCACTCGACGTTGTAGTATCAGCCGAAGCCTCCTAGACGTCAGCGACTGAGCAGCGCGCGCCGGGTTGGACCGCGTAACCCAACTTTTTTTGTAATGGAGGTTGCTAGGTCTGCTCACCGGCCGCGTACGCAACGTGCAGGTGTGCAACGGGCAATGGCCCAAGACCCCTGCGCGCATAGGATTTAGACCGGCGTGCTGACCTCTCTGTTAGGCCTAGGTAGGGCTGCGACGTGTTGATCTTTTGAGGCCGGGCATGACCCAGGAAAGTGTGTCCGGCCAGAGTGATCGAGCGTGTTGGGTAATGTGGTGCACCCCTACAGGGAAGATTGATCTATTCGAATAGCCGTGTCCACGGTAACAAGATGATCCGGAGTTGTATTCCGACCTCATGACAACTAGAACCGGATACTTAATAAAACACACCCTTTCAAGTGCCAGATACAACCCGGTGATCGCTTTCCCACAGGGCGATGAGGGGAGGATCGCCGGGTAGGATTATGCTATACGTTGTTACTTGGTGAACTTACCAGCTACTCTCTTCTACATGCTTCAAGATGGAGGTTGCCAGAAGCGTAGTCTTCGATAGGACTAGCTATCCCCCTCTTATTCTGGCTTTCTGTAGTTCAGTCCACAGATACTACCCATTTCATTGATACCAATGCATATGTAGTGTAGATCCTTGCTTGCGAGTACTTTGGATGAGTACTCATGGTTGCTTTGCTCCCTCTTTCCCCCCTTTTCCTATCTTCTCGGATGTCGCAACCATATGCTAGAGCCCCGGAGCCAGACGCCACCTTCGATGACCCCTACTACACCGATGGTGCCTACTACTACGTTCAGGCCGCCGACGACCAGGAGTAGTTAGGAGGATCCCAGGCAGGAGGCCTGCGCCTCTTCAATCTGTATCCCAGTTTGTGCTAGCCATCTTATGGCACCTTGTTTAACTTATGTCTGTACTCAGATATTATTGCTTCCGCTAACTCATTTATGTTCAAGAACTTGTATTCGAGCCCTCGAGGCCCCTGGCTTGTAATATGATGCTTGTATGACTTTATTTGTGTTTAGAGTTGTGTTGTGATATCTTCCCGTGAGTCCCTGATCTTGATCGTACACATTTGCGTATATGATTAGTGTACGATTGAATCGGGGGCGTCACAACGGTGACATCAAACACGGTTCAGATTAGAGTTGCGTGTGCGATGCATGGCAAACGGTTAATCCAGCATAACTGTTTGCGATGAGGCAGAACAACAGAAACGGGTAGCCAGATGGGGGTGTGTGCGATATACGGCATACAGTTCACTAGGATGAATTGTGTGCGATTAGGCAACACAATAGAAACGGTCAGCAAGATCAAGGTGTGTGCGATGGAGGACATATAGTTCACTCGGATGAACTGTTTGCGATGAGCCAAGACAACAAAAACAGTTCAACTGGACAAGATGTGTGTGATACGCGGCAAACAGGTCCGTAATCGAAAATGTGTGCGAAGACCAATAATAACACATACAATTGCTGCTAATGAGCCGTGTGATTTGCTTTGTCTACGATTGCTGCTAACACCGAGTTGGGCGGGACGCGAGCAGAGTGCACCGCGGCCGCCTCAACCGCGAGCAACCACACGCATAGAGCAATTGAACACGCAGGGAATGATCGTCTACAAGCCGGCCGGCAGTTGCGTCGTTGTGTAGAGAGCGGCTGTGTGCTACTACCTCCATCTTAGTCTATTAGTTCCCTTTATATTCTGTGCCATATTTTGACCTTACATTTAACCAACAAAATGTTAATGCATGTTATTAAAATTATATAATTGGAAACTATGTTCAAATACGAATGCAACGATATAATCTTTGGCGACATGCATTTGTATTTTATTAGTTAAATCCTACTTATAAACCAGGATGGGGCCGGGGTAGTAGGTAATAAAATCGCAAACGTTTTTTTATTAACCATATGTGTACGTGTCCTTTCCTCCTCCTCTTGCACGTCTTGTCACCCCGCTGCAGCAGAAGGCTTCGAGCGCAAGCTTGAGCAGCGTGCGGGGGTGTTCTTTTGGCCAAACGGTGGTGAGCCCGTTCCCGCGCAACCACGCAGGTTCCTGCGCAAGCTTCCCGTCTGAATCGGTGAAATCCCCCAAAATCCCAATGCTTACCAGCCTGCTATATAAACCCTCATGGCCGGCAAGTCCTGCGTCGCATTTTCCCCTCCCTCCCTATAGTTTATCTCGTCTGCTTCTCCCATAATCGCCAATGGCACCAGTTTGTCATCGTCTCTCAGCCACTCCACTGTCATCAGAGGACAGCTCCAGCAGGGAGGCTACACCATGGCGGCGGCTCAGTCCTAGGCGTAGTGTAGTGCGCGTGGCGTCCCTCCTGTTGGCTGTGCGCGGAACACCCACCACACGCTCCGCCGCCGCTGCCCGTCGGCAGCTGTTGCCGGCCGCTGTTGCTGCCACCCCACCGTCTGCCGCCGTGGCCGCCACACCACCGTCGAAAGCCAGGGCCATCGCCCGCTCCGCCGCCGCGGCCCGAAGGCTGGATGTGGCCATCGTGGCTGCCACCCCACTGCCGGCCACTGTGGCCATCACCCGCTCCGCCACCGCGGCTCGAAGGCGGGAGGTGGTGGTCGTGGCTGCCACCCCATCGTCGGCCGCCGTGGCCGCCAGCCCACCGTCGACCGCCGGGGTCATCACTCGCTCCGTCACCGCCGCTCGAAGGCGGGAGGCGGAGGTGGAGGCCCGCATGTGCGTCAGCGACCTTGCCGCTACATCGAGTTCCTGCGGGAGGAGGAGGAGCGCCTCATCGAGCACGCAAAGAGCCTTACCGCCGCCGTGGCCGCAGCACACACCGACGTAGAGGCGAGGAATCAGGAGATCTAGGAGGAGTCCCGCCGCTTCGAGAGGGGTCGTCTGGAGCGGCAGAGGGCGTTCAAGGTGAGCGTCGCTGAAGGTGCAGCAGTGGCAGGCACCGTATTGCAGTTGTCCAGCTCATCTGTAGACTCGTCCTCCTCTGCCTCTTACTGAGCGTGCTCGGTAGAGGAGAGGCTGCCGGAAGTAGTACAAAGCCCCTCCGTAGTAGTAGTATTTAGGGACTATTTTGTTCAGTTCATCTGACTATAGATGTGGTGGAACTATACAACGTACTTAAAATTGGCTAGTATATATAGTTGAACTAGCTATTTCAGTACGTGGTTTGCAACGATTGGGGAAAAGTTTGGTCGGTTCAGCTGTCGAGTTGAACTGTTTGTATAAAAGAACGGCTGCTTAATCTATGAATGAAATGTATGCTTAATTACTGAATTTTAGTTGCAAAAATTAGATAGTGCTAGTGATTTTTAGCTGCATATTTTGACAAATGGCAGTGTTACAAGGTTAACAAATGGCAATGTTACTAGATCAACAAATGTCAATCTTTCCAGTTTGACAAATAGCAATATAGAATATACCCAATATGAGAGATGCAAATCTTACCAAATTGTCTGTACGTGCAGTTGCACACGGGTCATCCGAAAAAACCGTTTGCGTTGAAGGGAGGTACAAATCCTGCTTGCCAGATTTTCTCTTGGCTTAGCACCGAAGTCTCGCTTTGCATACCGTATTCAATCTGAACCGTTTGCGTTGAAGAGATGCACAAATCTTGTGTGGCGAATTTTCCCTTGGCTTACTGGGGAAGAACATAGCGCTCACTTTGCATACGGGTGTTCTATCTAAAACGTTTGCGAACAAGAGCTGCACAAATCCTGCTCGGCACATTTTCGCTTGGCTTCCTGGGGAAGCTGTCGGTTTACATACGGGTGTTCTATCTGAAATGTTTGCGATCAAGAGGTGCACAAATCCTGCTCGGCACATTTTCCCTTGGCTTCCTGGGGAAGCTGTCAGTTTGCATACGGGTGTTCTAACTAAAACATTTGCGATGAGTGTTTATATTTAAAAACCATTGACGTTTTTTTAAAGAAAATTGTTTGATAAGTCTGTACATTCAGAGAGAAAGACGCAAGTTCGTTCAAACCATATCTTTCATTCAGTCACACTGCAAATTTATATTCATATGATCGAGATACAAGATTAAACCCAACTGGAAGACTAGTGGCAGATGATCCTTCTGCGCCATGGCGTTGGTGCAGGTCTGCGGGAGGGGAATGGCCCGTATTAAACTGCGGCTTGGGCGCCATTAATGGAGAGGATGCGAGCAAGGCAGGCAGCGGCCATGGAAGTCAAAGGGCTCGCTTCCCCTTGAGCCTGCATGGCGTACCGCACTACAGCTCGCACGCTTCCCGGTGAGCCTGTGCATTGGAGTACAACTCGCACGCCTCCCGTTCAGTCAAGCACCTGTCCGCACGGCACCTCCTAGCCATTAAAAGAGTGAGGCGTGGCATCACGTGAATGGTTAACAGAACGCACATGATTTAAATTATACAAAACGTTTGAGATGTTAAAGTGGCAGCTATTTGTTTCAAAATGTCTTTGTTGGCTGTTATTCGAGTGCGCCTTCTCTCAAAATGAACACGAAAAATACCACAGCATGTCGGGTGCCATTCCATGATAGCATGCCAAGTTTCATGAATTTCAGACGGGTTTTGGATTTACTAGAATTTACAAACAAAGTATCTCAACGTTTTGCCGGCAATCAACGGTGCCCTGGTGTTTGAAATTCATTCCCATTTCTTGCACGAGACCTAAGCATGCACCCAAGGACACACATTTGATTTTTCAACCCATTTTTCTGCACTGGAGCATATGCATGTAGTTCAAATTTGAATTATGCACATAAAATGCCTAGAAACCCCAGTTAATGTATAAAAATGTCGTAGCGAACCCCGAAAAATCCCAAAAATTGACACAACACTCCTGTTGTTCTATGTTGACACTAGAAAAAACTTGAAAGCAAGAAGAGGCAACGGATATCGTTTCGTCCCCAAAGGTGGCACGTTCCCTACCGAAACCATCAGGATTGTTGTGAGAAGCTCCGGTTTGCGAGAAGCTTATACCCAAACCTGCCCCAAATGGGACAAAAAATTTACCACAGCATGTTGATGCCGCTACATGATAGCATGCCAAGTTTCATGAATTTCAGACGAGTTTTGGATTTACTAGAATTTAAAAACAAAGTATCTTAATGTTTGCGGCCGAGCGACGGTGGCATGGTGCTTGACATTCATTCCCATTTCTTGCATGGGGCCTACGCTTGCAACCAAGGAAACACATTTGTTTTTTCAACCCATTTATATGCACTGGAGCATGTGCATGTAGTTCAAATTTGAATTATGCACATAAATGCATAGAAAACTCAGTTAATGTATAAAAATGTCCTAGCGAACCACGAAAAATCCCAAAAAATGACACAATACTCCTGTTGTTCTACGTTGACACTAGAATTTTTTTGAAATTAAGAAGAGGCAACAGATATCGTTTCATCCACAAAGGTGACACGTTTCCCTACCGGAACCATGAGGCTTCTTGTGAGAAGCTCTGGTTTGTGAGAAGCTTATACCATATCCTACCCCAAATGGGACAATATTTTTTACCCCAACATGTTGATGCAATTCCATGATAGCATGCCAAGGTTCATGAATTTCAGACGAGTTTTGGATTTACGAGAATTACAAAAGCAAGTACCTCAACGTTGCCGGAGAGCCACGGTGCCGTGGTGTTTGAAATTCATCCCCATTTCTTGCATGGGACATAAGCATCAACCCATGGACACATATATGATTTCACAACCCATTTTGGTGCACCGGAGCATGTGCATGTATTTTAATTTTGAATTGTGCACATGAAATGCCTAGATAACCAAGTTAATGTATAAAAATGTCCAAACAAACCCTGAATAATTCCAATTTTTTTGACGACACACCTATAGTTGCATGTTCACTGTAGATAAAAGTTCTCGCAATTCAAACACCATCCTTTGCCGCTGTGACCCCATTATGTAATTCAAATCAAGACGAAAAATCAAGTAGATCACACACATTTAATTATCACCAACCGTGTGAGATGTAGCACAAAATATCTTGGAGCACCGTTGGAGTATAGTACGCATATGGCTTACGTGAGAAGGTGCATCGGCTACAGTCCACAACCAGCGTGTCAAGCACACTAGCTGGCTCCCCAAATATCATTTCACTGTTCAATCGTCGCCGGTGAAAGATGGGGACGTGGACCCGCTTCGTCAGGGTAACTCCGGCGGCCCACTCCGGCGAGAGCGCGACCACAGACGCCATGCGCGTGCTAACAAGGTTCGTGAGCGCGGCCGTAATCTGCCACCGGGCAGCCAAGGCAGCCCAAACGGCCACTGTTGCTTCTCTGGTGGCGGAAGCAACATCTACCTTGGGGATAGCAACTGGCGAGAGCGGCACAACAGCTGCCCGTTCCACAGCGGCGGCCTTAGCCCTGATGGATGCCACCCGTGACCATGTCGAGGTCACCCACGCCCAGCTCGTGGCGGTCACCGCACAAATAAAACGAAGCGTCTCCGACAACGGTCGACAACCCACGGCCGAAGAGTTGACAATCGCCGAGAGTGTTTGAGCAGCCGTCCATTCCTCTGCCGCATCCACGACGGAGCCCGTCCAAGCCCAGATCGCGGCCGCCCACGCCCAGCTCGTGGCGGCCTTTTCCAAAGAGATGGCGGACGCGGATGGTGAGAAGCTTGCCGAGTATGGTGCGATGGATGCCATGGAGCCCCTTCCCCAGGAGACCGTCGGGCGCGAGCTGGACATGGAGGAGGCGGCAGAGATCGACGAGCACCAGCCGTAGTAGTACTCTTTGTTTTGTTTAATTAAGAGCGCCGGTCTTTAATTTGTTAGAGTAATGTTTAGGTCAGCTAGCTCTGTTTAATTGCTAAACTTGCTCGATTAAGAAGTGTGGGTGTGCTGTAGTCTCCTTTGTATACCCAAATTATGCAATGACGTGGATGACCACTGTAACCAGGGAAATTCGAACCAAAATTTTTGACGTTCAAACTCATCACACACGGGTTAAGATATCTGAATTGTTTGTGATGTTCACATATCGTACACAGTTCTGAATAAGGGACCGTGTCTGATGACACTTAGTGCGCTAGTTTTTTCACTGCACCGATCCAAATTTTTCGGCTTCCGCGGAAATATCTACCTCCCTGCCCCCTCCCCCTTACCAAAAGCCACATTTCCCCTGTTTTCGCCTTCCTTTCCAAGTTGAAACCTTCACTGCTTGCTTGCAGCGCCGCCTCCTCGCCGGCGACCCTCCTTCACGCTGCTCGGCCCCGTCTATCTAGGTAGGTAATCCACACCCGACCGCCATCCTCCTCCTCCTTCCACATCCCACATGCCCCGACCGCTGGCGCGGCACCTTCCACCCAAATCACCGACCCCTCCCCCAAATAAGCACCTCCTTAAGCCATGGTGCACGCAGTATAGCCAGGAGCTCAAGGAGCATTTGGCAGTGGAGAAGCAAATCACGGCCGCATGCACAGATGAGGTCGTGATGGCTGCCATTCGTGCCGACCCCCAGATATTGGAGGAGCACCTCGCCGTCGAGGCCACCGTCGATGCCTCACGCGCCGACGCCACGACGCGGTTGGCTGCTTTAAATGACAGTTCGTGGCGTTTCCTCGAGGCCACCGTCGGGGCCTTCGATGAAGACTACGAGGTGTTTTCTCAGCGTGCCCGTGCTTACCTCAACTCGAGAGGCAGCATGTTGGTACCCGGAGCGGCTCAGGCAACTCACCACTACGACGAGGGCACCCACGATGTGGAGGCCTCGCCCTCTTCCATGTCCAGGGAGCCAATCATCATTGATATCTCCGACGATGAGGAGTAGCTTGTCTTATTAGCTCACTATAAGGACCTATGTTCAGTTTGTTAGCTACGCCGGTTAAGCATGCTCGGTTTACCCGTTTCATGTGCTGCTCCTGCCTTTCCTTAACAAATTCTAGTGAATTGTCCTATCTACTTTTACCATGCAATCTATTGCTCTAGTCTATATGTTCTATATGTCGTGCAATGTGGTGCTCACTTATTAACTGTTTGGTTAATTAGTTGTCGTCTTCAGTTAACTGTTTGGTTCAATTCTGCAAATGTGATGTTCAATTCTTTAGGCTGCAATTTTGTATTGTCTTCCATGTGAGAAATAAATCAAATTTATCTTTACAAAATACATGAGAAACAAATACAATTGCTATATTTCCTAGTTATCAAGCATACTTGGTTTGGTTAACTGTCTGATCTTCTAGTATGTTATACATTCTGCAATGCGGTGCTCAGTTAACGTTTGGTTCATTTGTTGTGGTGTTTAGTTAACTGTTTGGTTCAATTATGCAATGCGATGTTCAATTGTTGTGGGTGCATTCTGTTATTGTATACCATGTGACAAATAAATCGAATTTGGCTGTACTAAATACATGAGAAACAAATACAATTGCTATATTTCCAAGTTGTTAAGCATGCTTGGTTTGGTTAACTGTCTGATCTTCTATTAGGAGTATGTTATATTGTGCAATGTGGTTCTCAGTTAATGTTTGGTTCATTTGTTGTGGTGTTTAGTTAACTGCTTGGTTCAATTCTGCAATGCGATGTCCAATTGTCGTGGGTAGAATTTTGTATTGTTGTGCATGTGAGGAATAAATCGAATTTGGCTGCACTTAATACATGAGAAACATATACAATTGCTATATTTCCTAGTTCTTAATCATGCTTAGTTTGAATAAATGGGTTTTCCATGTGGCTCGAATTAATCTGATGAATCTGCAATGTTCTTATTTTTCATCAACATATTTTACTGATAGCATGCGAACCCTCACTTAACCTGATCACTAACTACCTTATATGTCTTGCAGGGAAACAATGGGAGGCACTGAGGTTTACAATCGAGGTTTGCACATGCATGGTCCTTTGTCTAATAGCACATTATTGTGCAATTGCAGGAACCATTCTAATATTTAGGTTTTTAACAATTTGGTCTTGCACATGTAGGTCCTTTTGTCAGAGGTTTTGACCCACTGTTCGACCCTTTTTGCATATGGGGAAATGAGTTGTCCATGAATATCAGTCAAGTCAAGAAACTTAGAAAGATAGTTAGGATAAAGAAATTAGCGACGAAAAACAACAAGATCTTTGTCTGCACAATGAAGAAGACATCAGTTCACTATAGGATGGTACTAACTATTATGCCTTGCCTTTTTTATTCCTTTGCCCCATTTCCAATTTAGAGAAGATATTTATGCACATCCTTGTTTTCAGGCCTTTCCAAAGCAGTTCACTGATGATTACCTCTCAAACTACCTATATGGTCAGGAGACGAGGAAGGTATTCATACAACACCCACGGTTCAATATTGAAGTGTTCCTGAAGAGGACGAAGGATGGACGGTAAATCATCCACAGACACTGGCCTAAAGTTGCAAAGACCTTCAACATCAATGAAGGCTCAATATTCGCCTTCCGCTTCAGCAATTTTCCAGATGAGATTCATCTGTCCATGTACCGTCTGTGATGCTAATTTCGAAAGGTTATAGATGTTGCATGTGAAACTTGGTGCTGGTGCAGTTGTGTAATGGGGTAGCTGAGTGCTGAAGCTATATGATGTTGTACTCTGATGTATTTTAAATATGAAATCCTGCTTCCTTAATATGGAAATGAAATATATTGTGTGCTTAATATGAAATGTCAATTAGATTAATAAATGGATTATTAATAATAGGGCAATTAGCCTGCTAATGGCCAATTAGCCTGCTAATTGGGTTTTTCTATTACAAACGGTTATTGAGAAAACACCGTGGGCGATGACCTCAGGCAACACACACAGTTTCTAGGAATAAACCGTGTTGGATCAATGAACAATCACACACGACATCCTCTTGAAAACTGTTTGCGTTAGGCCACCTTGCGCAAATGTTTACCACATAAAAAGTGTGTGTGATGGACAGCCTTTGCCACACAGTTTCTTCTACGCACTGTGTGTGATGCATTCCATAACGCAAATGATAAAATTGTTAATACCGTGTGCAATGGCAACGCTATCACAAACGGTTTAATGGGGAAAATTGTGTGTGATGTACCTACGAACGGAAACATTTTCCTTGGAGTGACTGTGTGGGATGTATATACGAACGGAAACGTACTACTTGGATTAACTGTGTGGGATGTACATACTAACGGAAACGTATTCCTTGGATTGACTGTGTGGAATGTACATATGAACAGAAACGTTTAGCCGGGACTGACGGTGTGGGATGTACTTACGACCGAAAACAATTTGGCCTATATAATTGTATTTTTTAGCACAACTGTACGTATAATAGTATTTGATCACTCGCCGGTCGCACACGACCTCATTTTGCCGAGTGTGTGTGCCAGGAGGGCATATCCCTGCCGGTTTCTGGGTCGTGTGGGAAGGACCCCCCTATCGCAGTCACTCACTTGGCGACGATTTGAAACGCCGTCGCCGAAAGGGGTTAAAAACCGTTTGTATAGCACCTCGCTGTACCAATGATCCTCCATCACTAATTTGATGATGCTCACTGCCGGGAGTGAGTAATTCCTTCGTAGGCTTGCTGGATGGTGATGGGTTGGATGAGAGTCATCATGTAATCGAGTTAGTTTTGTTAGGGCTTGATCCCTAGTATCCACTATATTCTGAGATTGATGTTGCTATGACTTTGCTATGCTTAATGCTTGTCACCAGGGCCCGAGTGTCATGATTTCAGATCTGAACCATTTATGTTTTCACCATTATATCTATGTTCTTGATCCAATCTTGCAAGTTATATGCATCTATTACGTGTTATGATCTGCATACCCCAAAGTGACAACAATTGGGATTCTTTCCGGTGACTACCATAATTTGAGGAGTTCATGTATTCACTATGTGTTAATGCTTTGTTCCGGTTCTCTATTAAAAGGAGGCCTTAATATCCCTTAGTTTCCTTATGGACCCCGCTGCCACGGGAGGGTAGGACAAAAGATGTCATGCAAGTTCTTTTCCATAAGCACGTATGACTATTTACGGAATACATGCCTACATTACATCGATGAACTGGAGCTAGTTCTGTGTCGCCCTAGGTTATGACTGTTATATGATGAATATTATCCAACGTTATCACCGATCCAATGCCTACGAGTTTTTCACATATTGTTCCTACTAATTTACTACTGCTGTTACTACTGTTACAACTGCTACAAAATTGCTGCTAGTACTGTTACTGTTACTATCATTGCTACTGCTATCAAATTACTATACTGTTGTGCTACTGATCACTTTGCTGCAGATATTTAATCTCCAGGTGTGGTTGAATTGACAACTCAACTGCTAATACTTACAAATATTCTTTGGCTCCCCTTGTGTAGAATCAATAAATTTGGTTGAATACTCTACCCTCGTGTCGGTGCAACAAACCCCAGGTGTGTTGCCCAGACTGTACACGGGCTTGGAGGCAAGGTTGCAATGTCCAAGTCCAGACCAGACAAGAACAAGTAGCTCTTTGAGAAATCAAAGGGCAGATCAAGTAGACCAAGTCAAGATAAATGAGCAAGACACCACTAAGGAAAAACCTCCCTTGCCGGGCAGGCGAGCCTGGCGGGGCCGAGGTTGCTCCTAAGACAAGACTCAAGACTCCCCCGGCAGGCTTGCCGGGGACGCCAAGAGCGGCCTACCCCGCCAAAGCTTCACCGCTCCACCTCACAGCGACGCAAGTCATCGATCGGTGTGGTGTCAAGCCCCCAAGTGACTAAGTGGCTGTTATTTGACATGTGGCAGCTATTTCCAAAGGAAATCACCTCCAAATGACATCCGTCCAGAGATGTGTCAAGCAGACAGACGAGAAGGTGGCCGAACGGCCCGGTAAGGCTTGCCGGGCATGCCACGATGTGACACTAAGCGGTGCATTTAATGCGCTCTGCCCTGTCTGTAGAGTTAGGTATGATATCACTGTTTGCTATCCAATCAATACACAATGACTGATTTGCCATTGTGGTGACCCCTTGATCTATAAAAGGAGGGCCATGGCAACCATAGAAAGGATTCAGACCCTTGTACACTCATACACGCGTAGCTGCTCTCGCCCCGAGGCAACCCTGCTGGGCTAGAGCGCTGCGTCTCCACCACGGTCCTCTCATCAATCCACCAAAGTAGGAGTAGGTTTTTATGCCTCGCGGCGGCCCGAACCTTCGTAAAAACTGCCCGTGTGATCTCTGACGTGCTGCGCTACGCTCTCCGCTCTTTGTGCAATGTGCCCTTCCCCCCGCCGAACCACAAAGGGGCTGATGGCCCCATAGGTGGCCGTGGTTTCCCACGACATCTTTGGCGCGCCAGGTAGGGGGAAGCGCTTGCGCGAACCCGAGAAATGCATGCAACGCGTCATCTTCATCATCTACTTCATCGTCCATGGTGCCCAAGAAGAAGCCCGGGGCTGCAGCTCACCCGTCCACCTCGAAGGCCCCATCGCACGCGGCCGTCAATGTCGTGGGGGCTATGGGGATGCACGGGGACGTGGACGCTGCGAGGGACATGGCCGGTGCAGGCGGCATCGTCACCACCTCTCCCGCAGCTGAAACGGGAGCAGGAGGCACCGGAGAAGGACAGCGCCAGCAGCATCCCAGCAGCTACGCTCCACAAGGTACGGGTGGAGAGATCATTCCATCTGCACCTCTCCCCCCCCCCCCGCCGAGGAGCACAGCCGCAGCGGTGGCGCTCGCTCCGGGGCGAACCGCAACTCTCCGGCCACCCCCGCTGCGGCCGTGGCCGCAGGGCATGCACCACCCCTGGGACGAGCTGACCTGGCCGATGCGCTGAACGGAGCCGCCGATCCCCAAGCACATCCACCTCGCCGCCACGCCACCCTAGCGACTGGCTCGCAGTGACGAGAGCACGGCGTTGCCACTGCTGGCGCCGTCAGAAGCTAGGCGCCGTTACAGTCTACATCGTCATCCATGCCGAGCACTGCTTCGAAGGCCATGGCGCGGGCCCAACTGCTATTGAGATTCCTGCCGGTAACCGATCAGATGGATGAGTGGAGGGCCACCATTCACAGCCTGATTGGTTTCGCCGAGGCGGGAGGATCACAGCGAGCAGGCCCGTCACGGCCTCCACAAGCGGCTACGACGGCCCGAGCCGCTGGCCGTGCTGAAGGGGCCATCCCCATGGTGCAATCCCCTCCGTGGCAACCGGCGCAGGGGCCGCAGCAAGAACCCGACGATGTGTCGATGGCTTCATCCGACCCTCGAGCACGTCGGGACCAGCGGCGAGTCCTGGAAGACAGGCGAAGGGAAGGCGCGCGCATCACCATCGAGCAACGCCGCGACACCTGCCGCCAGTCTGATAGGCGCAATGGCCCCGACATCGACGAGCCCACGCCCGGTGAAGATGGGTACTTGCCTTTCGAGGTTTGGTGCCCCGCCTTCACTCGTGAGCTGCGGCAAGTCCGTTGGCCATCTTCCCTCATGTTCAAGCCAGAGATACCAGTGAAGTACGATGGGAGATTGAACCCGGCAGAGTTTCTGAGCATCTACACCATCGCTGTTCAGGCTGCCGGGGGAAGAGATGAGAAGGTATTCGCCAACTACTTCCCTTTGGCACTCAAGCCAAATGGGAGGTCTTGGCTGATGCACCTGCCGGAGAACTCCATCTCAACCTAGGCTGACCTGTGCCATGAGTTTGTTGGCGCCTTCACGGGCGGCCATCAAGAACCAGGGTGGCCCAGCGATCTGCAGCTCCTCCCACAGAAGGAAGGAGAAAGTTTGCGGAAGTACATGCAAAGGTTCAGTCGAGTGCACAGGAATATTCCAGACATCCACCCGGCAGCTGTGATAGCTGCGTTCCAGTCCAACATCCGCAACCGCAGGATACGTTCCAAAATGAACATGCGGTTGCCCAAGACTGTGAATCAGCTATACACTCTGGTGGATAAATGTGCTCGCGTAGAGGAGGGAAGGCAGCTTCCCAGTGAAGAGGATGGTGTCGACATTGACTCAGACAATGATGACGACGCCACCAACCAGAAGAAGAAGAATAAGAAGCGCAATAAGAAGCGCAAGGATAAAGTTGTGATGATCGTTGAAGGATCGAGCGCACCTAGTACTGGCAAGAAGGCCAAGACCAAGGCCCTCAGCAAGGAAGTTGCCGCGTGCACTGATTGCCGGGCGGCCGTGGCTGCCGAGAAAGCTGGGAAGGGTGATGGGCCATACTGCAAGATCCATCGGACCAAGGGCCATGATCTTCAGGAGTGTCATCAGGTTGAGCAGCTCGTCAAGAAGCAGAGGGCTGAGTACGAGAAGCGTGATAAGGAGAAAGATCAAGATGGCGCTGGCGGGAAGGGCCGAGGTGGCAGAGCAAGTCACCCCGGCAAGGCCCCTCAGTATCAAGGGAAACCCGCCAGAGGCCATGAGAAGAAGGATTGCGATGATGAGACTGATGAAGGAGATGAAGAGGAAACCAGCGAGTAGGAGTTCCAGAAAGCCACTGACGCCCTATGCATTGACGGGGGTGCATCTTTGCACTCCTCTCACCGCCAACTCAAACAGTGGACGCGTGAAGTCAATGTTGTGGAGCTAGCGGAAGATTCTCGGAAGCCGCTCAAATGGTCCCACACACCCATCATCTTTGACAAAGAGGATCACACTGACCGCACCACTGCGGTAGGGTGCTTGCCATTGTTGGTTTCACCAAAACTCCGCAACCTCAAAGTCACAAAGATGCTGGTTGACGGCGGGGCCGGGTTGAATCTGATTTCTCTAAAGGTTATCAGCAAACTCCAGATAGCAGATGAGGAGCTCAAAGTTACTGGTACGTTCCAAGGGATCAACCCCGGTAGGAGTCGTCCTAAGGGAAAGATCACGCTGCTGGTGACATTCAGAGGGGAGTTAAACTACCGGACTGAGAAGACCGTGCTTGACGTGGTTGACCCCCTGCCGTACAATGGAATCCTTGGTCGCCCAGCCCTGACCAAATTCATGGCGGCATCCCACTATGCCTACAATACTTTGAAGATGCCAGGGCCAATGGGCGTCATTTCCATTTCGTCAGACAAGAAAGATGCATTCATATGCGTGGACAAGATGTACCGGGAAGCAGTCACTGTAGAGGCTGCGGAAGCCATGGCTCCCGCCAAGGAAAGCAAGAGAAAGAAGAAAGCTAACAGCGGCTCCAGTGAGGAATCCGGGAAGCATACCTCTCTGGAGTGCGCTGCGCCTGTTGATGACTTGCCGGAGAGCTCCAATAGCAAGAGATCCAAGGCTGCTGCACCTGCTGTGAAGAAGGTCCCGGCAGGGCTGGCTGGCACTGATGGTACGTTTACCATCAGTGCCACCCTCGATGACAAATAGGAAAGCATGCTTGTTGCCTTCCTGCGGGCGAATGTCGATGTGTTTGCTTGGCAACCATCTGACATCCTCGGTGTTCCCAGTGAGGTAATCGAGCACCACCTTGTTGTCTGCCCACATGCCCGACCCATCAAGCAGAAGGTCCGGAAGCAAGCTTTGGAGCGGCAGCAGTTTATTGCTGAGGAGATCAAGAAACTTGAAGCAGCTGGCTTGGTCAGAGGGGTATTACATCCAACATGGTTAGCAAATCCAGTGGTAGTGCGCAAGGCTAATGGGAAATGGAGGCTTTGCATAGATTTCATAGATCTGAACAAAGCATGCCCGAAGGACCCATTCCCCTTGCCGCGCATCGACCAGATTGTGGATTCCACCTCCGGGTGTGACCTGCTTTCCTTCCTGGATGCCTACTCTGGATACCACCAGATCTTCATGTCCAAAGAGGATGAAGAGAAGACCGTGTTCATAACCCCGTGTGGCACATACTGCTTTGTACGGATGCCCTTCGGGTTGAAGAGCGCCGGATCCACTTTTGCAAGAACAGTACAGGTTGGCTTTGAGTCCCAGTTGCACATAAACATTGAAGCTTACATGGATGATATAGTGGTCAAAACCAAGGACAGAATGACTCTCAATCAGGATTTGGAAGAGACCTTTGCAAATCTGCGCAGGATCAACTTGAAGCTGAACCCAGAGAAGTGTGTGTTTGGTGTCCCTTCCGGCAAGCTGCTTGGCTTCTTCATGTCCCATCGAGGGATAGAGGCCAACCCCAACAAGATCAAGGCTATCGAGCAGATTCAAGCACCCAAGACAGTTAAGGATGTGAGGCGTTTGACTGGATGTGTTGCCGGTCTAAGCACGTTCATTTCCAAGTCTGTCGAGCGCGTCTTGCCGTTCTTCAAAATTTTGAAGAAGGCAGGACCCATGGAGTGGACCCCAGGGGCAGACGCTACGCTACAAGATTTGAAGGCCTACCTTTCCTCTGTGCCCACTTTGGTCGCTCCCAAACCACAAGAGCCGTTGCTGCTATACTTAGCGGCAACCAATCAAGTGGTTAGCGCGGCACTGGTGGCGCAGCGGGAAGTGGATGAAGCGGCATCCATAGCCACTATCCCCTCTAGAGAGGAAAGCGAACCCGTCCCGGCAAGGTCAGATGCAGTTCAAGACGAAGAAGAGCAAGGCAGCGAAGACAGCTCCAAGGGCACGGCAAGGAAGAAGGTGGTGCAGCACCCAGTTTACTTCGTCAGCTCCCTACCGCAGGGGGCTAGGTCGAGGTACTCTGGCGTGCAAAAGTTGATTTTTGGCCTCATCATGGCCTCAAGGAAACTACGCCACTACTTCCAAGCCCACGAGATCACAGTTGTCACCCGCTTCCCCTTTGCAACGCATACTCAGAAACCCCGAGGCCACAGGCAGGATTGTGGAATGGGCCTTGGAGTTGTCCAACTTTGGTTTGAAGTTTGAAAGCACGTCAACCATTCAGAGCAGAGCACTAGCAGAGTTCATTGCAGAGTGGACGCCAACTCCTGATGAAGAAGTATTGGAGACAGTCATCCCCGGCAAGGAAGCGCCCCAAGAATGGATCATGTATTTCGATGGTGCCTTCTCCCTACAAGGTGCAGGGGTTGGCGTGCTTCTCGTTGCTCCCACTGGGGAGCACCTTAAGTACGTCGTCCAAATGCATTTTCCCCGGGAGAAGGCTACCAACAATACTGCAGAGTATGAAGGGTCCTTGCCGGGCTCAGGATTACAATAGAACTGGGAATCAAGAAGTTGATCATCCGTGGAGATTCACAACTTGTGGTGAGACAAGTCAACAAGGATTATCAAAGCCCATTGATGGAGGCATACGTTGAGGAAGTGAGGAAGTTGGAGGAGCGCTTTGACGGATTACAAACAGAGCACGTGCCCCATGCGGAAAACAGCATTGCTGATCATCTGTCAAAGTGCGCTGTGCAAAAACTCCCTGTGGAACCAGGGACTTTTATTCTCCATCTAACTCAGCCCTCCATATCCCCGGCAACAATGGCCAGAAAGAGGAGGAAACTGGACTCCGGCAAGCCTCTCCCGGCAGAGCTTCCCGAAGCCCCAAGCAGAGAGTTTGGCGGGAACAACTCCCCTTCGATCGTCAAGTTGCACCCTCCCGCCAGACCACCGGTCCCTGTGGTCGAGGAGTACGCTCCCATGAATGAGGAGGTGCCGCTGGTCCTCGTTGCTGAGCCCCTGGCTCCAACTTGGGCACGGCACATAGTCCGTTTCCTCCAAACAGGAGAACTTCCCGAAGAGCAAGAAGAAGCTGAAAGAGTAGCCCGGAGGGCCAGTATGTATCAGTTTGTCGATGACACACTATACAGAAGAAGGCCCAATGGTGTGAAATTGAAGTGCATTTGCCGAGAAGAAGGAAAGGAACTGTTACCAGAGATACACAATGGTATGTGCGGCTCCCACATTGGATCAAGGGCTCTGGTTGGAAAAGCCTTCCGGCAAGGTTTCTTTTGGCCCACAGCCCTCCAAGATGCAATTGAGCTAGTCACCAAATGTGAAGCCTACCAGTTCCATTCCAAGAACATCCATCAGCCTGCCCAAGCTCTCTAGACGATCCCTTTGTCATGGCCCTTCTCGGTCTGGAGGCTCGATATCTTGGGCCCCTTCCCCTGTGCTACTGGGGGCTTTGAGTTCTTGTTCGTCGCTATCAACAAGTTCACAAAGTGGCCAGAGGTGGAGCCCGTGAGAAAGGTGACCGCGCAGTCAGCTATCAAGCTCTTGAAAGGATTGGTGTGCCGCTTCGGGGTACCTGCTCGAATCATCACCGACAATGGCACCCAATTCACGAGCCGCGCCTTCATCCAATACGCTCATGCCCTCGGAAGCAAGATCTCATTCGCCTCTGTCGCCCATCCTAGAAGCAACGGACAAGCTAAGAGAGCGAACGCTGAAGTGTTGCGAGGTCTCAAGACAAGAACCTTTGATAGACTGCAGAAGTGCGGTAGGCGATGGATCGACGAGCTGCTGGTGGTTCTTTGGTCCCTCCGTACGACACCAAATCGAGCCACCGGGCAGACTCCCTTCTCCCTAGTCTATGGGGCAGAAGCAGTTATCCCCACGGAACTCATATTCGGATCTCCTCGAGTGCTTGCCTACGATGAAGTAGCACAAGAACAGCACCGGCGTGATGACACTGTGCTACTTGAGGAGAACCGTCTCCGGGCTGCTACGCGTGCTGCACGCTACCAGCAAGCCCTGCGTTGCTATCACAGCCGCAAGGTTCATGCCCGGAGTTTTGAGGAAGGTGACCTTGGCCTTAGGTGCGTTCAGTCCGCCAAGGGTACAAACAAGTTGATGCCAAAGTGGGAAGGCCCTTACCGGGTAGTACGAGTCACCAGACCTGGCGCAGTCCGTCTGGAGACCGGAGATGGCATTCAGTTGCAAAACTCATGGAACATTGAGCATCTCCGTAAGTTCTACCCGTAAAGCGTGGCTGTCGGGCCCTGCCCGGCAGCCACCCTTTTGTACAGGCCTTGCCGATGTTGCATGTAACCCCTTGTACAAAGCTAGGCGCAAACCCTAATCAACAGAGAAATGAACGAAGCGCTGGGGGGCCCCCGAAACTTGCATGCATGCATAAGCATATCATGAGCATATCACGATCATGTAGATGAGGTCGCATGTGGCATTGTTTTCATCTGCATCAAGTTGCAGGGTTCTTGCCGTGGACTTGGTCCCGAAGAAAAGAAATGAAGATGAGCCCACGTGACGATCCCCGGCAAGCCAAACAGATAAGTTCTTTTCTTATCCATACATGTTCTGTAAGTAGAAACTTGTGCATATGAAAACCTCGCCTCTTTCAAAACTTAGGTGCTCCCATCCTTTGACTCGAACGTTGCTTCGGTCAGGATGGTCGTAGTGGCCTTTGGCGGAGAAAGCTTGGCCAGGGGCTGGTCCCTCTTTGTGATTTGTGGCCGGCAGGCTTAGCCCCGCGACAACAAATCGAGGATACTGGCAGGATAGCTTGCCGAGGATAACTTGTTTACTTGAATGTATAGAGGCATTTCACCTCTGCATGGATATAATACATGCACATGTGCCCGGCAAAGCTTGCCTTTTTCATTAATATGCTAATAAGCAAGTACTGGTCTTACAGAACACAAACATGGATAAAGAAGATTACATAATTTAGACTAAAGTTTGGATGATGCCTACATGTTTTAGACTAAAAAAAGATAAGTGCCCCATGATGCCCTTTCTTGCCCTTCTCCTCCTAGGCACTGCGGCGGAAGGTGAAGAAGGCAAAAGGAGCGCCTGGGCAAAAGCCCAGCCTGACCCCGTCAGGCCCCCTTGGCGAGGGGCCTAACAAGAGCGGGAGGGCGCGGGCGAAGGTGATGGGGAAGAAAGCGGCAGGGACAGCCCCCTGGCCACAGCCACCAGGGCCTGGCCACAGCCACCAGGGCCAGCAGGACGCGGCAGGGTGAACGAAGCCGGAGGCCATGAGGAAGCCTGCCAGGGTCCAGCTGGAAGGCTGCTGGAGGAACCGGGGACACCATCCACACCTCTGCATCCAACTCCCCGGCAAATCACCTTGCCGGAGAGGAGATGCAGGTGCAGATATTGGTGCCACGGCCTGACGGTGACGGTGTGGCTGGTGTTCAGCCGGAGTCAGAGCTGTCATCCTCCCCATCGCCGCCGTCGTCATCACCGTCATTGTCCTCCTTGTCGCTGTCACTCGAGGAGGAGCTTTCATCGTCGGTCGAGCTCTCCGCGCAGCACCCTAAGCGAGCACCCGAGCACCCGAAGACCTTGACGGAGAGCAGCTCGGCATCCATTAATTTAAAATGGAGGACGTGCCCCTCCGACAAGCTGTGGGCGCGAGCAAAAGTCTTCCAGCCGCATCGAAAGAGCATGACCTGAGGAGTGGCGAAATCTACATCCACCCGCATGCTACCATTACAACAGCCCCTCATGCGCAGCTTCAGTGCGCGCGGCTGCTCGAGCTCCATCACCCTTGTGAATGGAGTGGGGAGACAGAGGCGGCCGCGCGGAGGCTTGTACAATCTGATGATGAACTCCAGAGGTTGGTCTCTGACGTGGCCTTCCATCGGGGGAGGGGCGGCCGGCGGGGACGCAATCAGAGCTCCACCCTGTCCTCCTCGGCCCCGGGCACCACGACAACCATGACCTCGCCCCCTCCCACCTCCTCTCATGGCGGACTCTGTCCCCGTGCCTTCAGCAGGAGGCGGGAGGCGCTGTCGAGCAGTAGCCCTCGTCGCCACCACCGGGGCGCCACCGTGCCCTCGCTCTCTCACCATGGTGGGCTAAGGATGCTCAAGGAAGGGGAGGAGTGAAGCGCGTAAACAAACGCACCGCTCCTGCCCCCTTTTATAGGGAAACGGGGCAGAGGGCTGACTCCTCACCATGGAAGCAGCCGCCCCATTCCTCCAATCCGGCTCCCTCGCACCATCAACGGCTCGGGGAATCAAAGCCGACCCTCTACACCAATCCACGACGCCTGGTTTTCTGCCATGACGCTCATTCCCATGCCCTCTGCATCCGCCACCAACCCTGCGTAATGCATGCGGTACACGTGGCGGAAGCGCCAGAGGCGGGGAAGCTAGTGGAATGGCAGTTATCGCCCCGTGATCATGGGACATGGGCAGCCCACGGATCATGGCTTGGATTCCCTCCGCAACATCTTGCACGACGCGTGGGAAAACCAGAAACTGATCCAAGCTTAGATTAATGAAGTAGCAAAGAAGACCTCACAAGACAAACTACCGCAACCTCCACGCCTGTGTACTTGACAGGGCCTACCCCGACGATGCTCGGCAGCGGGTTCAGGCTAGGCCCGGGGGCTCCTGTCGATGCAACAGACCCCAGGTGTGTTGCCCAGACTGTACACAGGCTTGGAGGCAAGGTTGCAATGTCCAAGTCCAGACCAGACAAGAACAAGTAGCTCTTTGAGAAATCAAAGGGCGGATCAAGTAGACCAAGTCAAGCAATAGACCAAGTCAAGCTAAATGAGCAAGACACCACTAAGGAAAAACCTCCCCTGCTGGGCAGGCGAGCCTGGCGGGGCCGTGGTTGCTCCCAAGACAAGACTCAAGACTCCCCCGGCAGGCTTGCCGGGGACGCCAAGGGCGGCCTACCCCACCAAAGCTTCACCGCTCCACCTCACAACAACGCAAGTCATCGATCGGTGTGGTGTCAAGCCCCCAAGTGACTAAGTGGCTGTTATTTGACATGTGGCAGCCATTTCTAGAGGAAATCACCTCCAAATGACACCCGTCCAGAGATGTGTTAAACAGACAGACGAGAAGGTGGCCGAACAGCCCGGTAAGGCTTGCTGGGCATGCCACGATGTGACACTAAGCGGCGCATTTAATGCGCTCTGCTCTGTCTGCAGAGTTAGGTATGATAGCACTGTTTGCTATCCAATCAGTACACAATGATTGATTTGCCATTGTGGTGACCCCTTGATCTATAAAAGGAGGGCCATGGTAACCATAGAAAGGATTCGGACCCTTGTACACTCATACGCGCGTAGCTGCTCTCGCCCTGAGGCAACCCTGCCGGGCTAGAGCGCTACGTCTCCACCATGGTCCTCTCATCAATCCACCAAAGCAGGAGTAGGGTTTTACGCCTCGCGGCGGCCCGAACCTGGGTAAAAACTGCTCGTGTGATCTCTACCATGCTGCGCTACACTCTTCGCTCTTTGTGCAATGTGCCCTTCCCCCCGCCGAACCACAAAGGGGCCGATGGCCCCATAGGTGGCCGTGGTTTCCCACGACACCTCGAAAACTATTGCGATCGCCTATACTTGTGGGTTATCAATACCTTTTTCTGGGGCCGTTGCCGAGGAGCACAGCTATATTTGTTGAGTCACTTGGGATTTATATCTATTGATCACTATGAAGAATCTTAAAGATGATAGAACCAAGATCGTTCCCTCTAAGATGAGGGGAGGTAAGGAACTATTATCTAGCTCTGCACTTGATTCACCATCTGTTTTGAGTAAGCTTGCAACACCACCACCTGCTATTAATTCTGATATGTCACAAGTAATTGATGATGCTACTTCTGCTATGAATGATGCTAGTACTTTGCTTGATAAGACTGTGCCACTGGGTGAATTTCTTGATGAACAACTTGCTAGAGCTAAAGAAATTGAGAATGCTGAAACCAATGAAATTACTGAAACTGATGAAATTATTGAAACTGAGAATTTTGATTCACCTATTGGAACTAGTGCCCCTAGATATGAATTGCCTGAGATACCTGAGGGTTATGTTATGGATGGAGAGGTAGCTAGAGACTTTCTTGCTTGTAAGGATAGAGATGATCTTAAGAAATTGCTATGCAAGTTGAAAGAAAAATCTTTGAATGCTAGAATGAAATATGGTCCTAAGTTTGCTACTTCACCTATCTTTATTACTGATAAGGATTATGAATTCTCTGTTGACCCAGAGTTAATTACTTTGGTTGAATTTGATCCTTTCCATGGCTATGAAATTGAAACTGTTGTGACACATCTTACTAAGTTAAATGATATAGCCACCCTATTTGCTCATGAGAAAAAAATTCGCTATTACTATATCCTCAAGTTATTTCCTTTCTCGTTAAAGGGTGATTCTAAGATATAGTATAATACTCTTTCTCCTGGTTGTGTGCGTAGTCCCCAGGACATGATTTATTACTTCTCTGAAAAATATTTTCCTGCTCATAAGAAACAAGCTGCCTTACAGGAAATATTTAACTTTGTGCAAATTGAAGAAGAGAGTCTCCCACGAGATTGGGGGAGGCTTCTCCAATTACTTAATGTCTTGCCTGATCATCCTCTTAATAAAAATGAAATACTTGATATCTTCTATAATGGACTAACCGATGCTTCTAGGGACCACCTAGATAGTTGTGCTGGTTGTGTTTTCAGAGAACAAACTATTGAGCAAGCTGAGGAACTATTGAATAATTTTTTGAAGAATGATAATGATTGGACACTTCCTGAACCACCGCCTAAACCCACTCCAAAGAAGAGGGGTATTTTATTTCTCAGTCCTGAAGATACGCAAGAAGCAAAGAAATGCATGAAGGAAAAGGGTATTAAAGCGGAGGATGTTAAAAATTTACCACTTATTAAAGAAATACATGGCCTTGACACACCACCACAAGTGGTAGAGGTAAATTCACTTATAAAGTTTGATGAAGGTGACATCCCTTTTAATAAACATCCTAGTCAATGCTTGTATGAATTCGACAACTACATTATGAAACAAGATCACTTCAATGCCTATGTTATGAAACAATTAAAGCAAAATGCTGATATGATTGCTCGCTTAAGTGACTTATTATTTAGAATCACTAATGATGTTAGAGGAGTAGGAAAACACGCTTCTATGGTTCAGACTCAGTTAGAACAAGTTGCTAAATCTCAAAGTGAATTGCTCAATGAAATGAATAATAATATGAATGATCATGCGGTTAGAGTAATGACTAGAGGAGGTACAATGACTCAGGAGCCACTTTATCCTAAGGGACACCCTAAAAGAATTGAACAAGACTCCCAAAGAATTAATGTTGATACACCTAGACCTTCCAAAAAGAAAAGGAAAAATGACAGGACTTTGCATACTTCTAGCGAACCCGAGGTAGAAAAACCTTCTGAAGACAACAATGATGTGTCTATCTCTGAGACTGAAACTCAATTTGGTAATGAACATTCACCTAGTGATAATGAAGATGACAATGATGATGTTCATATCAATGCTCAACCAGAAAATGATAAAGAACCAGATAATGATGTTGAAATAGAACCTGCTGTTGACCTTGATAACCCACCGGCTAAAAATAAAGGTTATGACAAAAGAGACTTTCTTGCTAGAAAACATGGTAAAGAAAGAGAACCATGGGTTCAGAAACCCATGCCCTTTCCACCTAAACCATCTAAGAAAAGGGATGAGGAAGAATTTGAACGCTTTGCTGAAATGCTTAGGCCAGTATTTTTACGTACTCGTTTGACTGATATATTAAAGATGGCCCCTTATGCTAAATACATGAAAGATATTGTCACTAATAAAAGAAAAATACCTGAAGCTGAAATCTCCACCATGCTTGCTAATTATTCTTTTAAGGATGGAGTACCTGAAAAATTAGGAGATCCAGGAATACCAACTATACCATGCTCTATCAAAAGAAACTATTTCAAAACTGCTTTATGTGATTTAGGAGCTGGTGTTTGTGTCATGCCTTTCTCTTTATAAAAAATACTTGATTCGAATAAACTCACACCCACTGAAATATCTTTGCAAATGGCTGACAAATCAACTGCCGTACCTATCGGTATTTGTGAGGATGTGCCCGTTGTAGTTGCAAATGTTACTATCTTGACAGACTTTGTTATACTTGAGATGCCCGAGGATGACAACATGTCGATTATCCTTGGTAGACCCTTTTTGAACACTGTAGGGGCTGTTATTGATTGCAACAAAAGCAAGATCACTTTTCATATCAATGGTAATGAGCATACGGTGCACTTTCCGAAGAAACAATTTCAAGTGAATGGTATTATTGTTATTGAAAAGGCTCCGATAATTACTATTGGGAGCTTCCAACTTCCTCTTCCTACTACCAAAAAGAAATACGAAATACTTATTGTTGGGGATATGCATATCCCCATTAAGCTAACTTTGTGTTTTACGAAAGTTCTTGGGGTTCATGCTAATCGGAAGTGGTTGTTAATAAGACTTGATCAACCTTATTAATGGATTATTTTCAAGAGACATGTGGTCGATGAATTTAGTAAGCACAACCTTCTGTCCCTACTTTATATTTTCTGTTATTTTTAGTTAAATACAATAAAATGCCATGAATATCCTGTTTTCTGAATTATTGGTGCAATAAAAAGTGCTAAAAAATGAAAGTACTCAGCATGACCTGAAAGTTTAACACGATTTTTTTCTGAATATTTGAGAATTTTTTGTACTAAAAACACCACAGGGGGGTGCCCCAGGTGCCCACTAGGCACCAGGGCGCGCCACACCCACCTGGCACGCCCTGGTGGGTAGTGGGCCCCACAAGGCCCCCCTCACTTATCCCTTTAGCTCACTTCATCACCTACCTCCAGAAAAAATCTCTCTAGATCTCTCTCTCTCTCGTGTTCTTGCTCTCAAACCCGTGAATTTCAATCTCTTTGCTTAGAGCTCCGTTTCTGAAACTGTTTTGGGGGATTGCTACTTGGTATGTGACTCCTCCATTGCTCCAATTAGTTTTTTGCTTTAGTGGTTAATATTTTGAGTAATTAGCTACTCTTGGTGCTGCTGAAAATGAGCTTGCATGTTGAATTCTTTGATTTCTGAGTAGTTTGAATGCTTGATATAGCCTCTAGACATCCATATGAGTAGTTGATATCAATTTTGTGAAGTTTTTATTGATATCATTTTGTGGTCCAAATTTTTTCAGAAATTTATTCATAGGAAGACCGTTTCTTCCGAAGGAGTTCCTCTAAAAGAAATGCCAAGGGAGTCACCGGTGAATCATCAGATGGTGACATCAACACTCCACGCTGGGCAGAGGTCCGGCCGTGCGAATGGTTGCATATTGCCTTCATGGACGAAGCCGGATTCCACCAAGAATTCATGCAATTCATTGCAAATGCTGGACTTATCAACTTCCTCGCAGATGAGTGTGACCAACACCACATCCTTATGAATTCCTTTGTGCAAATTTTTTATTTCCTAAATAAGCTTGAACCTCCTGCGGTGCGGTTTAATTTATACTCTGAAACCCGTCAGATACCGCTCACTGAATTTTCTGAGATATGTTTAATTTCCTCTGATGGGGAATTAAGAGAGCCTAGACTGGCAGAGTTAGTGGGTTTCCTCCATACTTCAACTGTGGGAGAGGAAAGGGGCGTGTCGAAAGCCATGACCACTAGTTTGCAATTTCCTTCTGTGCATTACTTTGCTCTTTTCATTATGAAATGCTTGACTGCTAGAGAGAAGGGCAACATACTCAGTGCCCCTGACCTTGCCATTTTACGCCGTGCACTTCATAATGACCACACCTATAACCTAGGGGCTATTATTGCACGTCGTCTGCACACTAATAGGACTAAGGCTAAAATTCATGGTGGTATTTATGCCACTCGCCTAGCGAGACATTTTAATGTTCAGATATGCCTGCATGATTTCTTGCTGTCCAGAGTTTATTTAGATCACTAGGCGATGGAGGACCACCACTTTATTGATGCCCCTGAGCCTTCGCACCATATTCGCTATAACTTGGTATTCAGTGAGAATACCCGTGATGTTATCCCGTTGCCTGCACCTGCTCTGTTTGATTCTTATGTCAGGAATGGATATACCATCCTACCAGAGGACATTATCGCCTACCGGAACACACAGGCAGCAGTAGAGGAGGCGTCCTAGGAGTGGGAAGCTCAGGTGCCGCCGCCTCAGTATTTTCACATGGGACCAGATGGCTACTACGGATGGTGATTACCAAGCTAGGCGAACGCCTAAGCTTGGGGGAGTACGTATTTCCCACCGACATTACATTCACGCTCACACATTTTATTCCAGTTGTTGGTGTTCACACTTTCCATTGTATAATCCATGTTAGTTTTATTTTTCTCACTTTCTTCTCGTGTGTTTGAAAAACTTTAAGAAAATCCAAAAATATATCTCACTTCTTTTCGGGTTTTCTTTCTAGTTTAGTTTAGTTGCAGTACTAAAAGAAAACCCAAAAAGATTTCTTGTTCTTCTTTTACTTGTTGGGAGCTTTCCCATTAAATAGTTTTTCTCATTTTTTGTTTTCCCTTCTTTAAATTGCTTCCTTCAAGAAAAAACTAAAAACTCCAAAAATATTTCAGTGTGTTTCTCTGAAATTCTTTTCTTTTGTTGAGACGTACTAAGGAGAAGACCACGATGAAAATGTTGAGTGGCTCTCATTTGCATTATTGTTGATCTAACAAAAAGAGCCTATATTATTTATTCTTCTCCTTTGAATAAAATGTTTGCAGGTTCCAGCTTAGTCCATGGCACTCTTGCACTATTATTATTTTTCTATCATTCGGTCGTGCAAGTGAAAGGCAATAATGACGATACATGATAAAGTGTCTAAGGCAAGGAAAGGCGGGTATGAACTCAACTTGTTTTTGTTTTTGTAAATATGTTTAACTCAGTATTCATGATTCAGCATATTATGATTAAACATGTTTATGATGAAAATTAGAGATTATAGTTGCTCATGCCATGCTTAAGTAGCTAGGAGTGGATAATGATTTATTTTAGATGTCAACATGCATTAAAATAGTTGTGATGTAGTATGATGATATGGTATCCTCCTCTGAATGTTTTAAGTGGCTTGACTTGGCACATGTTCACACATGTAGTTGATTCAAAACCAACATAGCCTCCACAATATTTATGTTCATGGTGTTTATATCCTACTCATTCTAGTATTCAATTTTAATTATTCACAATGCATGTTCATGACCATTTTTGCTCTCTAATTGGTCGCTTCTCAACCTTTTGCTAGCCTTCGCCTGTACTAAGCGGGACTACTGCTTGTACATCCAAAACCTTAAACCAAAGTTATTCTAGATGAGTCCACTATATCTACCTATATGCGGTATTACCCTGCCGTTCCAAGTAAATTTGCATGTGCCACCTCTAAAAATTCAAATGAACATCTGTTTTGTGTGCCTGTACCGCTCATGGAGCGACATGGGGTGGTCAGTATCTTCCATGCTAAGCGGATTATTCTCATGATGGGTGTTTATTCACTCGTCCTTGCATGAGAGGGGCTGGTAATCGGGATGCCCAGTCCCATGATAAAAAATTGCAAATAATTAAGCAGAACTCCCCCGGACTATTATTGCTATGGAGGGCACCTGAGGATTCGGCTAGCCATGGCTTGTGTTTGTTGGTGGAGGGGGAGTAAACTTTACTTTTACCGCTTGGGAACCACCGCTAATTTGTTTAGCATGGAAGATATGGAAAACTCTTGGTCGTAACGTTGACAGGAAAGGTATACCTCCCAAAATTATATTTATCTCTGATTTAAGATTTGAGCTCTGGCACCTCTGTAAATCCCTTCTTCCCTCTGCGAAGGACCTATCCATTTACCTTTATGTTATTTTACTTTTATTGTTGAGTCATCACCTTCTCAAATAAGCACCATTCCTGAGAGCACTATTGTCATCCTCATGCATTGTGTGTAGTTAATGTTGGGTGCATCATGACTGGATCTCTTCTACCATGAATTAAAATGTCCAGTCGCTGCTTGAACTTTGGAGGTGCTCTGCATTTATGTTTTGCAATCTCAGAAAGGGCTAGCGAGATACTATTATTGTCATATTATATCATGATTGTTTTGACAAAGTGTTGGCCTTTGAAATATTTTATTATTGCTCACTAGTTGGTTATGCCATTGATATGAGTGAATATAATTTCTAATAGTTATCATCTGCATGATTAGTCATGATCTTTGCTGAAAACCTGGGTATTATTTAAGCATATATATAAACACAAGAACAAAAGAGTTCGTAAGAGTTTTTATTTATCACTTTCAGTTTGTCAACTGAATTGCTTGAGCACAAACAGTCATTACTGCAGGATGCTGCTAACGCAATGCTATAATCAGAGACCCTTCAACGAAACTATGTGCGATGCATTAATCACAAATGATAATGTAATAAAACCATAAAAAAGATGCAAAACGTTTGCGACGGCGGATATATCAAACGCGGTTCTGATTTTAGTTGTGTGTGCGATGCGGGGCATACGGTTCACTCAAATGAACTGTTTGTGATGAGGCAGAACAACAGAAACGGGCAGCCAGATGAACGTGTGTGATATACGGCATACAATTCACTCGGATTAACTGTTTGTGATTAGGCAACACAACAGAAATGGTCAGCCAAATCAAGGTGTCTGCAACTGACGGCATACACTTCACATGGATGAACTGTTTGTGATTACGCAACACAATAGAAACAGTCAGCCAGATCAAGGTGTCTGCGATTGACGGCATACACTTCACATGGATGAACTGTTTGTGATTAGCCACAACAAACAAAAACAGTTAGATAGATCAACGTGTGTGCGCTAGACGGACACACATTCTAATTAAAATAAGCGTGCGCGATGGTAATAACGAGCGCACACGGTTGATGGAACAAGACGTGTGCTGACATCGCCTATTGCGGTGCACCTTATGGTGCGAGCGCCACGTACGCGGCCGAGAATGCATGCCCACGTTATGCCTTTCGGGAATAGTGCCGCACTTCGAGATTAGAACCGTCAATAAATTTTGAGCTTGCGTCCCGTCACATTCCAAATTACTACCACGCTATATTTAATTGCAAACCTGTTCACACCAATCAAAACCTAAACGGTTTCCACTTAGGAGCGTATTAGTACTCAATTATAAATACTACCTACTCCAAGATGACTGCACATTCCTCCTCAACTCCTCATCCACAAAAACAAACAAGTCTTTCATCGTCGTTCCCTTGCGTCTGCCATGGCCCGCATGAGTTCTGGGTCGAGAGATTACTACCAGGGAGAGGCGAGCATGGAAGCGGAAGCACGAGAGATGTCCCGCCTCACCGCGAAAGCAGCCGACATGTCCCGCTGCGCAGCCGTAGCAGCATAGAGGTTCCGCCGCGCCGCCGAAGCAACACAGAGGTCCCGCCACGCCGTCGATGCAGCAGACTGGTTCGGCCGCGCTGCGGAAGCAGCAGAGATGTCCCGCTGCGCCGTGAATGCAGCAGAGAGGTCCTCCCGCACCGCGTCGGCCTGTGAAAATGTCTCGCGGGCAGGCGAGGACTCTCATAGGCGCATGCGCGCTATGCTCGATGACCTGATGGGTCAGATCTCCGGGTGGATGAAGCTGCAGGACGAGATAAATGCCTCGTTTGAAAATGCTACCGGTGTCATCCGGGGACTAGGGGAGGACAAGGAGAAGCTCTGCACCGAGCGCGACCTACTGAGGGCGAAGATCGCCGGAAGAGCGAAGGAGCACGAGGAGACCACTGCCTTGTTGAAGAGGACGGGGATCATCGTCAAGAAACTTATGGACGAGAATGCCATGCTCCGCATCGAGCGCGAAAGGCTGGTGGAAGAATCCGTGGATGCTGCCAAGCAGCGTATTGAGGACATGAAAGAGATCATCGCTGCTAGCCGCGAGAACTAGTCTCCGCGGCCTGCAGTGCATCAAGAAAGTAGAGATCAGCGAGCCAGATCGTTGTCTTCCTCTTCCTTCTTCTTTTGCCCTTGTGTATTTCAGGAGTTGCCGCATGTGGCTTTTTTAGTTATCTTCCTAAATATGTAAGACAATTATTATCCACTGTCATCGTCCTTATATATTCATCAATCTTCTATAAGTCGCAGTCAATGCTATATAGGTCCGTCGGATCTTATCAAGATCCGTGCAAAATTTTCTTTTCAGATTTTCTTTTTTCTCTCTTAAATCTCAGTCGAGTGAGACATAGACACGCCATTAAACAAGGGCTCAGGCGCCATTAATGCAGCCATTGGGAGAGAGGTGGGCGGCGGATGAGGTCAAAAGGCTCTCCTCCCGATAAGCACACGCAGGGGTCTGATCGCACGCCTCCCATACTCAAATAGCTACCCCGCACGGCACCTCCTAGCCAATAAAAAGAGGGGACGCGTGGCGGCACGCAAATGGTAAGTAGAATGCCCACGGTTTCAATAATACTTGTGTTTCTGATTGTAACGTAACAACACTTGTTCCAGAATGACTTTGTTGATTGTTAATGTGTGCACCTTCCCAAATCGGACAAAACATTTACCACAACATGTTGGTGCCATGTCATGACACCATGCCAAGTTTCATGATTTTCAGGCGAGTTTTGGATTTACGGGAATTTTAAAACCAAGTTTCCTGATGTTTCCGGCCGAGCCACGATGCCCAGATGTTTGAATTCCGTTCCCATTTCTTGCATGGGACCTAGAAATTCATGCAAGTACACATAAATGATTTTTCAACCAACTTTGGCGCACTAGAGCATGTCCTTCTAGTTCAAATGTGAATTATGTGCATTAAATGCCTGGAAACTCAATTAATGTATAAAAAAGGCCAAACGAACCCGGAATAATTCCAAAATTTAGCATGAAACTCCTATTGGTCTAAGCTGCCTCTGTAAAAAAAAATCAAGGCGGGAGAAGGCAGTGTATGTCGTTTCGCACACGGAGGTGACACGTTCCCTCTCGGGACCACGAGCCTTCTTGAGAGAAGCTCTGGTTTGCAAGAAGCTTATACCAAAGCTTGTCCCAATTCAGCCAAAAAATTTACCACAGCATGTTGGTGCCATGTCATGACACCATGCCAAGTTTCATGATTTTCATGCGTGTTTTGGATTTACAGGAATTAAAAAACCAAGTTTCTCGATGTTTCCGGCCGAGCCACGACACCCAGATGTTTGAATTTCATTCCCATTTCTTGCATGGGACCTAGAAATTAACCCAAGGACACACATGTGATTTTTCAACCAACTTTGGTGCACTAGAGCATGTGCTTGTAGTTCAAATCTGAATTATGCACATTAAATGCCCAGAAACTTAATTAGTGTATAAAAAAGGCCAAACGAACCCGGAATGATTCCAAATTTTAACACGACACTCATATAGTTCTATGTTGCCTCTATAAAAAAATCAAGGGGGGAGGTAGCATATATCGTTTCACACACAAAGGTGACACGTTCCCTCTTGGAACCACGAGCCTTCTTGAGAGAAGCTCCGGTTTGCAAGAAGCTTATACCAAAACATGTCCCAATTCGGCCAATTTTTTTACCACAGCATGTTGGTGCCATGAAATGACACCATGCCAAGTTTCATGATTTTCAGAAGAGTTTTGGATTTACAGGAATTTAAAAACCAAGTTTCTCAATGTTCCTGGCTGAGCCACGACGCCCAGATGTTTGAATTTCATTCCCATTTCTTGCATGGGACCTAGAAATTCACCAAAGGACACACATGTGATTTTTCAACCAACCTTGGTGCACTGGAGCATGTGTTTGTAGTTCAAATTTGAATTATGCACATTAAATGCCCAGAAACTCAATTAATGCAAAAAAGGCCAAACGAACCCGAAATAATTCCAAATTTTAACACAACACTCATATAGTTCTAGGTTGGCTCTGTAAAAAAAATCAAGAGGGGGGGGGGGGCGTAGCGTATGTCGTTTCGCACACAAAGGTGACACGTTCCCTCTCGGAACCACGAGCCTTCTTCAGAGAAGCTTCGGTTTGCAAGAAGCTTATACCAAAACTTGTCCCAATTCGGCCAAAATTTTTACCACAACATGTTGGTGCCATGAAATGACACCATGCCAAGTTTCATGATTTTCAGGTGAGTTTTGGATTTATAGGAATTGAAAAACCAAGTTTCCCAATGTTCCCGGCCGAGCCACGATGCCCAGATGTTTGAATTTCTTTCCCATTTATTGCATGGGACCTAGAAATTCCCCCAAGGACACACATGTGATTTTTCAACCAACCTTGGTGCACTGGAGCATGTGCTTGTAGTTCAAATTTGAATTATGCACATTAAATGCCCAGAAACTAAATTAATGCATAAAAAGGCCAAACGAACCCGGAATAATTCCAAATTTTAACACGACACTCATATAGTTGCATGTTCACTGTAGATAAATTTTCTAGAAATTCAAACACCAACCTTTCCCTCTGTAACACCATTTTGTCTTTCAAAACAGAATGAAAAAAAATCAGGTATACCACAAACAGTTTACTAGCAAGAATCGTGTGGGATGTGATATAAAATATCTTGGCGCACTTTCTTGTCTGGCTTACGCAGGAAGCTTCGTCGTCTACAGTCCACCGCCCGTGCTTGAACCACACTTGCGCGCCAGTTTCTCGCGGCACCGAGCAAAATTTTTCTGCCACTGCGGAAATATCTATCTCCCGCCCGGCCCACCAAAAGCCACATTTCCACTGTTCCTCCTTGCTTTCCAAGTTCAAACCTTCACTGCTGCTTACTGGCAGCGCCGCCTCCTCGCCGGCGACCCTTCTTCTTGCAGTGCCGCCTCCTCGCTAGCGACCCTTCTTCTTGCAGCGCCGCCTCCTCACCGGCAACCCTTCTTCTTGCAACGCCGCCTCCTCACCGGCAACCCTTCTTCTTGCTGCGTGGCCTCGTTGATATGGTCAGGTAATCCACACCCCACCCACACCATCCTCCTCCTTCCCCATCCCACATGCCCTGACCGATGGCGCAAAACCTTCAGCCCAAATCACTGGCCTTGTCCTCCAATTAAGCGCCGCCCACAACCATTTTGCACGCAGTATAACGTGGAGGTCAGTAGCATCTGGCAGCGGAGAAGCAAATCGCGGCTGCACGCGTGGATGAGGTCACGGTGGCTGCCATGCGTTCCGACCTCCAGATCTTGGAGGAGCACCTCGTCTTTGAGGCCACCATCGACACCACCACGCGGTTGTCTACTTTAAAATACAATTCGTGTTGTTTTCTCGAGGCCATCACCAGTGCCTTCTAGTGATTTGTCCTCTGTAATGTTAATATGCAATCTAATATTTTGAAATGTAATGTTCAGTTAACAGTTTGGTCCAAGAATTGCTACATTTCATAGTACTGTTCTTAGGCATTCTTGGTTTCGTTAACTATCTTATCTTCTAGTATATGTTCTATTATGCAATGCCGTGCTTAGTTAACTGTTTTGGTTTATTTGTTCTGCTATCCAGTTAACTGTTTGGTTCAATTCTGCAATTTGATTTTCATTTGTTGTGGGTACAATTTTGTATTGTTATGCATGTGAGAAATAAATTGAATTTGGCTGTACTCAATACATATTCTACTGATAGTATGGCAACTCTCAGTTAACCTGATCAAGATCTTCCTTATATGTGTTGCAGGGAAACAATGGGAGGCACTGCGGTTTACCATCAAGGTTCGCTCATGCATGGTCCTTTCGCTAATAGCACATTATTGTGCAGTTGCAGGAATCATTCTAATATTTAGGTTTATTACAATTTGGTCTTGCACATGTAGGTCCTGCTGTCAGAGGCTTAGACCCACTATTCGACCCATTTTGCATATGGGGAAATGAGATGTCCATGAATATCAGTCAAGTCAAGAAACTCAGAAAGATTGTTAGGATAAAGAAACTTGTGATGAATAACAGCAAGATCTTTGTTTGCACAATGAAGAAGACATCAGTCAACTATATGATGGTACTAACTCTTTTACCTTGTTTTTACCCCTTGTGCCATTTCAAAATTTATAACAGCGATTTATGCATATCTTTGTTTTCAGTACTTTCCAAAGTAGTTCACCGATGATTACCTCTCAAACCACCTGCATGGTCAAGAGGCGACGAAGGTATTCATTCAACACCCACGGTACAATATTGAAGTCTTCCTGAAGAGGACAAAGGTTGGGCAGGCAATTATCCATAGCCACTAGCCTAAAGTTGCAAGGACATTCAATATCACTGAAGGCTCAATATTCGCCTTCCGCTTCTACAGTTTCCCAGATGAGATTCATCTGTCTATTTACCGTGTATGATGCTACTTTCCAAAGGTTTTCGATGTTGCATGTGAAACTTGGTGCTGTTGTGTAATGGCGTAGCTAGCTATATCCCTCTTTGGTGTAACTGAGTGCTGAAGCTATCTGATGTAATTCGATTATGAAATCCTGGTTGCCGTTATACGGATATGAAATATCTGGTGTGTTTTGTAAGAAATGCCAATTTGATTACTACGTGGATTATCAATAATAGGCCAATTACCCTACTTATTGGGGTTTTCTATTGCAGACGGTTACTTTGACAACACCATGGGCGATGAACTCAAATAACCCACACGGTTTCTAGAAAGTAGGCGTGTTGGATCAATTAACAATCACACACGGCTTCCGGCAGAGAACTGTTTGCGTTAGGCCACCTTGCACAAACGTTTCCACATAAAAAACTGTGTGTGATATACATATGAATGGAAACGTTTTTCTGGGATTCACTATGTGGGATGTACATACGAACGGAAATGATTGGGCCTATATAATTGTCTTCGATGCCTTGCCCGATCGCACACGAGCTCATTTTGCCCCGCGTGCGTGACCGGGGGCCTATCCCCGACGGTTTCTGGGTCGTGTGGGAAGGAACCCCCTATCACACACACTCACTAGGCGACGGTTTAAAACTCCGTCGCGGAAAGGGGGTAAAACCGTTTGTATAGCACGTCTCTGCACCAGTGAATGGGTTAAGCTTGGGACACTTGATACGTCACCGTCGTATCTACTTTTCCTATCGCTTTTGCTCTTGTTTTGGACTCTAATTTGCATGATTTGAATGAAACTAACCCAGACTGATGCTGTTTTCAGCAGAACTACCACAGTGTTGTTTTTGTGCAGAAATAAAAGTTCTCAAAATCGAACGGAACTTTTTGGAGAATTATTTTGGAATAAAAGAAAAATACTAGAACCAAGACCCACTAGACGGGGGGCCCCAGCTGCCAACTAGGCACCAGGGTGTGCCACCCCCCTCTGACCCTAACTCCAACTCTATAAATTCCTATTTTCCGAGAAAAAAATAGGAGAGGAAGTTTCATCGCATCTTATGATACGGAGCCGCCGCCACCTCCTGTTCTTCATCGGGAGGCCAGATCTGGAGTCCGTTCGGGGCTTCGGAGAGGGGGGTCTCTCGTCTTCGTCATCATCAACCATCCTCCATCACCAGTTTCATGATGCTCACCGCCGGGAGTGAGTAATTCCTTCATAGGCTTGCTGGACGGTGTTGGGTTGGATGAGATTCATCATGTAATCGAATTAGTTTTGTTAGGGCTTGATCCCCAATATCCACTATGTTCTGAGATTGATGTTGCTACGACTTTGCTACGCTTAATGCTTGTCACTAGGGCCTGAGTGCCATGATTTCAGATCTGAACCGTTTATGTTTTCACCATTATATCTATGTTCTTGATCCGATCTTGCAAGTTATGCGCACCCATTACATGTTATGATCCGCATACCCCAAAGTGACAACAATTGGGATTCTTTCCAGTGACTACCGTAATTTGAGGAGTTCATGTATTCACTATGTGTTAATGCTTTGTTTCGGTTCTCTATTAAAAGAAGGCCTTAATATCCCTTAGTATCCTTATGGACCCCGCTGCCACGGGAGGGTAGGACAAAAGATGTCATGCAAGTTCTTTTCCATAAGCACGTATGACTATTTACATAATACATGCCTACATTACATCGATGAACTGGAGCTAGTTTTGTGTCGCCCTAGGCTATGACTGTTATATGATGAATATTATCCAACGTTATCACCGATCCAATGCCTACGAGTTTTTCACATATTGTTCCTGCTAAGTTACTACTGTTGTTATTACTGTTACAACTGCTACAAAACTGCTGCTACTACTATTACTACTACTGTTACTATTACTGTTACTATCATTGCTACTGCTATCAAATTACTATACTATCGTGCTACTGATCACTTTGCTGCATATTTATAATCTCCACGTGTGGTTGAATTGACAACTCAACTACTAATACTTACAAATATTCTTTGGCTCCCCTTGTGTCGAATCAATAAATTTGGGTTGAATACTCTACCCTCGAAAACTATTGCGATCCCCTATGCTTGTGGGTTATCACCACGAAGCTTGTCGGGCCTTCGCCTTGTCGGCCTGGCCTTGCCGGCGAGGGCTGCTTCTAGTGCTTTGTCTCGTTCTTCTCCTTGGCCAAGTAGGTTATTTTCAAAACTTGGTCTTCTTGATGCGCTCCTTGATCTGTCAAAGTGAAGCTTTCTTGGCTTGGGAATCTTCTTTATAACTTTAGCTTGGCAAGGGAGCTGCTACTTGTCTGTGCATAGGTCAGGGTATTAAACACCCATGTTTAATACATCGACAAGAGCCCCCGGGACTAGGCCACATGTGCTGCCGGGGCATCGTTGGGATTGGCCCAAATAATGCACAGACATGCAGTGTGGATCGACGCCGGATTTTGTCGAAACGATTTCTGTATCTTGAGATCTTCTTGCTTATTCATTAACCTGGACTCCTGTCCATCTTTAGCCTCCTTCCAGCAAACCAAATCGCCGGCGGGTGCTTACCACGTGTGTAGAGACCAGGGGAAAGCATACACACGGGTTGCCGCTGGGCGGGGCTCAGACAACCATGGTCACGGGTGGCCAAAGGTAACTGCCATGCCTGTCATCACTTCCTCCTTTACAGCATCCCTCCCCACGACGTGCACGATACGTCCATTTTGCATCATGTTTTCCTACTGTTATTTATAATGTTTTTATGCATAATAATGCTTTATGGAGTAATTCTAGTGCCTTTTCTCTCATAATATGCAAGGTTTACACAAAGAGGGGAATGTCGGCAGCTGGAATTCTGGACCTGAAAAAGCTACGACAGAGTTACCTATTCTGCACATCTCCAAATGAGCTAAAATTTTACGGAGAATTATTTTGGAATATATAAAAAATACTGGAGCAAATAACTACCAGAGGGGCCACCTGGTGAGCATAAGACACTAGGGTGCGCCAGCCCCCCCCAGGCACGCCCTGGTGGGTTGTGCTCAGCCCAGCCCACCTCCGATGCCCACCTTCTGGTATATAGGTCATTTTGACCAAGAAACAAATCAGGAGGGGACTTTTGGATGAAGCGCCGCCGTCTCAAGGTGGAACTTGGGCAGAAGCACTTTTGCCCTCCGGCGGAGCGATTCCGCTGGGGGAACTTCCCTCCCGGAGGAGGAAATCGAAGCCATCGTCATCACCAACAACCCTCTCATCTTTGGGAGGGCAATCTCCATCAACATCTTCAACTGCACCATCTCCTCTCAAACCCTAGTTCATCTCTTGTGTTCAATCTTTGTACCGGAACCTCAGATTGGTACCTGTGGGTGACTAGTAGTGTTGATTACATCTTGTAGTTGATTAATATATGGTTTATTTGGTGGAAGATTATATGTTTAGATCCACTATGTTATTTAATACCCCTTTGATCTTGAGCATGGTTATCATTTGTGAGTAGTTACTTTTTTTCTTGAGGTCACGGGAGAAGTCATGTTGCAAGTAATCATGTGAACTTGATATGTGTTCGGTATTTTGATGATATGTATGTTGTGATTCCCTTAGTGGTGTTATGTGAACATCGACTACATGGCACTTCACCATATTTGGGCCTAAGGGAATGCATTGTGGAGTAGTTATTAGATGATGGGTTGCTAGAGTGACACAAGCTTAAACGCTAGTTTATGTGCTACTTCGTAAGGGATCGATTTGGATCCAAAAGTTTAATGCTATGGTTAGATTTTATCTTAATACTTTTCTCATAGTTGCGGATGCTTGTGAGGGGGTTAATCATAAGTAGGAGGTTTGTTCAAGTAATAACATCACCTAAGCACCGGGCCACCCACATATCAAATTATCAAAGTAGCGAACACGAATCAAACCAACATGATGAAAGTGACATGGTGAAATTCCCGTGTACCCTCAAGAACGCTTTGCTTATCATAAGATACCATTTTGGCCTGTCCTTTGCCACAAAAGGATTGGGCTACCTTGTTGCACTTTATTTACCATTACAGTTACTTGTCCGTTACAAATTATCTTGCTATCAAACTACTTGTTACCGACTATTTCAGTGCTTGTAGAAAATACCTTGCTGAAAACCACTTGTCATTTCCTTCTGCTCCTCGTTGGGCTCAACACTCTTACTTATTGAAAGGACTACAATTGATCACCTATACTTGTGGGTCATCAAGACTCTTTTCTGGCGCCGTTGCCGGGGAGTGAAGTGCTCTTGGTAAGGAAAAATTATTACTACATGCTGAAATTTATTGTCACTTGTTACTATGGAGAACCATCCTTTGAGGGGTTTGCTCGAGGTATCTTCACCTCGACTGGAAGCACAATTAGTTGCCCCTCAACCTACCGCACCTACTAAAAATATTGGTTATGAAATTCCTTCGGGTATGATAGAACAACTGCTAGCTAATCCTTATGCAGGAGATGGAACTGAACATCCTGATATGCACTTGATATATGTGGATGAAATTTGTGGATTATTAACTTGCAGGTTTATCCGGAGATGAAGCTAAGAAGAAGGTTTTCCCTTTATCTTTGAAGGGAAAATCATTGACATGGTATGCGATGATATTGGATCTTGGAACTGGAATCGATTGAAATTGGAATTTCACCAAAAAAATTATCCTATGCATCTAGTTCATCATGATCAGAATTATATATATAATTTTTGGCCTCATGAAGGAGAAAGTATCGCTCTAGCTTGGGGGAGGCTTAAGTCAATGTTATATTCATGCCCCAATCATGAGCTCTCTAGAGAAATTATTATTTAGAATTTTTATGCTCGGCTTTCTCATGATGATCGATCCATGCTCGATACTTCTTGTACTGGTTCTTTTATGAAGAAGACTATTGAATTCAGGTGTGATCTTTTAGAAAGAATTAAACACAACTCTGAAGATTGGGAACTTGACAAAGGTAAAGAGTCAGGTATTAAGCTTGAATTTGATTGTGTTAAATCTTTTATGAATACCGATGCTTTTCACAAGTTTAGCACTAAATATGGACTTGACTCTGAGATAGTAGCCTCTTTTTGTGAATCTTTTGCTACACATGTTGATCTCCCTAAGGAGAAGTGGTTTAAATATCATCCCCCTATTAAAGAAGAAATTAAAGAACCGGTCATAGCTAAAGATGAAACTATTATTTACAATGTTGATCCAGCTGTGCCTACTGCTTATATTCAAAAACCACCTTTCCCTGTTAGGATAAAGGAACATGCTAAGGTTTCAACTGTGGTTTGCAAAAGTAATATTAAAGCACCTAAACCTGCTGAACAAATTAAAGTAGAACCTAGTGTTGCTATGTTTAAAGATCTCCTGGTAGAAAATATTGATGGGCATGTTATTTACTTCTGCGATGAAGCTGCTACAATTGCTAAACCTGGTGAAAAAGATAAACATAGACCTGTTGTTGGCATGCCTATTGTCTCAGTTAAAATAGTAGATCATTGTTATCATGGTTTATGTGATTTAGGTGCTAGCGTGAGTGCTATTCCTTTTACCTTATACCAAGAAATTATGAATGACATAGCACCCGCTGAAATAGAAGATATAGATGTTACTATTAAACTTGCTAATAGAGACACCATCACACCACTTGGGATTGTTAGAGATGTTGAAGTCTTGTGTGGGAAAATAAATACCTACTGATTTTTTAGTCCTTGGTTTCCCACAAGACGATTTTTGTCCCATTATCTTTGGTAGACCTTTCTTGAACACCGTTAATGCTAAAATAGATTGTTAAAAACAAACTGTCGGTGTCAGCTTTGGTGATGAGTCTCATGAGTTTAATTTCTCCAAGTTTAGTAGACAAACTCATAAGAAAGAATTACCTAGTAAGGATGAAATAATTGGTCTTGCTTCTATTGTCGTGCCTCCTGCTGATCCACTAGAACAATATTTGCTAGACCATGAAAATGATATGCATATGCATGAAAGAAATGAAATAGATAACATTTTCTTTGAACAACAACCTCTGCTCAAACACAATTTGCCTATTGAAACTCTAGGAGGTCCTCCTCCACCTAAAGGTGATCCTGTGTTTGAATTAAAACAATTGCCTAACACTTTGAAATATGCTTATCTCGATGAGAAAAAGATATATCATGTTATTATTAGTGCTAACATTTTAGAGCATGAAGAAGAAAGATTATTGAAAATTCTGAAGAAGCATCGTGCTGCCATTGGATATACTCTTGATGATCTTAAGGGCATTAGTCCCACTCTCTGTCAGCACAAGATTAGTATGGAACCTGATGCTAAACCCGTTGTTGATCATCAACGATGTTTGAATCCTAAGATGAAAGAAGTGGTAAGAACTGAAATATTAAAGCTTCTGAAAGTAGATATAATCTATCTCATAGCTGGTAGTAGATGGGTAAGTCCCGTTCATTGTGTCCCTAAGAAAGGATGTATTACTGTTGTTCCTAATGATAAAAATGAACTTATGCCACAAAGAATTGTTACTGGCTATAGAATGGTAATTGATTTTAGAAAATTAAATAAAGCAACTAGAAAAGCTCATTACCCTTTGCCTTTAATTGATCAAATGTTGGAAAGATTATCTAAGCACACACACTTTTGTTTTCTTGATGGATATTCTGTTTTTTCTCAAATACCTGTTTCACAACCTGATCAAGAGAAAACCACCATTACTTGCCCTTTTGGAACTTATGCTTATTGACGTATGCCTTTTGGTTTATGCAATGCACCTACTACCTTTCAAAGATGTATGACTGCTATATTCTCTGATTTTTGTGAAAAGATTGTTGAGGTTTTCATGGATGATTTTTCTGTTTATGGAACTTCTTTTGATGATTGCTTGAGCAACCTTGATCAAGTTTTGCAGAGATGTGAGCAAACTAATCTTGTCTTGAATTGGGAAAAGTGCCACTTTATGGTTAATGAAGGTATTGTCTTGGGGCATAAAATTTCTGAACGAGGTATTGAGGTGGATAAAGCTAAAGTTGATGCAATTGAGAAAATGACATGTCCTGAAGATATTAAAGGTATTCTTAGTTTCCTTGGTCATGCTGGTTTCTATAGGAGATTTATTAAAGACTTCTCTAAAATTTCTAGGCCTCTTACAAATCTTTTACAAAAGGACGTTCCATTTGTTTTTGATGATGATTGTGTAGAAGCCTTCGAAACACTTAAGAAAGCCTTAACTTCTGCACCTATCGTTCAACCACCTAATTGGAACTTGCCTTTTGAAATTATGTGTGACGCTAGTGATTATGCTGTTGGTGCTGTTCTAGGACAAAGAGTTGATAAGAAATTGAATGTTATTCATTATGCTAGCAAAACTCTAGACAGTGCCCAAAGAAATTATGCTACTACTGAAAAAGAATTTTTAGCAGTTGCGTTTGCTTGTGACAAATTCAGATCTCATATTTTTTATTCCAAAGTAATTGTTCACACTGATCATGCTGCTATTAAATATCTTATGGAAAAGAAAGATACTAAACCTAGACTCATTAGGTGGGTTCTTTTGCTACAAGAATTTGATTTACATATTACTGATAGAAAAGGAGCTGAGAACCCCGTAGCTGATAACTTGTCTAGGTTAGAGAATATTCTTGATGACCCATTACCTATTGATGATAGCTTTCCGGATGAACAACTAGCTGCAATAAATGTTTCTCATAATACTCCTTGGTATGCTGACTATGCTTATTATATTGTTGCTAAATATATACCACCTAGTTTTACATACCAACAAAAGAAAAAGTTCTTCTATGATTTATGTAAGTGCATCTAGTGCCCCTTAGTGATTTTGGTGTATTGAAGACTTATAGGTTAAGGGACTAATGTGTTTATGAGTGTACACAGGTTATATAAGTCTCTGAGGAGTTTGATATTTACGAAGAAAGTTGACCCCTAAAAATGAATGTCTTCATTTGAAGACTTTGGTTTTCTTGAAGACTTTGAAAATGAGGAAATTGGTGTGACCTTGAAGACATTGATATTGATGCGAGGATTATGAAGCGTGAAGACTTTTGTTTTTGTAGTTTCATTTTTCTCTTTCTTGAGTCATAGGAAACACTGTACTGTTAAAGGGGGTTGAGGTAAAACTAAGGAAAAGTTTCCAAGTGATGCTCATCTCAAAGCCTACACATACCCAATCCTTCGAGTGAAGCCTTTGGAAATCTCATACAGTTCAGTCAATTTCTTCAGTGAGAGAGACGAAGATCTTCTGCTCTCTGAGGAATTTGTCCTGACTAAGGAGTTAGGAATTTGCCAGTGCGGATTGCCTACAAGTGAGGAACATGATAGCCCTGAGGAATTTGAGAGCTCAAATTTCCGACCGTTGCCGTGCTACGCGCCAGCTGTCCCAAATATCTTATCCACCTAACGGTCATATCATTGAAGGGTATTTTTGTATTATCATGTCGGGCTGCTCCCTAGCTTTAAATAGCCGCCCCCTGAACCACTAGCTGGTTGGCTGCTCCGAGAGAAATTGACACTTGTCATTTAGAGCATCCCATCCTCCGAGGTTTTTGAGAGAAAATCATCAGTGAGGAAAAAACCCAAAACCCCAACACCTAAAACCCAAAGTGACTGAGCATCAATGAAGAGATTGTTCCTGTGTGGAACTGATGCTTGTTACCTTTGAAGACTGTGCATCTTCCAGACGGTTAGGCGTCAAGGTCTAGAGCATCCAAGAGGAATTATGGATCGCCGGGTTACCTAGTCTGTGAAGGTTTGGAAGTCACCTGAAGACTTATCATGAGTGATTGGGCGAGGTCTGTGTGACCTTAGCTCAAGGAGAATACGGTAAGGACTGTGTGTCATAGGACTGTGTGTCCTTTGGTTTAAATACCAAGCCGCTCCAACCAGACGTACAACTATCACAGCAGTTGGAACTGGTCTACCAAATCGTTGTCTTCACCGAGCTACTGGTTCTATTTCCTCAACCCTTTCATTTCTTCGCTCATGTGTTGATGAAATTGATCATTACTGTTTGAAGACTTTGACTGAAGACTTTCTCAATTTCCTCAATCCTATTTCTCCAGTCATCTTGTCTTCTGCCTGCTTATCTTGTTTACACACTACCTGTGCTCTGTGTATGTTTCATTTCATCATGATGACCATGCTACTGTCTTGTTATGCATGCATCTGAGTACTTATTCCACTGCTTGTAGTTCGTCACTTAGCAAATTCCTCAAGTAGTATTTCCTCAGTGATAAATTTGTAAAAATCGCCTATTCAGCCCCCTCTAGTCGATATAACGCACTTTCAATTTAAGACATTACTTTTGGGATGACCCACATCTTTATAAAGAAGGAGTAGATGGTATTATTAGACGTTGTGTACCTAAGCATGAACAGAAACAAATCCTACGGAAATGTCACTCCAAAGCTTATGGAGGGCATCATGCGGGAGATAGAACTGCTCACAAGGTATTGCAATCTAGTTTTTATTGGCCTACTCTCTTCAAGGATGCTCGTAAGTTTGTTTTACCTTGTGATGAATGTCAAAGAATTGGTAATATTGGTAAGTTTCAAGAAATGCTTATGAATTATTCACTTGCTGTTGAACCATTTGATGTTTGGGGTTTTGATTATATGGGACCTTTTTCCTTCCTCTAATTGGTATATGATACGTCTCCGGCGTATCTACTTTTCCTAAGGCTTTTGCTCTTGTTTTGGACTCTAATTTGCATGATTTGAATGAAACTAACCCGGACTGACGCTGTTTTCAGCAAAACTACCATGGTGTTGTTTTTGTGCAGAAATAAAAGTTCTTGGAATGGAATGAAACTTTTTGGAGACTTTTTATGGAATAAAAGAAAAATACTGGAGCCAAGAACCACCGGAGGGGGGCCATGGTGAGTACAACCCACCAGGGGGCGCCCCCCCTCCAAGCGCGCCCAGGTGGGTTGTGCCCACCTGGTGGCCCCGCAGACCCTGACTCCGATGCTATAAAATCCTATTTTTGGAGAAAAAAATCAGGGAGAAAGAGTTATCGCGTTTCACAATACGGAGCCGCCGCCACCTCCTGTTCTTCATCGAGAGGCTAGATCTGGAGCCCGTTTGGGGCTCCGGAGAGGGGGATCTTCGATCTTCATCATCACCAACCCTTCTCCATCGCCAATTCCATGATGCTCCCCACCGGGAGTGAGTAATTCCTTCGTAGGCTCGCTTGTCGGTGAGGAGTTGGATGAGATTCATCATGTAATCGAGTTAGTTTTGTTAGGGCTTGATCCCTAGTATCCATTATGTTCTGAGATTGATGTTGTTATGACTTTGCCATGCTTAATGCTTGTCACTTTGGGCCCGGATGCCATGATTTCAGATCTGAACCATTTATGCTATCACCATTATATCTATGTTCTAGATCCGATCTTGCATGTCATATTCACCTATTACGTGTTATGATCCGTAAACCCCGGTGTGACAGTAATCGGGATACTTTCCGGTGATGACCGTAGTTTGAGGAGTTCATGTATTCACTATGTGCTAATGCTTTGTTCTGGTTATCCATTAAAAGGAGGCCTTAATATCCCTTAGTTTCCTTATGGACCCCGCTGCCACGGGAGGGTAGGACAAAAGATGTCATGCAAGTTCTTTCCATAAGCACGTATGACTATTTACGGAATACATGCCTACATTATATTTATGAACTGGAGCTAGTGCCGTATCACCCTAGGTTATGAATGTTATATGATAAATATCATCCAACGATATCACCGATCCAATGTCTACGAATTTTCCATATATTGTTCTTGCTAAGTTAATACTGTTGCTGTTACTGTTACACTTGCTACAAAATCATTGCTATCACTGTTACCGTTACTGTTACTATTATTGCTGCTATCAAAACTATCATATTACTGTGCTACTGATCATACTACTGCAGATAATTAATCTCCAGGTGTGGTTGAATTGACAACTCAGCTGCTTATACTTACAAATATTCTTTGGCTCCCGTTGTGTCGAATCTATAAATTTGGGTTAAATACTCTACCCTCGAAAACTGTTGTGATCCCCTATACTTGTGGGTTATCAAGACCTTTTTCTGGCGCCGTTGCTGGGGAGCATAGCTATATTTGTTGAGTCACTTTGGATTATTATCAATTTATCACTATGAAGAATCTGAAGGATACCAAGACTAAGATTTTTCCCTTTAAAACGAAAGGAGGTAAGGACTGCCATCACACTCTGCACTTGATTCACCTTCTATTTTGAGTATACTTGCAACACCACCACATGCTATTAATTCTGATATGTCGCAAGTTATTGATGATGCTACTTCTGCTATGAATGCTACTCATGATGATGCTAGTACCTTGCTTGATGATAATATGCCACTAGGTGAATTTCTCGATGAACAAATTGCTAGAGCTAAAGGTATTGAGAATGCAGAAACTGATGAATTATTGAAACTGAAAATCTTGAAACACCTATTAGGCCTAGCTCTCCTAGATATGAATTGCCTAAGATACCTGAAGGTTATGTTATGGATGAGGAGACAACTAGAGATTTTCTTGCTTGCAATGATAGAGATGATCTTAAGAAGTTACTATGCAAACTGAAAGAAAAATCTTTTAATGCTAGAATGAAATATGGTCCTAAGTTTGCTACTTCACCTATCTTTGTTGATGATAAGGATTATGAATTCTCTGTCGACCTAGAGTTAATTACTTTGGTTGAATCTGATCCTTTCCATGGCTATGAAACTGAAACTGTTGTGGCACATCTCACTAAATTAAATGATATAGCTACCCTATTTGCTCATGATGAGAAGATTTGCTACTACTATATCCTCAAGTTATTTCCTTTCTCGTTAAAGGGTGATGCTAAGATATGGTATAATACTCTTGCTCCTGGTTGTGTGCGTAGTCCACAGGATATGATTTATTACTTCTCTGAAAAATATTTTCCTGCTCATAAGAAACAAGCTGCCTTACAGGAAATATTTAACTTTGTGCAAATTGAAGAAGAGAGTCTCCCACAAGCTTGCGGGAGGCTTCTCCAATTGCTTAATGCTTTCCCTGATCATCCTCTTAAGAAAAATGAAATACTTGATATCTTCTATAATGGACTAACCGATGCTTCTAGGGACTTCCTAGATAGTTGTGCTGGTTGTGTTTTCAGGGAATGAACTATTGAACAAGTTGAGGAATTATTGAATAATATATTGAATAATTATGATGATTGGACTCTTCCTGAACCACCTCCTAAACCTACTCCAAAGAAGAGGGGTATCTTATATCTCAGTCCTGAAGATATGCAAGAGGCAAAGAAAAGTATGAAGGAAAAAGGTATTAAAGCAGAGGATGTTAAAAATTTACCTCCTATTGAAGAAATACATGGACTTGACACACCACCACCAAAGGTGGTAGAGGTAAACTCTTTGATGAAATTCGATGAAAGTGACATCCCTTACGATAAACATCCTAGTCAATGCCTTTATGAGTTTGACAACTACATTAGAAAACAAGATTACTTCAATGAAAATGTTATGAAACAATTGAAATACAATTCCAATATGATTGCTCGCTTGAGTGACTTGTTATTTAGAATCTCCAATGATGTTAGGGGCGTAGGAAAACATGCCTCTATTGTTCAAACTCAACTAGAACAAGTTGCTAAATCTCAAAGAGAGGTGCTAGATGAAATAAATAATAATATAAATGACTTTGCTGTTAGAGTAGCAACTAGAGGAGGTAAAATGACTCAGGAACCACTTTATCCTGAGGGTCACCCTAGAAGAATTGAACAAGACTCTCAAAGAATTAACACTGATGCACCTAGTCCTTCTAGAAAGAAGAAGAAAAAGAAAATGATAGGACTTTGCATGCCTCTAGTGAACCCGAAAGAGAAAAACCTCCTGATCATGATAATGAAGTTTCTATTTCTGATGCTGAAACTCAATCTGGTAATGAACATTCATCTAGTGATAATGAAAAACATAATGATGATGTTCATGAAGATACTCAACCAGACAATGATAAACAACCAGATAATGATGTTGAAATAGAACCAGCTGTTGATCTTGATAACCCACAACCTAAAAATAAAAGATATGATAAAAGAGACTTTGTTGCTAGAAAACATGGAAGGGAAAGAGAACCATGGGTTCAAAAACCCATGCCCTTTCCACCTAAGTCAACTAAGAAAAAGGATGATGAAGAATTTGAACGTTTTGCTGAAATGCTTAGGCCAGTCTTTTTGCGCACTCGCTTGACTGATATATTAAAGATGGCCCCTTATGCCAAATATATCAAAGACATCATCATTAATAAGAGAAAAATACCGGAAGCTGAAATCTCCACCTTGCTTGCTATATTCTTTTAAGGATGGAGTACCTAAAAAACTTGGAGATCCAGGAATACCAACTATACCTTGTTCTATCAAAAGAAATTATGTCAAAACTGCTTTGTGTGATTTAGGAGCTGGTGTTAGAGTTATGCCTTTCTATTTATATAAAAGACTTGATTTGAATAAATTCACACCTACTAAAATATCTTTGCAAATGGCTGACAAATCAACTGCCATACCTATCGGTATTTGTGAGGATGTGCCCGTTGTTGTTGCAAATCTTACTATCTTAACTGACTTTGTTATACTTGAGATGCCCGAGGACGACAATATGTCGATTATCCTTGGTAGAGCCTTTTTGAATACTGCAGGGGTTGTTATTGATTGCAATAAAAGCAAGGTCACTTTTCATACCAATGGTAATGAACACACGGTGCACTTTCCGAAGAAACAATTCCAAGTGAATGGCATTAATGTTATTGAAAAACCTCCGACACTCACTATTGGAAGTTTTCAACTACCTCTACCTATTGCCAAAAAGAAATATGAAATGCTTATTGTTGGGGACATGCATATCCATTGAGGCAACTTAGTGTTTTACGAAAGTTCTTCGGTTTCATGCTGATCGAAGGTGGTTGTTAATAAGACTTGATCAACCTTATTAATGGATCATTTTTTAGAGGTATGAAGTTGATGAATTTAGTAAGCACAACCTTCTGCTCCCAATGTTTGTTTTCTGTTTTTCTTAGTTAAATAAAATAAAATGCCATGTGTTTGTCTCTTTTCTGAATTTCCCGTGCAATAAAAAATGACCCAGAAATAATAGTTCTCAGAATGCCCTGAAAATTTAATACGATTTTTTTCTCAATATTTCTGAATTTTTAGTACAAATAACATCAGAGGGGGGTGCACCAGGTTAGCACAACCCGCCTGGGCGCGCCAGCAACCCCAGTCGCGCCCTGGTGGGTTGTGGTCCCCACGGGGGCCCCCTCACTTATCTCTTTAGCCCATGTCATCACCTACCTCCAGAAAAAAATCACCATTGCTCTCTGTCTCTCTCGTGTTCTTGCTCTCAAACCTGCAGATTTCGATCTCTTTGCTCGAAGCTCCGTTTCTGAAACTGTTTTGGGGGATTGCTACTTGGTATGTGACTCCTCCATTGCTCCAATTAGTTTTTGCTTCAGTGGATTATATTTTGAATAATTAGCTACTCTTGGTGCTGCTGTAGATGAGCTTGCATGTTGAATTCTTAGAGTTCTAAGTAGTTTGAATGCTCAATATAGCCTCTATGCCTCCTTATGAGTAGTTGCTATCAATCTTGTGAAGTTTTGTTGACAAAAATTTTGTGGACTAAAATTTTCAGAATTTTATTCATAGGAATAAGATGAGTTTCTTTAGGAAGTTTGCTTCCAAGAAGAGCTCTAAGGGAGTCATCGGACAACGATCTCCACACTCGGAGAAGGGCGGAGGTGCGGCCATGCGAATGGCCGCATAACCCCTTCATGGATGGAGCCGGAATTCGTCAAGAGTTCGCACAATTTGCTGCTAATGCTGGTCTCACCGACTTCATCGCAGCTGAGTGTGAATAATACCATCTCCTTACAAATTTCTTTGTGCAAAGTTTTCATTTTCTGAGTAGAAATAACCCCCCTGAGGTTCAGTTTAATTTATATGCTGAAACCCGTCAGATACCACTTACTAATTTTTGTGATATATGCTTGATCCCTTCTGACGGGGAAATAAGAGAGCCTAGGCCTGCAGAGTTCGAGGGCTTTTATCGTACTGTGTCCGTGGGAGATGAGAGAGTCGTGTCGAGTGTCACTGCTACTAGTCTGCTGTTTCCTGCTGTGCATTATTTTTGTCTATTCATTGCTAAATGTTTAATTGCTAGAGAGAAGGTCGGTGCACTCTGTGCTCCTAACTTTGCCATTTTACGCTGCACACTTTACGGCGATAACAGCTATAGCCTAGGGGCTATTATTGCACACCGTCTGCACCTTAACAGAGCCAAGGGCAAAATCCACGGCGGTATTTATGCTACTCGTTTAGTGAGTCACTTTAACATTGAGATCCGCCAACATGATTAGCGTTTACCCAAGGTTTATTTGGATCTCCAGGCGATGAAAGATCACCAGTTTACTGATATTAATGATTCTATTAATAATATTCCTTACAACCTGGTTTTCAGTGTGGAAACCCGTGATATTATTCCATTGCCTGCACCTGCTTTGTTTGATTCTATTGCCAGGGGCGGATACAGGATCATGCCTGAGGATATTATTGCCTACCGGAATGCCCAGGCAGAGGCAGAGGAGGAGCCTCAGGAGTGGGACGCTCAGGTGCCCGCTCCACAACACTTCAATGTGGGACCGGGAGTGAGTAATTCCTTCGTAGGCTCGCTTGTCGGTGAGGAGTTGGATGAGATTCATCATGTAATCGAGTTAGTTTTGTTAGGGCTTGATCCCTAGTATCCATTATGTTCTGAGATTGATGTTGTTATGACTTTGCCATGCTTAATGCTTGTCACTTTGGGCCCGGGTGCCATGATTTCAGACCTGAACCATTTATGCTATCACCATTATATCTATGTTCTAGATCCGATCTTGCAAGTCATATTCACCTATTACGTGTTATGATCCGTAAACCCCGGTGTGACAGTAATCGGGATACTTTCCGGTGATGACCGTAGTTTGCAGAGTTCATGTATTCACTATGTGCGAATGCTTTGTTCCGGTTCTCTATTAAAATGAGGCCTTAATATCCCTTAGTTTCCTTATGGACCCCGCTGCCACGGGAGGGTAGGACAAAAGATGTCATGCAAGTTCTTTCCATAAGCACGTATGACTATTTACGGAATACATGCCTACGTTATATTTATGAACTGGAGCTAGTGCCGTATCACCCTAGGTTATGACTGTTATATGATGAATATCATCCAACGAATTCACCGATCCAATGCCTACGAATTTTCCATATATTGTTCTTGCTAAGTTACTACTGCTGCTGTTACTGTTACACTTGCTACAAAATCATTGCTATCACAGTTACCGTTACTGTTACTATTATTGCTGCTATCAAAACTATCATATTACTGTGCTACTGATCATACTGCTGCAGATAATTAATCTCCAGGTGTGGTTGAATTGACAACTCAGCTGCTAATACTTACAAATATTCTTTGGCTCCCCTTGTGTCGAATCTATAAATTTGGGTTGAATACTCTACCCTCAAAAACTGTTGCGATCCCCTATACTTGTGGGTTATCAGTATACACATATTTTGGTTGCTGTTGATTATGTTACTAAGTGGGTAGAAGCTATTCCAACTAGTAGTGCTGATCATAACACTTCCATCAAAATGCTTAAAGAAGTCATTTTCCCAAGGTTTGGAGTCCCCAGATATTTAATGACTGATGGTGGTTCACACTTTATTCATGGTGCTTTCTGTAAAATGCTTGCTAAATATGATGTTAACCATAGAATTGCATCACCCTATCATCCTCAATCTAGTGGTCAAGTTGAACTTAGCAATAGAGAAATAAAACTAATATTACAAAAAAACTGTTAATAGGTCACGAAAGAATTGGTCTAAGAAATTAAATGATGCACTTTGGGCCTACAGAACAGCATATAAAAATCCTATGGGTATGTCTCCCTATAAAATGGTTTATGGAAAAGCTTGTCATTTGCCTCTAGAGTTAGAACATAAAGCTTATTATGCAATTAAAGAACTCAACTATGATTTCAAACTTGCTGGCGAAAAGACGTTATTTGATATTAGCTCATTAGATGAATGGAGAACCCAAGCTTATGAAAATGCCAAGTTATTTAAAGAAAAAGTTAGAAGATGGCATGACAAAAGAATCCAAAAGCGGGAATTCAAAGTTGGAGAATATGTTCTTTTGTACAACTCTCGTTTTAGATTCTTTGCAGGAAAACTTCTCTCTAAATGGGAAGGACCATATATTATCAAGGAGGTTTATCGCTCTTGAGCTATCAAGATTAATAATGCCGAAGGTACTAATCCGAAGGTGGTCAATGGGCAAAGAATTAAACACTATATCTCAGGTATGCCTATTAATATTGAAAGCAATATTATTCAAACCATGACACTGGAGGAACACATAAAAGAAACCTTCCGGAACACTCCAGAATCTTGAAAAAGAGGAGGTACGTGATACGGTAAGTAAACGGACTCCAAAAAATCCGCAAAAATATTTTTTGTCAGTCTTGGAATATTACAAAAAATAGGAAAATAAGAAAACAACCAGGAAGGCAACCGAGGAGGGCACAAGACACCAGGGCGCGCTTGCCTTGCCTGGCATGGCCAGGTGGGTTGTGCCCACCTCGGGAACCTTCTCGACTCCGTTTTCCTCTCTTTGCTTGTTTCTCAAGATAAAAGATCTTTATATACCCCCCGAACGTATTGACCACCGTATCGCGGAGAAATCTTCTGTTCTTCTTTCTTGCTGTTTTTCTGGCAGATCTGAAAATATGTCATCTCAAGATTCGGAGGAAGAGTGCCCTGTTTCTTACCAGCCTGTGGACCCAAATATCTTCAAGGATACTTTTCCCTATGTGTGGTTCATAGATGAGGAGGATGAAGCCGAATCAAGGATACTTTCATGAATTGAATTGCGTTATGCAAGAAGATATTAAAGCTCGAGCTGGAAAATGAGGATCTGAGGAAAAACAACTTCAGCCTTGGACGCAAGCTGGACAAACTTACGACCTCATCACCACCACCACCATCATCTTCCCAACAAAGGAGACTTGAATTCATGGTATGGGCACTCCCCTTGGCTTGTGCCAAGCTTGGGGGAGGTGCCCCGGTATGGTATCACCACTACTATCTTTGTCTATCTATTTTAGTTCGATCTTTAGTTATCCTATGATTTTGTTGAATAAAAGTTTAGTTTGACCTATTTTTGAGTGCTTGCTTAGTGATCCATCTATCTATGTAATCGTGTGCGAGATATATAATAAAGAGTAGTTTGAGTTTTGTTTCTTTACTCTTATGTTCCAATAAAAAGAAAGGAAAATAAAGGAAAAAGATCATATGCTAATCTTATGGTAAGTAATGACATCACATAAGGAAAAGTATAAGTGGTAAAATTTATTGGAGATTGACAAACATAGCATTGGTCAATAATGCAATTCATGAAAGAATTAATAAGGGAAGAGAAGATTCACTTGCAAATATACTATCTTGGACATCTTTATGATTGTGAGCCCCCATCAAATATTATATGTCAAAATTATTGACATTGGATAAGGAAGACAACGTAATGATTTATGTTTGTTCATATTCACATAGAAGTTATATTGTCATAGATCCTTCAACATGTGGTGCTTGCTCAATATCTTCGCTAGCCAAAAACTCCGCACTAAGTAGAGATACTACTTGTGCATCCAAAAACCCTTAAACCCAAAATCTTATTTTGAGAGTCCACCATACCTACCTATGGATTGAGTAAGATCCTTCAGGTAAGTTGTCATCGGTGCAATAAGGCAATAAAAATTGCTTCTAAATGTGTTGGATCATTTGGTGTAAGAGAAAATTGAGCGTTGTACGAACTTGTGATGGCAAAATAATAAAAGCGACGGACTGCATAATAAAGGTTGCTATCATAAGGGGCAATACAACATGACGTTCTTTTGCATTAAGGGATTTGGCATACAAATAGAAAGCACATGGCAACCTCTACTTCCCTCTGCGAAGGGCCTATCTTTTACTTTTATGTATTTACTTTTATGCAAGAGTCAAAGTATTCTTCCCTATTCCTTTTATTTTTCTCTTTTTGCAAGCATCATGTGGTGAGGAAATATCTAGGCACATATATCCAGTTGTATATGAGTGCACATGAGTTATTATTGTTGACATCACCCCTGAGGTGAATAAGTTGGGAGGCGAAACTATAAGCCCCTATCTTTCTATGTGTCCGGTTGAAACTTCTTGCTCATGGGTATGCTGTGAGTGTTAGCAATCATAGAAGGTTAAATGTTGGTTGAGTATGTGGACTTGCCAAAAGGCTCCGATACGTGACCCTTCTTGAAAATATGATGAATTGTAGTTGCAAAGTTGACTGAGAACATAGTTTGTTGGTTTTCAATAGAGTTTATGCTTTATACTTCAATGTTGTGATGAATTGTTACTTGTTCATGAGAAGTTATATGATAAAAGTTGTGTGATAAAGTTTTATGTTAAAGTTCTTTGCGGTTATAATAATAAGCATGATGCTTCTATGTCTGTATTTTGTTTTTATCAACACCTCTCTCTCTCTCTCTAAGCATGTGGGCATGTTTTTGGATTTCGGTTTTTTGCTTGAGGACAAGCGAGGTCTAAGCTTGGGGGAGTTGATACGTCCATTTTGCATCATGTTTTCCTACTGTTATTTATAATGTTTGTATGCATAATATTGCTTTATGGAGTAATTCTAATGCATTTTCTCTCATAATATGCAAGGTTTACACAAAGAGGGAGAATGTTGGCAGCTGGAATTCTGGACCTGAAAAAGCTACGTCAGAGTTACCTATTCTGCACATCTCCAAATGAGCTGAAAATTTACGGAGAATTATTTTGGAATATATAATAAATACTGGAGCAAATAACTACCGGAGGGGGGCCACCTGGTGAGCACAAGACACCAGGGCGCGCCAGGCCCCCCAGGCGCGCCCTGGTGGGTTGTGCTCAGCCCATCCCACCTCCGGTGCCCATCTTCTGGTATATAGGTCATTTTGACCTATAAAAAATCAAGAGGGTACTTTTGGGATGAAGCGCCGCCGTCTCGAGGCGGAACTTGGGCAGGTGCACTTTTGCCCTCCGGCGGAGCGATTCCGCCGGGGGAACTTCCCTCCCGGAGGGGGAAATCGAAGCCATCATCATCACCAACAACCCTCTCATCTTTGGGATGGAAATCTCCATCAACATCTTCAACAGCACCATCTCCTCTCAAACCCTAGTTCATCTCTTGTGTTCAATCTTTGTACCGGAACCTCAGATTGGTACCTGTGGGTGACTAGTAGTGTTGATTACATCTTGTAGTTGATTACTATATGGTTTATTTGGTGGAAGATTATATGTTCAGATCCATTATGTTATTTAATACCCCTCTGATCTTGAGCATGGTTATCATTTGTGATTAGTTAATTTTGTTCTTGAGGTCACGGGAGAAGTCATGTTGCAAGTAATCATGTGAACTTGATATGTGTTCGGTATTTTGATGACATGTATGTTGTGATTCCCTTAGTGGTGTTATGTGAACATCGACTACATGGCATTTCACCATATTTGGGCCTAAGGGAATGCATTGTGGAGTAGTTATTAGATGATGGGTTGCTAGAGTGACAGAAGCTTAAACCCTAGTTTATGAGCTACTTCGTAAGGGACCGATTTGGATCCAAAAGTTTAATGCTATGGTTAGATTTTATCTTAATACTTTTCTCGTAGTTGCGGATGCTTGGGAGGGGGTTAATCATAAGTAGGAGGTTTGTTCAAGTAAGAACAACACGTAAGCACCGGTCCACCCACATATCAAATTATCAAAGTAGCGAACACGAATCAAACCAACATGACTAAAGTGACATGGTGAAATTCCCGTGTACCCTCAAGAATGCTTTGCTTATCATAAGAGACCATTTTGGCCTGTCCTTTGCCACAAAAGGATTAGGCTACCTTGCTTCACTTTATTTACCGTTACCGTTACTTGTCGTTACAAATTATCTTGCTATCAAACTACTTGTTATCGACTATTTCAGTGCTTGCATAAAATACCTTGCTGAAAACCACTTGTCATTTCCTTCTGCTCCTCGTTGGGTTTGACACTCTTACTTATCGAAAGGACTACGATTGATCCCCTATACTTGTGGGTCATCAGCGCGTCATACGCGGAACATGGGATTGGTGGAGAGAGGCGGTCGTGGAAGTAGTGCACTGAACAGGGTAGGCAGGGCGTCGGATTAGCAAGGCAGGGCGGTCGATGAAGTAACATGTCGGCCAGAAATGAAGGGTGCAGGACTGGTGGAATGGGGCGGTTGCCCTAAAATGGTGGATAGCCAGCCCCCAGGCCTCCCCCTATAACAGAGAGGCCGCAGGAGGCGATGCTCATCCACCTTTCCCTTCTCCATTCTTCCTGCATCTGCCACCACCATGGCGAGGGGAAAAGGCCGAGCTCGCACCTCTGCTGTTGTAGTGAGAGCTTCCCCTGAGCAGCATACTCCTGCTTCGGCTGCGGCCGTGGAGGCCGGCACCGGTGCTCGGGGCGGGACCGCTGGTCGGGGTCATGGAAGACGTGGCGCTCGGGGCCGAGGTGGCCAGAGTAGGGCGCTCGTCGTTCCACCCCCAGCCGCTCCTCCTCCGGCAGAAGGCCATATGGAAGACACGACGCTCGAGTTCATCATCAAGCTGCGCGACCCACCACGACGCTGGCTACGGTTCCCCCATCCCTTTGCCAGGGTGATGGAGGTCGACCAACCGCTCGGCCTGTGGCTACGTGTGAACGGCTGCTGCAATGGCTCCATTTGGGTGAACGTTGAGTTCCCCGCCAACGGCATCATGTACCTCACGCGTGGGTGGAAATCCTTCACCCGTGCCCTTTATTTGGGGCAGGGGCATCTCCTCCATTTCAAGCTAGTGGAGTCTGGCACGCTCTCTATGAAGTTCTTCGGGGCTTCAGGTGCTTGCATGGAGTGCTGCATGGAGAGCTCGAGCAGTAGCGAAAGCGCCTCCTCGAGCGATAGCGACGAGGAGGACGATGGTGAAGACGACGACGGTGAGTCCCCGAGCGTCAAGTCCGAAGACGGTGACTCGGACTCCAGCTGAACGTCGGCAGCACCATCATCTACAGCTGAGCACCGGTAGCACCATCATCTGGCCTATTGGGAGCTCTTCGCCAAGGCGCCCCTTTTGCCCTCCTTGCACTCAATGTAAACCCTGGGAAGAAAGGGATAAGAAAAACGTTATCAAGCACTTTTCAATAAATATATGATATTTTTCATGCTCAAATAAACATGTACTGTTCCCCTTGTTTGACTTTGTTCTTGTACGATTTCAATCCGACACCCTACACGGTTCGGAAGCTTGCCGGTGCACATACTTGCCACGAGCGCTTAGAGGAACTGGTCCTTACACTACTGTAGGATGCTGCTAATGCGACACTACAATCAGAGACCCTTCAACGAAATTGTGTGCGATGCATTAATTGCAAACGGTGATGTAAAAAAACCATCAAAAAAGATGCAAAACGTTTGCGATGGCGGATACATCAAACACGGTTCATATTACATTTGCGTGTGCGATGAGTGACATACGATTAATCCATAAGAACTGTTTGCGATGAGTCAGAACAACAGAAACGGGCTGCTATATAAAGGTGTGTGGGATATACGGCATACAGTTCGCTCGGATGAACTATTTGCTATTAGGAAATGTAACAGAAACGGTTAGCCAGATCTTGGTGTGTGCAATATACGGCATACGATTCACTCGGACGAACTGTTTTCGATTAGGGAACACAACAGAAATGGTTCAACTTAACAAGATGTGTGTGATATGCGGCATACAGTTCACATAGATGAACTGTTTGCGATGAGCCAAAAGAACACAAATGATTCATGTAAACAAGATGTGTGTGATACGTGGCAAACATCCCACTCGAATGAACTGTTTGCGATGAGAAAATATAACACAGACGGTTACTACAATTAATTCGTGTGCGATTCTGTGTGTACAAAAAACTTTGAAAAATGTAAACTAGTTGCTTGCGGTGGCTAGGAGTATCACACACGATGCGTCTGCGAGTACTCATGTGCGATGATTAGTAAGTTACACATACGTTTCCTTATGTTAACACGTGTGTGATAGATAACACGTGACACCACAAACGTTTGTCGGGTTGTGTGCTCCACTTAGTCTTCCCGCACTCGAGGGAAGGCTTCCGCGCTCCAACGAAGGCTTCCCGTGTTCCACATGGGTGAATTGTAAAATCCCCGCCTCTTCCCTCATCGTTTCCCACCACCAGCAAATGGCTTGCTGCATATGACCCAGGCGGCAACGCACCGTCGCGACACTGTGCGTAGATCTAGTCCTCACCCATCTACCATTAGTTATTCTAAGCATGCCAGGCAACGACCAAAGCTTCGACGTTAACCCCTACCTGCGTTACATCTTTGATGAGGAGAACGAGTCGGAGAAGGTCGGGGAGCAAGAGCTTCATCGGCCGATGCAGGCACCATGGCCCATCGGCAGCAATATCGCCGTGACAGTCCTTGGGCACACAATGGACATATTGCAGAGGAAGTGTGATGAGCAGTTTGCCATCCAGCGTGCAAAAGATCTAGAGCTGCTAGGCGGCATGATCAACGACCCACTCGAAGAGCCATCGTCACCGGTGCTCATTGAGAGCCTGATGCCCCGCCAGGAATGGGCACAAGACCTCTGCAATTCAGTTATGAGACAGTCAGTCCGCAGCTTCATCATTGTCGGCAGTGGCCGTGTCAACCTCGATCCCGATGATGTGGTGGCCAGGCTCGAGCGCACCCTTGGCGGAGTTGATGTCACCGACGATGTAGAACATCGCCAATGTGGTATCTTGAGGATGAAGGTGATGGACGGAATTTGCTACCAGGGCAGAGACATGGAAATGGAGCGGTTCTGCGGGCATGTCATGCGCGTGATTGCACGCTGTCAAGCTCTACTGGAAGAGGCCCAGCAGCCCCAAGAGCCTCCTAGCACCAGCAGCTCCGTAGGTTGAGACGGGTACCGTGGCCGCGGGTCGGGACACTTGGAATGAATGGCCGCAAGGGTGCTATGCTGATCATGGAGTCCGAGAAGACTGTCGTCGAAAGGCCGCCAGCTCAGCATTTTAGCCTATATTTTATTATAATTGTATGCAAATGTCGCATATCGACATTTTAATTCACTAAGCATGTGTAGGTCGTGAGTGTTTAGGGCGTTGACGCATGTGGCATTTTAAATTATCCGGAATATGTAAGACAATTATTAACCGTTGCCATTGTAAATTTGCCTCAACGGCGAGCAAAGCGCATGTAGGGAGGCCAGAGCGGAGCGCGCTGCGGCCGCCTCAATGGCAAGCAAAACACATGGACGGACACGAGCAGAGCGTGCCGCGGCGGCCTCAACAACAAGCAGAGCGCGCCGCGGCCGCCTCAACGGCGAGCAACCACACCTGCATATTGCAATTCTGGTCAACCTTCTAGCACCCCATGGGAGGCGCGACGGCGCATCCATCGGACACGATGGTGATATCTGGATCGTGTGTGATAGTGGGTAGACACGTACACGTACATCCGAGAACGTGAGCCCACGTACACCATTCAGGAACCGTTTCGGGCTTCTGATGCGTGTGCGATGTGTGGCGTATGGTTGATCCATAAGAACTATTTGCGATGAGCTAGAACAACAGAAACGGGCTGCCATATGAAGGTGTGTTTCAGGCTTCGAGCCCATAACCATCAATAAATTTTGACCTTGTTTCTCGTCACATTCCAGATTACCACGCAATAAGTAATTGCAAATCTGTTCACACCGATCAAACCTAAATGTGTTCACACTTAGCACCGGGCTATAAAAACTACCCACTCAAAAATTACTTCACAGTTCCTCTCCTGCTCACCCACAAAACAGGTCCTTCCTGTCAAGTCATTCCGCCATGACCAGTAGGAGGAGTTTCGGGTCGACATATAACCAGGGAGCAAAGACCAAGGCCGCGGAAGCACTAGAGAGGTCTCGCCGCTATGCGGCAGCCGCATCAGAGATGTCCTGGCGCGCCGCAGAGCCCTCGAACGAGCTCTCACCAGCACGCGAGGGCTCTCACAAGCGCACTCGTCGCGTCGGCGATCACGATGAGCTGGCGGTGCTGAAGTCCTTGGCCAGCGACGATGACATTCTCACTGGCCTAATTAAGCAGCAGGAGCTGGTCGACGGCTTGATGAAGCTGCTCCAGATTAGCGATGCCTCGGTTGAGAAGGCGATCGGCCTTGTCGAGCAACTCATGGGTGACGATGGAAAGCTCATCAAGGCGCTCGCCGAGATGGAGGAGGAGGCCGCCGGCTGGAAGAAGCTGCATGAGCAGAGCAGTGCCTCAGGGATGACGCTGAAAGCGGCCGTTGAGGAACTGATGGGTGACTTGTGGAAGCTCCGGATCGAGCACGAGCAGGAGGTGGAGGAATCTGTGGCTGCTGTCAAGCAAAGTCGTGATGAATTGAAGGAGCTGGAGGATCTCGTTGCCCGGTGATCCATCGAGGAGTAGAGATAGTAGCGACCCAGATTGTTGTCTGTGATTTCCTTCTTCTCTTGCCCTCGTGTCTTCCGGGCTTTGCCGCATGTGGCATTTTAAATTATCCGGAATATGTAAGACACTTATTATCCGCGCCATTATAAATTTGTCGTCGTATTTTCTGTTGCCATTTTATTTGTTGTCGTATTATCCATTTCCCTATGTGGCATTTTAAATTATCCGAAATATGAGTTGAAAACACGAACAAAGCAAATGCTAACGTTGAGCGGGGCCATGGAATCACAAGCAAACACCCTCCATCCACGTGCTTTAATTAACCGCGTGTTAAACAGCGGCTCGGCCGCCATTAATGGAGAAGTTGTGAGCAAGGCGGGCGGCTGGTGGATGGAGGTCAAAGAGCTCGCTTCCCGGTGAGCATGCGCGGCCTTGGCTGCTCGCACGTGTCCCGTCGAGCCGGCAAGGTGGACAGGTCACACGTGTCCCGTCGAGCCTACATGGCGGACTGCTCGCGCGTGTCCCTTCGATTCTACATGGCGGACTTCTCACGCTCGTCCCGTCTAATCAAACATCTGCAATTCTTTGCCACCCTTCATATATCAGGCTACAACAGGGATCCGAAGACATGGGTCCTTGAGTGGATGACAGGTGATGTTCATCATGAAGCCAAAGCTCAAGATATTATCGAGCTCACTTCCCTGCCCACTCCTGGTGATCTGTATGAGACAGGTTGTCAGCGCTATGAGCAAGAATTGCAGAGTGTCTTCCAGAAGCCTGAGCCCAATATGAGTCAAATGGTCAGTATGATGAAGCCATTGCCAGTTGATGCTGAATACCCCAAAGAATTCTATGTCAATGACCTCGAGTATCTGCCCCGCACTATCTATCACATACTAAGGCATACTCTCTGGCCAATTAAGGGGCATTCTCCTCACGCCAAGATTGAGGGCACCATGAAGACATTGGTCTTCTATATCATCAATGGCATCAGATTCAATACTCAAGACTTCTTCATCTGTCAGTTGGCTGCCTCAGGAATTGATCTGTTTGGCCTCAAGTTCTATGCTCCATGGGTCATGTGGCTCATTAAGCTTCACTCCATAATTGACTATCAAGCTTCAGCATGCAACCATGTGGTATTTCTGCCTGAAGTGGATATGTCTCATGAAGCCATATATCCTGAGCCTGCAAAGGAGCTGGTTCGTGAAGACAATGCTGCCTTCCAAAGCTTCACTCAACCACTTGAAGGGATTCATGTGCCAAATCCAATCACTACTGTTGCTGGTCATCTTGTCGGTCAGCTTAGGCTGCCACATCATGCCAACACTGATGCAACAGCCAGCACAGTAGCCCAAAGTCCTAAGAAGCGTACTCGCGTCCTGAATGACAGAGAGCTTCTCGTGTCACTTCATCAGAAACAAGACAGGCATCATGATTGGATGAAGCGCCAAATGCAAAGTCTTCTGGTTGATGTCAATTGCATTCGCAACCTTGCTACCAAAAACTCATTTGTTGCTCATGAAGCCTGTCGGCGAGCCTGGAAGAGGCTCACAATGCTCTGTTCTGAAGACGATCTTCAAGCAGATGGCTTCACTGAATGCTTCAAGTTTGACTCTAGGCCTCCACAGTCTGCAAGTTGGCGTCTAACTCCTTCCATTGAAGATTCAGAGCATTCATCTTTGGCTCCAACTATTGTTGCGAGAGTCATTGATGAAGAAGACGACGCCACTCCACCTGTGATGGCTTCACTACACCAAGATTCTGCATCAGGCCCTTCTGCACCGCCCAACTCCAATGTCGACCCTGCTGCCCCAACATCTTCACCGCTTGGGAACACATAGACACTCTATGTCTTCAAACCTTTTTGGTCATTCATGACAAAAGGGGGAGAAGCATATGAGTTGATAGTCTTCAAGCGGGTCTATATGGGTCGGGTGCTTATTTTTGCTAAGTTTTTACAACTCTCGTTCTTGAACTGTTGGCTTTTGAGTTGTAACACTTAAAACTTGATGGTCATCTGCTATTTTTTGCTGCTACCTCTTATTGCAATGATAAATTCCGCTTGAAGTCATTCTGCAGACATCCATTTTTCATTGTGCATGTCATTATCTACATTACATTTTTGTATGCACGATGAATTGTCTTCATGAAGTAAGGGAGATCTCCACTACGCAAAACCTGCCATGTGCATTTGCATTCAAAGGCAAAATACTTATATGCACATCTTCAGGGGGAGCCCCTTCATCTTCATGAAGCCAATGACCGCGTTCTTTAATTTTCACACACTTTTTATCCCCGTTGAAAACTTCAACCAGTTTGTCATCAATCACCAAAAAGGGGGAGATTGTAAGTGCATCTAGTGCCACCCCTAGTTGGTTTTGGAGTATTGACGACAAACGTGGTTGAGGGACTAATGTGTTTGTGAGAATTGCAGGATAACACAGGTAGAAGTCCCTCATTGATTCGGTTTTCCTACCAGAGATGACCCCTAAAAATGTATGAAGACATTGAAGACATTAGTGGTTTGTGAAGACATTCACATTGAAGATAATGACGTGTGAAGACATTCACCTGAAGACTATGGAGTGCGAAGACATAGTTTCTTTCATAGCTTCCTTTTCTTCTTTATTGAGTCATAGGAACCACCGAACTGTTAAGTGGGGTCCAAGTGAATAAAGTCAGAAGACTGACGTCATGCTCAACCCAAAATCCTATGTCTTCGAGCGAAGACAATGAGAGCAAATCTTATCCTGAGTTGGATGAGTCAGGTTTTCTTGTAGCCCAAGCCAAGCTGCCGCGTGTGTTTGAAATCCGACTATTGGACACATGTCGGTTCCTTAGTGACCAAGGGTCATTTCAGACATATCATGTCGGGTTGCCTCCTGGCTATAAATAGCCCACCCCCTACACCATAAATTGGTGGCTGCTTAGAGTTAGTGCATGACTTTTGTCATTTGAGAGCAACCCACCTCCGAAGCCTTTGAGAGAGAGAGATCCTTGCGAGGACAAAGCCCAAAACACCGAGAGCCAAAGAGTGTTAGGCATCACTGAAGTCTTTCTGTGCGCGTGACCCGAAGACTTGTTACGCTTGAGGACTGTGCATCCTCCAGCCGGTTAGGCGTCATGTTCTGAGGATCCAAGAGTCATTGTGGATCGCCGGTGAACGGTGTCTGTGAAGGTTTGGAAGTCTACCTTGAAGACTTACCAGAGTGATTGGGCGAGGGCTGGGTGTCCTTAGCTCAAGGGGAATAAGGTGAAGACATGGTCTTCTGAGTTCAATCTCAGCCTCCCTAACCAAACGTACATTTGTCACAGCAACTGGAACTAGTCTACCAAATCCTTGTCTTCACCAAGCTACTGGTTCTATCCCCCAGCTCCTTTACATTTCAGTTTGTCTTCGCGAAGTCATTGCTTGCTTGCCTGATCTGTTTGACTTCACTGTGCAAAGACTATTACCAGTTTGGTTTCATACTGTCTTCCATTTCGATCTGTACTACCTAGCTGCTATTAGCCCTTGTGCTTTCATTACAATGCTTGCTTGACTATGGTATGTCTAGAGTAGTTTATCTTCCGCTGCATATCATATATGTTCAATTTGGTTGTTTGTCTTCAAAGACCTTGTGTTTTGAAGACTTTCATAAAAATCACCTATTCACCCCCCTCTAGTCGATAACTAGCACTTTCACCATGTCGTGACACCATGCCAAGTTTCATGATTTTCTGGTGAGTTTTGGATTTACGGAGATTTAAAAACCGAGATTCACAATGTTTGAGGCCGAGCCAGGACGCCGAGATGGTTGAATTCATTCACATTCCTTCCATGGGACCTAAACATGCACCCAAGGACACATGTACGATTTTTCTAGCCATTTTGGTGCACTGGAGCATGTATTTGTAGTTAGGATTTGAATTATGGACATTAAATACCTAGAAAACCCAATTAATGTATAAAAAAGGTCAAACGAACCCTGAATAATTTCAAAAGTTTAGCGCGAATCTCCCATTGTTCCATGTTGCATGTAGAAGAAAATACAAGGCGAGAAGAGGGAGCGATTATCGTTTCGCTCACAAGGGGACATGTTTTCCTATCGAAACCACGAGGGTTCTTGTGAGAGGCTCTGGTTTGTAAGAGGATTGTAATAAAGCTTGGCCCAAATTGGACAATTTTTTTACCATGACATATGTGCCATGACGTGACACCATGCCAACTTTCATGATTTTCTAGTGAGTTTTGGATTTACGGGGATTTAAAAACCGAGATTTCCAATGTTTGATGATGAGCCAGGACGCTGATACGGTTGTAATTCATTCCCATTCCTTGCATGGGACCTAAACATGCACCCAAGGACACATGTACGATTTTTCTAGCCATTTTGGTGAACTGGAGCATGTATTTGTAGTTCAGATTTGAATTGTGGACATTAAATGCGTAGGAAGCTCAATTAATGTATAAAAACACCAAACGAACCCTGAATAATTTAAAATTTTAGCACGAATATCCTGTCATTCCATGTTGCCTGTAGAAAAAAATACAAGGCAAAAAGAGGCAGCGATTATCGTTTTCCCCACAAGGGGGACACGTCTCCCTATAGGAACCACGAGGCTTCTTGAGAGAAGCTCCGGTTTGTAAGAGGCTTGTAATAAAACTTGCCCCAAAATGGACAATTTTTTTCCACGACATATATGTGCCATGTCGTGACACCATGCCAAGTTTCATGATTTTCGGGTGAAACTTGGATTTACGAGGATTTAAAAACCGAGATTCACAATGTTTGAGGCCGAGCCAGGACGCCGATACGGTTGTAATTCATTCCCATTCCTTGCATGGGACGTAAACATGCACCCAAGAACACATGTATGATTTTTCTAGCCATTTTGGTGAACTGGAGCATGTATTTGTAGTTCAGATTTGAATTATGGACATTAAATGCCTAGGAAACTCAATTAATGTATAAAAAGGCCAAACGAACCCTGAATAATTTTAAATTTCAGCATGGATATCCTGTCATTCCATGTTGCCTGTAGAAAAAAATACAAGGTGAAAAGAGGCAGCGATTATCGTTTCGCCCACAAGGGGGACACGTTTCCCTATCGGAACCACGAGGATTCTTGAGAGAAGCTTCGGTTTGTAAGAGGCTTGTAATAAAACTTGCCCCAAAATGGACAAATTTTCTTTCCACGACATATATGTGCCATGTCATGACACCATGCCAACTTTCATGATTTTCGGGTGAGTTTTGGATTTATGGGGATTTAAAAACCGAGATTCTCAATGTCCTAGGCCGAGGGAGACGCCGAGATGGTTGTAATTCATTCCCATTCTTTGCATGGGACCTAAACATGCATCCAAGGACACATGTATGATTTTTGTAGCCATTTTGGTGCACTAATTTGAATTATGCACATTAAATTAATGCTTATAAAACTTAATTATAATATATAAAAAAGGCCAAATGAACCCTGAATATTTAAAGCAGTTCTGGCCAACCGTCTGTCACCCGTCGGTAAGCACTGTGCACATGCGTCGTGCTAGCTCACGCTTCCTTCTTTACTAAGTTTTCCATATTAATGTTGTTATATATCCAAACACGCTACCGTTTCCTGCCACTCCTCCCATTGGTTTCCCGCCTCTTCTCCCATGGGTTTCCCGCTGCCAGTGTCAGTGCTCATAGAAGGCTAGGCGGCGACACACCGGCCTTGTAAATATTGCACACAGTTTCTAAAAGCACAAACGTGTGTGATAGTAGGGAGTAGGTCCCATAGGGTGACCAGTGTGAAACGCCTTAAAGGCAAGGAGGCAATTCTTATCAGCAAGGGGTGGCTTCCCATCCGCTAACCTAGTCGAATAGAACGCAGAAGTTAGGCATGCTGGGGCTGGAGTAGTCTAAGGATGGGTGATCCGATGGGAAGTTGCATATCTCAAGCTTCATTAAAGAGCCATGATATGGTCATTATAGACATTTATCATCTAAATGTATCTGTAGTGACCTATCATGATGATTATATAAACCTTGGGATCCTTGTTTTGGTAATTTGTAGAATATGTTTTTTATTGGTTATTTCTTGTTCTCAAAAATCGAAGAATGATCGATATCTTTAGGCCCACACAAACTATCCCTTTGACCCAACGCACGAGAAGGGTTTCCTCTTTGCTCTATGTGCTATGTTAGAGCAAATCAAGTTTCAGCACATGCGTTGGACGACACCCCCTACCCACCCACCGCCTCGAAGTTGCGGAACCGACATCGTATGTCTTTAACCTGGCTGGGGGGTATGATGTTCAGTTTGTAATGTTACTAATGTAGTTGGTGCCCCATCGAAGTTGTGCATTCGGGATTCAAACAAATCACACACCAGACCCATACATTTTTTTGGGCCGCATGCAGGGTATAGGGGGTGTTTTGATCGAGCACGTCTCCCTTGTGTAGTTTATAGATGCCGCACATATCTATGGGCTCCCCGAGGTCTATATATATATATATATGATCCTTGACTGATAACAAGGGGGCCCCACACAATCTATCCCTTTGACCCAACATACGAGAAGGGTTTGACCATGATGGTTTCCTATTGCTATGTGTGCCATGTTAGACCAAATAAAGTTTGAGCACATGCGTTAGACAACACCCCCCCGCCTCGAAGTTGGGGAACCGACATCGTACGTATTGAACCTGGCTTGGGGTCAGGTACGGTGTTTGGTTTGTAATGTAGTTGGTGCCCCATCAAAGTTGTGCATTGGGGATTTGAACACATCACACACCACCCATACATATTTTTGGGCCACATGCAGTGTATAGGGGGTCTTCTGATCGAGCATGTCTCCCTTGTGCGGTTTTTTGTGATGACACACATATCCGTGGCTCCTCGGTGTGTATATATCATCCCTTTGACCAATAACGAGGGGTATGTGTTTTCCATGAATGGATTCCTCCTAGTTTGTGTTAGGGCCGATCACTGTCACATGTCGTTCGAGCTCATGCGTTGTCAGGATTCCCTCCCACACGCTCGGATTGGTGGGTTGGACCGACACCGTACCCTGCGTATCTCGTCCTTAATTACCTGGCTTTCATGGTGGTTGTCTGTATCAAGAGGCAGGCGCCACATCTAAATTGTTCATTATTCAATATTGAAAACACACATCACCCCTTCCAACGTACATCACTTTGGGCCGCATGCAGGCGGTGCTGGTTTTGTGGTCCCTCTCGTGCGATTTTTTATGATGGTTCAATCTATTGGCCCAAGCGGTTTATATATATATCCTATCCATTTTTTATCGACAACAACAGTTGTCATTTGACCAAGCGATAGATTCACTGGTCTGTCTTATGGTAGGTCATGGCGACATGCATGTATGACCAAAGTATCAGTACGTGCATCCGCCCCGTCGACACGAAGTGGGAGGTGGGTCAAGCACCCTAGCTAGGTAGCTACGACATTATGTCATTATAAATATATCCAAGGGGGCTTTCTAGTTTGCGAGGCAGGTGCCACCAAAGTTGTGCATTGTGTATTTAAAGTTTTAAACATCACACCCTATATTCCTACATATATTTGGCCACTTCAGGTGGTTCTTGACTTCTGGCCCCTCACATCGATCTTCGACGACGCGCCCAACCTTGGGCCCGCGCGGTCAAAGTTGTGCATTGTAATTTTGAACATCACAGACCACCCTTTTCATTCATATATATATTTGGGCCACATGCTGGTGTGGATGTCTTCTGACCCTCTCATGTTTTTTTGCTGCGAAGACTCGGATGACGCTCAACAGACACGGGTGTACTGACTTAACCGTGTGCGATGCAAGTGCGCTGTGAAATCACCACGACTGCGCAAGCGCGATCAAGGGTATATGTAGTGGATTAACCATGTGCGATGCTAGTGCGCTGTGAAATCACCACGACGGCGCAAGCGCGAGCAGGGGTGGAGGTAGTGGCTTAACCGTGTATGATGCAAGTGCGCTGTGAATCACCACGACCACGCAAGCGCGAGCAAAGGTGGAGGTAGTGTCTTAACCGTGTGTGATGCAAGTGCGTTGTGAAATCACCACGACTGCGCAAGCATGAGAGGTGGAGGTACTGGCTTAACCGTGTGCGATGCTAGTGCGCTGTAAAATCACCACCCGCGCAAGCTAAAGGCGGGTAGTTTATTTAGGATGAATTCCATGTCTGCGTCTGAAAATTAGGACGAACCATGTGTGATAGACCAACTAGCTAAAAATCTAAAAACAAACTACCCACCTTGAGCGATGCAAAAATTAGCGGTTCCATCGCTTTTCCTTATTATCATACACGCATATTCTTATTGGACCGTGTGTGATCTTGGGTGCTCCTGCCCCGCATCAATCCCTTTACCCAAATTTTAGTAGCCACGGTACTTCAACCGTCGCCCTCACTCCTCCAGCACTGACCTTATAGTAAAATTGCAGTAGCCGAGGCATTTGAATTGTCGCCCTCCCTCGTCCACCACCATCTCCACCCACCATTACTAAAATTTTCAGTAGCCACGGTGTATCCTCAAACACCACCCCGCCCCCCTCCACAGTCCCCCACCCGCCCCCTCCCCCCCCTCGAACCCTAGCTCACCACCACCAGTGGTGGCGCCGCCGCCACCGCCAACCCCTGCCGGTCTGCCCGTTCCTCCTAGCTTAGATAATAAAGTTCAGGTTACCCAGCGATTCCCATACTGTCGCCCCCCTGAGTTTGTAGATGAGGCCTGCGGTGTCCCTCCCCGCTAGATCTACATCCCCTACTCCAGAGAGTCATAGCCTAAGCCCGACCACGTATCCCGGGGAGCCCGACGAGCGTTTGGCCAAAAAGAGGTTTATCATGGCCTCTTCGGCGGACGTTTGCGAGGTGGCCGCTGTTCGTCCCAACCTGTTGATCCCGGAGCAACAGCTCGCCGCGGAAGCCGGCGAGGACGTTGACTATGTTGCCATGCCAAAGGATTCATGTCAACGGGCTAGCGTATTACTGTATCTCGGGAAACCTGGCTACGACATCAAGCTCGTCGACAACGATGGCTTCACGTGGGCCATGTCATAGGTTAAGTGGTCCATCCCCAACCCCTTTTGTTCAACCGCCGTCGATCTCTTCGACAGCCCTACCGCTGATCTCCTCCGCCACGCGGTCAAGGATTTGCGATCCTTGTACGCCATCGAGCCCATTTTGTCATTTCTGAAGGACACGTTCTACAGTGGCGGCTTGGGATCCTCAATTGCCAAGTCAGATCTCATCGACCACGACTACGAGGAGGGTACCCACAAAGGTTCTTCCAAGGTGAAACAGCCCATCTACGACATCAGAGAGCGCACCATGGGTCTGTGCTCTTCCAACTGGAAGGATCCCGTCCATGACATGTGAGGCAACATTCTATTAGCAAATCTTACCTTTTCTACCTTGCCAACCCGTACCCTTTGTTGTAGTAGCTTTTGCCATGCGGTGTTTTAACTGTGCCATGTTTAATTATTTCAGTTATGCAAAAATGTAATGTTCAATAGGGCTATGTGATGTTTAAGTATGAATTGTCCACTTCAGTTTCATGAATGGCTATATTTGGTTGTTTATAGTGAGTAGATGCCTTGTTTATATGTATTTGGTTGTTAGGTTGGTTGTAGTGGGCATTTCTCCAGTTATCAAGCAAATGCCTTGTTTATCTGTATTTGGTTGTTAGGTTGGTTGCAGTGAGCATTCGTCCAGTTATCAAGCAGATGCCTTGTTTATCTGTATTTGGTTATTAGGTTGGTTGCAGTGAGCATTTGTCCAGTTTTTAAGCAGATGCCTTGTTTATCTGTATTTGCTTGTTAGGTTGGTTGCAGTGAGCATTTGTCCAGTTTTCAAGCATATGCCATGTTTATCTGTATTTGCTTGTTAGGTTGGTTGCAGTGAGACTCTGTCCAGTTTTCAATGGCTATATTTGGTTGTAATACTGATCATTTATGCCTTGTTTATTTCAGTCATTCACAATGTGATGTTCATTTTGTGCAAGTCGGAAATGTGCTGCTCGATTTCATCAATACCAGTTTGAACTGCTATATTTGGTTCCAGTTATGCCTGGTGTAGTTAACACAGTCCCTTTATTTCAGTTTTACACATTTATCCAGTGTGATGTTGAAATTGCAACTAATCCCCGGGTGGTTTTTGTAATTCATAACAACATATAGCTCATTTAACTAATATCCATTCAAGTTTAATATTTTAGAAAGTTCAATGAATGGCATGGCATGGACTAGAGATGTAGACCCCTCAAAATGCTAAGGACACATATATTGGCAAAAGCTCAAGACTCTTCATTTCATTTTTAGTGATCCAAGATCACATTGAGTCCATAGGAAAGCCAATACTATTAAAAGGGGATGAGGTGTTGCTTAATGGCTTGCTTGCTCAAATGCTTAATGATATTGCTCCAAAGCCCTCAACCAGTTTCTCATTCCAAATATGTCCAAAACCCAAAGTCAAACTCGGCCCCACCGATTCTTTCTATCCGGCGCCACCGAGTTCATATGACATAGCCACTGCTAGAAACCCTAACAGTTCGATCACACTGATACAGATCTCGGTCTCACCGAGATGGCCTTGCAAACTCTCTATTGCCTGTTGCAATTGTTTTGGCCTCACCAAAATTGAGATCGGTCACACCGAGTTGGCTTGACATCTTCTCTGTTGCCCTATTGCTTCACTTCGATCTCACCGAGTTGATGCAATCGGTGCCACCGAGTTGATGTTCACCCTAAGCCCTAGCACATCGGTCCCACCGAGTTGTTCCAGTCGGTCCCACTGAGATTCCTAACTTTCAAATTTTGAACTAAATCGGTCTCACCAAGTTCTTCTATTCGGTCTGACCGAGTTGGGTCAAATGTGTGTAACGGTTGGATTTTGTGTGGAGGCTATATACCCCTCCACCCCTTCTCCATTAGTGAGAGAGCCATCAGAACATGCCTACACTTCCAGCATACATTTTCTGAGAGAGAACCACCTACTCATGTGTTGAGATCAAGATATACCAATCCTACCACAAGAATCTTGATTTCTAGCCTTCCCCAAGTTGCTTTCCACTCAAATCATCTTTCCACCATATCCAAATCTGTGAGAAAGAGTTGAGTGTTGGGGAGACTATCATTTGAAGCAGAAGAGCAAGGAGTTCACACTACTGCAGGATGCTGCTAACGCGACACTATGATCAGAGACCCTTTGACGAAACTGTGTGCGATGCATTAATCGCAAACGGTGATGTAAAAAACCATAAAAAAAGATGCAAAACATTTATGATGGCGGATACATCAAACACGGTTCAGATTTTAGTTGCGTGTGCGATGCTGGGCATACAGTTGATCCATACAAACTATTTGCGATTAGACAGAACAACAGAAACGGGTAGCCATATCAATGTGTGTGTGATATACGTCATACAGTTCGCTCCAATGAACTATTTGCTATTAGGGAAAGCAACAGAAACGGTCAAACAGGTCAAGGTGTGTGTGATATACGGCATACGGTTCACTCGAATGGACCGTTTTCGATTAGGGAAGAGAACAGAAACGGTTCAACTTAACAAGATGTGTGTGATACACGACAAACAGGTCTATAATCGGAAATGTGTGGGAATACTGATAACAACACAGACGATTCCTGTTAACAAGCCGTGTGTGTTGTGAGCAAATGATTGCTGGTATACAATTGTCAGTGATTGATGAAATCATCACCGACGGGTTCCATTGTTTAGTCCACGTGCGATGTGATTTGCTCTGTCCGCACAACATCTATGCTCTGTCTACAGAGCATCAACATATATACTTAAAAAGACAGCATTGCAAAACCAAATTAAGCATACAATTACACAAGTGACTACACACATAACATTTCCACACACACCAAAGTAAGCAATTACATGCATACTAAACTAGGAGAAACGAGCATCTAATCATCTACTTATTGTTGCAACGATGCTCGCCATTGCTCTGCTTCCGGCTGGATCCCTGGCCGTTTTGGGGAAGGAGGCACTTCCTCATGTCAACGATCCACCTGTACATCTCGTAGCTCGTGTACGCCTCCTTGGCCGCGTACACGACGTGAGCTTTGTTGAGTTTCTCCATCCAGGCCGAGTGCCAGGCACGCTTGTCCTTGTTGCAGAAATCCTTCATGTCTCTGTAGTAGGGATCGATGATGGCCTCGGCGAGGTGAACCAGTGAGTCCTTCTCATGCTCGTTGCTGCCCCAGATCTTGTATTGGCCCTGGATGTCGACAAGATTCTGGCAGGCGATGCCCGAATTCTTGAGCACCTTTACATCATTGGTGATGTCCACCGTAGTGAACATGTAGTGGGGACTGTTGACAAACCTAGCGAAATGCTCGCAAGGCCTTGTGGCCAGGCAGTAGTGGTAGACGAGGACGTGATCACGCACGCACATCTGGGCGACGGCGACCTTGGGATGAGACCCGACACGAGCGCGGGTGTACTCAAGGTCGAACCCGACCACCTTGTACTTCTCCTCAGCAAGCAACATCTCAACGATGTGGATGGAGTGCTCCACCCAGACCGGGTTGTTGGTGTACACCACCGAGAGCTCCGTGAACCTTCTGTGGGTGTCCACCACGGCATGCATGGTGAACTGCTGCTCGTCGTCGGCAGCCGCTCGGAGCGCCATTGGAGCCGCGCAGGATACCCTCTAAGAATTTGTCGTGGTGGGTGTGCTTCTTGCAATGGTGGGGCGCGATCGAAAGGTTGAAGAGACACAAGGGTTAAATGGCCGCTGTAATAAATGGTGGCCGGCCGGCCTGTATTCGTCACGTCTTGTCACCACATTAATAGCGGAGGATTCCAGTGCATGCTTGAGAACACCGCACGTGTTTCGTTTGACCATGCATGGGCTTGAAGAGGTGCCAAATGTATCGTTGGTGGGCTTGTTCCCGTGCAACCGCACAGTTTACCATGCAAGCTTCCCGCCCGGCAAGTTTGTCCACGCGTCGGCTAAAAGAGGGACAAATCGTGGGTGTTTATTGGCAAAAAGCTTTGTAAAAATGAAGTGTGTGGAATGACTTCGGTCATAAGTTTACCCGTGGGTGATGAGGTCAAAGTTACACAGAAGGGTGATGATGGACACTCGAGTGCAATAATTAATTCTGCGCTCTACAAGGCACACGGTTGAAGAAACCAACTGTGTGCAATAATGTCGAAGATCGCAGTCGAGTTAGCTATACAGATCGTGTGCTATGAGATCGACAAGGTAAACAGATTCGAGAATGGTTAATAAAATCTAAGTCCATTGCATATTAAGGTCAAAATAGTGCTACCAATATACGAGTCTCATACGATGCCATTTCAACGATTGTACCACAAAAGCTCGAAATATTATGAGGTTCAAATTCCAGAGTTATATGGCTCAAATTCGAAGATTACAAGGTTCAAACTGATATTAGAAATGAAATTCAGCTCATTAGCTGCAAACGCTCGCGCTGATCCGCTGAACATGGATATCAGAGAGGTTCAAACTAATATTACCACTTGTAAGTCTGGTTTCGAAACCTCATAATTTTTGTAAAGGGGTCAGCCACTGAGAAGTCATGTATGGGGTTGACACGATGACTTCCGATTACTCTGTCATCTGAAGTTCCAAAATGAAATTCAGAATTTTCGGAGCCTATCCCATTCTGCCGCAGCCGCCGGCGCTGATCAACAAACCATTCATTTTTGCAAAATAAATGTAGGGCAAACCTCATTACCTTCAGCACCCTTGCTCTGACAACAAAGAAGCTGGCGAATATAATCTTCGGTAAGATCCCTCGATAGGAGTTCAAAGTAATTTCTGAGAGATGCAGATCTAGGCAGTCGATGTGATTGTTATATTGTATCACATTATCCACCACTAGGCCTAATCTTATCTGCAAAAGAAGAAAACATGTTAGTGCCTACATGCAGTTTTGAACACTACTACATGCCTATTTGGTTTGCAGGATTTGTAAAATGCACTAACATGCCATCTTCGATCCGACATGATTAACATGGGCATTTGATTACAATCTAGAAAAATGTAGCCTTCTTCACAAGAGGTTGGAGTGGATGAAAAGTTCCCTAAGAAAACTAGTATAGATGAATCCAAAGGAGAAATGCTTATGGATTGTAACCATATGGATCAAGCAACCAATATGGGGGGGGGGAAACATGTATGTACTGAAATCCTCCAAAAAATCCTTCAGAAATCATAGTACATTGTCATTGTAAACTTGGAAAAAGGTGTCACAAATAGAACTCCCTTATGGTTAACATTTAACAGGAAAGGAACATCACCTCGATATATAGCTTCTGCAGGCATGAAAAGCATCTCAGGAAACTGACAACTTGCTCCAAGTTGGGGCCGATAGATTCTAGTGCCAAGACCTTCACTGTGCACAGTTTCGGGGTCAAGCTTGTCGGAATCATTTTCTGGATGACAGACGAACATACATCTTCAAAATTAGAAATAATGTTAATTTCTAGAAGGAGAGGTAGAAGGCGGCTGTTGTACCTGAACGGGTGTGGATCCAATAACAAGTTCGGAGTATTTGTTAGACGAGTAGCCCACCACTGTCAATTTCGGCGCAGAAATGACATTGATTCTTGTTGGACCTTCTTGATCAACTACAAGTAATCTCTCAAGTGAAGGTGTGTCCTCAATGACCATACCATGGTACACATCTTGTGATGTCTTCTTGCCGCACCAGCAACACACATAAATAGTCCGAAGAGTCATGGAGGTGATGTGGAAGCTACTCAACCCATTGATTGCCTAAAGATGAAGGTACTCGAGTGCAGTACAGCCACAGAGCAGGCACTCCATGTCACCGTTTGGGAGGCAGACGGTGACGCGCTTGAGGTGCTTCAGTCGTGGTACAATAAGAGCGGGCGCGTCATTAAGGGGGGGGGGAATGGCAGTTCCTGAACTTGGCGACGTGCAGCATGGGCGCGAGGCGGAGCACGGACGTTGGCAGCGAGCGCATATGCCCATCCTCAAAAGTGAGCTCCTTGAGCTGATCTAGGGCGGGGGATCGGAACCAGTCGTCAAGCTTGGCTCGGTCCTTGCCGTTGGAACGGAACTTGCCCATGATAAGGCCTCTGGTTGGGCCAGGGTGACTGCCGAGGATCTTGGAGAACGCATCCAAGCTTTTGCGATAGCCATGGCAGAGCTCGTGCGTGTCGATGAAGTTGAGAGGGGTGGAGTTCCATAGGGGGCGCCACCGCCGGGAAAGGACGGTTGTCCGTGCCCCATATTTGATTGGGAGGAGGGAGATGGTGACTATCAACATATCATCGGGGAGGCTGCTGATGAAGTCTAGTCCTGCTGGAGTCGCTTGCGGTTCTTGCTCGACCCGCCTCCGCTTGTTGGCAGCCCCGTTCTTCACCTCCGGAGTCTCCTTGTCAGCGGCGCTTTCTGATAGAAGTGGGAGTACAGGGAATATTTAGTTAAAACAGGGCAATAGAAAAGTGTATTGGTAACTAGAAGTTAGTAGGTAGGAATAGAGTAAGAAAATGGAATAACAATTGGTTGCTTAAATACTACACAATTTATTTGATATTGCTGGGTAAGTCAACATGCAGATACTTGAAAAGAACACTTACTTCGAACAAAGTTTGGACGGATGATATCGTCGGGGAAGTTAGCATATATCTCATGACCAGGTTCTTTTATGTGCCGTGCAATTTTAGTGCCAGCTTTCAGTACATAAAACTTAGAAATTTCTTTCCAAAGGCCAGTGCCAAAATAGGAGTCACCACGTTCATCAAGTCTTACAGTAGCAACAATTGTAAATCCATGGTTTGTGTTCAGTATGACATCCCTGCAGTCTTGATTTATGTAAAGGGAAAGGTTGTGTACTACAGATTCTGTTGCATAGCAAGGGACGCGCTGCAGAAAATGGTAGGATTGTTAAAGAAAATATGGTAACATGCAAATATGGGCCCAAATTGAAAGAACTGTACAACAGTTGAAATCGAAGGACAAAAATCTATAATTAAACAGATTGGGTAAACATGATGTCATGGAAATATGAGAGTAATCGAAAGAACAATACATCATTAATTTGCCTGATATAGAAAGAAGAGGAAAAAAATCCCCTTTGACGTATATGGTGCATGTGGCACTTTTTATCCAAATGTAGCAATATTTAGTATATGTTCAGGAAAGTAGGCCATGCCAATCGATTTAGGGTGAGATTGAACATACCGCGCGCATCCTCAAGTCATCTGGTACGGTGAGATGGAACTCCATGGATATCTGGCGGAGGCCGCAAAGTCCTGATGTGTCCGCGCACTGTACACTCTATGAATGAAAGAAAACCCTCAAATCAGCTCGAATAAAAATGAATTCACGATGATTTTGGCTGGGTGATTAAAGGAGGCAGATGAACTGGGATAAGAGATGAGATAATATCTCATTAAATTAGTTACCTTGTTGTCCATGAGAAAAAACCCTCAATACGGCGGATTCCCCAACCGGGCGGAGCTGGGTCGACCATGAGCAGCGTCGAGAAAGTCAATGGCGATAGGCGGCGGCAAGCGGAAGTGGCGAAATGCGGTGGGGTTTGCTGCCAGCCTGGCGGCGGCGGCAGGCGTCGAGCTAAGTGGTTGCCGCCGCGATAGGCGGTGCCATGCATAGACGTGGAGGAGCTTGTGCAGGTGTGAATGGGGACCGGAGGGGGTGGCGGGCGGGGTGAGGGTTTTTGTGACATGGGGATGGTGAGAGTTTTCTTTTTTCTTTTTTTGAATTGGGTGGTGAGGGTTTTCTGTCCCACAAAGAGTTTCGGAGGCAACGGTTTGCTAGAGCCAACCGTGTGTGATTGACGTAATAGGGAAAATGAAAGTCATTGCACACAGTTCCAATTTTGGGAACCGTGTGTGATTGACGTACTACCTCCGTCCTGGTTTATTGGTCCCCTTTGTAATTTGTACCAAATTTTGACCAAATATTTAACTAAAAATGTTTATGCATGTCACCAAAAATTATATCATTGAACACTATGTTCAAATACGCATCCAACGATATAATTTTTGCTGACCTGCACTAACATTTTGTCAGTTAAATCTTTGGTCAAAATTTAACACAAATTACAAAGGGGACCAATAAACCAGGACGGAGGTAGATTTCATCAACCGAACTGATTGCATCCATATCCCACATTTAGACATAAGTAAACATAGATTAAACATACTCAGACATAGATAATAAGCGTACATAAGCATAGTTCAACCGTCATTAAGCATACTCAAGCGTACATAGTTCGATCCCACATCTAATCTCATCTGTCGGCACGATCCCAAAGCTTCTCCAGGTACTCGGTGTACGCGGCGGGCGCCACCCTGCGAGAATACTTCTGCTTGAAGGAGCCAATGGCTCATCCTCTTGCATGCGCCAGAACACTTTCATACGCGTCATGAAGCTTTTGGTTGCAAAATGGGCATCGATAGCCGCCGTCCCAGTTCCTAATACGCCTGTTATGCATTCCCGCATAAAGCTCCCTCAAGATTTGCCTCTTGTACCTCCTCTGGCCATCTTCATCCTCGCTGTCCACATCGTCAGACAGCACCTATACAAATAGTAAAAAAATGTGGCATCAAATTAATGTTTACAAAATAATCTATAGCGAACATTTGGCAGTTGCCAAAATTTGGCATCAAATCAATGTTTACATGCCGTGAAGTAGGATTAGGAATTTATGGCTATTTTTTATACATATCCAGAGGTTATGGTTCGATTTTTAAGCACAATCGTCTATGTACAGACCAATCTTGAAGAAAATAATGGCACAAACATATATGTAGGTCATTCAAAATCAATTGTCAAGTCCTAGCTAGGAATTATTAGCATGAACACTAACCCTAGTCGGATTACTAGCAGAAATCATTCGCATAGATGAAACAACTAATCACTTATCACTTGTACCATTCAAACAATCAATACACTACACGGATCTAACGAAACTTACTCAGATTTCATGGATTGGGAGAACATAACCATAGGATTTCTATTCAAAAAGGGGGAGGCAGGAGTAACCAGAGAAACCCTAGGATCTATTTGACACATAAATGGGTATAGATGACTAACCGGTTGTCCGTCGTCGTCGGAGTCGTCGCCGGAGTGGTCGTCGGAGTCGTCGCCGGGGTCGTCGCCCGAGTTGTCGCCCGAGTCGGTGTGGACCTCCGCCTCCGGCTGTGGAAGCACGACGTCGTCGATGACGTCGGGGTGCAGCGATACCTCGCTAGCGGTGACGGCAACCTCTGTCTCCATCTCCACGCTATGCTCCGGTGCTTCAGCAGCACCGGCGTCGCCACTCCCTCCGATGGGGCGCTTCGGCGGCATCCTCATACACTGACGGCTTTGAGGACTGAGAGCGGCGTCGGGGATGCAAGCAGAGAGAGAGGATTGTGTGTGTGGTGAGGATGGGGGTGCGGCCGCTCGGGTGCGCCATTAATATGGAGTAGTGGGAGAGAGGCAGGCGGCAGTCAAACCGCTGGCTCGCCTCCCGGTGAGCCTGCGTACCGGACTGCTGGTGTGCCTACCGTCATTTTACACAGCTACTCGCATGCCTCCCGATGACACTATGCAGAGAGCACGCCTCCCATCAATTCACACACCTGCACGCACACCTTCTCGTCTGCCTGCGCTGCGGACTGCTCGCATGCGTCCCGTCAACTCACGCCTGCTCGCACGGGTCACGTGGAGGCACATATATTGTTTTTCTATTTGGATGATTAATGCAGCCACTTTATTGGTTAACCAAAGCATGGCACGTATCCATTGTTGGTCTAACGCTCACGGTTCGAATAAATAATCCGTTCGCGATATTGGTTCCCAATTATTAATAATCTCCCGTTTGTAAGAAGATAAAGATTACATCAAAACTGGTCTCAAATTTGACAAAAAAAGTACAATGCCACTTTGTATTGGTGTCCATATGACAATACGATAAGTTTCATGAATTTCAAATAAGTTTTGGATGTACTAGAATTTAAAAATCAAGATTCTCAATGTTTGAAATTTCTTGCACGGGGAGTAAACATGCACCCGGTGAGACACATGTGTTTTTGCAATCCATTTAGGTGCACTGTCATGTGTGCATGTAGCTCAAATTTGATTTTTGCACATTATACCCCTAGAAAATCAATCAATGTATTAAAATGTCTTAATGATCTCTGTTTTTTTTTCAAATTTAAAACGTCCCTCCTTTGCTAACATATGTTCACTGTAGGATAATTTAACATGCATCATAGTTGCGGTGGATTCGTGATGTGTGTGTGTGCATTTGGGGGGTGGGGGGTGGCTGGCAGTACACTACGAGTCGTGAGCCACCGGGTGGGTTGGCCGTTTTGTGAGGCAGGTGCCACATCAGAGTCATGAATTCGTTATTTAAAACATTACACAACCCTTTCATACATACATGTTTTGGCCACATGCAGTCGATGGTTGTCCTACACGACACTCGATACTCGCGTGTGACGCTTTCTGTGGGCCCGCGAGGTCGTCGTCCATCACTTTGACCAACATCTAGCAGAGAGGTTAATTTGACCAGCAAGGTAGAATCTTTTTTGTTTGTGTTATGGTGGGAGTATATAGTACGCGTCAAAGAGGTGGGAGGGGACTAGCATATAAACTATACGTACGCGTCCGTGAACAAGTACACCTCACTCAGTGTCGGGACTTTTCGATTTCCGAGGCACGTGCCATATCAAAGTTGTGAAATTGGCTATTCAAACATTACACAACACCTCTTTGGGCCACATGCATGCAGGTGGTGGTTATCCTAGGACACTCACGTGTGACGCTTCCATTTGTGGGCCCGTGAGGCCATCGTCGATGCATGCATCACTTTGACCTACATTGAGAGAGGTTAATTAATTTCACCATCAAGGAGGATTCTTTGTGGGTTGTATTACGGTAGGAGCATATAGTATGCGTCAAAGAGGGGGAAGGGGACCATCATATGTAGTACGCTTCATGAACCTCGCTCTGTGTGGGGACTTTACGGTTTTTGAGGCATGTGCCACATCAAAGTTGTGCATTTTGGGTATTCAACATATGTTTGGCCCACATGCAAAGCAATGGTGGTTGTCCTCTTGCACCGACTTAAGCGGATATCAGCGATATCGATGCTTTCCATCTGTGGGCCCGCTTGGTCCATCACTACTTTGCCTGAAAACGAGAGAGGTTAATTTGACTTAGGAGGGGATTATTTTTTTGTTTGTAATACGGTATATATATATAGGTCATGCTCTGGGATGACATGATATAGTTTGAGCACACACATGCATGTGTACGCATGAATCCCCCCCATCGAATTGAAGTGGCTAGTACCACAACACGTCATGAACCGATCTCGCTCTGTGTGGGGACTGTACGATTTTTGACGCACGCGCCACATCAATGTTGTGAAATGGTATTCAAACATGCATGCATGCATGCATCACCTCCATACATATGCATGTAGTGGTTGTCTTCGTACGGTACACTCCCTCGCGTGATTATCGGCGACAAGCCTATATATTCATGGGCCCGCGTGGACATCCATGATCACCTTGACCGACAACAAGATAGGTTACCATGGCGGATTCTTCCTTTGGTTCGTGTTATCGTAGTATAGGTCATGGTGAGATTCAGACCTAATTAATTTTGAGCGCATACTATGGACGCATGCATGCATGAATCCCCTTCATCGGCTTAAAGTGTGGTGTGACATACATATGCGTCGTCAACTAATCCTCGCGCAGTGTGGGGATTTCTGGTTCAAAAGCACATGGTGCCACATCAAAGTTGTTCCATTGTGTATTCAAACACACCTCTCCATACATATGTTTGGGCCACACGCAGGTAGTGGTTGTCTTCGGGGACTAGCTACTTGCGTGATTATTGGCGAGCTAGCCCATCTCCGGGGTTGCATGGACGGCCATCACTTTGACCAACAACAAGAGAGAGGTTGTACGACCAAGGTGGATTATTCTTGGTCCATTTTACGATCCATCTTGGTGAGATGCCCTCTCTGGCCCGCCGACTGAAATTATGTGTGTGTGGGGGGGGGGGACTGCTACTTCGCACTTTGCTAGGTGAACCTCCGTGGGGCGGGGGGGCATGCATTCATACTTAGGATTCCCTTCCTGCCGACAGAGGGGGGGGGGGGGGCAAGCAATACCGTGTGCTTTGCGAGGTAGGTGCCACATCAAAGTTGCATTTGGTATTTGAACATCAAACCACCCTTTTCATACATATATTTGGTCCACATGCAAGTGTGTTTGTGTTCTGACCCTCTCCCGCGTCATTTTTCGCCAAATTTATGAACATTAGACAAGTCGGATGACGCAACAGACACGGTTCACTCACACTAACTATGTGCCATGCCGGTGCCCCTGTCACGCACATCCGCACAGTAAATTGGGCTCCACGAGGCTTCCCCTCTCAAAAATATCTACCCGTCTGCAGGTTTTTTCTGTTTGATAACACACAGTTATTATGTTTCGACCGTGTGTGATATTTCTTGTTCCCGCTCCCGCCTGCATCCCTTGAAAATATATGCCCGCCTCGAGGGTTTTTCTATTTTATAACACACGATTGTTATTTTTGGACCGTGTGCGATGCACCATCATCCAACTTTTCAATAGCTCCGGCGTTTCACTCCCGTGTAGTAAAATTTTCAGTAGCCGCGTCATTTCCTCAAACACACCCCTCACCCCCCTCCACACACACACACCAAAACCTCCTCGGGCGCGTGCGCACACACACACACCCCCTCCCTCGCTCGAAACCCTAGCAAGGTCGCCGCTGCCGCCGCAAGACCTCCATTGTCAACATCTGCCAGTTTGCCCGTGCAGCTTACCCACCGATCTCCATACCCAGGCCGCCCTGAGTTTCTTAGATGACGCCTGCCAAACGCCCCCTTTCCCACAGATCCCCATCCCCATCCCCTACTCCAGAGCGTCGCAACCTAAGCCCGGCTACGCTTCCCGTGGAGCTCGAGGAGCGACTGGCCCAAAAGTGGTGTATCGCGGTCTCTTCGCCCGACGTCGCCGAGGAAGCTGATGACCATTACTGGCCGCGGGCACTCAATCAGCGGGCTAGAGTATGCGGGTATGTCACGGACACCGGCTACGACATCGAGGTCGTCGACAGCGACGGCCTGACGTGGGCTATGTCACAGGTTAAGTGGCCCACCCCCAACCCCTCGGGTTCAACCGCCGTCGATCTCATCCATGGACCCGCCGTTGATCTCCTCTGGCTCGCTGTCAAGAATTTGCCATCCTACATCGCCATCGAGCCCCTTTTGTCATTTCTGAAGGACACGTTCTACAACACTGGCTTGGGATCCATAGCTTCCAAGTCAGACCTCATCGACGATGACCATGAGGAGGGCACCCTCTCCGGCTCTTCCAAGGGGAAAGAGCCCGTCTGCGACATCAGGGAGGGCACCCTACAACCGTGCTCTTCCAAGGGGAAGGAGCCGATCTGCAACAACATGGAGCGCATCCAGGGTTCATGCTCTTCCCACGGGAACGAGCCCATCTGTGACAAGTGAGGAAACCCATGATTTGTTTTGCCGTGCCTCTTCACAAGGGGGAACCCATGATTTGTTTTGTCGAGTCCCTTTTGTTGTGTAGTGAGAATATGTCCAGTTTTAATTGTTATATTTGGTTGTTTGCAGTATGCCTTGTTTATTTCAGTTGTTCACAATGTGATGCTCTATATGTGCAACTATTTTACTGTGCAGTACATTTCATCAATCCAGTTTTAAACATACCGATAGGAATGCATATATTTGCTTGCTGTTAAGCCTGTTATAGCTAGCATATGCCTCTTTTAAAGTTTTTTGATTGTTCGATTGTTTGTAGTTAGCATATGTCCAGTTTCAAATGCTATCTTTGGTTGTTCATAGTATGCCTTGTTTATTCCAGTTATTCACAACGTGATGTTCTATATGTGCAAGTATGAACTGTGCAGTTCAATTTTATCAATACCAGTTTCAACAATACCACTATGAATGACTACATTTGGTTGCTGCATCTTGTAGTTAACACGCCTTTCCATTTTTATTTAACAATAACCTTTGTACTTAGACCGGCACAATACCAGTTTGAATGACTATGTTTGCTTGTTGTTAAATATTAGGCCTGTTGCAGTTAACACACCTTTCCACTTGTTTTGCTTTACTAGCGTGCTTAAACCTGCACACTGAAGCTATCTTTTGGAGATTATTTTGTCTGCCATGGATATATTTGGTTGATGTTTAGCCTGTTGTGCTTAACATGCCTCTCGATGTACCTACACAGGACAATTTTGGGAACGACTGCTATTTTCCATCGAGGTTAGTTTCATCCCATGGCTTATATATACTCACTGTTCAGGATATCCGTAGCTGGTACCATATAGGTTGGGGGCTGATAAGGGACTAATCGGTGAATCGGACTTTTAACTGAATATATCTGTAACCCATTTATCGTTAGGTTAACTAGGGCCATATGTAATATATCTTAGGCTACATAGCAACATGCATTGTACTTAATGTCTAAATATGCAATCCTAGGCTACATAGCAACAAGGAAGAGAGTTACCTTAATGTTCTGATGATGTCTAGATATGCATAGAAGAGCAGCAGCACAACAACCACAACACATCCCTGTTTGGATACTCAACTTAGCTAGAGGTTAGAGTTAGTTTCTAGCTCATGACTAACCCTGAACTAACTCCATCCAAAGAGGTGTTTGGATGACAAGGTTAGATTGACAATAAATGCACTAGGAGAACTAGCTCCAATTAGCACCTCTTGGGTGGGATAGTTTTTTGGGTGGGTTAGATGCAACTAGCTCAATCTAGCCCTCATGTTTGGATATACTTTAGGGCTATTTGAGCCCGAACTAGCTCAAACTAACTCTAACCCATGGATACAGCAGTAGTTAATCAGCTAATAATTTGTAAAAATGTAATAAACTCCTTCCGGCCCATAATATAAGATGTTAATTCATCTAATATGTGAGTATATTGGATGCTATAAGATATTATAAAAGAGTGTTGTACTACATCATTGTGCAATGCTGTTTAGCTTCTAATATTAACTTGGTGCTTTTAGGTACATATGTCATTGGTAAAGATCCGCGCTTCGACCCTTTCTGCGTATGGGGCAACGAGATATCGATGAACCAGCATCAAGTGAGGAAGCTGATAAAGATTGTTAGTAAAATGGGTCAAAAGATGGCAATTAAACTATTTGTTTACAATTTATCCAAGACAACAGCGAACTGCAGGATGGTAAGTAAGAACTCTGCAGCCTTCTTTTTACTGCCCCTAATGAGTTGTGTTAGATGACAATGTCTGAATCTTTTTCCTTTGCAGTGGTTCCCAAAGCAGTTTACTCAAGATTACCCCTCAAACTACATGATTGGTGGGCATGCGAAGGTTAAAGTATCTATACCAATATAAAAAGACCCAAAGGAGTAGATCCAATTAATCTTGGCCATCAAAGCATGTCAATCCAACGACCTAGATTGCTTTAATGTCGAGTGCTCAACATGTTTAGCGTGCAGTTAATTTCATGCCAAATATAGTGTTAATCACATAATAACACGCAAATAATATCCTACTTAATATCCGCATGCACTTAATACACTTCCAAATTAACGTGCATTGCACATACACATTGACTAGTTTCTACCAGAACACGATGATTATCTAGATGTTTTCATGAAGACCGTGAAGGATGGGCGGTCGGCCATCACAAGGGCTTGGACTAGAGTCGTGCGTTCCTTCTGCATGGAGGAGGGAACAATATGGGCATTCCGCTTCACCTTGTTCAGCAACCAGAATGTATTTCGCCTCTTTCTTTACCGTCTTTAATTGTACAAGTATACAACTGTGGTTCATCATTCTTTATTTGGTTCTTATGTAATTCTTGAACATATGTACCTATGAATCGAATAATGCATTGGTTGTTTGAACCTGATGGATATGAATAAAGGTATAGCATACATTCAAATTCAAATCCGGTACAATTTGAAATAGCAGCAATTAAATTACGGTGAAATTACGCTCTCTAGGTCGTTACGGCGCACACGGTTGGTAAAACACAAATGTTTGCGATATACACCAGAATCCAACACGGTTCACAGAGAGGAAACGTGTGCAAGCATGCATACAGTTGTCGTTTGCAAAGCGTGTGCGATGTCAGACAATATCACAAAGGGTGCAGGCAAACTAAATGTTTGTGATAGTTGCCTTATCATACATGATTTGCAACCATGAACTGTTTCTCATGTGGTATGCATCGTAAACGTTGCACCACAGAATAGCCTGTGCGATAGTTGTGATGTACGATGATGTTATGATGGTTCGACATTTCGTAATCCTGTCCGACCCTCGTACGACGATTAGCTAATCTTCTTAATTAGTTATCGCGTATGATTTGGGAAAAGCGAATGTGTGTGATTGTCTGCTTATCATACACGTTCTATAATCGTGAACCGTTTGTGATGGGCTGCGCATCGTAAACGTAGCACCACAGAATACCGACTGCGATGGCAATGCGACCACAAATGAGTTGCAAGGATGTAGCATCTGGGAGGCTCCCTATCCCTGACGGTTTCTGGGTCGTGTGGGAAGGACCCCGCTATCGCAGTCACTCACTTGGCGACGGTTCCAAATGCCGTCGCGGAAAGGGGTTAAAAACCATTTGTATAGCACCTTGTTGTACCAGTGTCATCATCAACACAACATCTATTACCTTTTGGGGAGTGGTGTCTCCTAGATTGGTTAGGTGTCACTTGGGAGCCTCCAACAAGATTGTGGAGTTGAACCAAGAAGTTTGTAAGGGCAAGGAGATTGCCTACTTCGTGAAGATCTACTCGAGTGAGGCAAGTCCTTCATGGGTGATGGCCATGGTGGGATAGACAAGGTTGCTTCTTCGTGGACCCTTCGTGGGTGGAGCCCTCCGTGGACTCGCGCAACCGTTACCCTTCGTGGGTTGAAGTCTCCATCAACGTGGATGTACGATATCACCACCAATCGGAACCACGCCAAAAATCTCCGTTTCATCATTGCGTTTGCACTCTCCAAACCCTTCCCTTTACCTTCATATGCAATGTTTTACTTTCCGCTGCTACACTCTTAGAATTGCATGTGTAGGTTGATTGCTTGACTTGTGCCAATTGCTAAAATCTGCCCACAACTAAAATTGGGAAAAGGCTTGATTTTTATTTGGTCAAGTAGTCTAATCACCCTCTCTAGACCTACTTTCGATCCTACAAGTGGTATCAGAGCTTTGGTCTCCATTTGCCTTGATTTCCATAGCTTTGGTGATCATAGCCTTGGTTTCACAACCTAGGAGTATGGCGTCTAGCGAGGGAAATTACCACCGTAGAGGTCCTTACTTTGATGGCACTAATTTTGCTAGTTGGAAGCATAAAATGAAAATGCATATTCTTGGTCATAACCCCGCCGTTTGGGCTATTGCGCGCATTGGCTTGCAAGGTGATTTCTTCGAGGATGGAAAAGAACCGGATCATGAAGCTTCCGCGGAAGAAATGAAGATGTTGCAATACAATGCTCAAGCTTGCGATATTCTCTTCAATGGATTGTGCCCCGAAGAATTCAACAAAATCAGCTGCCTTGAGAATGCAAAGGAAATTTGGGATACTTTGGTTGATATGCACGAAGGTACCGAGTCCGTCAAGGAATCCAAATTGGATGTGCTTCAAGTCAACTTGACAAGTTCAAGATGAAGGATGGTGAAGGAGTTGCCGAGATGTACTCTAGGCTTGCTCTCATCACAGATGAGATTGCCGGCTTAGGAAGCGAAGAGATGACCGACAAATTCATCATCAAGAAGATCCTAAGAGCCTTGGATGGAAATTATGACACCGTGTGCACATTAATCCAAATGATGCCCAATTACAAAGATCTCAAGCCCACGGAAGTCATTGGTAGAATTGTTGGTCATGAGATGTCACTCAAGGATAAGGAAGAGCTCCACAACATGTCAAGTGGTGCTTACAAATCTTCAAGTGCCTACAACATCAAGTGAGAAGCAAGTCTCCAATGAAGAATTGAGCTTAATTGTGAAAAACTTCAACAAGTTCTACAAGAATAGAAGCAAAGAGAGAAGCTCCAAGTCAAGATCCTACAATGACAAAAGATCTTCTAGTCGTGATCATAATTGCTACAATTGTGGAAGACCCGGACACTACTCAAATCAGTGTACGACTCCCTACAAGAAAAGAGAAGATTCACCAAAAAGGAGAAGTAAAAGAGATGAATCACCACCAAGAGAGAGAAGGAGTAGAGATGATCATTATGAATGAAGACCCTCTCATAGAAGCAATGATTCGGAAAGGAAGGACAAGTCATCAAAGAGCTACATGAGACAAAGACATCAAGCTCACTTTGGTGAATGTGTATCCGGTTCCGACTCCGACAACTACTCCGAGAGAAGCTATCACTCCGATTCCGAATATACTCAAGATGAAGGTGTTGCCGGTCTTGCACTTGTGTCATCCAACTCCTATGACATATTTGACTCACCAAATGAAGGAATTGGAAGATGCTTCATGGCTAAAGGCCCTAAGGTATCACACCCCGAGTATGTTGATTTCAATAGTGATGAAGATGATTTGCTAGGTGATGATGATTTACCTGTTGACAATACTAGTGATGAAAACTATGATAAACTTGCTAGTAATCATGCTAATCAAGATGAAACGAATGACAATGACAAGAAGGAGATTGAGCGTCTAACTAAAGAACTAAACACTCTTAAGTTAGCTCATGAAACAACTCTAGAAGATCATAGAGAGCTCCTAAGAACTCATTAGAAGCTACGCTTCGAGAAGCTAAATTTAGAGCAAGAGCATGGGTTTCTAAAAGCTATCAATGATGATCTTCGAAAGAAGAGTTCTTCTTACATTGCCAAGCGTTTACTCTTGTCTACTTATATGCCACAAGTAAAATCTAGCAATAAGAACAAGAAAGATTTTCCTCTAGTAGTAAAAATAACCATGTTAAAATCCAATATTATTGCTTCTAGTAGTTCTCTTGATTCCACTAATAATTCTCTTAGCCAAGTTACACTTGAGCAAGAAAATAACTTATTGAAGGAAATTATAGAGAAAGGTGTTTACAAGAGCCTTGCCGGAAGTAAGCAATTTGAGGAAATTGTACGCAAGCAAGGAAGGCACCGGAAGAATCAAGGTGTTGGTTTTGAAGGAAAGTTCAATGCCAATGGAGTTGAGTGGGAAGAAAATCAATACCCCAAGACAAAGTTTGTTCCTCAACAAGAGAAGTTTGATCCCACTTATTTCAAGGGAACACAAGCTCAAGATAATCTTCCACCACAAGACCACAAGCTAAAGGGCAAGGACAAGCTTCAAGAAGAGATTGATTCATTTGAAGAAGCTCCTAAGGCCATGGTCAAGTGGGTTCCCAAGACTACGTCAAGTTCTACTTCATCAAGTACGACTACAACTCCAAGGATTCCCATCAAGTTGATGTGGATTCCAAAGAAGAAGAACTAGAGAGTTCTTGAGGTTGACTCCACCAACATACTTCACTCATATTCATTTTGGCAAGAACATGTGCAATCAACTTTCATATCTTGCACTAGTTCATTTTGTCACAAACCCTCTTGTTAGTAAGACAAGGGACAAGGTAGCCTAATGCTTTCATGGACATCATCATATGTGTGCTTCACTCTATGTCTATGGATATCCTTGCATGTTTCTTGTGGGACTAACCCATGTAGGTATTGAAAGTGCAACACACTCCAATGGATTGCTCCAAAAGATCTACATCAACATTGAGCATCCACATCTTCACTATCTACATGAAGTCATCATCGACAAAACTCAAGGTTAGTTCATCCTTCTTAGGGGGGATATCACATCTAGGGGGAGCTTTGCTCTAAAATTGAGCTAAAGCAACTCTAATGGTGTGAACACAACAATGCTTTATGTAAAAGTGGCAACCCCACTTGTGCTTAAACGATGAGTATGACCTATGATCAAATGTTCTCATTTGACTCCTAAGTCAATATGCTCATATATAGATGACTTAGTCATCGCCAATTGATTGATAGATGCTAGAGTGTATGTGCATGCTTTGTCACATGTTCTATTTGCTATCTTATTGTGTGAGCATGTTGGTTGCATAATTTTCTCCATTCGAGGACATCCATTTGTAGTTTTGATTGTTTGGTTTTTATTGGCCAAATGGATGGACAAGAATGCCTAAGAACTTCCTCTAGCTATCTATGCTTTTTATCTTCTCAAATTCTATTCATGCTAGATCACAAAATTTGAACAAGTCTTCTTCGGACCCTCCGGGTGAGGAGCACTCGGAGTCACCAATCCGTCAAGGGCTAACTTCCAAAACCTCTTAGTGAATTTCGGTCAGACCAACTCATTCCTACTCGGTCTCACCAAAACCATTAAGTTGATCTAGGTTTTCACCTCGGTGCCACCGATTAGAACGATTCGGTCTCACCGAGTTGCAGCAACTGCAAGCAGTTTTGCATCTCGGTGCCACCGAGACGTTCCACTCGGTGCCACCGACAACATATGGGTATATATATATCGCGGACCGAACGTTTGGAAATTCCTTCAAACTCCTCATTCCCGCACCCCATTGCTGCCGCCCCTTGGTCTCCGGATCGTTGCTGTCTCCACCTATGCGCCGTCGTCACAGGTCTCCGCCGTCGTCAACGGACATCGCCTCCGCCGTTGCCGACGTAGTGAACCACCACCAAGTTAGGGTCTGGTTCAGCCCCTTTGTGCTATTTCTTTACTCCAATTCAATGCACAAAGCAAATGCCTGTATTCTTGCCATGACTGAAAGCTTCTTATCCACACAAATAATCCTCTAGATTAGATTTTATGCAAAATCTTAGGGTTAGGTTTCCGCCGAACTCATCTTGGACCGACCGAATTGAAGATTTCGGTCACACTGATTGGCCCTGGCCATTGCACTAAGTAAAACTCGGTCTGACCGAAGCGTACTGATCGGTGAGATCGAAAGCAATTTCTCAGTGAAACCCTGGCATCTCGGAGTCACCGAACTGCAACTCGGTCTGACCGAAACTGCATGTTTAGGCTCTGTTAAGTGCTTCGGTGTCACCGAGATTATCAAATCGGTAGCCCCGAAATGCTTTCTGCAGAAAACTAAAGTTAAGATTTTGAATCATTTTTTGCAAAAACCAGTTGTATTTTGTGATGCTCATCTACTCTACCCACACCCATCTATTCACAGGGTCAGTTGCAGAGATGTCAGAGGCCAGTGACAGCCAGAACAAGTCTGAAGAGCAAGTCGACCTCAGTGAGGGCACAAGCCCTTTTGGTAGCTATGATGAGGGAAGCAGAATCACCCCTAGAGCCTTGCCAAAGGCAGCTACCAGACAGAGAAAGAAGAGGAATTTTGACAGTGGAGATGAGGACTTTGTGATTGAGGAGGAAGTGACCTCCAAGAAGAAGGTGCTCAAGAAGGAATATGGCACTGCTGCCGCCACCAAGCCAGGACTGCAGAAGAAAGCCCCTGCTAAAAGAGACCCTATGTCTAAGGCTAGGCAATCCACTGTTGCTCAAGAGCAAGTAAAGCCAGCAAGTGATGCTGGAGGAGAGGTCAGCAAGAAGAAAGAAAGGAAAAGAGGAAGATGGTGCAAACTTGTTGATCCAATGGCTGAATTTGAAAAACATACTTTTGATGAGGATGAAGAGGAGGAGGAAGAGCCTGTTGCACCTCCTACCAAGTCACAGAAGTTGATGGCTGATGCCATCAAGACTGGTGCTGCTCCTTCCAAGCCCAAGTCTGCCCCAAGCCCACAGGCCACAGCTACAGCTTGAGCACCCAAGTCAACTACTCCAAAGAGATCTACTAGGAACATCTCAGCTGCAGAGAAGAACAAGGCCCCAGTGCCTGAGGTCCAAGAAGATGATGAGCCACTAGTGCTCAGGAAATTGAAGCCCAAGATCCCAGATCATAATGATTATCATCTAGTGGCAAAAAATATGAAGTTGAGGAAGGATCATGTTCTGAGACTATGGAGACATAATGATCCATATGCCACTAGGAGAAGGACTGCTGTGGACTACCGTTTTCACACCAGAGAACAACATGACTTCTATGAGACTGTCTTATTGGACAAGAAGCCCATTGTATGTGACATGAAATGGGTTAATTGGAAATAATTGATGATAATGAAGACTATTTTCCCCATGTGCATGAGAGCTTCAGGTTGAATGGAGTTGATAAGTTTGTTGGACAGAAACTGACAAAATGGAACGATGAGATGATTATGCAGTTTTACTCTATTGCTCATTTCTACCCCGATGGTAACATTTTCTGGATGACTGAGGGAACCAGGTACCAGTCATCAATCTCTGAGTGGGCCAAGCTTATCAATGCTCCCAAGGAAGAAGAAAATGATATTGATGTGTATAGTAAACCCAGGAAAGATCACAACTCAATGGCCAACATGTACAAGCCTATACCTGATGCAGCTCTGGAGACACACAAGCTAGAATCAATATATTATCTGCTTGCTGGACTGACCACCATGAACACCATCTTGAGGCATACTCTGTTGCCCAAGTCTGGAGATCATAGGATGATACGTGGTCACTCCATCAACTTGCTTCATTTGTTTGATGTTCCCCAGAAGTTTAAAGTCATGAGCTTGATTGTTGAAACAGTGAAGAGGATAGCAACTGACCAGAAGAGGTCTTGTGGATATGCCCCACACATTCAGATGTTGATCAACTCCAAGGTTGGAACTGGGACATATCTGCTTGACAAAGAGCATCTACCCCTGAGGCCTGATTTTGAGGACAACGAGGTTGTCATGGATGCATCACATCCTATATGTGCTGAGGCCTAGGAGAAGATCGAGAAAGCAAAGGCTGCAAAAGCAGCAAAGGTAGCAAGTGCTACAGATGCTTCAATAGTGAATCTCAAGACCAAGCAAGATTAGCTCAGTTATCTGCTTGAGGATACCGTGAGGATTGAGAAGAGCTTGGCCACCTTGTCTTAGAATCAGGAAAGCTTAGAGAGGATCATTGAGACTAAGATGTATGACCTTGATGTGAAGGTCATAGAGATTCAGACCATTGTGGAGAAGCTAAGGATGATGCTGAGGACAATGATGACAGACCCACTACAGACAGGTTCCAGCCAGTGCCAAGGGCACAGAGGTCAGCTGCTGAGCAAATTGCAGATTTGAGGCCTGCTCACTCTGCTCCTGCCACTGCAGCCACAACCCCAGTTGCTCCTCCAGCATCCACTCCTCGAGCTCCACAGACTTCAGCAGAAGCATTTGCAGACGCAGCCATCTCAACACCATCTACGCACACCGGAGCTACAAGCCAGAAGACCACTTTAGGAGCTCCCAGAGATCGTGCCTAGAGAGCCCCATAGCACTATACATTTTTGAACTTTTTGGTAACTTGTTGCCAAAGGGGGAGAAAGTGTATAGATCATAGGCTTCGAGAGAGAGTGTCTTTTTCTTTTGTTGGTCTTATTTGCCTTGCTACTTGCTACTTTGGTTTGTGTGGTTGTTGCTACTCTTGCTACATTTGTGTTATGCTCATGAGATACTTTATGTGATCATTTGTTTGATCATACTACGCTTAATGTGTGCTTGCATGATTATATCTATGAATGTTTGTGTATGATCAATCACTTGTATCCTTGGTGATGAGTGCATGTTATTTAATTCTTATCATTTTGAGCGCTCCACCAAGATGTATGTGACATGGAAGAGTGACCCATGATGCTAATTGATTGTGCATTTGCATTCAAACGCAAATTTTAAATAATGCACAAATTTAGGGGGAGCTCTTGCTTATCACATACCTCTCAAAGCGACGATGTACTTCATTCATATTATCATTTGCCGAAGCTTTGATCTATATGTTGTCATCAATTACCAAAAAGGGGGAGATTGAAAGTGTAACTAATCCCCGGGTTGTTTTGGTAATTCATAACAACATATAGCTCATTGAACTAATATCCATTCAAGTTTAATATTTCAGAAAGTTAAATGAATGACATGGCATGGACTAGAGATGTGGACCGCTCAAAATGCTAAGGACACATATATTGGCAAAAGCTCAAGACTCTTCATTTCATTTTTACAAGATCACATTGAGTCCATAGGAAAGCCAATACTATTAAAAGGGGATGAGGTGTTGCTTAATGGCTTGCTTGCTCAAATGCTTAATGATATTGCTCCAAACCATCAACCACTTTCTCATTCCAAATATGTTGTGACGCCCCCGATTCAATCGTACACTAATCATACACGCAAACGTGTACGATCAAGATCAGGGACTCACGGGAAGATATCACAACACAACTCTAAACACAAATTAAAGTCATACAAGCTTCATATTACAAGCCAGGGGCCTCGAGGGCTCAAATACATAAGCTCGATCATAAACGAGTCAGCGGAAGCAACAATATCTGAGTATAGACATAGTTAAACAAGGTGCCATAAGATGGCTAGCACAAACTGGGATACAGATTGAAGAGGCTCAGGCCTCCTGCCTGGGATCCTCCTAAACTACTCTTGGTCGTCGGCGGCCTGCACGTAGTAGTAGGCACCCTCGGGGTAGTAGGAGTCGTCGAAGGTGACGTCTGGCTCCGGGGCTCCAGTAGCTGGTTGCGGCATCCGAGAAGAATGGAAAAGGGGGAGCAAAGCAACCATGAGTACTCATCCAAAGTACTCGCAAGCAAGGATCTACACTACGTATGCTTCGGTATCAATGAAATGGGTAGTATCTGTGGACTGAACTGCAGAATGCCAGAATAAGAGGGGGATAGCTAGTCCTATCGAAGACTACGCTTCTGGCAGCCTCCATCTTGAAGCATGTAGAAGAGAGTGATACGTCTCCAACGTATCTATAATTTTTGATTGTTCCATGCTGTTATATTATCAATCTTGGATGTTTTACAATCATTTTATAGCAACTTTATATCATTTTTTGGGACTAACCTATTGACATAGTGCCCAGTGCTAGTTGCTCTTTTTTGCTTGTTTTTTACTTCGCAGAAAATCAATACCAAACGGAGTCCAAACGCAGCGAAACTTTTTGGAGAATTTTTCTAGGCCAGAAGACACAGGATGGGCCAAAGAAGTACCAGAGGGGTGCCCCGAGGGGGGCACAACCCTCCTGGGCGCGCCTGGGGGCCCAAGCGTGCCTTGGTGGGTTGTGCTCACCTTGGTGGCCTCCCGCACCACCTCTTTGCTCTATAATACCCCAATATTCCAAAAACCCAAGGGGAGTCGACGAAACACAATTCCAGCCGCCGCAAGTTCCAGAAACCACAGATCAAATCTAGACACCATCACGGAGGGGTTCATCATCCTCATTGGTGCCTCTCCGATGATGCGTGAGTTGTTCATTGTAGACCTACGGGTCCGTAGTTAGTAGCTAGATGGCTTCCTCTCTCTTTTGATTCTCAATACAATGGTCTATTGGAGATCTATTTGATGTAACTCTTTTTGTGGTGTGTTTGTTGGGATCCGATGAACTTTGAGTTTATGATCAGATCTATGTTTTTATCCATGAAAGTTATTTGAGTCTTTTGATCTCTTATATGCATGATTACTTATAGCCTCGTATTTCTTCTTTGAATCTTTGGTTTAGTTAGGCCGACTAGATCGATTTTTCTTTTCATGGGAAGAGGTGCTTTGTGATGGGTTCGATCCTACGGTGCTCAATCCCAGTGACAGAAGGGAAAATGACACATATGTATCGATGCTATTAAGGATAACAAGATGGGGTCTATTCCTACATGAATAGATCTTGTCTACATCATGTCATCGTTCTTATTGCATTACTCCATTTCTCCATGAACTTAATACACTAGATGCATGCTGGATAGCGGTCGATGTGTGGTGTAATAGTAGTAGATGCAGGCAGGAGTCGGTCTACTAATCTTGGACGTGATGCCTATATAATGATCATTGCCTGGATATCGTCATAATTATTTGAAGTTCTATCAATTGCCCAACAGTAATTTGTTTACCCACCGTATGCTATTTTTCTCGAGAGAAGCCACTAGTGAAATCTACGGCCCCCGGGTCTCTTCTTTATCATATTTGCCTTCAAGATCTATTTTTATTTGCTTTTATTTTCAGATCTATTAATCCAAAAACCCAAAAATACCTTGCTGCAATTTTTTGTTATTTATTTATCTCGCGTTCCCGCGAGATCTATTTATCCAATCTACTACAATTTTATCTACCTTTTTACCCGGGAGGGATTGACAACCCCTCTTTTACGTCGGGTTGCAAGTATTTGTTCTTTGTGTGAAGGTACCATTCTCATAGTGTTGCGTGGTTCTCCTACTGGTTCGATAACCTTGGTCTCATCACTGAGGGAAATACCTACCGTAGCTGTGATGCATCATCCCTTCCTCTTCGGGGAAATACCGACATAGTTCAAGCCGCATCAAAAGGAATTTCTGGCACCGTTGCCGGGGAGACATCATCAACATCTACCAGGTTCCTAATCACAAATCTCATCTCCTTGCAATTTACATTATTTGCCATTTGCCTCTCGTTTTCATCTCCCCCACTTCACAAAATTTTGCCTTTTTATTTGCCTTCTTTTCGTTTGTCTTTTTCTCATTCGATCTTATGTTTGCTTGTGTTTCCATGTGCCTTCTATTTTGCTTGCATCTTTACTTGCTAAAAATCTATTGATATGGATCCACTCAAAGTTTTCTACTTGGATCATCTTCGATCCATATGTGCTCGTGCTGAAACCCCAACTAGTTTAGTTGAGGAAAAATCATTAGATGAGCATGCTCATTTTGTGCGTCATCATTTGTCTGAAAAAGGGAAGCTCTTATGGAATCAAATAAATTGTTTGCTATGCTATGCTTGGAATCTTTGTGAAATTTGTGATTTTACTTGTTGCTCCAAGAATCCTAAAAAACACCTCCCCTATCTATGTGAGTTTAGTGACAATGAAATCTTATCTTCTTATGCCAAGGAGGTTTATAGTTACTATGATATCAAACAAATTGAAGAACTTGTTGCTTTTAAGGGTGCTTATGAAGTTGCTTCTTTGATTGAAAAGTATGATGTTACTCTCTACAAATCTGAAAATTTTGACATACTTAAATATTGCTATGAAAACTATGCTCATAATGCCTATGTTAAAGAATTTATTGAGAGAATGTCCACTGCTTTGGAAGAAAATATTGATATGCATGAAGCTATGGATAATTATGATTTCATTGATTTGATTGAATTATCCCCTCTTGATGAACATGATGCTTGCTATTCTTACGGCCATGATGCCAATATTAAGAGAAAAGTCCATTTTTCGTCCCTCAATTCTCCGGTCTGACCACTTTTGGTCCCTCAACTCTAAAAACAGCCAGATTGCACCACGAACTCTCGAAACCGGTCATTTTTCGTCCCTGCGGGGTTTCGCTGCCGAGTCAACCCGGTTTTGACCAAGGCGTGAATAGTGTCCCGATGAACAGTAAATTCGAAAAAAATAGCAACAAAATTCAAAAATTTCTGAAATTTTATGACATCGAAGATACTCAGGTGCGCAAGGTGCGTGCCAATTTTCGTCATGTTTGGATGTTCGAGGAGGTCGCAGCAAAAAAACAAAAGTAAAGCAGTGCTCCGATGAACAGTAAATTCAAAAAATAGCAAAATAAATAAAAAAATTTGAATTTTTTTGGCATCGAAGATGCTCAGGTGCGCAAGGTGCGTGCAAATATTCGTGCTAAAATGACATCCGAGGAGCTCGTGGCAAAAAAAAAAAAAAACAAAGTAGCCTACGTGTGCGTGCCGCTTTGGGTGGTTTCCAAACCCTCGGATGTCATTTGACCATGAAAGTTTGCACACACCTTGCACACCCGAGCATCTTCGATGGCAAAAAAATTCAGATTTTTTGATTTTTTTGCTATTTTTTGAATTTTACTGTTCATCACAGAGCAGATTTACTTTTGTTTTTTTTGCCGCGAGCTCATCGAATGTCCAAACATGACAAAAATTTACACGCACCTGACTATCTTCAATGTCATAAAATTTCAGATTTTTTTTGCTATTTTTTTGAATTTACTGTTCATCGGTGTACTGTTCATCTCATGGTCAAAACCGGGTTGACTCTGCAGCGAAACCCCACAGGGACAAAAAATGACCGGTTTCGAGAGTTCGTGGTGCAATCTGTCCAGTTTTAGAGTTGAGGGACCAAAAGTGGCCAGACCGGAGAATTGAAGGACAAAAAATGGACTTTTCTCCAATATTAATGATGCTTATGGAGATGAACTTGCTATAGTTCCTTATGTTAAACATGAAATTATTGCTATTGCACCCACACTTGATAGCTCCTTGAATGACAAGCATGATTGCAATGGTGTTATTACGAATTCTATTAATGTCAATTGTGTTAGTGATATGCAAAACCCCAAGCTTGGGGATGCTTGTTTTGTTACGTCCGCTACTTATTGCAATGATCATGATTGGGGTGATGATGATTCCTATGATCTTGATAGTTTATTTAAGCCTCATGATGAGTATGTTTGCAATAATATTGAAAGTGGGTTCGGAAGAGCGTCAACTTTAGGTAAAAATAATCCCACATATTTGGAGAGTGCTCAATCTTATGAAATTTTTGATAAAGGTGGGTTCGGAGAGGTCATGACTTTAGTTGATGTTAATCCCACTATCTTGGAAGATTATAAGACTTTTATACATGTGGATCATGAAGTGAAAATTTTATATAATAGCTATATTGTTGAATTTGGTTATGATCCGACATGCAATTATTATGAGAGAGGAAAATATGGTTGTAGAAATTTTCATGTTACTAATTTACCTCTCGTTACGTTGAGATTGCTTTTGTTTCTTTCTTCTTCCTTGCATATGCTATATATTTCTTGTCTTGATAATTTGTTTGCTTATAAAATCTATATGCATAGGAAGTATGTTAGACTTAAATGTGTTTGTCACATGTTTTATGATGCTCTCTTTATGTTTCAATTCTTGTCTTTCATGTGAGCATCATTAAAATTATTATGCCTAGCTAGGGGCGTAAAACGACAGCGCTTGTTGGGAGGCAACCCAATAAATAAATGTTTTTCTTTTTCTTTCTGTTCTTGAGTGTTTGCACAATTATGCTAATGTTATGATTGTGTTTTTTATGTTTTAATTAGTGTTTGTGCCAAGTAAAGCCTTTGGGATAGCTTTGGTGATAGTTGATTTGATCTTGTTGGAAAACAGAAACTTTTGAGTCCAGTAAAATAATTGTTTAAAATTACATAAGCGAGTAAAAATTCTGAATTTATTACACAAGATTTATATACAAACTTCCTCTTTTGTCCTAATTTTTCAGAATTTTTGAGGTTACAGAAGTATGAGAACAATTCGTATCTTTACAGACTGTTCTGTTTTTGACAGATTCTGTTTTCTTTGCATTGTGTGCTTATTTTGATGAATCTATGGTTGTATTGGAGGGTATAAGCCATGGTAAAGTTAGAATACAGTAGATATAATTCAATAACAAAATTTTAATGGGTTTTCTGCAGTACTTAAAGTAAAGATTGATTTTCTTATACTAACGGATCTCACGAAGGATTTGTTGAGTTTTGTGTGATTGAAGTTTTCAAGTTTTGGGTGAGATCACGATGGATGAAGGAATAAGGAGTAAGAAGAGCCTAAGCTTGGGGATGCCCATGGCACCCCAAGCCATTATCCAAAGAGTAGCAAGCAACTAAGCTTGGGGATGCCCGAGTGGCATCCCCTCTTTCTTCTAACGACCATCGGTATTTTACTTGGAGCTATATTTTTATTCGTCACATATCATGAGTTTTGCTTGGAGCATCTTGTATCATATGAGTATTTGCTTGTTTTGCTTTTTAGTTTAAGTCTTCTATCCTTGCTGAACTCACCTATTTGAGAGAGCCAAAATTATGCTATGATTTGTTAGAATTGCTCTCTATGCTTCACTTAAATCTTTTTGAGCTATGGAATTGCTCTAGTGCTTCACTTATATATTTTTGAGCATGGTGTGCTTTATTATTTTTTAAGAAATGCTCTCATGCTTCACTTAGATTTATTTGAGATTTAGTAAATTAAAAATTCTCTCATGCTTCACTTATTATTTTGAGAGAAGAAATTTTATGCTCATGTCTTCACTTAGATTTGTTTGAGCTATCAAAAGCAACATATGAAACTAGTCCCAAAGTGATAGATATTCAAGAGGGATATAATAAAGACTTTCATGAAGATCATTGGACAAAATAAACTTGATTCTTTGTAATAGTTTTGCGATATGATGATATAATATGTGAGTCATGTTGATGAGTAATTATGCTTTAGTAAGAATATTGGTGTTAAGGTTTGTGATTCCCTATGCAAGCACGAAAGTCAATAGTTATGCAATGAAATTACATCCTACTTGTGGTGCATTATTCGGTGTTAGTTATGCTTAATGCTTGCTTATGAGATTTTTCGTTTCTTGGTTGGATGCTTCTCAATCTTTTGCTAGCCTTCATTTGCACTAAGTATGATTACTACTTGTGCATCCAAAACCCTTAAACCAGTTTTGTCATATGAGTCCACTATACCTACCTATATGCGGTATTCTTTTGCCGTTCTAAGCAAATTTGTATGTGCCATCTCTAATTTTCAAAATAAATTTCCTTTTTGTGTGCTCGTACCGCTCATGAAATGGTAGGGGGTGGCTGATATTTTTCCATGCTAGATGTGCTATTCTCAAGATGAGTATTTATTCACTTGTCATTGCACAAGAGTATAGCAAAGGTATTAGGGATGCCCAGATCCGAAATGAAAATGAATTTACTTTATGTTGTCAAATAATAAATTCCTTGGTAATTGTTGGTATGGACGGCACCCGTGGATTCGGTTAGCCGTTGAATGTGAAAGTATGATGGAAAAAGGAATAAACTTTATTTTCTGTTTGGGAACTGCCTATAATATATCTAGCATGGAAAGTATTGGGAACTACTCGATTGTTTTCGTTGACAGGAAAAGCATGCCACCCAAAATGTTTTTATCTCTATCTTTTTTGCTTTGAGCTTTGGCACCTCTACAAATCCCTACTCCCCTCTGTGAAGGGCCTTTCTATTTACTTTATGCAATTTTTATTTTTTGAGTCTCCATCTTCTCTTATAAAGCACCAACTAAGGGGCACTATGATCGTACTTGAGTATTGGGTGTAGCTAATATGTGAGTGTGTTTCATGAATGGATCAATGATTGAGCATAATAGACTAGGGATAACTTGCTCTAGTGTTGATATTTTGAAAGACATGGTTGCTTGTTAATATGCTTGAGTATTGAAATCTTCATGTCAAAACTAGACTATTGCTTTGAATCATATAAAAGTCCAAATGTCCATGCTACAAAAGAAAAGAATATGTGATGAACATGTTAGGTAACATTCTACATCAAAAATTCTGTTTTTATCATTTACCTACTCGAGGACGAGCAGGAATTAAGCTTGGGGATGCTGATACGTCTCCACCGTATCTATAATTTTTTATTGTTCCATGCTATTATATTATCAATCTTGGATGTTTTACAATCATTTTATAGCAACTTTATATCATTTTTTGGGGCTAACCTATTGACATAGTGCCCAGTGCCATTTGCTGTTTTTTGCTTGTTTCTTACTTCGCAGAAAATCAATACCAAACGGAGTCCAAACACAGCAAACCTTTTTGGAGAATTTTTCTTGGCCAGAAGACACAGGATGGGCCAAAGAAGTACCAGAGGGGTGCCCCGAGGGGGGCGCAACCCACCTGGGCACGCCTAGGGGCCCAGGCGCGCCCTAGTGGGTTGTGCCCACCTCGGTGGCCTCCCGCACCGCCTCTTTGCTCTATAAATACCCCAATATTCCAAAAACCCTAGGGGAGTCGACGAAACACAATTCCAGCCGCCGCAAGTTCCAGAAACCACAGATCCAATCTAGACACCATCACGGAGGGTTTCATCATCCTCATTGGTGCCTGTCGGTGTACTAAGTATTGGGCCACTAGTACCCCTTACTTGTGCACGGGCAGTTGTAGCCGTCCTCGCGGCAAGGCTTGCCGGGATCAGCTCGAGGTCGATTCAAGTCATCAAGGAAATCGTCAAGTCGGAGATCTGAGGATCAGCAGATAAGCAAAGCTGGAAATCGAAGGCCAGCTTCCCCGGCAAGATCCTTGCCGGGATGGCCGTGGAGCCCGGCAAGGCTCGGTGCCCGACAAGGCTTGGTTCCCAGCAAAGCTTGGCGCCCGGCAAGGTTTGGTGCCCGGCAAGGATCGGCGCCTGGCGAGATTTCGTCACTGTGCCACCGCTTCGGCACAGTAACAAGCCTGACATTCTGGGTCCTTCTCTGGATGCGTGGCAACGCGCCAGTGGAGGAGAGCTTAAGCGGTGCTGATGGGATGGCCCCTTTTTCCATCCCCAAGAAAGTGAGGACACCTAAACGGACACCTCACGGTGCATTAAATGCGCTTGTCCTAATCCGTCAGGGGTTAGGTATGATACCCTGTAGCTACTTTACACCTCAATGTATGTACATTTTGCCACTGTGGAGACCCCTTTGAGCATATAAAAGGAGGCCCAAGGCAACTGCTACAGAGGAGGAGAACTTCTGGCCCATTCTAGATGCGTAGCTGCTCTTTGAACGTACTGTTCATTGCGAGCGCTCCTGAAGGCTGGGCTCAAGAACATCAATAAGAACACAAAGCAGGAGTAGGGTTTTACGCTGATCAGCGGCCCGAACCTGGGTAAAAACCTCCCGCGTCGATCACTGGTTCTGCTCTTTGCGTACACCTCTCCCCCCGCCGAATCGTAAAGGGGTCTCTCGGGATCCCATAGGTGTCGTGCCCCGACATCTTTGGCGCGCCAGGTAGGGGGATTGAAGTTTGCGTGAACCTGATCTGGTGGTCGACGCCCTAGTTCCTTCATCATCTTCATCATCATGCCGCCCAAGAAGAAGAACGCTGCGACAGCACAACCGTCCGGTTCCGTTTTGCCCGCGCCTTCGTAGACAGGCGATGGTGTGGGTGCAGAAGGAAGAGGACTAGAACCCCCGCGGCGTTCTGGTGACCCAAGCCAAGCGAGCGGTATCGTTCGCAGTGGCAGTGGTAACTTGCGCGCCGCTGGATCTAGAGATGGTGTTGTGTTGCCTACGGGTGGCACAACAAACTCTAGGGATCGAAGAGCGCCTGCTGGAGCTCCTGCGCCGGCGCGAGCCTCGCAACCTGCCCAGGTCGTGCGAGATGAGCGACATCGTGGTGCTGGTGGTTCGGGGCATCCCCACGAAAAGGTTTCTGCGCATAGATCCCAAGATGCGCGGGACCAGCATGCACACCGAGCTGCCGGCGAAGGTGGTGTGCGGTCGCGTGACCGTGGCGGTGCTCCTTCTAACTTGGTTAGGAGTCAGAGCACCTCACGCATCTCGCACCTATCGCCACCACCTACGCCAGCGGAAGCCTTGGCACGTGCACAGCTGCTCCTCGATTTTCCTCCCGCCCCGGAGAAGATGGAGGAGTGGCGAGCTACTATCCAGAGCCTTATCGGCTTCGCTAACAAGGATGGACCACAAGAGGCAGGGCCCTCTCAGCGGAGGCCCATCGATCCGATGCGAGCCGGTGCAGAGAAAACCGGAGGTGGTGCAACTACAGTGCACTCTCCTCCGCGACATCAGCGGCGGCCGACGACTCAGCAAGTCGACCGCCATGAGGAAGTTTCCATGGTGTCGTCCGATCCACGGATGCGCCGTGATCAGCGTCTGGTTCTCCAGGAAAGAGGCAAGGAAGACGCTCGAACAACCATCGAGCGGCGGCGGGAAGCGCGCTATCAGTCTGATAAGCGCGCGGGGCCGGTTGTCGACGAGCCTGCGCCAGGGAACGTAGGAGACTTGCCTTACGAGGTAGGACCTCCGGCGTTTACCCGTGAGCTGCGGCAAGTCCAATGGCCCAATCTCCGAACCTTCAAGCCAGAGGTCCCGGAGAAATACGACGGCAAGACTCATCCCTCGGAGTTCCTGAGCATCTACACCATTGCGGTGCAGGCTGCCGGGGGCCGAGATGACAAGATACTTGCCAACTACTTCCCGTTGGTGCTCAAACCCAACGTCAGGTCGTGGTTGATGCATCTGCCGGAGGATTCTATTTCTTGCTGGTCAGATCTGTGCCATCAGTTTGTTGGCGCCTTTGTTGGAGGCCACCAAGCTCCTGGCCAAGAAAGTGATTTGCACATCATCCCTCAGAGGGAGGGCGAGTCCCTGCGCAAGTTTATGCAGAGATTCAGCCGGGAGCAATACAATATTCCTGACGTTCATCCTGCTGCTGTCATTAGCGCGTTCCATCAGAACATGCGTAACCGCAGGATGCGGGAAGAGCTGGCAATGAACAAAGTCAGGAGTATTGCCGAGCTTTACACTTTGGCCGACAAGTGTGCTCGAGCTGAAGAGGGGAGGAAACTCCCCGGTGAAGCTGTTGGTGCGACAAGCGACTCAGAAGAAGAAGATGCCGCGGCTCCGTCAAGGAAAGGCCGGCGGCGGAATAGGAAGCGCGGAGGCAAGGCCGTGCTTGCCGTCGAGGAATCCGGCAACCCTGGCGCCGCCAAGAAGGCCAAGGTTGGCGACCCCGGCAAGGATCTTGCTGGGTGCCCTTCCTGTCAGGCCTTGGCGGCTGCCGACAAGTCAGAGAACTCCGGCAAGCAGTACTGCAAGATCCATCGCACTAAGGGCCACGATCTCCAAAACTGCCGGCAAGTTGAGCAGCTTGCCGAGAAGCAGAAGGCCGAATACGAGAGGCGAGATAAGGAGAAGGCCCAAGATGGTGCTGAGGGGTCCGGCAAGAAACGCGGTGGCCGAGGAGGTCGCCACGGCAAGGCCAAGCAGCAGAAGGATCGGCCCGCTCGGGGCCGAGATAAAGAAGGAGATGATGATGAAGAAGATGACGAATCCAGTGAGCAGAAATTCCAGAAGGCTACGGAGGCTATGTGCATTGATGGGGGTGCCTCGCTGCATTCTTCCCACCGCCAACTTAAACAGTGGGTGCGGGAGGTTAATGCGGCAGAGCCGTCCCCCGATGCATGTAGGCCTCTGAAGTGGTCCAGCACGCCTATCATCTTTGACGCCGAGGATCACCCTGATCGCACAACTGCGGTCGGGTGTTTGCCATTATTGGTTTCCCCGACAATTCGCAACCTCAAGGTGACGAAGATGTTAGTTGACGGCGGGGCCGGCCTAAACTTAATCTCACCAGATGTGCTCACAAAGCTTCAGATTCCCGACGAAGACCTCGAGGAAACGGGTACGTTTCAAGGGGTCAACCCGGGAAGAACCCAGCCCAAGGGCAAGATCACGCTGCCGGTAACATTTGGCAGCGAGCTTAACTTCAGGACCGAAAAGGTGGTGTTTGATGTCGCCAAGATCCCCATGTCATACAATGGGATCCTTGGTCGGCCAGCGCTGGCTAAGTTTATGGCGGCATCACACTACGCGTACAACGTCTTGAAGATGCCTGGGCCGTTGAGCGTCATCACTATCCATTCCGATAAGAAGGATGCGCTCATCTGTGCCGACCAACTTTACCGGGAAGCAGTTGCAGCACCTGCCATCAAGGCATCTGCTCCTACCGCTGGAACTCCCGGGGAAAAGAAAAAGACTGGCAGGAACCTTGGCGCCAACTCCGGCAAGCGCACCTCCTCGGAGTGCTGCGCTTCCGTCGAGGACGTGCCAGAGAGTTCCACCGGCAAGAACAAGAAGTCCAAGGCTGCCCCGCCGGAAACCAAGAAGGTGCCTGCCAGGGAGGACGGGACGGGGGGAACTTTCACCGTAAGTTCCACCCTAGATGACAAATAGGAAAGCGCGCTCGTTGCTTTCCTGCGGGCGAATGTCGACGTGTTTGCATGGCAACCGTCTGACATCCCCGGCGTTCCCAGGAAAGTAATTGAGCACCACCTTGCTGTCTGTCCTCATGCGCGGCCCGTCAAGCAAAGGGTGAGGAAACAGGCTTTGGAGCGGCAAGAATTCATTGCCATAGAAATTAAGAAGCTGGAGGCGGCAGGACTGGTCAAAGGAGTGCTTCATCCAACCTGGTTGGCCAATCCGGTTGTAGTGCGGAAAGCGAACGGGAAATGGAGGCTTTGTATCGATTATACAGATATCAATAATGCTTGTCCAAAAGATCCTTTTCCCTTGCCGCGCATCGACCAGATTGTGGATGCCACCACTGGTTGTGATCTCCTGTCCTTCCTTGATGCCTATTCAGGGTATCATCAGATTTTTATGGCAAAGGAAGATGAAGAGAAGATCGCCTTTATCACCCCATGTGGTACGTATTGTTTTATACGGATGCCTTTCGGGTTGAAAAGTGCTGGTTCAACATTCGCCAGAGCAATCCAGATTGGTTTTGAGCCACAACTCCATAGAAATATGGAGGCATATATGGACGACATAGTGGTCAAAACTAAGGATAAAGCAACGCTCATTCAAGACTTAGAAGAAACATTTGCGAACTTGCGCAAGATCAACTTGAAGCTCAATCCTGAGAAGTGCGTGTTCGGTGTTCCTTCCGGCAAGCTCCTCGGATTCTTTGTATCTTGCCGGGGAATCGAAGCTAACCCCGACAAGATCAGAGCCATTGAGCAAATTGAAGCGCCGAGACGCGTCAAGGATGTGCGTCGTCTTGACGGCTGTGTTGCTGCTCTAAGCAGGTTTATTTCCAAATCTGCTGAGCGCGCCCTACCCTTCTTCAAAATTTTGAAGAAGGCAGGTCCAATGAAATGGACTCCGGAAGCGGAGGCGGCGCTGCAAGATTTGAAGAAATACCTTTCTTCTCCGCCGACGCTAGTCGCACCTAAACCACAAGAACCGTTGCTGCTGTATCTGGCGGTGACAAATCAAGTGGTTAGTGCTGCGCTGGTGGCGCAGAGGGAAGCTGATGAGGAGGCAACATCAGCGGCAGGACCGCCAGATGACGCGGCAAGATCTTCCCCGGCAAGGGTTGATCCCGGCAAGACAGGATCTGTGCAAACAGAGGAACCCGTGCAGAAGAAAAAGGTGGTGCAACGCCCAGTTTATTTTGTTAGCTCCCTCTTGCAAGGAGCTAGGTCAAGATATTCTGGTGTGCAGAAGTTGCTTTTCGGCCTCCTTATGGCCTCAAGAAAGCTGCGCCATTATTTTCAAGCACATGAGATCACCGTCGTCACTCGCTTTCCGTTGCAACGGATTTTGCAAAATCCGGAGGCAACCGGCAGGATCGTGGAGTGGGCGTTGGAGCTGTCCAGCTTTGGTCTTAAGTTTGAAAGTACTTCCACAATTCAGAGCAGGGCCTTGGCGGAGTTCATTGCAGAATGGACCCCGACGCCAGACGAAGAAGTTCAAGAAACAAGTCTCCCCGGCAAGGAAACCGATCTGCAATGGGTTATGTACTTTGACGGGGCTTTTTTGCTGCAAGGCGCCGGTGCTGGTGTGCTGCTTGTCGCACCCACCGGAGAGCACCTCAAGTATGTAGTCCAAATGCATTTTCCCCGGGAGAGTTCAACCAACAACACTGCAGAGTACGAAGGGTTGCTTGCCGGTCTTAGGATCGCGGTAGACCTTGGTATCAAAAAGCTCATCATCAAAGGTGATTCACAGCTTGTCGTCAGGCAGGTCAACAAGAGCTATCAAAGTCCGTTGATGCAGGCCTACATAGATGAAGTAAGGAAATTGGAAGAGCGCTTTGACGGTCTCCAAATGGAGCATGTCCCTCGTGCCGAGAACAGCGTTGCTGACGACCTGTCAAAGCGTGCTGCCCTCAAGTTGCCTGTGGAACCAGGAACTTTTGTGCTCCAATTGACTCAACCATCCGTGGCGCCATCGATGCGGCAAGAAAAGAGAAGAAAGTTGAACTCTGGCCAGTACTTCCCGGCAGAGCTCCCCGGAGCCGCCGGCAAGGAAGTTGCCGGGATCGACACGCTTGCCGGGGAACAATAGGCTCCGGCAGGGCCTCAGGCCCTTGCTGTCGAGACAAATGTTCCCCCGGCGGATGAGATGCCTTTAGTCCTAGTTGTCGAGCCTCAGGCTCCAGCATGGGCGCAGCACATTGTCCACTTCCTTCAGACAGGTGAACTCCCTGAGGAACAAGAAGAAGCGGAAAGAGTAGCCCGTCGGTCTGTTATGTACAAGTTCGTCGATGACGTCCTGTACAGAAAGAGACCAAACGGTGTGAAATTGAAGTGCATTCCTCGGGAGGATGGACTAGAGCTGTTGGCAGAGATACATGGGGGCATGTGTGGCTCTCACATAGGGTCAAGAGCGCTTGCCGGGAAAGCATTCCGGCAAGGTTTCTTTTGGCCTACCGCCCTCCAGGATGCGACTGCACTAGTAACCAGGTGTGAAGCGTGCCAGTTTCATTCGAAGAAATTACATCAGCCAGCTCAAGCTCTTCAAACAATCCCTCTCTCCTGGCCATTTTCGGTCTGGGGGCTCGACATACTGGGCCCCTTTCCCCGTGCTACCGGGGGCTTTGAGTACTTGTACATCGCTATCGACAAGTTCACAAAGTGGCCGGAGGTGGAAACAGTGAGGAAGGTGACAGCGCAGTCGGCTGTCAAGTTCTTCAAAGGAATTGTTTGCCGTTTCGGTGTGCCTAACAGGATCATCACCGACAACGACACGCAGTTCACAAGTCGCACCTTCATGCAGTATGTCCAAGACCTTGGCGGCAAGATTTGTTTTGCCTCTGTTGCTCACCCGAGAAGCAACGGCCAAGCGGAGAGGGCCAATGCTGAAGTGCTGCGCGGTCTCAGGACCAGAACTTTTGACAGGCTGGAAAAGTGCGGAAGACGCTGGATTGATGAGTTGCCGGCGGTTCTTTGGTCAATCAGAATGACACCAAATCGAGCCACCAGCCAGACGCCCTTCGCTCTGGTGTATGGAGCGGAAGCAGTTCTCCCCACGGAACTCATATACGGATCTCCTCGAGTGCTCGCTTATGATGAGCTCGAGCAAGAGCAACTGCGGCAAGATGATGTTGTGCTCCTTGAGGAGAATCGTCTTCAGGCTGCTGTGCGAGCTGCACGCTACCAGCAAGCTTTGCGCCGCTATCATAGCTGCAAAGTTCATGCCCGAAGCCTTGAGGAAGGCGACCTTGTTGTTCGACGGATTCAGTCCGCCAAGAATTCAAACAAGTTGACGCCAAAGTGGGAAGGCCCTTATCGGGTAGTACGAGTCACCAAGCCTGGCGCTGTCCGCCTGGAGACCGAAGATGGCGTTCCAGTGAGTAATTCCTGGAATATCGAACATCTTCGCAAGTTCTATCCATAAGGCGCGGTTGCCGGGGGCTCCCGGCAACCACCTTTTTGTACAAGTCTTGCCGGCAAAGCATGTGATCCTTTGTACAAAGCCAGGCGCAGACCCTGAGCACAAATGAATAAATTTAAGTGTTGTACATTTCCTTATTGATTCTCATGTTCACATTCATATATGCATGTTTGTCTAAGATGTTGTATGACACCTGATCCCGGTAAGTTCTAACGAACCGCCAAGGTTTCATCTCTTTATTTTCTCTTCTTTCTTTTTCTTAAGACAGAAGGATTCCTCGCGTGCACATTTGCCGGGGGGGGGGGGGGGGAAGGGAGACATGAATACCAGTTGGTGACATTCGGAATCGTATGCTTGCCGGAGGAAGAACAAAGCCAGAAAGCTAAGTCCTAAAACTTAGAGCAAGTGTTTTCTTTAGTTACCAAGTTACTTCCTTAGACGATTCCGATTCTTGTATGGAAAATCTGCACGCGAAGGAACCTTTGCTGTAATCAGTTGTGCCCTTATTTTGTTTCGAGTCCGCTCAACAATTTAAGTGGCTGCACTGAGAGCACCAAGGAGTCTTGCCGGCTGCTGTGCCTCCGGCAGGCTGCTGAAGTCCCGCACCCAGCGCTCGCGGCAGGTTGCGCGCTGGCAAGTTTTTCAGTAAGCGTAGGATGAACTCCATACATAAAGGAATCAGACAAGGAAAGTAGCTAGCATGAGCCTAAACATAGTTAAATTATATTACATCCATGAGTTGCCGCAGTCCTAACTTGAGACTTAACTGTCTTTTACATGAGATGATGGCGGCAAGAATAAAAGAGGAGCACTCAATCCCTGCGCTGGCCTTCGATCCTTTTGATGGAGTCCACCTTCTCAAGGATTGGCGTGATGCACTTCTCGAGCGCCTCAACATTTGCATCCTTTGGCAGGTGGCCGAGTGCGCTGGAGAGGTCGATGCCGGGATTGCTGTGCACCACCTTGAGGAGCACCTTGCGAAGGACGGCCCGGCAAAGCCGGCGAGTCTCGTTCGCCAGTTGGGTCGCCCGGCTAGACTGGAGCGCCCTCAACGCGTTGATGATGCTTTCAAAGAACATCGTCAATCTGGCGCTTGGGGATATTCTTTCCTCGGAAGAATATCTGAAGTTCGACAAGCCCATGGTTGACAGTTCTGCGGTAAGCTTCTCCGCGGCAGCATTGAGACGACCAGTCCAGATCTCCACTCCCTTCTCGTACTCGTTTTGGGCAGCGGCGGCTCTCTTGAGCAGGTTCCTCTCTCCTTGGAGATCCTTGAGTAGAGCCTTCTCACGGGCCCTGCCGGCCTCGAGAGATTTCTGCAGCGTGGTCAGCTTCAGCTCCAGAACCGCAATATCATCAGCCGCAGAGGAGAGCTGCTTGGTCTTGTCGGACAGGGCGACTTGCATCTCCGCCAAGGAGTGGAGGGTTTTTTCCCTGTCCCCCTTGAGCGTCGAGAGCTCCTTGCCATGCTCATCGAGATCTGTCTCCGGCCTCTTCACTTTGTCGCTCAGCTCGTTCTTGGCGGCCTCTGCAACTTCGGCAGCATCGACGGCCTCCTTGAGCTTGCCGGCGTGACTTGCAGTTAGAGCTTCGAGCGCCTCCTTGTGCTTCTGCTCCAGCTCCTGGGTCCGCCGCGCGACAAGATTTTCAATGTCTTCATCCTTGCTACGAAGCTTGGCGGCGAGCGCCTGCTCACGTGCGGTGAGATCTTCTTCGAAAGCGTCAAGAGCAACGCGGCGCCCCGTCAGGAGAGCATCTTCGGCAGCGATCCTTTGAACAGCTTCATCATGTGCCTTCTCCATGTCTGATTGCTTCAGGAGGACCTCATTCCATTGTTGGCTCACTTGTTCTCAACCGGCAACCAGCTCTTGAAGGGCCTCGGCGTGCCAGATTTGCATTTGTGCGACGCGCCTTTGAAAATCCACTTCGGCTGCCTCGACAACTGCCATTCTGGAGTCCGCTTTCTCTTTTCGGGCACGATGGAGAGCCTGGAGTTTGCGGAAGTTCTCGCCCATGGCCTGAAGGAGCTGATCCTCTTCAGACTTGCCACTGCTAGCGCTGGGATCGTCAACAACTTCGAGCCCGGCAGCGGTAATAATTTCCTCGAAAATTTCTCCTTCGGCTGGTGCCTCGGTGCTTGCCGTCCCTGGCAAGTTGATGAATAGGTTTTCGCCAACCTTGAGATACTTGCTGGATGAGGGCTCGTCAGATGTTGATGGCTGGTCTTCAGTGGCCGCCTCACCAGTGACAGGGGGCTCCGCGGCCGATGCAGCGCCTGGCGCTCCTGCAGCAGGAATGCCGTCAGTATGGTCCCCAGCCTCCCTGTCGCCCCCTTCAGCAGGTTCTTCCGCGATTTCCTTTTGTGCTGTCTTGGCGGCCTCCCCATCAAAAGCATCACCAGCCCCGGCAACATCATCCTTGGTGGCCTCGCTGGCAGTGATCCTGTCCGCTTCGGCAGCAGCATCCCTGGCGGTCTCCTCGATGACGGCGTCGATGTCCATATGTTCCATCGCAGAGAACTCTGAAGGGTGAAGGAGGAGGTCAGAATAAGATCGAGTTTTTAAATTTTGAAGTGACCAAAGATAAAGAAGTAGGGGGAAAAGAATAACTAGCACTCTGAGGCGATCGAGTACCTGCGTCGGGCTGTCGAGAGGTGGCTTCGCCTCTCCCGGCAACTCCGGTTGCCGGGGGCGGGTTGCCGGAGTCCATGCTTGTCGGCTCCTCCTCAATCCGGACAGGCTCGTCGGCAGGATCTCTTGCCGGGGATGTGCTTGTGGGCGGAGTGGTAGATGAAGGAGGCACAATGGGGCAATCTTTTCCTTGTTGCCGTTCTTCTCCTGCAAACCCAAAGATATCAGCGACAAGAATGAAAGCCTCGGCACCAGCCAACAGAAAAAGGGACAATGAACTTACGCTGGGGGCTGCGTTGAGGACTAGGCTCCGGGCTCACAATGACGGTCTCAGGCATGCTAGTGGAGCCTGCCGGGGGCTCGTCGCCCGTAGAAGTCCTTGACCTCTTCGCCATTCTCTCCAGCAAGGTTTCTGTGTCACTACAGAAACAATACAAGTTAGTCAGTAAGACTGATGCAGATTGGAAGGTGGAAGTTGTGACAGGTACTCACTCTTCTTCCTCTCGCTCCGGACTGAAGCCGGAGATGTCGAAGTCGACCTCCGTTGTGATGTCTGAGCGGGGAGGTGGAGAAGGGGTCCTGGGCCACTTGGCTGTGGCAGGCGCCGGGGCAGCCTCTGGCATGGTTGTACGAGACCCTCCTGCCGCTCCGGCGGTGGTCGCTGGTGTGGGTCTCGCGCGCCGCGCGGGCTGTTGATGGGCCCCCTGCCGCGGTCCGGTCTTGCCAGCCACTTTCTTGCCGGGGGATTCGCCGCTCGATGTAGGCTGGCTTGCCGGGACGCCCGATGCGGCTTTCCGAAGGACACGCTTTGTCTTCTTCGGGGGCGAGGGCTCTTCTCGCGTCTCCTCTTCGGCCGTGTCTTCGCCGGATGAGTTTTCAGCGACTGCACCGCCTTCTTCCCCGGCAACCTTGCTCTCCTCGGCAGGTTTTGCCTCCACCACCACCTCTGCATCGCTGGTTTCCCACTCTGTGAATCCAACGCTGCCAGCCTCCGCGGCAAGATTCGCTTCCTCCACTCTGGTAGCGATGTATGCTACCTCCTGATCTGTGGTGGCGCGAATAAGATCTGACTCTGGCCGGACAGGCTTCTCCGTCAGATTGTCGAAGAATTTCTGCGCTTCTTCCTCGCTTGGCTCGACCCAGGTCGGGTCAAGGCCGTGGGCGTTGAACATCGGCAAAAAGGCAATGATCGACCCCAATGCAGAGTTGTTGCACAAGGGGACGATCCTTGCCGGCAGCCGGTGCTTGTCTTCGCGCTGGAATAACTTTTGGCAGAGAGCGCCAAGCTGCATAGCAGTCAGGTTATTGTTCAGCCTGGGGCGCAGCCTCATGACATCCGCTGCGTTCTTATACTCCCAGGCTGGCCTCCCCCTATTCTGCAGAGGGGCGATGCGGCGGCGGAGGAAGTCGAAGCCGATCATCTCCATTGTCAGCCCGGCAGCCTTCAAGCGGAGGATCCTGGTAGTGGTGATTGTGAGCTTCTCGTCTTCTGCGGCGAGATCGCCCCAATCCTTGCCGCGGACCACCTTCTGTCGCCGGGGATGACAAAAAGGATGAGGATCGGCTTCCTGGATCCAGCACCATTCGGCCCGCCACTCGTCCCACTTTTCACGGTAAACTCCATCTGGGTATATCTCTTTGTTCCAGGCCCTTGGAATCCAAGCAATAGATCCAGAGAGAGCCTCTCCTTTTTGGATTCGAGGATAGAAATAGTGGCGGAAAAGAGCAGAATTGGGGATCACGCCAGCGAAATTTTCACAAAGATGGGCAAAGATCGACATGCAAAATACGGCATTCGGCGTGAAATCAAGAAGGCGGAAGCCGTATGTATACATGATGTCATTGAAGAAATCGGAAAAAGGTGGACAGAGCCCGCAATAAAAGTATGCAGTGAAGAAGGGGTATCTGTCCGATCCGCCTTTTGAACTAGCACCTGGGATTACGCGTGTGGCGGGGTGAGCTTGCGTTCCCTTCGCCCACATGCATTGGTATCGTCCCTTCAAAGTTTCAGCGTCGAGCGTCGGAGGGAAGACGACAAGCCTCTTCCGCATCTTCACCAGTTCGCTCTCCGGAACTTTAGCCTTCGCCTCCTTGTCTGTGCCCTTGCCTTTGCTGGCCTTGGGCGGCATGGCGACTGTGGAAATGGAAGCCGGAGGATGGAACGAGCGCGGGAGCAGCGAGCAGAAGAGAAGAAAGGTTTCGCTCTGAGCTCGAGCAGAGGAAGGCGATGGCGATGGCCAGATTGGAAAGAAGAGGGGGGTGAATAGGTTTGCGCCTCCACGACTTCTCCTTTTTATGGGGAAAGAGCGGGGCCACCTTGTTTATCCCCCAATATGAATGCGCCTCTATGGGCACGAAACAGTTTGCAGCCTTTTTGGCACACTTCCCACATCGCGCGCTCCGTGCGCGTAGTGGGGGCACAGTAAAACAAGATCTTTACGAGCAGTTAATTCCCTGCCACGCGTGCCCGTGCACTGTTTGGGCCTAGCCCAACAACGCCTCGCACTTGTGTATGGCCCAGGCCCGGGGGCTCCTGTCGGTGTACTAAGTATTGGGCCACTAGTACCCCTTACTTGTGCACGGGCAGTTGTAGCCGTCCTCGCGGCAAGGCTTGCCGCGATCAGCTCGAGGTCGATTCAAGTCATCAAGGAAATCGTCAAGTTAGAGATCTAAGGATCAGCAGATAAGCAAAGCTGGAAATCGAAGGCCAGCTTCCCCGGCAAGATCCTTGCCGGGATGGCCGTGGAGCCCGGCAAGGCTCGGCGCCCGGCAAGCCTCGGCGCCCGGCAAGGCTTGGTTCCCAGCAAATCTTGGCGCCTGGCAAGCCCTGGCGCCCGGCAAGGTTTGGTGCCCGGCAAGGATCGGCGCCTGGCGAGATTTCGTCACTGTGCCACCGCTTTGGCACAGTAACAAGCTTGACATTTTGGGTCCTTCTCTGGATGCGTGGCAACGCGCCAGTGGAGGAGAGCTTAAGCGGTGCTGATGGGATGGCCCCTTTTTCCATCCCCAAGAAAGTGAGGACACCTAAACGGACACCTCACGGTGCATTAAATGCGCTTGTCCTAATCCGTCAGGGGTTAGGTATGATACCCTGTAGCTACTTTACACCTCAATGTATGTACATTTTGCCACTGTGGAGACCCCTTTGAGCATATAAAAGGAGGCCCAAGGCAACTGCTACAGAGGAGAACTTCTGGCCCATTCTGCATGCGTAGCTGCTCTTTGAACGTACTGTTCATTACGAGCGCTCCTGAAGGCTGGGCTCAAGAACATCAATAAGAACACAAAGCAGGAGTAGGGTTTTACGCTGATCAGCGGCCCGAACCTGGGTAAAAACCTCCCGCGTCGATCACTGGTTCTGCTCTTTGCGTACACCTCTCCCCCCGCCGAATCGTAAAGGGGTCTCTCGGGATCCCATAGGTGTCGTGCCCCGACAGTGCCTCTCCGATGATGTATGAGTAGTTCATTGTAGACCTACGGGTCCGTAGTTAGTATCTAGATGGCTTCCTCTCTCTCTTTTGATTCTCAATACAATGGTCTCTTGGAGATCTATTTGATGTAACTCTTTTTGCGGTGTGTTTGTTGGGATCCGATGAACTTTGATGTCGTGGGAAACTACGGCCACCTATGGGACCATGAGCCCCTTTTGGTTCAGCATGGGGACTGGGCACATTGCATAAAGAGCGGAGAACGTCACGCAGCACGGCAGAGATCACACGGGTAGTTTTACCCAGGTTCGGGCCACCGCGAGGCGTAAAACCCTACTCATGCTTTGGTGGATTGATGGTGGATGGTGGTGGAAATGCAGCGCTCTTGCCCGACAGGGTTGCCTCGGGACGAGAGCAGCTACGCGCGTAGGAGTGTACAAGGGTCCGAATCCTCTCTATGGTTGCCATGGGCCTCCTTTTATAGATCAAGGGGTCACCACAGTGGCAAATCAGTCATTGTGTACTGATTAGATAGCAAACAGTGCTATCATATCTACTCTGCAGACAGGGCAGAGCGCATTAAATGCGCCACTTAGCGTCACATCATGGCCTGCCCGGCACGCCTTGCCGGGCTGTTTGGCCACCTTCTCTCCGGTCTGCATGACACATCGCTGGACGGGTGTCATTTGGAGGCGATTCCTGTAGGAAGTGGCTGCCATGTGGCAAAAGACAACCACTTAGTCATCTTGGGGCTTGACACCGCACTGATCGATGACTTGCGTCGCTGTGAGGTGGAGCGGTGAAGCCTTGTCGGGGTGTTTTGCCTTCGTAGGACCCGGCAGGCCTGCCGGGGCGGTCTTGAGGCTTGCTAATGGGGCAACCTTGACCTCGCCACGCTCTCCTGCCCGGCAAGGGAGGTTTTCCCCTAGTGGTGTCTTGCTCCTTGGCTTGACTTGGTCTTCTTGATCTGCACTCTGGTTCACCAAAGAGCGACACGACCTGTACAAAAGGGTGGCTGCCGGGCAGGGCCCGACAGCCGCGCCTTACTGGTAGAACTTACGGAGATGCTCAATATTCCATGAGTTTTGCAATTGAATGCCATCTCCGGTCTCCAGACGGACTATGCCAGGCCTGGTGACTTGTACTACCCGGTAAGGGCCTTCCCACTTTGGCGTCAACTTGTTTGTACCCTTGGCGGACTGAACGCGCCTAAGGAAAAGGTCGCCTTCCTCAAACCCCCGGGCATGAACCCTGCGGCCGTGATAGCGACGCAGGGCTTGCTCGTAGCGTGCAGCACGCGTAGCGGCCCGGAGACGGTTCTCCTCAAGTAGCACATCATCGTCACGCCGGTGCCATTCCTGCGCTACTTCATAGTAGGCAAGCACTCGAGGAGACCCGAATATGAGTTCCGTGGGGATAACTGCTTCTGTCCCATAGACTAGGGAGAAGGGAGTCCGCCCGGTAGCTCGATTTGGTGTCATTCTGAGGGACCAAAGAACCACCGGCAGCTCGTCGATCCATCGCCTGCCACACTTCTGCAGTCTATCAAAAGTTCTTGTCTTGAGGCCCTGCAACACTTCAGCGTTCGCCCTCTCAGCTTGTCCGTTGCTTCTGGATGGGCGACAGAGGCGAACGAGATCTTGCTTCTGAGGGCATGAACATATTGCATGAAGGCGCGGCTCGTGAATTGGGTGCCATTGTCAGTGATGATCCGGGCTGGGACTCCGAAGCGACTGAGCGGTCACCTTTCTCACGGGCTCCACCTCTGGCCACTTTGTGAACTTGTCGATAGCGACAAACAAGAACTCAAAGCCCCCGGTAGCACGGGGGAAGGGGCCCAAGATATTGAGCCCCCAGACCAAGAAGGGCCATGATAAAGGGATCGTCTGAAGAGCTTGGGCTGGCTGATGAATGTTCTTGGAGTGGAACTGGCAGGCTTCACATTTGGTGACGAGCTCAACTGCATCTTGGAGGGCCGTGGGCCAATAGAAACCTTGCCGGAAGGCTTTTCCAACCAGGGCCCTTGATCCAATGTGTGAGCCGCACATACCTTTGTGTATCTTTGCCAATAGTTCCTTTCCTTCCTCCCGGCAAATGCACTTCAATTTCACACCATTGGGCCTCCTTCTGTATAGTGTGTCATCGACAAACTGATACATACTGGCCCTCCGGGCTACTCTTTCAGCTTCTTCTTGCTCTTCAGGGAGTTCTCCAGTTTGGGGGAAATGGACTATGTGCCATGCCCAGGTTGGAGCCTGTGGCTCAGCAACGAGGACTAGCAGCACCTCCTCATTCGTGAGAGTGCAATCCTCGACCGCGGGGACCGGTGGCCTGGCAGGAGGATGCAGCTCAGCGACCGAAGGGGTGTTGTTCTCGACAAGCTTTCTGCCGGGATCCTCGGAAGGTTCTACCGGGAGAGACTTGCCGGAGTCCAGTTTCCTCCTTTTCCTGGCCATTGTTGCCGGGGATACGGAGGGCTGAGTCAGATGGAGAACAAAAGTCCCTGGTTCCACAGGAAGCTTTTGCACAACGCACTTTGACAGATGATCAGCAATGCTATTTTCTGCATGGGGTACGTGCTCTGTTTGCAATCCGTCAAAGCGCTCCTCCAACTTTCTCATTTCCTTGATGTATGCCTCCATCAATGGACTTTGGTAATCCTTGTTGACTTGTCTCACCACAAGCTGTGAATCTCCGCGGATGATCAGCTTCTTAATTCCCAGTTCTGTTACAATTCTGAGGCCGGCAAGGAGCCCTTCATACTCTGAAGTATTGTTGGTAGCATTCTCCCGGGGAAAGTGCATTTGGACGACGTACTTAAGGTGCTCCCTAGTGGGAGCAACAAGAAGCACGCCAGCCCCTGCACCTTGTAGGGAGAAGGCACCATCGAAATACATGATCCAATCTTGGGGTGCTTCCTTGCCGGGAATAACTGTATCCAATACCTCTTCATTAGGAGTTGGTGTCCACTCTGCGATGAATTCTGCTAGTGCTCTGCTCTGGATGGTTGACGTGCTCTGAAACTTCAAACCAAAGCTGGATAACTACAAAGCCCACTCCACTATCCTGCCGGTAGCCTCAGGGTTTCGGAGTATCCGTTGCAAAGGGAAACGGGTGACAACTGTGATCTTGTGGGATTGGAAGTAGTGGCGCAGTTTCCTTGAGGCCCTGACAAGGCCAAAAATCAATTTTTGCACGCCAGAGTACCTGGATCTAGCCCCCTGCAACAGGGAGCTGACGATGTACACTAGGCGCTGCACCACTTTCTTCTTTGCCATGACCAGAGAACTGCTTCCGCTGCTTTGCTCTTCTTTGTCTTGATCTGCATCTGACCTTGCCTGGGTGGTCTCACTTTCCTCCCCAGAAAGGACATTAGCCGTGTCTGCCACTTCACCCACTTCCCGCTGTGCCACCAGTGCTGCGCTAACCCCTTGATTAGTTGCCGCCAAGTATAGCAGCAACGGTTCTTGTGGTTTGGGAGCGACCAAAGTGGGCACAGAGGAAAGGTTGGCCTTCAAATCGTGTAGTGCTGCATCTGCCTCTGGGGTCCACTCCGTGGGTCCTGCTTTCTTCAAGATTTTGAAGAACGGCAAGGCACGCTCGGCAGACTTGGAAATGAATCTGCTAAGCGCGGCAACACATCCAGTTAAACGCCTCACATCCTTAACTGTCTTGGGTGCTTAAATCTGCTCGATAGCGTTGATCTTATCGGGGTTGGCCTCTGTCCCCTGGTGGGACACAAAGAAGCCAAGTAGTTTGCCAGAAGGAACGCCAAACACACACTTCTCCGGGTTTAGCTTCAAGTTGGTCTTGCGCAGATTAGCAAATGTCTCTTCTAAATCCTGAATGAGGGTTGATCTGTCCTTGGTCTTGACCACAATATCATCCATATAAGCTTCAATGTTTCTGTGCAACTGTGACTCAAAACCAATCTGGACTGCCCTTGCGAAAGTGGACCCGGCGCTCTTCAACCCGAAAGGCATCCGCACGAAGTAGTATGTGCCACATGGGGTTATGAACCCAGTCTTCTCTTTGTCCTCCTTGGACATAAAGATCTGATGATATCCAGAGTAGGCATCCAGAAAGGAAAGCAGGTCACACCCGGTGGTGGAATCCACAATCTGGTCAATGCGCGACAAGGAAAATGGGTCCTTCGGGCATGCCTTGTTCAGATCCGTAAAATCTATGCACAGCCTCCACTTCCCATTAGCCTTGCGTACCACCATAGGATTCGCTAACCATGTTGGATGCAACACTCCTCTGACCAGACCAACTGCCTCAAGTTTCTTGATCTCCTCAGCAATAAACTATTGCCGCTCCAAAGGTTGCTTCCGGACCTTCTACTTGATGGGCCGGGCATGTGGGCAGATAGCAAGGTGGTGCTCGATTACCTCACTAGGAACACCGGGGATGTCAGATGGTTGCCAGGCAAACACATCGACATTCGCCCACAGGAAGGTAACGAGTGCGCTTTCCTATTTGTCATCAAGGGTGGCACTGATAGTGACGGTACCATCAGTGCCAGCCAGCCCTGCCAGGACCTTCTTCACAGCAGGCGCACCAGATTTGGATCTCTTGCTATTGGAACTCTCCGGCAAGTCATCGACAGGCGCAGCGCACTCCGGAGAGGCACGCTTACCGGATTCCTTGCTGGCATCCTTGCCAGCTCTCTTCATTTTCTTACTCTCCTTGGCGGGAACACTGGCTTCCGTGGCCTCTGCCGCGACTGCTTCCCGATACATCTTGTCCACGCATATGACTGCGTCTTTCTGATCTGACGGAACGAAAATGGCTCCTATCGGCCCTGGCATCTTCAAGGTGTTGTAGGCATAGTGGGATGCCGCCATAAACTTGGCCAGAGCTGGGCGAACAAGGATTCCATTGTACGGCAAGGGGAGGTCAACCACGTCAAACACAATCTTCTCAGTCCAGTAGTTTAACTCCCCCTCGAACGTCACCAGCAGCGTGATCTTTCCCTTAGCACGACTCCTACCGGGGTTGATTCCTTGGATCATATCAGTAACCTTGAGCTCCTCATCTGCTATCAGAAGCTTGCTGAGGACCTTTGGAGATATCAGATTCAACCCAGCCCCACCGTCAACCAACATCTTGGTGACCTTGAGGTTTCGTATTGTTGATGAGACCAACAACGGCAAGCACCCTACCGCAGTGGTGCGATCAGGGTGATCCTCTTCGTCAAAGATGATGGGCGTGCGGGACCATTTGAGCGGCTTCTGAGAATCTGCCGCTGGCTCCACGGCGTTGACTTCACGCGCCCACTGTTTAAGTTGGTGGTGAGAGGAGTGCAGAGATGCACCCCCATCAACGCACAAGGCGTCAGTGGCTTTCTGGAACTCCTGCTCGCTGGTTTCCTCTTCATTTCCCTCATCAGTCTCATCACTGCAATCCTTCTTCTCACGGCCTCTAGCGGGTTTTCCTTGATTCTGAGGAGCCTTGCCGGGGCGACTTACTCCGCCGCCACGGCCCTTCCTGCCAGTACCATCCTAATTTTTCTCCTTATCACGCTTCTCATACTCAGCCTTCTGCTTCCTGACGAGTTGCTCAACCTGATGGCACTCTTGAAGGTCGTGGCCCTTGGTCCTATGGATCTTGCAATACGACCCCTCACCCTTCCCGGCCTTCTCGGCAGCCGCAGCCGCCCGGCAGTCAATGCACGCGGCAACCTCCTTGCCGGGTGCTTCGGCCTTGGCCTTCTTGCCGGTACTAGGTGTGCTCGACCCTTCGACTTCCATCACAACTTTCTCCTTGCGCTTCTTACTGCATTTCTTGTTCTTCTTCTGGCTGGTGGCGTCATCATCATTGTCTGAATCGATGTCGATGTTGTCCTCTTCGCCGGGAAGTCACCTTCCCTCCTCTATGCGAGCACACTTATCCACCAGTGTGTATAATTCATTGACAATCCGGGGGAGCCGCACGTTCATTTTGGAATGTATCCGGCGGTTGCGCATGTTGGACTGGAACATAGCTATCACAGCTGCCTGGTGGATGTCTGGAATATTCCTGTGGACTCGGCTGAACCTCTGCATGTACTTCCGCAGATTCTCTCCTTCTTTCTGCGGGAGGAGCTGCAAGTCGCTGGGCCGCCCTGGTTCTTGATGGCCGCCCGTGAAGGCGCCAACGAACTCATGACATAGGTCAGCCCAGGTCGAAATGGAGTTCTCCGGCAAGTGCATCAGCCAAGACCTCACATTTGGCTTGAGTGCCAAAGGGAAGTAGTTGGCGAACACCTTCTCATCTCTTCCTCTGGCAGCTTGAACATCGATGGTGTAGATGCTCAAGAACTCTGCAGGGTTCAGTCTTCTATCGTACTTTTCTGGTATCTCCGGCTTGAATGTGCGGGAAGATGGCCAACGGACTTGCCGCAGCTCGCGAGTGAAGGCGGGGCACCCAACCTCAAAAGGTAGGCCCCCACCCTCACCGAGCGCAGGTTCGTCGACGTCGGGGCTGTTGCGCCAATCAGACTGGCGGCGGGTGTCGTGGCGTTGCTCGATGGTGGAGTGCGCACCGTCCCCTCGCCTGTCTCCCTGGGCTTGCCGCTGGTCCCGACGCGCTCGAGGGCCGGAGGAAGCCATCGAGACATCGTCGGGTTCTTGATTGCGCGGCTCTAGTCGTGGCCCTTGCACAGGCTGCCGCGAAGGGGACTGCACCATGGGGATGCCTCCCTCGGCATGGCCAGCTGCGCGGGCCGTTGCCGTCGTCTTGGGAGGCCGTGGCGGGCCAGCTCGCTGTGATCCTGCCGCTTTGGCGAAACCAATCAGGCTTTGGATGGTGGCTCTCCACTCATCCATCTGATCGGCTGCCGGCAGAAATCTCAACAGCAGCTGGGCCCAAGCCATAGCCTCCGAAGCGGTGCTTGGCATGGATGATGACGTAGATCGTTGTGTCACCTGGCTCCTTATGGTGCCAGTAGTAGTTGTGCCATGTTCTCGCCGTCGCGAGCCCGCGGCCACGGTGACGTGGTGGAGGCGCTTGAGGGCCAGCGGCTCCGTTTGGCGTATCGAGTGGGTTAGCTCGCTCCGGGGGTGGCACATGCCCTGCGTCCGCGCCCGTAGTGGGGACGGCTGGAGGATTGCGATTTGCCCCAGAGCAAGTACCATCGCTGTGGCTATTCCCTTCGGACGGGCGGAGAGGTGCAGACGGAATGATCTCTCTACCCGTACCTCATAGGGCATGGCCGCTGGAATGCTGTTGGTGCTGTACTTCCCCGGCGCCTCCTGCTCCTGTTTTGGCCACAGGGGAGGTGGTGACGACCCCGCCTGCGTCGACCACATCCCCTGCAGCGTCCACATCCCCAAGCGTCCCCGTTACCCCCGCGGCATCGGCGGCCGCGTGTAGCGGGGCCTTCAAAGTGGACGGGTGGGCTGCAGCACCGGGCTTCTTCTTGGGCGCCATGAGCGATGGAGCCGTCAATGGAGATGACGCGCTACGTACACATCTCGGGTTCGCGCAAGCACTGGTCCCCTACCTGGCGCGCCAAAGATGTCGTGGGAAACCACGGCCACCTATGGGACCATGAGCCCCTTTTGGTTCGGTAGGGGGACTGAGCACATTGCACAAAGAGCGAAGAACGTCGCGCAACACAGCAGAGATCACACGGGCAGTTTTACCCAGGTTCGGGCCGCCGCGAGGCGTAAAACCCTACTCCTGCTTTGGTGGATTGATGGTGGATGGTGGTGGAAATGCAGCGCTCTTGCCCGGAAGGGTTGCCTTGGGGCGAGAGCAGCTACGCGCGTACGAGTGTACAAGGGTCCAAATCCTCTCTATGGTTGCCATGGGCCTCCTTTTATAGATCAAGGGGTCACCACAGGGGCAAATCAGTCATTGTATACTGATTAGATAGCAAACAGTGCTATCATATCTACTCTGCAGACAGGGCAGAGCGCATTAAATGCATCATTAGCGTTACATCATGGCCTGCCTGGCACGCTTTGCCGGGCTGTTCGGCCACCTTCTCTCCTGTCTGCATGACACGTCGCTGGACGGGTGTCATTTGGAGGCGATTCCTGTAGGAAGTGGCTGCCATGTGGCAAAAGACAACCACTTAGTCACCTTGGGGCTTGACACCGCACCGATCGATGACTTGCGTCGCTGTGAGGTGGAGCGGTGAAGCCTTGTCGGGGTGTTTTGCCTTCGTAGGACCCGGCAGGCCTGCCGGGGCGGTCTCGAGGCTTGCTTCCGGGGCAACCTTGACCTCGCCACGCTCTCCTGCCCGGCAAGGGAGGTTTTCCCCTAGTGGTGTCTTGCTCCTTGGCTTCACTTGGTCTTCTTGATCTGCACTCTGGTTCACCAAAGAGCCGATCTCTTATGCTTGGTCTGGTCTTGGATGTTGCAATCTTGCTCTTAGGCCTGTGCACAGTCTGGGCAACAGACCCAAGGTTTGTTGTACCGACATTTGAGTTTATGATCAGATCTATGTTTTTATCCATGAAAGTTATTTGAGTCTTTTGATCTCTTATATGCATGATTACTTATAGCCTCATATTTCTTCTTTGAATCTTTGGTTTAGTTAGGCCGACTAGATCGATTTTTCTTGCCATGGGAAGAGGTGCTTTGTGATGGGTTCGATCTTACGGTGCTCAATCCCAGTGACAGAAGGGGAAATGACATGTATGTATCGTTGCTATTAAGGATAACAAGATGGGGTCTATTCCTACATGAATAGATCTTGTCTACATCATGTCATCATTCTTATTGCATTACTTCGTTTCTCCATGAACTTAATACACTAGATGCATGCTGGATAGCGGTTGATGTGTGGAGTAATAGTAGTAGATGCAGGCAGGAGTCGGTCTACTAATCTTGGACGTGATGCCTATATAATGATCATTGCCTGGATATCATCATAATTATTTGAAGTTCTATCAATTTCCCAATAGTAATTTGTTTACCCACCGTATGCTATTTTTCTCGAGAGAAGCCACTAGTGAAATCTACGGCCCCCGGGTCTCTTCTTTATCATATTTGCCTTCGAGATCTATTTTTATTTGCTTTTATTTTCAGATCTATTAATCCAAAAACCCAAAAATACCTTGCTGCAATTTTTTGTTATTTATTTTATCTCGCATTCCCGCGAGATCTATTTATCCAATCTACTACAATTTTATCTACCTTTTTACCCGGGAGGGATTGACAACCCCTCTTTTATGTCGGGTTGCAAGTATTTGTTCTTTGTGTGTAGGTACCATTCACGTAGTGTTGCGTGGTTCTCCTACTGGTTCGATAACCTTAGTCTCATCACTGAGGGAAATACCTACCGTAGCTGTGCTGCATCATCCCTTCCTATTTGGGGAAATACCGACGTAGTTCAAGCCGCATCAGAGAGTAGCTGGTAAGTTCACCAAGTAACAACGTATAGCATAATCCTACCCGATGATCCTCTCCTCGTCACCCTATGAGAGAGCGATCACCAGGTTGTCTTCGGAACTTATCTGGGTGTGTTTTATGAAGTATCTAGTTCTAGTTGTCATGAGGTCGGAATACAACTCCGGGTCGTCCTGTTACCATGGACACGGCTATTCGAATAGATCAATCTTCCTTGCAGGGGTGCACAACATTACCCAACACGCTCGATCACTTTGGCTGGACACACTTTCCTGGGTCATGCCCGGCCTCGGAAGATCAACACGTCGCAACCCTACCTAGGCCTAACAGAGAGGTCAGCACGCCGGTCTAAATCCTATGCGCGCAGGGGTCTTGGGCCCATCGCCCGTTGCACACCTTCACATTGCGTACGCGGCCGGTGAGCAGACCTGGCGGCCTCCATTACAAAGGAGGGTGCTTTACGCAGTCCAACCCGGCGCGCGCCGCTCTGTCGCTGACGTCTAGAAGGCTTTGGCTGATACTACGACATCGAGTGCCCATAACTATTCCCGTGTGGTGGTTAGTGCTTATAGGACAGTGGCCAACTCAGATCAAATACCCTATTTTGTTAAGCATGTTATTTTGAAGTAACTGCGGACGCTGACTAGGACCAGGCCCACCTATCTCCTAGGTGGTCACAACCTGCCCCGTTGCTTCGCCACAAAGTAACACTCGGGGGCCGTCGGGAACCCAGGCTCACCACTACCTGGATGGAACAACCTGTCCTTTCAGCCCCCACATCAGAATCACTTGCGGGTACTCTACGAGCCGACCGACTTTAGTCACATCATGTAACCTGTATAGTATGTATGTATGTATATACCCGTGATCACCTCCCGAAGTGACCACGGCCCGATAATGTAGCATAGCAGACGGACAAGAGTGTAGGGCCACTGATGGAATACTAGCATCTTATACTAAGCATTTAGGATTGCAGGTAAAGGTAACAACAGTAGCAACAATGACAGGATATGCAACAGAATAGGAGCTATCGAATCAACAACAGTAACAAACCTAATGCAAGAATAAGAGAGAAGAGAGTGGGCGATATCTGGTTGATCAAGGGGGGTTTGGTTGCCTGGAAGCTCAGCAGAGAAGGACGGGTCGTCAACACCGTAGTCGATCGGGGCAGCAGCAGTGGCGTCAGTCTCGAAGTCTAACAGAGAGAAGAGGGGGAAGAAACAATAGATACAATGCAAACAGATGCATGACGATGCATGACATGGCAATAAACGACGCTAGGTGTGATCTAACACGGTACTACGCGATACTGGCGACGGGGGAAAACATCCGGGAAAGTATTCCCAGGGTTTGTCATTTTTGGACAGATGAAACAGAGGGGGACGGTTGCATGTTCTCTATGCTAGAGACATGTGGCAGACAAACAGACAACGTATTCAGATTCGACACGTTTTTCTGAGAAACTTTCATGTACAAAGTATTTTCATCCGAGTTACAAATAATTTTCTACGAATTTTTGAAGTTTAAACAATATTATGAAATTATTGGATTTAATTAAATGCCCGAATTACTTTTTATACCCAGGAGGGGGCTAGCCCATTAGTATGACAGTGGGGCCAGGGGGTCCAGTCAAACAGTTGACCAGTCAACATTTTCTTAGTCAACATGGTCAATGGGACCCATCTGTCATTGACTAAACATGGTTAACAGATTACTTAGATTAGTTTTAATTAGCAGTGGGGGCCACATGTCATAGGCTAACCATTAGTAACTAAAACTAAATTCACCTAAACAGGGAAGGTTTTGTGCTAACAGGGGATTTGCCCCTTAACTAAGCTGGATGGGGCCCCGCTCGCAGTGGCACCTGGCCAACCCCAGTGTGGACGAGCGCACGGGCGCCTCACGCGCATGACCACGGCCGTGGCGTGGCCAGCGAAGGCGCCGCACGGGCCGGGGGTGGACGGAGGCTGGCTGGGGCGACGGCCGAAGGAGCCGCCGGAGGCGTGCTGGGGCGGCGGCACGCTAGTGGACGGCGGCGTGGCGGTCGACCACGGCGGGCGGCGGCGGAGCGGTCTGCCATGGTAGGCGGACGCGGGGTGGCCATGGAGGCGCGGGTGCGCGGCTGGGGCATGGGCTGAGGCAGGCAAGCACGCGGGGCATCGGCCACAGCGGTTGGCAGCAGCCGGCAGGAGCAGTACGCAGCAGCAGAGCAACGCAACAATGGCGGCAGCGCAGCAGCAGTGCATGAGCGACGGCAGCAGCAGAAGACACTACAAAGAATAGACACATCCATGACATTTTGGGCCGAATGATTTTTTTTCTGTAATGCTTATGACACTTCTATGACGATAATTGTGACAAAACCCGGTATCATCATAGATGTGGTGGGCTCCTACTTCTATGACAAAAAATCATGACAGAAAATGGGCTTTTCGTCCTGGGCGGGCCGGGGACGCACCTGCATGACATTCTTTGGGTCGTCCATGATGGAAAAAATCATGGTAGATGCGAGGGCGAGGAAAATTTCGGGGAGTTCCCGGTTACGGTGGGTGGTCAGGGCTGAGCGATGCACGGAGGGGTTGCGCGTTTCTCTCGTACACGTATGCGCGTGTGTGTGCGAGGCGTTGGGCTCTAACTGAACCTGAGCTAGGCGTTCGCTTACTGAACCCGAGCGATTGCACTAGCTACGTTACTGAACCCGAGTGATCGATCGCTGCTGCTGTTGCTGCTGCTGCTTACTGAAGCCGATCGAACCTGCTGCCTCTTGATGAACAGTGAACATGGGGGTTGGTTGAACGAATCGAGACATACGTGGTTGGGGTTGGATGAATAGTTCCCGATGGGGGTTGGATGAACAGGCCCCCGTGGTAGTAGAGGCCGTTGTCGCTGGATGAACAGGACCTCGATCGAGGAGCTGGTGGGGGTGGATGAACAGTAGCCGATGGAGGGACCCCGTGGAGGGCTGGTTGAACAAGACCCCGTGTGGAGGGCTGGTTGAACAGGAGCCGGTGGAGGCTGGATGAACAGGACCCCATGGAGGGTTGGTTGAACAGTAGCCGGTGGAGGCTGGATGAACAGGACCCTGTGGATGAACAGTAGTAGGTGGAGGCTAGAGGAAGTCGAAGGTGGATGAACAATAGCAGGTGGAGGCTGGAGGAAGTCGACGGTGGATGAACAGTAGCCCGTGGAGGCTGGAGCGAGGCAGTAGACGGTGGATGAACAGTAGCCTGTGGAGTCCCGTTTTGTGGTACGCCACACCCCTCCCGATGAACAGGACCCTCGTTTCGACCGTAGGCGCTCCAACACAAGTCTATTTCCTCTGTTTTGCGGTACGCCACACCCCTCCCGATCAACAGCACCCCGTTTCGACCGTAGGCACACGAACACAAGTCCGTTTCCTCTGTTGTGTGGTACGCCAAACCCTTCCCGATGAACAGGACCCCGTTTCGGCCGTACACGGTCGAACAGAAGGCCGTTTTCCTCCCTTTTGCGGTACACCAGACCCCGTTCCGGCTGTTCCGTCCAAGCCAGTTGGCTCCCGTTGAACACGACCCATTCCAACCCAGTGGCTTCGCTCCCGATGAACAGGACGCGTTCCGACCCAGTCACTTGGCTCCCGGTGAACACGACGCTGTTTCCTCCGTTCCGACCCAGCCGGTTAGCTGCCGATGAATAGGACGCCATTGCTGCCGTCCGTTGCCTCTCCATGTACATGAGCCCTAGCCGTCCGTATGCGCGAGTACGCGTTTCAAGACCCCGCTCGTATGTATGTATGTATGTGGCCGTATTTTTTGGCGTGTGGCTGTATGTACGTGTACACGATTTAGATGGGACAACCTGAACTGCAACATGGGGGGCTCTACTATGACATGTGCCGCTACTTACTCTGCCACGGTTCATCGTTGCAGAGCGACCGATCAACCAGTATGTACATACACATTCGCGACAAGACAAACAACACTACGTACGCTTCGACCGGGTGGGTCCCAGCTGTCAGGGAGGATAAGGACGCACTTCCTTGCATGCGAAGATATAGCTGCTGGGTCCCAGCTGTCAAGGGGAGGAATCATTTTTTTGCCCGTAATAAGGATGCACTTCTTTGCCTGCGAAGTTGTAGCTGGTGGGTCCCAGCTGTCAGGGGGAGAAAACATTATTTTTCAGGGTAGAAAGGATGCAGTTGCATGCATGCGTCCATGGGCGTGGTGCGTCTCCACTGTCAGCTTCTCACGTACAGTCATCTTCCGATGACTCTCGTTTGTTGACCACGTTGACCACACCGTGCCGAGCGCACCAAGCCCGGTGGACGACGGCGAGGCCCCAGACTGGAATGACCCGGAGATGGGGAAGACGCGGCAGTGGAGTCGCTAATGGAGAGGAGTGGGAAACTTGACTGGTTCGGGTGCGCGGCAGCACTGCCGCCCACGGGAGACAGGAGCAAGAACAGAGGTTGAAGAAGCAGCACGGCTGTTGGATTAACATCCAACGGTCTAGCTGCTAGAATCATTTGTCGATTAAGTTGACAAAAGCCCTGCGTATGCGTCAGCTTAGTAGACCCACAAGTCAGCCACTAAATCTTCCGGGTCCCAGCTATCATCGGGAGGAATAGTTTTTTTTGCATAACAAGGAGGCACTTCCTTCCGTGCAAAGATACAGCCGGTGGGACCCAGCTGTCAGGGGGAGAAAACAATTTTTTCAGCTTAATAAGGAGGAACTTTCCTTGCGTGCGACCATGGACCTCGTGGGTCCCAGCTGTCAGGCTCTCCACGTACAGTCCTCTTCCGATGCCTCTCATTTGTTGACCACGCTGCGCCAAGCGCAGCAAGGCGGTGGACGACGGCGAGGCCTCGGACGGGAACGACCCGAAGATGGGAAGATGCGGTAGTGGAGTCGCAGATTGAGAGGAGTACAAGGGTTATATAACTGGTTCTGGTGCGGCGTGGGGCTGCAGTCGGTGGAGAATAATAGGAGGTGTGGAGGGGTGGAGGGATAGCCTGGCCGGCGGTGGGGTAGCGCTTCGTAGCGATGCATGCTAAGCAGAGTCACTAGCCGTCGGAGGCCGGAGCAGGCGGTCCCGGCGACGCTGGAGGAAGAAGACGAGAGATTGAAGGTGCATGCTAGCCGTTGGATATAAATCCAATGGCTATGGATGTCAGAATCATTTGTTGACTAAGTTGACAACGCCTTGCGTAGGCTTCGACCTATTGGCCCATGTGTCAGCCTGCAAAAATGTGGCATATATTTAACCCATGTTTTCTAGAATTTATAGTCCATTTGCTAGGCTGGGTGAACAAATAATTTCGCGTCAATGCGGCCCATTTAATATTTTCTAAGAAATTCCAGCCCATTTGCACTTTCTTGAAATACACGAATTAGCTGGGCTTATTCTATATTTAATGTTAGGTTAGAAGGAGCAATTAATATAAAAAATAAACCGGAGCTACTTATTTTATTATATATAAAATTAACAAATTAGTGAGTTATTGCTCAAAAGAAAAATGAGCGCGTTATTATTACATTGGTCCTTAAAATCTTTGCAAACTTTTGTACGCAATCACCAGGATTTTCCTTGCCTGTGAGTCGAAAACAACCAGGATTTTCCTTGCCAACTTCTGTTAAACATTTACTTTTATAAGTTAATAAGACGTGGAATGTTTTTATAATGTATATAAGTCTCTATTAAATATACGATAATAGTAATAATATAAATATATATAATGTGGTTAGAAGGGAAAACATAAATTGGACACTGCATTATTATTCTTATATATAGATAAATAGAACAGAGATCTGCGTTTTATTAAAAAAATACATTGGGCTGCCGATGTTTAAGAAAAAGTAAAACCTACGCTGGGAGGCCCATAGGCCGGTACGTACATGATGGACCTCAAAAAATAAGTTGAAACCACTGTCTCGGTATGTCGTGGGCTACACATGTTAAAAAACAAAACCTAGGCCTAGCTGATACTTGTTCGCCCTCTGAAAAAAATATACCAACTAGATACCCGATACCCCTTTCCCGCAACAACAAAAAAATCCCCGATACCCCTAGAAAAAAAGCTCCCCGATGACAGTCATCGTTGGAAATTTATTTCTTTTATTGACTAGGTTGACAAACCCGTGGGCCCCAACGTCAGTATACAATTAGGAGGAAGCTTTTTTTCCAATGAGACACTTGCTTGCGTACGGCTTGGACCTGGTGGGTCCCCACTGTCAGCCTCTTGGCGTACAGTCCGCTCCGGATTCCTCTTATTTGTTAAGCATGTTGACAACGGCATACGGCGGCGCCACGGCGAGCGCACACGGGCGGGAAAGAACCGGAGCCGGGGAAGACACCTTCATTCTTTCGAACATACCGCACTAGCCCGGTGGCTGCAGCCCTCTCACCCAAAAGCTGTACTGCCCGGGTTCGATTCCAACTGGTGCAGTTGAAAAATATCTAACACTTGCCAAAATTTTGTCCCTGGTTTACCCAGTTTTTCGAACACTCAACATTGTCTTGCCATTTTGAAAATAGCATATCTTTTTGACTTTGCATCATATGAAGATGTGCTATACATAAATGTTGATCAGCATGATGTTAACTTGTTGTTAGTTCCATTTTTTACCATGAATAAAATTTCCAACATTCTTTTATCCATGTTTGAAAAGTGCGTGTTGATTTAAATGCTCTGCCTCTGAAACATGCAGTTTCTTATCTGAAAATCACTTGGACAAGCAGCCATCGCCGGTGTTGGATTCGATGCCGCGCTTCTTCAATCCCCTGGCAGCATGAGGGGGAAATAAACTTCCATCCCATGCTGCCGGTTGGGGAATGGAGCGAACTGGATTAAAGAGGGGGCCGGCGGCGCGACTGAAGAAGCACATCAGACATGATTTTTTTTCAGTGGATGGCTCTCGATGGCTTTTTTTTACTTGCCTCTGCACCATACAACTTGTATTTTTAGCCTCCAGTCTGTGGTGGACCAATAGCCCATTTGCTGGGCAGGCCAACCTACAGAAAACAGCACTTGATTTTTCATCAAGGCCCAAAAACAACGTAGTACTATGTTTGTTTTGAGGCCGAAAACATTACGGCAGGGGTTGAGCGGGGGAGGGGGGAAGACAGAGCAAAAAGATAAAAAAGAGTTGATGCGCCGTTGCTACCCTAACAAGCAGGTGCAATTCTTCTCGGGAAGAAGGTGTGCCATTGACACTCACACGTCACAATCCCACAGTAGACATTCTAACAAGTTCACACACAAGTACAACAGAAAAGGTAAACATTCGTATCAAACTCAGGTTCATAGGGCACGTTCATATTCATAGCCAACATTCACAATCAACAACTCAAAAGTTTCATATATGCACAAGTTCAGCATGTCTATGCATCCAAATGATTGATAGATCACAAGACAATATTCATAGATAATTCACAAAAAGATTCAGATATACACATGTTCAGCATGTTTATGCATCCAAATGATTGAGATCACAGCCAATATCATCCATGGACAAACTTTAATTACCTAGGGTACAGACTGGTAAATGGTGTTCACTCGGTGGTACTTCTTGCTAAAATTAATGCTTGTACGAGTAAACTTTCGAGTACATAAGAGGCAGCACAGACAATCTGAACTTTGCTTGTAGGTCTATCCTCGAGATAGTGGCCTCGATGCCGAGGGAGGTTTGAGCAACTTGGCCACTACTTTCATCCAACTAGTTTACTGGCTCATCTTGGTCCTGTAGCTCGCCAAAATTCTACATTGCAGACAAGAAAGGAGGCGGTTGATAAAATGAACCACCCAAATTTTTTGTGCAGTTCAACTGAAATGGAGCATCCCTGGCGTGCAGACTGATTAAGTGCCAGATGAATATACGCGTCAACCAACTTGTCTAGAATCTTTAGACTCCATGCCATACAGTTCGCTACCATATGTGCCGATAACCAAAATGCACAAGTTGGGACCAAAGACTGGACTGCGTTTTTCTGGGCTATGCGCCAAGCAATATTGTTGGCTTTCACTCTGGCACTTCTTCTTGTCAACATCGATGCTTGTCAGAGTGAACTTTGGAGTACATAGCAGCAGCATAAGTATATGTCCATCTGATCTTTTTGTGCAGTTCTACTGAAATCGCCCAATGTAATGATTTGCCTGCGAGTTCAGGCTCCAAGTTACTCCTTTATGAAATCGGTAAACAGTAGCACAATACCAAATTACCAATACATATGACAAGCACAATAATCTGGATAAAGACCGGTACCAACCTGTGTGAGGTAGCATATCAAATACTATTTCCTTTGACTGGAAGCCGAGATAAGCGACTGACAGGAAAGGAAGGAAGCAGTCGAGGCAATGAAGCACTCAAAGTTTTTGTGCAGTTCCACCAAAATCGAGCATCCCTGTTGGCACATATATTGAGAGAGTGAGATTACCGTAATAGTGGGACTAGTTGATGAAACATACACTAACAAATAGAAGCACCCTCATTATCTTAATGGGTAAAGTTAGCAACATAGTAGTCTTGCTTAAAGAGAGGTATTAGTTTATTTAATCAGTGCCAATTAGCTCAACACTCAAAGCATTGCCATGTATCATAGGTTGCAAAACTTTAACGTGCAAAGATAAAGGAGTTTCTCATGACAGTAGCAACACAGTAGCATGATACAAATAGAGATGACAGCAAACTAATATGGATGAAGGCCTTAGGCCGGTACCAACCTGAGCAAAAAAGCTTATTCAAGTAGTCCCAGAAGAGGTGATAAAGCGCTCACTGGAATCATTCAATAGTATATATTTTTGTGCACTTCAAATGTATGGTTGACATCACTCTTTTTTACCAGTGGTGAGATTATATCGAAAGATTATCAAGAACTTCCAGCAGAGTTAAAGCACTGGCTGGGTTACAGTTCATTGTATTCTCTTGTGGAGTTCCAATAAAATGTACGATTGGCACAACATGATCCCTGTTTGCACAAGTAGGAACAAGGTGAAACCTTCATTAGCTTAGTGAGAAAGGATAGAAAGACATTAGCATATTACTTTAATAGTAGCATCAAATTCATGATGGACAATACACAAAACATTGCCTCATTGAACCAGTAGCAATAAATTGACATGCAAAACAATAGCATTATTATGTCATGACACTACCAAGATTCCCTCCCTGCTCCACCACATGATTTACCTCCACAGACACACATAGACACGTACATGATTCAGCATAGGGTGCTACTAAAGATTTGTTTAACTTCGACAGGAAAATTAGGCAACAATAAATTAGTGCTACTTAAGTACTCCTAATTAATTAAGTGACCTTACAGGAGAGACAGCAGAAGTGGAAGGGCTCATGGAGGATCGTCTCACATGTAAGGGAGATGTTGCCGGAGCCCTTGAATGGCCTCGACTGAGGCCTCAGCTTTAGCAAAATCACCTTGGCATTGTTGATCGTGTAGAGCTGGGTCACACATGCATCCAGAATCCAGTTAATTAGTATGATGTGTCGTCAAGCCAAGTACTACTCTGCTGCATTTCTCAATCTATCTCTACTTCTCTACTCTTATAAAAAACAGAGTTGGTGATAATGGTTTGCCTGCCATCCTGCAATATAGGCTATCTGATTTATATCTGACGGATAGGAAGGAAACTATGCAATTTTGCAAAAATATACCCACACCCCTCTCCACATTTGCAAATAAGGCCTTCCCTCGTTCATCCTTTGCTCTCACAAGATAAACTACTCATACAAATGCCTCTTGATGTTACGTGCAATGCACGGGCATCTTGCTAGTCTTCCAAGTAAAGTAAGACTAGTAGCAATACAGGAATACAATACCACTAGCAAGATGTCAGGATAACATAGGACGGTACCATCGTGTGATCTTCTTCATTTCCTCCTTCTTCTTCGTCTTCCTCTTCATGCTCTATTTCTCTTTATCCTCACCAGTTGGTGAAACCAAGTACATGATTGGCCTTCTATTTCAAAATTGGTTTTGTCAGTGAGGGAGTACAAGTGTACTAGTAAACAATAGCATTATTTTCTCATGGCAGTCGGAAAATAGAGGTGAACACATGCATTAAATATCATTCTTACCTAAAGGAAGGTTATGGTGCCAATATGGAGGATGAAGATTGGAACACAGATCTTCCTTTGTGTAGTTCCACCGAAATGAACCAACGGTTCCATTCTGACATTCCAGTTAAACAACACAAAAGTCACTTCTTTTAAGAAGTGTTTTGTGCAGTGCACCAAAATGTCGCAATAGCAACGAGGTGAAATGGATATCCCTGTTTACACAAAAAGCTACAGAGGAAATAGTCAAAGTCTCAAACAATTATTGGCAAAAACAATTGGTTAAACTTGTCATGGCTTATAACAGTGGCATGGCTTCATTTTACCAGGGGCATTAGATTAAGAACAACAAAATATTTGCTATAAGTGCATGGGACAGTGGGTGCACCAGCAGTCCAGCACCATGTACCTAAACTGGGGCATAAAGTGGTGATTCAGAGTTTGTTGCCCCGAGCAACAAACATCCAAGAAACATATCTGGATTGGTCCCATTTTTGTTCACTCTAGCCGCCTATTCCTATGTGTGGATAGCAAATCTAGTCCTGGTCATACCACTGTGTACATCGTTTCCCCTATATTTCCCTTTTTGACCAAGAGACCAGTTGGATGACCAGTCTGTACTACTTTCACCCCCTTTCTTTCCTGTTTGTATCAAGTCCGATGTACATACTAAATTTCCCCCCTTTATTTCTTGTTTGAACCAAGTACAAGATTCGACTCCATGAAGTAGCTTTACCTCTAACAATAGAAAAAAAATAGGTGACGTTGGACCATCTGATTGAGCCTAGCTACGAGGGGGGGCTGAGAGGTAGAAAATGATGCACATGCAGCGACGTAGCGAGCTGGGGAAGTAGAGCTAGGCCAGTTTCAAAGGAAGATATACCTGAAGGTTGTCGGGGTGTGGATAGGTGGGTGGCGGGAGGTCGGATCCGCCCACACTAGGGCAGCGACGAAGGGATCGGAGGGCCTCCCGTGCCGGCGCTTGGCCAGAGATAATGGTGCGGCCGGCAGTGGGTCTCCTCCCTCGCTGTCGACGACGGCCTAAATGCTGCCCCTCCTCCCCTTCACCGGCGGAGGGGATACATCCGGATCTGTAACAAGCGGTGAGGATAGAAAGATGGTGTTACCACCGCTATCTTGTTTAGATCTGGAGAGGATGACAGTGTGTGAATAGAGCAACCCTAGCAAGCAAGCGCGGAGGCTCCTGCCTATATATATATATATACGTATAGTGGGGTAGTTTTGTTTTTTCACTCCATCAAAACAATCGTTTAAAACTGTGTAGGTGCCAGGTCGCCGTCTTTTTTTTGAGTTGTTGATTGTTTTTTGAGATAGTTACCCGCTTATTCCAAGTAGTGTTATGGTGTGCCAGGTCGCACTTTGTATCATTCAAGTCTGGTACTAGACCCTCCATTAAGTGAACAACCACCACCTCGTAAAAATTGTGAACAAGCCCACGGCTAAAATTATCAGAAACATGGGCTGCACCAACATGCATTATTATTTATATTTTCTATGTGGGAGTATCATCAAAACAAAATGTGAGAGTACAATCTTTATTGGGCCCCTTTGTAATTTGTGCTAAATTTTGACCAAAGATTTAACTGGCAAAATGTTAGTGCATGTTAACAAAAATTATATCCTTGGATTCGTATTTGAACATAGTTTTCAATGATGTAATTTTTTGTGACATGCATGAACATTTGGTTAGTTAAATTTATAGTCAAATTTTGGCACAGATTATCATAGGGACCAAGGACCAATAAACCAGGACGGAGCTCCTCGTCTGTCGTCCAAACTACTTATATGACTAGCCGCTCTATTACATGCGGGACATCAAGCATCCAGGCCCGCGTGCCATCCACCAAATCAAAGCGAGGTGCTACAGTCGGGACTCACCAGTCACCCCGGTGTGGCCGTCATGACCCGTCATATCACAAAACCCACACCTTTACCAGCAGTGGTAAAGTGGCCTCGAAGTTGGATTGGACGAAGCAACCATCATTTCACTGGAACGCTCATTGAAGCCCTTTCTCCCCTTTCTTGAAGAAAACCTCACTCCAGGTTACTCACTACTGCCATTTTTCTTCTGTATCGATGAAGGAAAGGTGGGCAAATCAGTGATGCTACTATATTTTCATTCCAAGAATCTTCTTTTTGCGAAGCACCGACCGATTCTCACTGCCTATTCTTTTCCCGTTTTCATTGCGATTGTGGTTTCCTTTCGATTGCTTTTTGTTTGCCAGTTTATTGATGGATCCTGGAGCACTAGGCAAAGAGTTGCCTGCGGACAACCCACTCGAGACAGAGATCTCCAGGAAGCGAGCACCGACCAACGAGTTGGCCATGTTGGCGGGCCAACCCATGGAGACGAAGAACTCCAGGAAACAAGCATTGGCCAAAGAGTTGACGACATTGGCGGACGAACTCCTCAAAGAAAGCTGGAAGAACAGCAAGGGGCCCACCGTGCCTACCCCAGAAACTCTAATGGCCACCTATGAGAGGCTCAAGGCCGAGTTTGAGGAGATAGTCGCCATTGAGAAGCAGTATTTCCCTGGCAAGGCAATGGCCCCCATCGAGGAGATGGCCCCCGGAGGGATGGGATCCCCCGGTGAGCTGCAGAAGGTAAAAAAAAATGGCTTACCATAGTTGTGGTTTTTGATTATTTGCAATGTGGTTGCTAATATGTTAGGGTTGTGTAGGTGCCGGTGGACATCCTTGATGATTCCGATGTCACAGTCCGTCCTGTGGACATCGCCCCGGAGATCGATTCCGATGCCGCTGTCCGTCCTGTGGACATTGCCCCGGAGATCGATTCCGATGTCGCGGTCCGTCCTGTGGACATCGCCCTAGAGATCGATTCCCATGCCGCTGTCCGTGCTGTGGTCATTGCCCGAGAGATCGATGACAAGAAATAGTTGGTCGCGGTAATCCTTCAAGGTAGTTTGCATTGTGTCTAATTAGCAGAATGATGCGTGTTATCAAACCATCTTAGGGCTAGTGCACTGTCTTGTGTGGGCGGTACTTGCTACTTTTGTTTGATAGTGAATCATGCGAACCCTCTCCGAGTTATGGAAACAGATGTACCCTCACCAGCTTTGGATGTAATATATGGCATGCTTAGATGTAAGTTTGAACTGTTTATCATATCAGCAGGGCTTGTTTGATGATTCTTGGTGTTAGTAGGCAAGGTACTGTGCGATCTATAGTACTTGTAAACACTCACCGAAGAGAAACGTTGGGGCTGATGAGCTCATGGTATGCTTATAGGTCTGATCCGTTGTCTATCGGCCAATAGCCCAAGCTCCTAAAATTGTAGGCTTAGCGATCGATCAGACAATAGTCCACAATTATACATTAATTAACATCAAACTCAAAGAGTTGGTTCACGGATACATTCACATTAATAGCCAACAAATTGGCGCGTACTTGTAACATGTGTGAATGTGTAATTTTTTTGTTGGAAGCGTGAATGTGTAGTGGCGTCATACTTTCGGAGTGGCTACATAGAGTGTGTAGGTGTGCTAGAGGGGTTGTGGGATGGAGAGAGATCTAGAGAGAGAGAAAGACCCTCCGGCCTCCTTTGGTTTGTAGGAATTTTGTAGGAACTCCATAGGATAGGATTTGCAAACGAAAAATTCCTTTGAAGCCCTTTGGTTTATAGGAATGGATTCCTATTCCTATGTAGGATAGGAATCAATCCTTCATATTTTGGAGGAAAAAAATTAGCCTAGACACAATGGAAAAATTCCTATCCTATGCACCAAATAACATCTCTTTCTCTATAGGAATTGAGATGCATGTCATCTCACTTCCTATGATTTTCCTATTCCTATAAAATTCCTATCCTATGAACCAAAGGAGGCCTCCATTTCTTTCTACTCCTAATCATTAGATTGACAAAGGATATTTTTTGAGAACACAAAATCATAGCAGTACAGAGACGTACAAATCCTAGGCGGGCTAGTTTGGCCTAGTGGGTTTCAGTGATATGACGTGCTACTGTGCCGACCAGTCTTCGCGTGTGGTAGTAGTATTGCAGGTACAGTAAGTTTTCTTGAAGAAGCGGAATTCAACAAAGTCATGATGGTTCGTTCGTCCGACCAACTTACAGTGGGAAAGGTTGGGCCAACGCTACGACCGGGGTGGACCAGGATAATTTTGTGCATGGCAAGTGGACCAGGATGGTCGACGTCCCACATGTCGGCGAATGAAAGTATTCTTTCCTATATCAAGGATGAGCAAGGAGTATTCAATGTTTATTTTTGATGAAAGCTATTGTCTCCACTGTTACAACGGAGGAGTGTGAAACATGGCAGCCCAGTGAACTTGGCATGTGCACAACTCCCTCCGTCCTCATGTACCATAGTGTTGACTATAAGGTTGGCTATAAGGTTACAACTTTTTCTCACTTTCTCTCTATCTATTTCCTCTCAAATGTTTTTTACCTTCTTTTTTTAGACATAATTGTTTTTATACCTTTTTTTTAGAATTAGTTTTTTTATACCTAGGAGCACGTGTAGAGACGGGCTCTTGCAGAGCCCACCCCTTCACTTTTTGAATGCCTCTCTCCTCCACATAAGCGGGCTTATAGCCCAGTATTGTACTTGCTATGAATGTGGGCAGCTGGCGCCTGAGGGGGGAGCACGCGCGGGAGGGGGGAGGGGTTTTCTGGTGGGCCAGGGTGGTCAGAAGCGGACTTGGAAGCGGTCCGGACTCCCGCATGGCCCACCTCACATTATCACCATATTTCTTGGAGTTCATGCGCGGCGGGCGGGCGATCTCTTCTCCCTCCCCCGTCTCTCTCTTCTTAGCCGACGCCCGCCGAGCGATTAGATTTCGGCTATCGACGGTTTATTCAATTGTAGTCCCACATGTCAGTAAAAATGCAAGACAACGCATGCCCCCTTTGGTGAGCGGCATGCGAGCCGGAATGTTGGGGGTGCGACGCAAACGCGATAGGCGTGCTTTAAGTGTGCCACCTTTTCCTTTTGAACTTGCAAAGTGTAACATTTTCATGCAATCGATCGGTAGAAATCCAGAACAAAATGACGAGGGCGGGGCTTTCCCGCGCGTTAGGCGGGCTAGTTTGGCCTAGTGGGTTTGAGTGATATGACATGCTACAGTGCCGTCCACTTGCTCCATTTTTATGTAAGCAAGAGTCTCCACTCTTACATGGGAGGAGTGCGCAACACGGCGGATCTAATTTTGATCGAGGGATAACTGTTCCCTGCGAAATAATGGAGCACTGTTAGCGATTATAGCATGATAGTTAGCGCATCTCCAGCGCTGACCCACAAATTTACACCGGCATCTGTCCGAGGACACTGATGCCAGAGGATGCCATCCAATGCTGCCCGCATACCTTTCAACAACTATATGAACTAACTGGAAAAAATTTGTGCAAACAAAGCAAATTTCAAATTAACCGGATGAAATTCATTACATTTCGAAAACTTTTCCTATAAACTGGACGAAATTCATTACATATTTCGCACAAACCATACTAAAACCTACTGTAAACCTAATCTAAATGATCGCCGGCGCCCGACCACCATGTCCGGCCATGAGCCCCGAGAACTGACGCTCCAGCTATTGCCTTTGCCTCCTCCTCCTCTGCCTAGGCTTTGTCCAGCTCTGCATCGATAACCTCCTCCTTCGGAGCACAAGGTTCTGAAGATTTCCGCCTCCATGACGCTGTCAAGTGGCTATTCGGCCACCGATGTTTACCCCACCAAGCTTGGCGTCAACTGAGTGGAGGAGCGGTGGCCTTCCTGGTACCAGAGCAGCGGTGACCTACCATGTACTACTCTTCCTCGCTGCCGGCTGCGCCCGCGCCCGTGCGCCGGCTTCATGGTCGTGGCGGTGGAGGGCGGCCGGGGGGGGGGGGGGAGCCGGCGATGTCCTTCGTCTGCTCTTGTGCCAGTATGTCCAAGAGAGCTTTGGAGTGCACCCGTAGCGGAGCAGGCGATGTCCTTCGTTTGCTCCTGCGACAGTACGTCCAAGAGAGCTTTGGAGCGCAAGGAGGCCATGGTTGGAGTGGTGCCGACAGAAGGAAGGGACCGGAGGAGAATGATTGTGGGTCTTTGGCTATGGCTGGGGGTTGGGGCTGAAGTTAATATAGCGGGCGAATGGCAGTGGGCCGCGGCAGACGGATGGACGGCTGGCGCCGGAGTAGGTTCGTCGGCAGCCATGTGTCATTAATGTGTGTGGCGGACAGACGGATGGCCGTGGTGTCGTTAACACGGAGCAGTCGCTTGCAACGGGATGCCGCGCGGGTGGTGCTCTCTCGGCCGTCGCGCTGTTGCAATGCCGGCGCCAGTGAGAGGTTGCGTTGGGCATGAATGCAGTATTGACATTCTGGAGCGACGGTGACCGTTTCAGGCAGGAAGCGCGCGCTAGCGATGGAAGGGGTTGTGGTATATTGTTTTTGTAGTTTGCAAAAGTACTCAATTAATGTGGCAGTTCACTTTTTTTTTCTACGATCAACATACACCCTACAAAGCACCGTGTTCAAATTTGGCACTTCTCCGGGTTCATTTACCATATTTAGGCCATTATGTGCATTTTGTAGAAATTTACTACCACTATAAGAATTAACGAACATCTACATCATGCATATATGACTCAAAGCTTACATGCTATAGTGTGGTATTTATTCATAATTTGGTTGCCAAATCTCATGCGTACAATGGATGTGTACCTTACTAATAAACATAGTTTCTAGTGATATTATTTGTAGTTACATGCATCAACCAGGACGGAGGTGCAGAAACATCAAATCCCAGCTACAGCTACACGGGTGTGATGATAGGGACCGTATAATCACCATATCTCATATATAATGACCGTATTGACCATATTCTTAAGTACAATGATAAAAGTGAGCTATCAAGACAAGTTCGATGACCGCCAATGCATTTTACTTGGTAATAAATGACCAGGATTGAAGGGGAATCCAAATTTCCTTCATCATCTGTCCTTGAGTTCTTGACAAACCAATGCACTATACGGTTGTTTGGCCACTCCGCCCCAGAGCTCTCACCAAGTGTCATTCATGCCACCGCGCCGCACACTAACCGGTGAGGAAGCTATGGCATCCCGCCGCGCCGAGTTCCTCGCCGCCCACAACCGCACACAAAATGGTAGGGAAGCGATGGCATCCCGCCGTGCCGAGTTCATCGCCGCTCGCGACCTCACACCTACGTGGGCGGACTTTGAAGCTGCCAAGGCCGAATGGGTGGTAGAGCAAGAGGCGGCCAAAGCCGCACAGAGGGAGCGGAAAAGGCAGAAAGCACTCAAGAAAAGAGAGGCCTGCCGCTACAAGAAAGAAGAGGACTCACGCGCTGCTGCGGAGAGCTCGGCGGAGATCCAAGCACGGTGGGGTGTCGCCGACAAAGCCGGGAAGGAGAACGACAGCGTCTGGCCAGCATGTGAGAAGTAGTAGTACTAGTAGTTAGTGTGTGTGTCTGTGTCGCCCGTACATTTGTTTAATTAATTATGAGCATGTCTCAAATTACCAGTACATTAGCCTAGACTCAATGGAGAAATTCCTATCCTATGCATCAAATGGCATCTCTTTCTCTATCGGAATTGAGATGCATGTCATCTCACTTCCTATGATTTTGATATTCCTATAAAATTCCTATCCTATGAACCAAAGGAGGCCTCCGCTGGAGTACAGTACTACTGCAGCTAGCAGTATTGCTGGTACAGTAGTTTTCTTCAAGAAGCGGAATTCAATGAAGTCATGATGGTTCCTTCGTCCGAGCAACTTTACAGTGGGAAAGGTTGGGCTTGTGATTTGACGGCTCATTAGTCATTATTACTGTGGCGCGACGACCGGGGTGACTCTCCCTTGGAGTTCTGCATGCATGGCAAGTGGACCAGGATGGTTGACGTCCCACATGTCGGCGAACGGAAGTATTCTTTCCAATATCGAGGAGCAAGGAAACCGCATGGTATAGTATCACTGCTGATTTATATTTATTTTTTATTTTTGATGAAAGCTAGCATTTCAACTCTTACGACGAAGGAGTGCCAAACACGGCACGTGCTGGATGTCCCACACGTCAGCGAAAGGAGTGGGACATGAACAGCGTGGTAGAGCGTCTCCACTTCTTCCACTTCTAGGTCGGAGACCACACGTAGTACTAGTAGTATGAACGATACAAAGTGCGACCCGGAGAGAAAGACACGTCTAGTTGGAAGGTCTCGGCCCATACACGTAAACAAATATAAAACCTAATATGTGCCTCCAATTAATATAGTAGTATAGTACTTAGGCACGTACATCATAATATCACCGTGCATTGCACGTACAACATTTAGTGGTAGTAAAAGACAAATGCTTATATGCCACGCATGTTCATTCTATTTGTGCCTTTCTACTTCACTTACTGCGCTACATTACTCAGGTTCATACATCCCTGGGTACATGTCTGTCTCGTAGTTCCAGTCCCACGTGTTCTTCATAGATGGAACGATCCATAACGGTGGGCAACGGGAGTCCATATCATCACAGCTTCTTAAGTGTGCCTCCCTACGATGGAGACTCATCCAAACTGAAGCGGCATAGCTCACGGATAGGGGCACTCAAGATATGAATCCGTCGGTGCGCAATGAAAACGCATGCGTTCTTCATGAACAGCAGGCCGTCGGCGTCGTGCACGGAAGGTGGCATCGTTTGCACTATGGGGTAGTTGTCCCCGATGAAAATTGAGTACTCTTCAAGTGTGTTCATCCGCACCCAGGTAGCATCACGGGGGTCGAACACGCCACCGTCCATCTGGTACACCTGGCATCTCAAACCTGGATACATGCTGACGTGCATGGTTATGGTCCATGCAGTATAATAGGGTGACGTAAGCAGGGGATACGAATTAAAATAAAATACTTTATATTGCTTATTTCTATGAGGGGGAACGGAAGAAATATATAGACCAGCTGCGGCACGGGCGACGACAAACAATTTGAGAGTGTTACCTGGGCCATGTACATTAATTAAAGTACGAGTAGTTTTGTTTGATGGGATTATGGCTACCTAGCTAGTACTACATGGAATTGAAATTGTTAAGTCCTTTATAGTTTATACAACTGGCATTATAAAGTTGCGTAGATAACTATCCCAATCAATAAAAAAGAAGAAGGAAAGAACTACTCCTGCTCCTGGAGTGCAAAGAGACATGTACTGAAATGTTATAAGATGACATGGCAATAAGATGTGGGAGACGAAGATGAACGAGGGAAGGCCTTATCTGCAAATGTGGAGAGGGGTGCGGGTATCTTTTTGCAAAATTGCCATAGTTTGCTTTCTATCCGTCAGATATAGATCGGACGGTCTATATTGCATGATGGCAGGCACACCATCATCACCAACTCAGTTTTTTATATTTTATTATTATTTATTACTAGCAAGATGCCCGTGCGTTGCACGTAACATCAAGATGCATTTGTATGAGTAGTTTATCTTGTGAGAGAAAAGGATGAATGAGGTAAGGCCTTATTTGCAAATGTGGAGCGGGGTGTGGGTATCTTTTTGCAAAATTGCCATAGTTTCCTTCCTATCCGTCAGATATAAATCGGATGACCTATATTGCAGGATGGCAGCCACACCATCATAACCAACTCTGTTTTTTATAAGAGTAGATAGATAGATAGATTATTATTATTATCAGAGTAGAGATAGAGATTAGGGAGCTGGCAGGCGGTTCGTTGTACGGCACGTTCGCGTCCATCCACTAGCCCGGAATTAAAGCACGCACGGCATTTACAGTGATTGGGATTAGTTGATTTTCGGGCGCATGGACAAACACGGACTAGTGGACCTGGTCGCCCTTTTTTGAGCTCACCTTCGACAAGTACGTGCGTGACATGCTTGCATGCAAATCTTGCGTGACCAAACCGTGCGAAGCGGAGCGGTAGGCTGTCAAACTGCAGCCTGCATGTTGCAGCCATGTCATCCACATGCAACCTAAAGGCCAATTCATACTCCGCTGGACTGTACTGTACTACTATGCATTGTTTGGCACGAACGTTCCTTGGAGCTCGTGCTGCAACTGGCGTACTCCACAGCCCGCTACCCTTCTCCTTCCTCTTCCACCGCCCACGCATGTCTGCGGGAAGCGACCGGTCAACCCTTATATAGGAGTGCTAGCACAAATAGATGCATGCATGACCACTAAAATTTCCTTTCTTTATCTCTATGAAATAAATGTGGCGTGAAACTCAAAGTCCTTTAAGTTTGAGTATAATGGAAATCATCGTCCTCCTCTGGCTCCGCTTCGCCCGCGTCGTCGTCCTCCTGTTACGGCTCCGCGTCGTCGTTCTCCTCCTCCGGCTCCGCGTGCTGCTCCGCCTCCAACGCCTCCTCGTTCAGCTCTGGCTAGTCCGGACTCCGGAGGCAGGGCAGCTGCGATCCGGGCTTCGCGCTGCCTCCAGATCAAAGCGCCGCTCCAGCGGGAGCATGGCGTATGTCATTACCTTCGGCCGGGCCATGGCTATCGGGCGACGGCGACCAGAGAAGAGGCAGCGGGAGGGGAATGAATGTAGCTACTGTTTGGGTTCACCGTCCGGCTTAAATAAATGCGCACCATCACGTGTACCCGCGGGTGCACAAATTGTAACATACGGGTCTGCTTAGGGGGCGTCACGTAACTGGTATGTGTGTGAGATTCTAAGAGACAGAGTGCGTGTGTGCGACTCTACTCTTCGGACATGTACTCCACCTTTTCATCGGGATATAAGTATAATGGTATTACACTTTAGCTTGTGATTTACGTGGCCATGTTAACGTGGTTGTGTAAAAAAAATGTCACTTCCTACTCGTGATTTGCGTTATATAATTATGAGAACTTTGCTAACTACTAAAATAAAGTGGAATTTGTCCATGTTATATAAGTAAATTAAGGTGATTGTTTATCATACGGGTAAGGTTGGACGAAGGGTGGTAGGAACAAATGCTCCACCTAGAGCATGTGTGTGTGAGATGGAGTCTTAATGTGTGTGTGTGTGTGAAGCGGAGTCTTCGGTGGCGAAAGTAATTTAAGTGCGTGTGGCTTCATCGTAGAGAGGTGATGTGTATGGCAGAGGCCACCAACGAGGGGGTGCGAGAGAGAAGAGGCCTGTAAAGAGGGAAGAGAAGGCGTGTGCGCGTGAGAGGAGTCGACATCGAGATAACATGTTTGTTTGAGAGACACCGAGGAAGACTACTATATATCGATGGTGCACGTAGGCGGGAATTAAACAAAGGGATGGTCTTATTGGTTTCGGGGATATAGGGGAAGAGTGAGAGAGGGGGTAGCTAGAAGGAGATTGTTAAGTGTGAGTGTGTGTTTTAGAGAAGAGACCCATCCAGGCGGAAGTCATGTGCACACAAGAAGAGAATGATTCGATGTGGGGTTAGGGCTGAGGGTAATTAACTACGTGTGGAGACATAGGAGACCTTGAACGTGCATGTGCGGGAGGTATACATGTATACGTGGGATGTGTGTGTGTGTGTGTGCATGCGCGCATGATCAAGATAAAAGAAAGAAGACAGAAGTCATAAGATCAACGACATGGGAGAGACGGATCGGTATGACAATATGCATGCATGTGAGAGTGGAGGGAAGAAGGCCCGATAATTGAGCATGTGTTTTTGCCTTTAAGAGATAGTGGCGTGGGCTGGAGCATGCATCTATGGCGAGCAGAGAGAGTGAGACACAACGATTGTGCAAAAGAGATCAACCTATAGATGCATGTATAGAGACACAGATATAGTGTGCGTGATAGGAAGCAAGAGTGCGTGCGAGAAAGAAAGGTTGATGGAGAAACTACAGATAGATAGAGAGATAGGGATGCTAGCTAGAGGGACATCGGCTAGTTTGTGTGTTAGAGATGACCGCCGAGTGGTTCAGAGGGGTGAAGTTATGTGTGTGTGAGAGAAAGATAAAAAGAGGGCGCATGACTGCATGTAGAGAGAAACATATATAGTGTGCGTGATAGGAAGCAAGAGTGAGGGCGAGAAAGAAGGTTGATGGAGAAACAGATAAATAGAAAAATAAAGATGCTAGCTAGAGGTAGATCGGCTAGCTAGTGTGTGTGTTAGAGATAAGAGTCGAGTGGATCAGAAGGCTGAGTTATGTGTGTGGGTGTGAGAGAGATAGAGAGAGGGTGCATGTGAGTCACATACAAACAAATATCAAAGAGAAATGAGATCCCGGGAGACGGAGTTTTGTGTTTGCGAGAGAGAAAGATATTTCACAAGGAGAGTGATAGCTAGAGAGACATATCAGGGAACGCGAGATATCTCTAGGGAGAGAGAGTGTGTGTGAGCGACATACAAGGGAATGGTGGAGAGATATGAGACCCTGGGAGATAGAGTTTGTGTTTGTGTGTGAGAAAGAGATATTTAAGAGGGAGAGTCGCAGCTTCTCATACCTAAGGAGCGCAAGACATCTCTGTGTGAGAGGGGGTGTGCGAGTGGCACACAGGGGAATAGTAGAGAGAAATGAGACCCCGGGAGACGAAGTTTGTGTTTGTGTGAGAGAAAGAGATTTCACAGGGAGAATCATAGTTAGAGACACATAGCAGGGAGCGAGATACACTTAGAGAGAGATAGAGTGAATGTGGAGGGAGAGAGTACCGTCAGTGTGTTACGAAGATAAAAGATCATTGTCGACATACAAGTAGAACGAGAGATACCCGAGAGACGATGAAGGCATATAGGTCTAGAGAGATATACAAGCATGAGTGATAGCTATATGAGACGAATATCTGGATTAAAGGGGATTCAAATATTTAAACTAGAGATCACGACATCGATATATCATAACGAAAATTGGTCTATCAAACATGCATATTCATTTGAATTTGGGGACACGTGTAATGTTATATAGTTTATCAATATTAGTGATCCATAGATTCTTTAATTAGAGACAATGCATGGTTTATATGCAATTAATGTCTAAACGGGATTACACTATATGTTGCGTGTGTCAAACACATTATACGTGTTTGAGAAGTAAAAAAAAACCTGCATGAAACACACATTAATTTGAGACAGTTAGCGAGGAAAGCAAACATTGGATTTCAACATAAAGTGGTTTCAAATATTTGAAAATCCAAATTAAGATGGATCCAGCCTTATGAATTTGAGATCATGCCATTTGTAAACCATATTTATGTATAAAGGGTGTTGTGCTTTTGAAATTATATATAAAAAATGATGTATATAGATTTGTATTCGAATACAAAATGGATCATGCCCCAAAAAAAATACAAACTGGATTCGAATTGAGTTGGCACGGTAAACGTGCACTCTTTCTCTGCAAAAAATTGAACGAAGCGGGGAAACTCGCAGTAACCGCCCGAAACCAAAATATGTGAGATGGAAATTACTGCCTATCCCTGACATGCCAAGCCTATCGGCTCGATTTCTATAGGTTTTGATAGGGGTGGTCTTGTAATTTCACTCAAACATGACATAACCGCCTCCGCCTCTCACCTTTCCGGATTGATACATGGTGGGCGCCAAAACACAGTTTCTCCTCGGCCGAAATCGCCTCTCACCTCCCTCCCTGATTCATACACGGTGGGCGCCAAAACAAACTCTCCTCGGCCGAAATCTTTGTCAGCAAATATTCGGTGTATGCGAGATTACGGTCCTATCCCCAACCGACTAATATTGCTGTGATGTAGGAAATTTTAAACAGGGGCTAAGTTTGTAAATTTCCTCGCATTTGAGACAAGCGCGCCCTGAAGACATGGTTCCCCCTTCCTCTGTCCCTCCATTTCCCCATTCGTACTCCGTGGTGTCGGGGTACACAAACAGGGGTGTATGTTTCCCCCTGACTAGTGCACGGACAACAAGCCGCCAGCCCGGCAAGGTTGCAACATCCAAGTCCAGACCAAGCACAAGAGATCAGCTCTTTGAAGAATCAGAGTGCAGATCAAGAAGACCAAGTCAAGCCAAAGGAGCAAGACACCACTAAGGGAAAACCTCCCTTGCCGGGCTGGCGAGCCTGGCAAGGTCAAGGTTGCCCTGGAAGCAAGCCTCAAGACTGTCCCGGCAGGCCTGCCGGGTCCTACGAAGGCAAAACATCCCGCCAAGACTCCACCGCACCACCTCACAGCGACGCAAGTCATCGATCGATGCGGTGTCAAGCCCCAAGGTGACTAAGTGGCTGTTTTTTGCCACATGGCAGTCACTTCCTATAGAGATCACCTCCAAATGACACCCGTCCAGCGACGTGTCATGCAGACAGGAGAGACGGTGGCCGAACAGCCCGGCAATGCATGCCGGGCAGGCCATGATGTGACACTAAGCGGCACATTTAATGCGCTCTACCCTGTCTGCAGAGTTAGGTATGATAGCACTGTTTGCTACCTAATCAGTACACAATGACTGATTTGCCACTGTGGTGACCCCTTGATCTATAAAAGGAGGCCCATGGCAACCATAGAAAGGATTCGGGACCTTGTACGCGCGTAGCTGCTCTTGCCCCGAGGCAACCCTGCCGGGCAAGAGCGCTGCGTTTCCACCACAATCCACCATCAATCCATCAAAGCTGGAGTAGGGTTTTACGCCTCGCGGTGGCCCGAACCTGGGTAAAATTGCCCGTGTGATCTCTGCCGTGCTGCGCTATGGTCCTCCGCTCTTTGTGCAATGTGCTCATCCCCCTGCCGAGCCACAAGGGGCTCATGGCCCCATAGGTGGCCATGGTTTCCCATGACATCTTTGGCGCGCCAGGTAGGGGGCTGTGCTTGCGCGAACCCGAGAAGCGTATGCAGTGCGTCATCATCATCAACGGCTTCATCATCCATGATGCCTAAGAAAAGGCGGAGGACGGTGGGAGCGGGGAGGAGAAGCGATGCCACTTCCCCTGCCCCCCCTCCCCCATTCGATCTCCACCGTCTCCCTCCGTCGCGACTATAGTGGCGGCGAAAAACCAGCAATGACGACGGAAAGCCAATCCCAACGGATCGGGCAGCATGATCGTCATGCAGACCCCGACCGGGGGAAAGGAACAAAGTGTATGGGTACAAGGATTCTCTCTCCACCACTCCCACTTGTTGACAATCAAGCCACTCTGGGTTCTAGCCTCGTCAATGTCGATGAGCACCGCACGAAACTCGGTTCAGCATGTACCCTGCTTAGGGAAATCCTGAGTGGAGCGCTGGAGTGAATCCATTGATCGGCGCCACGGATAGTGCGCCCGGCAAGGCAGTCCGCGTTAGCGTGACTTTTTGTGCCAGCCGCCACCAGGTTGTCTAAAAGTGTGTGGAGAGGAGGAAAGAGAAACCGATCGTGCCCTGCGCCGTGTCCTGCCGCATGCAAGATACATAAGACTCTTTACCGATCCATGCCGGGAACCGGAGAACAACACGCGTAATAGCTATCCTCCTCGAGGCATGCGAATGCAACAAGCGGCCGCGGCCGAAAGGAGTGGGAGGGAGCGAAGAAAAGAGCTAAGTTTACGTGATCCTTGCCTAGTCATAACCTTAAGGTTTTGCATTTTTTTATCCCTTGGATACCAATGTATTCGTACGAGGAAATCTGTCGTATGGACGGCACCTTGTCAGTTTTTGACTACACCCTTGTTCTGTCCTGAGCCCTGCTCGCAGAATGGGTAGCAATGCCAAAACTATCAAGGAAAAACCTGCCGGGAAGTATCTTCGCCAAGATGACTGCTAAAGGGCCCCGACCCTTGCGACAATCGTGGCAGTACGATACCGGCAGGCAGCTGAAATACGCACGGAGATTAATCGTACGAGCACCAATCGGTGAACTCTAGAGGGATAAACACACGATTGGGATTAAGTAAAAACATTACTTCCACACAAACATACGCGGTACGGTGTCTAAACACAAGGCATACATCATGTTTTGTTACAGGACAGCGCAGCGGCAAGGATAATTCAAGGCCGGGCCTGGCGACCTCGTGGAGCAGTAGGGACGCCAAGGACCCTGTCGGCGAGAGGGGCGGCCTTCTCTTCGGCAGCCGAAATGTCTGCGCCCTTCGGCGGCTTCTTGAAGCCATCGGCGAGGTTGAGGTCCAGTGGCCGCACCTTGCGGCCAAATTGTTCGAAACTTCTCCCCGCTTCTCGTACAAACGGATGAAAACTCGCAAAGCGACGCACAAATGATTCGTACACCTTCTTTGCTAAGGGTGGCCATAGTGGGGGTATCATAGCCGGTATCATGCAGTCGGGAATATCAAATATGATGATGTGGCAAGGAATTAAAGAAGGGAGAGTGGGTTAGAGTAACATAGGTAGATACCGTAACATAATAAATGCTATACTACTTTGTGTCATGCATAGCCATAAATAGGGTCATCATATCTATGATACTACTCTATGATACTATGCACTATGAAGGTACATAGTATCATACACTAGTATCATATGCATGATACTAGTATATGATACTCCCCACTCTAAGGCTGGCCATAGTGGTGGTATCATAGCTGGTATCATGCACTCGGAAATAGCAAGTATGCTGATGTGGCAAAGAATTAAAGAAGATAGAGAGGGTTAGAGTAACATATAGGTAGATACCGTATCATGTTAAATGCGACGCTAATTTGTGTCATGCATGGCAATAAATATGATCATCTATGATACTACTCTATTATACTATTCACTATAATTAAAGGTAGTATCATACACTAGTATCATATATATGCATGATACTAGTATATGATACTCTCCACTATGAGTAGCCTAAGTATAGCCTAACTAAAACCCCCACATGTAGTTGTAGTAGGGTTTCGACTTTATATACACTAAATGCAAGGTAAGTGCAAAAATGACTTAAACATAGCAGACGAGACTTGAAATGGGCCATAAAATCAAACCAAGGGTATATCCGTAATTGTTTACCATGTTTTTTTTAGGCGGAACGATGTAGTAACTGATGATTTGGAGTCCGAAGTGCCGCGTCTCCTTTTGGAAACTATGATCCTTCTTGTGAGATGCTCCGGCATGGAAGGTGCGAGCACCAAAACTTGTGCCACACTTTACCAAAAAATTTCCATGCGATCGTGAGAGCACGCCATAGTGACACAATGATTTTCGTTATTTTCGGACTCTATATGCATTTCCTAAAATTAAAATACCAACAAGGCCTACGCCTCTGGCCGCACCCTGCGGCTGAAATGTTTGAAGTTTTTTCCTGTTTCTCGGACAATGAACGAAAACTCGCAAAGCAACACACAAATGATCTTGCTAACACCCACGTGTAGTTGCGACTATATATATATATATATATATGTATGTATGTATGTATGTATGTATGTATGTATGTATGTGCAAAAAATGACTCAAATATAACAAATGAGATCTCTTTTTCTTGCATATTCAAAGTTTGAGATTGCTAGCCAGGCCTGCCGCCTAGTAAAATGCACCAGAAAATCGAACCATAGGGTACAATCATGATTTCTTACCTTGAAAAAAATTTAGAGGCGAAACGATGAACTCATGTTTTCATTCAAACAAAAATATGCTGTTAGTTAATGTAAATGTTTTCAAATAGCACACGGTTCACTCACGAAAGCCGTGTGCCTACTAAACCGTGGCCGATGCCCCCCTGCCATGCGCGCGATTTAAGTCGTGCGTTCTGATTGGCCAGAACCCAAACCCCACGGATCGTACGTCTGCATCGTTGGATTCTCCTTGATCAAACGGCGATCCTCATCCCTTTCGACAGCACATGCAGTTCCAGTTGTGATTTTATTTATATCCACAAATTGCACGTCAAATTCAAAAAATGTCTTAAATATAGCAAACGATACCTAAAATGCGTTAGAAAATAAAACCCGTGGTATAATGGTGATTGCGTACCGTGGAAATTTTTATGAGGCCAAACGATGAAGTCACCGGCCACTGGAGTTTGAATTGACACGTCTCCTTTTGGAAACCATGGTCCTTCATGCGAGATGCTCCGGTTTGGAAGGAGCGATCATCAAAACTTGTGCCAAACTTTACCAAATTTTTTCCCCGGGGTCGTGAGAGCACGCCACGGGCACACACCGATTTTGATGATGTCGGGACTCCATCTGAATTTTCTATAATTAAAATACCAACTAGGCCTACGCCGGTGGCCGCACCTCGCGGTCGAAATGTTTGAAACTTCTCCCCGTTTCTCAGACAATGGATGTAAACTCGCAAAGCGACACACAAATGATTTGTACACCTTCTTTGCTAACTAACACCCAGATGTAGTTGTAGAACGGTTTTGAATTTATATGCACTAAATGCAAGGTAAGTGCAAAAAAAATGACTTAAATATAGCAGACGAGACCTGAAATGGGCCAGAAAATCAAACCTAGGGTATATACGTGATTGTTTACCGTGAAAAAATTCGAGGCGGAACGATGTAGTCACTAACGATTGGAGTCCGAAGTGCCACGTCTCCTTTTGGAAACTATGATCCTTCTTGTGAGATGCTCCGATTTGGAAGGTGTGAGCATCAAAACATATGCCAACTTTACCAAAAAATTTCCATGGGATCCTGAGAGCACGCCACGGTGGCACACCGATTTTCGTTATTTCTGGACTCTATATACATTTCCTGTAATTAGAATACCAACAAGTCCTACGCCTCTGGCCGCACCCTGCGGCTGAACTATTTGAATTTTCTTCCCGTTTCTCGAACAATGAATGAAAACTCCCAAAGCGACACATAAATGATCTTGCTAGCTAGCACCCATGTGTAGTTGCGACTATAGCAAACGACTCAAATATAGCAAATGATACCTCAAATGCACGAGAAAATTGAACCATAGGGTACAATGGTGATTTCTTACCATGGAAAACAATTTGGAGGCGAAACGATGAACTCTTGTTTTCATTCAAACAAAAATATGCTGTTAGTTCATGTAAATGTTTTCAAATAGCGCACGGTTCACTCACGAAAGCCGTGTGCCTACTAAACCGTGGCCGATGCCCCCCTGGCACGCGTGCGATCTGAGTCGTGCGTTCTGATTGGCCAGAACCCGATGCTCCAGTTTGGAAGGAGCGATCATCAAAACGTGTGCCAAACTTTACCAAATTTTTTCACCAGGGTCGTGAGAGCACGCCACGGGCACACACCAATTTTGATGATGTCTGGACTCCATCTGAATTCCCTGTAATTAAAATACCAACTAGTCCTACGCCGGTGGCCGCACCTCGCGGCCGAAATGTTTGAAACTTCTCCGCGTTTCTCGGACAATGGCTGAAAACTCGCAAAGGGACACACAAATGATTTGTACACCTTCTTTGCTAACTAACACCCAGATGTAGTTGTAGAACGGTTTTGAATTTATATGCACTAAATGCAAGGTAAGTGCAAAAAAATGACTTAAATATAGAACATGAGACCTAAAATGGGCCAGAAAATCAAACCTAGGGTATATACGTGATTGTTTACCATGAAAAAAATTCGAGGCGGAACGATGTAGTCACTGATGATTGGAGTCCAAAGTGCCGCGTCTCCTTTTGGAAACTATGATCCTTCTTGTGAGATGCTCCGATTTGGAAGGTGTGAGCATCAAAACTTGTGCCAACTTTACCAAATTTTTTCCATGGGATCCTGAGAGCACGCCACGGTGACACACCGATTTTCGTTATTTCTGGACTCTATATGCATTTCCTGTAATTAGAATACCAACAAGTCCTATGCCTCTGGCCACACCCTGCGGCCGAACTGTTTGATTTTTTTCCCCGTTTCTTGAATAGTGAATGAAAAATCCCAAAGCGACACACAAATGACCTTGCTAGCTAGCACCCACGTGTAGGTGCGACTATAGCAAATGACTCAAATATAGCAAACGATACCTCAAATGCACGAGAAAATCGAATCATAGGGTACAATGGTGATTTCTTACCGTGGAAAACAATTTGGAGGCGAAATGATGAACTCTTGTTTTCATTCAAACGAAAATATGTTGTTAGTTCATGTAAATGTTTTCAAATAGCACACGGTTCACTCACGAAAGCTATGTTCCTACCAAACCGTGGCCGATGCGCCCCCATGCTGCGCGCGCAATCTGAGTCGTGCGTTCTGATTGGCCAGCACCCAAACCCCATGGATCATACGTCTGCACCGTTGGATGCTCCCAGATCGAACGGCAATCCTCATCCCTTTCGACAGCAAATGCAGTCCGGCTAGGATTTGATTTATATGCCAAAATGCACGGTAAATGCCAAAAAATATCTTAAATATAGCACACGAGACCTAAAATGAGCCATCAAATCAAACTCGTGGTATAATGGTGATTGCTTAACGTGGGAAAAATTTAGAGGCGAAACGATGAACTCACGTCTTCATTTCAAAATTAGTACGTCTTCATTTCAAACGAAATTATTCTCTATGTGCACACGAGCGCTTAGAGGCAACCGTTTACATAGGCCTTTCCGCGCGGCGGCCGGGGATATTTTTTCACCCTTTTCACCTAGGCCGCCAACACCCCTCACCGCCCGCCCGCATTTCACACTTTCACTCAACTAGTCCACCAAATCTCCATCGTCAGCTCCCCCTCCCCCAGATCCACAGCAGAACCCTTTCCGGCGCCGGTGTGCTCACCTCGGCCGTGTGCCCGCTCTTCGGCGTCAAGCCTACCTCCACTGCCGTTCCCAACACGCGGCTGCCCGCGTCTCGCCGTCTTCGTTTGCTTGCCAGCCACCCTCGAGCATATCGATCCTGTAACCCTCACCTCTCCTGTGGTCCGGCCGGGTTTGCATTAAGAAACCTGTTAGTTACTGCTCTCCATCGCGGTGAGGCATATTTCCTCACAATCCCTCTTCCTATTTCATTCCGTATGTTCTCAAATTGGCTATAAAATAACGAAGAGCTTATATATGTTCATTATCTACCTTCCTAACTAGTACATATAAGTTGTATTTGTTCCAATAAGTTACTACCGATTTACAGATCGCGGGTGCCCGAGTCACACAAACTTAACAAATAAGCCGTATATTTTCTAAATTATTGCATGCATGTTTAGACAGCTTGATACCAAGTTGTTAGTTTTATGCTTATCCTCTTTTCCTGAGTTTTGCATGTGTTCTCTGTAGATGCCGAGTAGCAGCGACAACACTCATGCTTCAGGTGATGTATCTTCATCTGATTCTGACAACCCTAGGTCTTCAGCAGATGGTGAGGGATCAAGTAATCTTGAACGGGATAGAGCTGTAGCAATTACCCTTCCGGCAGGACACAGAGGAATGCTCCAAGGAAGCCCACACACCAGCCTAAAGGTGTATATGAAGTAACCGAGATCGATTTAAAGTCTTGGGCTCCAACTAAACCAGATAAAGCACGCACGAGGTTCAGGAGTGTGTGTGGATTTGTTGGCAGGGCAAGGCTCAACATTAATCTGCCGGGGTTTCGGAAGGCTGACACAGAAACACAGCAAAGGATAGTTCGGGAGATCATGGATCACTTCAACGTTCTAGAGCAGTGGAGAATGCAAGTGGAACACGCTGCACTGAAGAAGGCTAGGGATGCTTGGAGAAACTGGAAGCACGTGCTGTACAAGAAGTACTTGAGTGAAGGCAAGGACCCAATCCCCGCATACCCCCAAATTACAAAGGCAGACTGGGCAGAATTCAAAAGGGTCAAGGCAACTACTGAGTTTGTTGAGAAGAGTGCCAAGCAATCGGAACTTCAGAAGAGGAACAAACACCCCCACTGTATGGGTGTGCCAGTATACTACGGCTTGAAACCGATATGGGACCAGGAGGACAAAGAAGCAGTAGAGGCGAGTGGGAAACCGGCCTTTAGTGAAATCAGGGGCGAACGCACTAGAGACTACTTGCGGGCCTCACATGATGAAGAACTCTATCGCGCGATGTTAAAGGCTTCCAAGATCCCTGGAAGGTTCTACAGGAACTCAGGGCTATGTGACATTCTGTCCATTGCTCTGGAAACAAGAGAGCCCCCTGGCCATGCAAGGGGTATAGGTGTTAATGTCCCGCATAAGAGGGCTTTCACTCTCAGCAAAGAAGAGAGGCTCAGCATGAAAAAAGCGAGGAGTGAAATGAAGCGGAATGAATTGTATGAAAGGTTGAGGAAGGACATGTATCCGGCTGTTCGAAAGGATATTGAGGAGTCAATGATGATGCAGAAGACTAACACTGACAGATAGCTAGCCGATTGGAGGGGAGGCGGGCATGGAGGATGCTGCTTATTGCGCGACAACAACGCACAAGAGTAGCTGTGCATCAGCTGACCCCAGCGACACTGAGACTGCAGCTGCTCATGATGATGCTATATTTGATCTATCTAGAATGAAAGACAGACTGAAGGGCGTGCTCACACATTATGAAGGTACATTAAAATGTGCAACAGCCTGGGTTTGCCCACCCTTCTTGGAAGAGGGCCTCTTGTTGGACAATGTGCCATTGAAGTCAGGCTGTGTGAAGTGCTACATGACTGAAGTAAAGCCTGGATTCAATGAATTTGCCCTGAAGAATGTCCTAGGAGACTTTGATGAGCAAAGGACCTTGGGAGAAACACTGTTACATCACATCAAGTGGCCATAAAAGGAAATAGAGTTCATCGATGAGATCCCTGAAGCCCCGCCAAGAGCAACCAATGTCGCCCCTCAACTGGTGACGCTCTCCTTGCCACAGCAGCTCTCGCGTGCTTCCCCCAAAGAACCTAATACTCGTAATCCGACGGCTGATGCATCAACCTGTGATCAGCCGGCCCGACTTTGTGCCGTACAGGCCATGTCATTGTCCGCCCCAGAGCAGCCAGTGGCAAGGCCTACAACTGCTGAAGATGCACCACCGGTTCAGATGCAGGCCGCTGAAGCAGCGGGGGGAGACCCAGCTGCAGCACATGCTCAGCAGATCAACCTGGTGGAACAGACTGCTAAGCAGTCTGATGCTTCGGAACCACCTGCTAAGCAGTCTGTAGGTCCAGAACCGACTGCTCATCAGTCTGTTGGTCCGCAGCCGCGTGATCAGCATACCAATGCGTCAGCACTTCCTGCTCAGCAAACCAACATGTTGGCATGGCCTCCTCAGCACACCGACAAGTTGGCACCACCTACGCAGAAACCCGACATAGCTTCAACGCATGGTCAGCAGTCCGATGCCTCTGCTCCTACAGCCCAGCAGTCCGTCACAGCAGCACCGCCAGCTCAGCGGTCCGGCATAGCTAAACCGTCTGCTAAGCAGTCCGTCGAAGCTTCACCCTCTGCTGGGCAGTCTACCTTTCAGCCAACCAGACGTTCTACCAGAAATGCTTCAAGTACCAAGAAGGAAGCGGCCAAAAAGGCTACACCCCCGAGGAAATGCGCGGGGAGAGCGAAGAGGAAAGAGAATGATTGCCTCTTACTTAAAGCACTCATCGCCCAGAACCAAATTAACAGGAAGTTGTTCGAATCAGAGAGTAATATTATTTCTGACGGCATGAATGATGCAGAAATAGATTTGGCGCTTGCTAAAAATAAAGCAGACGTACTTGAAGCACGCAATTACGTCCATGGCCAGCCATTTCTTGTTGGCAAATACTTTGATGAGTGCAGCTCCAATTGCCGCGAGTTACATGAATATTGCATGGATCAAATGTCAGCAGGTCATTATGGTCTGCTAGTCCACTACAACAGAGATCATTTCCGACACGATGCTGGTTCCATCAATGTGAGTTTTGAGGACTTACATCTCTTCTTCAACTTCAACGAGCTCGATGCCACTCTTGTTAGATGCCTGATTTTGTAAGTACTTAACAAACTCTGATCAACTTCTCCATACAAGGCTATAAATGATAAACAGCTAACTGCATTTTATTCCTCTCAGGGGATTGAACACGCAGAGAAGAAAAAGGGAGAGTGTGTATTTCATAGATCCTGCATTTGCAAATGGCACAACATTAAATGGTAAGGACCTACGGGACTGGGCCATTAACACGGTCGTCCGTATCTTCAAAAACACATCCCATGCAGAATCATTTCTCTGGCCATATCATGAAGGGTAACTCAAGTAAACAACCACGCATACACTGATTGTCTTTCAGATCTCGACATAATTCATAAGTTCATGGCTTTCTTAATATGTAGCAATCACTGGATATTTGTATTCATTGTTTTGAACAAGAACACAGTTTACTACATGGATTCTCTCAGAGAGTCAACAAACGCTCAGGATCTAACGCATCTTCAGCAATTCATGGATAGGTATTGAATTCTATGATGTTGAAATTAATTTGCATTCATATCTGGTTCAATAATTGATGTTGTCAAAATTCTTCTTCATTTGCAGTGTGCTCGCATTGTGGAAAACTAAACCAGGGAACCTGTTCAAGAGGGAACTACCTCTACAGCACGAGATCGTTTATCCGGTAACACACCAAAATCCGTTATTTTCGGAAAATTTATCCTATAGTCTGCAAATACCTTTTCTTATGCTAGTCAAATGTTCAAGCTTCTAAATAAACCTCTTTCTATTTCTGTCCAAAGAAAAAAAAATACATCTAACACCGGTTAGGTTGTTCCTAACAGGACAAATACATGACTTATTCTGTACAAAAAATTTCAGTGTCCTCACAACAAGCAGGGACCAACCTTTGTGGATACTATGTTTGCAGACACATGATCTCCATCTGCAAATCTGCTGATAGTTGTGAAGATCCTCGCGAATTAGTACCAGTAAGTCTATCTTAATTAATATCTTCTAGTCCACTCATATGACACATTCTGATCTTAAAAATACTGCAGCTCATCTTAGAACCGAGGACCCCTGAACTGCTCCCCGCTGGTGAATTGCTGATGGTTTGGAGATTTATCAACGACTTCATCCTGAATCACTACATCAATTCCATTGGTGATAATGAAGATTTTAGCATGCGTTCTCCTGAAACATTGAGTAAGAGTTAGCTGCTAAACATATACGCATGGATCCATTGTTTTCCATCTGATGAGGTCTTCATATTTCGTACACTATGATTAATTATGTAATGCATATATGTGTCACCAAATCATTGGAATTTAGCTACCATATGTTCAATTGCAATTGTTGCGAAATCTGATGAATGTTCTTCCTGTGGACACTATTTGTTCAATTGAATATTGTGGCAAATTTGCTTTTTGCATGCCGATTCAAAATGGGATATTTTTGTTTTAACCTGGCAATTGCTCCGCACACAGTTCAACTAAATGAGTGTGTGCAATCCACATCGGAAAGCATACGTCAATCGTAGCGGAACCGTCGGGGATACACAGCAGATCGCAAACGATTTGCAGTGCTACTACGTGTGCGTAGGGTCTCCGGAACCATTTGTGATATCACGTTATCGCACACAAGAGCTCGGAGTAAACCGTGCCCAATGTAAAATACAATCCCAGTCGTAAATTTTTCAGGAAACGTGTGGGATCCCAAACGAAAAGCACACGTCACAATTGCCGCAACCGTCGGTGATACACAACAAATCACAAACGGTCTGCAGCACTTGTATGTGTGCGAAGGGGCTCCCAAACCGTTTGTGATAGAACATTATCGCACACGGTAATTATTGGGAAATGTGTGCGATGGAGTCTTGCATGGCAGACGGGTTCCGCAGAAAAGTCGTGTGCGATGGGGCACATATCGCACACAGTTCATATGTTGGCCCGTGTGCCTTACATACTATTTCCGAAACGGTTCATTACAACACACCGTTTGGTTTCACTGCATCATTAGAAACATTTAATCACCGATCCCACACGTGCGAAAGAATTTAGTGTGTGTTGCATCGCACACGATTACATTTTGCAAGGCCTCTGGATCATGGCTCCATATCCCCGACGGTTTTTGGGTCGTGTGGGAAGGACCCCCCTATCGCCCACACTCACTTAGCGACGGTTCCAAATGCTGTCGTGGAAAGAGGTTAAAAACCTTTTGTATAGCACCTCGCTGTGCCAGTGTGGGGTTAGCTAGAGGGATGGCCGGGGGCAGCGGAAGACCGGAGGTGGTGGGCGGTTCAGGGAGGGCGGGGGCTGGTGGTTTGGCCGGAGGCCCGTGCGGTGGTCTTTAGGGGAAGAATAAGAGGGGAGGAAGAAGAAGGGTTAGGAGACGTAGGATCTTCATCCAACCGCCTGAAATGGTCGACTGACCCAAATAAGGAAAGTCAGGCGACTTGCATGTAGACATTCCCATATATTCAGTACCATTATCGTAGGTGCTTCGAGACGTACGTGCAAGCAGTGCTCCTCAACCCATCAAGCTAAACAACATGCCACTCATAATTCCAAACTTAGTTGCTCAAATACGAATCTAATATGATCCTGACATGTACTAAAACAGAGAATGTTTAATTGGTCAGCTAATGTTCCTACTTTACTTTCGAAAAGCACATGTGCCACATATCGAGGGACAGCCGGGAGTTGCGTTCTTAATGCGCTTTGGTTCATCATGTGTGGCCAACCAACATTTTATTATCCAAAATTTGCTTGCTCTTCTTTAACATGCTCCTCTTCTGTTCTTCTTTTGTAAGTACTCTCTCCATACCTAAATATAAGTCTTTGTAGAGATTCCTCCATGGACTACATATAGAGCAAAATGAGTGAATCTACACTCCAAAATGTATCTATATACATCCGTATGTGATCCATAGTGGATTCTCTACAAAGAATTGTATTTAGGAACAGAGGGAGTATAATAGTTGTACAGTATGTTCTTTGTAGTGAAGAGGAGCAGGGACATTTGCAGTGTACAGGTCTATTCGGTCGCTTGTCATGGACGCTTTCAACTCTTCGTGTTGGTCTTCATGTAAATTGTCATGGACGCTTTCAACTCTTCGTATTCGGCCGTATGTGTCGCCTTTGAGAGTTAGACTGATAGTAACAGCACTGCGCCTTCAGTTGTAGAGAGCTGGTATCCGAAGCCTTTCTAGTCGTACCGGCAATACTAGCACATATATTCCAGCAAGTTCCACTTTCCTGATTTTACTCCTGATGCTTAGGGTTTTCCCATTATATCTACACTATGATCTGCGTAGGTGCTTTGTGTCCTACTAGCAACTGTCCACCCTTTAAAGCTAAATAACACACCAATCATACGTCCTAAGGTTCTTCAAATACGAATGTGATATGATACTGACATTAGCTAACAGACACACATTTAATTGGTTAGCTAATGCTCCCATTTAATTGGTTAGCTAATTGTCGACTGCATGTGGCCACATATAGAGAGACATCATGGAATGGCATTTCTTTGGGCGCTCTGATTCATCATGGGCGGGCAACCAACATTGTATAGAAAGAAGGGGAACCTCAATAATATGCTTCCCCTTCTACTCTTTAACATGTTCCTCTTCTGTTCTTCTTTAGTAAGTACAGTATGTTCCTTGTCAGGAAGGGGAGCAGGGACATCTGCAGTCGACAGCTCTATTGGGCCGGTTCTGCTACATGATTTCACACTTCGAGTTGGTCTGCCATAATATCCCGAAAATGGTGGGAGCCGCGCGGTCTTTGATAGACTAGACTGGTAGAAACAGTTGTGCGCCTTCAGATGAATAGAGCTGGCCTGTAGGTGATCGATAGGCTGCTTATTAGTAGCGGCAAAACCCTGTATTTTCCAGCCAGTTCCGCTTTCCCGATTTATTTATGATGGTTATGGTGTACCCCTATTATCTACACTACAATCTGCCTAGTGGCTGTGCGCTCTCGTTATCATGGTTTGGCAATAAACTTTCTATACGGTATATTATGAACCTATCATCTGCCAACTATCCTTACATCTGGAGCTCCCACCAGGGAGCCTATTTTTTTTGTAGTTGTGCCAGATTATATTAATCTACTCACCACATTACAGCACACATGGGCTCTCTCATCAGAATCCAATGATAGCACACAAGGGTTTACAGGGAGCCCCTATTATATTACAATATCCTCTGCATTACAAAGATTATCTCACTACTATTTATGTTTTCATGCTTTTCAGATATTGTATGTAATCACAATGAATATAAGAATGCGCACATCAGAAGAATATTGCGGAATAGTTCAATGGGTAACAAACTTGGCATCAAGGGATTGAGGTCCATTGTGGATGCAATGAAACCCACATGCTCCCGACCTATAGATTCGTATTCAGAATATGATCCTAATGACTATTCTGAGCTCAAGGAGTCAAAGGCAGATGGCCTATCCTGTTCAACCAATAAGGTGCCTGTTCTAATTTGGCAAGGTTTTATTGGTTGCACATATCTTGCATAAGGTGTCTTGCATTTCTTTTGCTTCATTGCACCGCGATCTGCTTAGTTTACTCAAGATATATGTGAAGATGCCATGCCCATCCATTATCAATACCTATTCCATTTGTCGTCATACCATGTTTTTCCATTCAAATGTTGTTCTTGTGTTTCAGACATCCAAAAGGAAGAGGGTGATTGCAGAACCTAAAGGAATACAAGCAAAGTCCTTGAAAAAGGTGGTGCTACCGAAGAAATCAGATAACACCCCACGTATATTGGCGATAGAACCAGCGCCGCAAAACCTAGGATATCGCAACTATGCTGGTCGCTGCTTTGCTCTTGTGAGTACCTATTATCCTATCGTTGTACTTACATTCATACCTGGTGGATTATGTGACATCATTGTGCATTATAGCTTGCTTATCCACTGTTCGCTCCAAATTATAAGATCTATATTAATGCTTACATTAATGTAGAATAAACCCAATGCTTATGAAGAAATTTAGTTCTGCATTGTTCTTGTAAGTATCTGCTGTCCTTCATCACTGTACTTATATTGTCAGCTAGTTCTTCATGTATAGTTTGCAGCTTATTTTCCCTTGCCCTCCATTTTCTACACATTAGATCTACATTTACTCTTGCGAAAATATTGAATAAAACCAATGTTACTGAAGAAGTTTAGCTCTGCATTGCTCTTGTCAGTGCCTTTTGCCTGTATGTTGTATTTACATTTGTACTCTGCATCTTAGGTTAAATAATCGCCATTTGTTCCTATATTTTCAGATCTATATTTACTCTTAACAAAATGTAGAATAAAGGCAATACTCTTGAAGAAGAGTGTGCAGTAAACTTCTTGAATTGCCCCCCCATCAATATGGACAAGGGATTTATAGAGCCGGTCTTCACTCCTAATGTAAGTTTGTCCTCCTCGAGCCTTCAAACTTTGTTGTGTATATTTGGATAGCTATGAGTGCAAATGCTGTTTATTTTTGTCGTCTGCATCAAATTGCTTGTTCAAAGTTTATAACGAAGAAGTACATAAACATAAGTTTGTCCTTCTCAATTTCAGTCTTTAGTTGTACAACCTAGTTCCTTATTCATACCATGTAAATTAAACTAAACATAGCAAGTTATCTTCTTTAGCACTGTGTGTATGCTTGTGTTCTTGATCTATAATCCAGTGGTGTGGTGAAACTACCAACTACAGCACAATGTCATATCCTGCTATGTCTCAACTATGAACAATGCCATATTATATTAATGTTATTTAAATCATGTCTCTTTATTTGCCAATCTGAAATGGTATAAATTGACAGTACACTAACCATTCATGCTTATACGTTGTTTAGCAATACATGTATGCTTGTGTTCTTGATCTGTAATCCAGTGGTATGGTGAAGCTGGCCGCTCCTGCACAATGCCATTTCCTGCCGTCTTAACTATGAAAAATGCCAATTATGTTAATGATATTTTAAACCGTGTCTCTTTATTTCTGACAAAGAAATGGGATGAATTGACAACGCTGATGCTTATACATGCAAAACCTGTTATCTACCTACTTGTTTCTCTTTCAGGGTGACAGCACTGATGCTAGGAAGAACTGCCACAATGATAGTGAGATGAACCCATTGTTTGTCCCTCTAACATATATTCCAGAGAAGAAGACAACATGTCTTGAGGGTAGGGATACAACCACAAAGTCATGTCTTGATGTAGTTTCGAACTTACTCAGTGACACAAGCTCGATGAAGTCACCGCCTGAATCTGTTCGACTTCTTCAGTCTGAAATTCAAGCAGAAAGACATGCTTCCGCTCAAATCCGACCAGAACTCCAATCTCTATGCAAGATTAACCATAAATACAGGACGTCTATTGATGCTATGCAGCTTAAGTTGGTGGATATAAGCGTCAAACAAGCGCAGTCTCATCAGGTTGCCAAGCTGCTTGTGCTGCAGCTCCTGGGCCGGGCTAACCTTTCTTGAACTGTGTTGAAGTGCTGTCGGTTCTATCTATTATTTTGTCAGTCTGTTTACTTCCACTGGTGGCGACCTGCCTAGTTTATGGAATCTACTATGTGGTTGCCCTTTATTATCACTGGTGGTGAACTTTGATGCCCAGGGGATGTAATATGTTGTAATTTCTAGGTTTATTCTTTGTCATGATGCTGTAATTTATTTGCTGTTTATTTCATCGCACTGAGAAAAGGTCGTAATCTTTGATCGGAGCGCAATGAGCCAATAGGTTAGGTTTATAAAAAATAATTTTGGTACTAAAACCGGTCGGTTGCCAATCGCTAGTACGGGCCAAACCGTGGGCCTACAATCATCTTGGGCCATTAGTTAGGTCTAGTCTTAATCTGGCCCACTATTAGTTTCGGGCCTTTAAAAGGCCGAGTAAACCGCTTGCCTTAATTGGGCTGGAAAATTAAATTGGCTTTTAACAGGTTGAGAACTAGATTGAGCCTTAATTGTGGCGAACAATTCACGGGCCGACAGCACGCTGTAATATACATCGGCCCATTATTGGCCCATTGGTGTGACGGGCCATTAACAGGCTGAAATTTGTTTGGGCCTTGGCTGACCCAATTACATGACGGGCGGGAAGCAGGCCAGATGTATAACGGGCCAAAATTAGGCCCAACACTCTCAAGGGCCTTTAACGGGCTGATAGGCAGTTTGGGCTAGAATGTATCCACGAAGACTACGGGCCGTTAAGAGGCCGAAAGTAACTACGTACCAGAATTAGGCCCAGGTGCAACTCGGGCCTTTAAATGGCCGAAAGCGAAATCGGGCCAAAAGAGGCCCATATGTAGACAGGGCCGCTGACAGGCCGAAACTAATATCGGGTCGAACTGTTAAACGGGCCATTAAGAGGCCGAAGAGCAAATCAGGCCCCCAATGGGCCCGATGGCACAGTAGCTGTTAAAGGGCCGTATCTGTTATGGGCTATAATTTGGCCCAAGAAATAAAAGTCAGTTAACGAGCCGGATCTGGTATGGACCGTAATTTGGCCCAAACTATTATAGGCTGTTAACGGGCCGGATCTGATATGGGCCTTAAACTGGCCTAGAATATTGCAGTCCTTTAACGGCCTGTATCTGATGTGGGCCGTAATTTGGTCCAGAAAATGTTAGGCTGTTAATGTGCCGGCCCATTAGATCTGACGAAATCTTGTGGGCTTGTTCCTGGGCCGGCTTTTAAACCTATATGGGCCTCTATTGGGCCATCCCACGTGTCAATGTTTCATTGGCGATTCTTGTACAATGGACGGTTGACATCTGTGCCAATGCGGAGCTGACACGTGGTTCCGTCGGCCAATGAGAATTTTACACGTGGAAAATCGTCATTTGTCGTGGCTGTTAGCGGCTTATCGGATCCACAATCGGACCCGATAGCTTAACGGCGACCTGTTACGGTGGATGCCATGGGTCAGTTACCCTTGATGAAAGCACTTCTATGACGTGCAATTTATTGTCATGGAAGTGGACACTTCCGTGATGATAATTTTGGTAATGTCAGGGAACACTTCTACAACAGCATAGGTATGACTATCTTGATTCTGTCGTAAAATCGTCATGGATGTACATGCATGACAGAAAACGTGACCTACTGTAACAAACACGTATCATCACGGAAGTATATGTTTTTGTAGTGAGAAGCAGCAGGCAGCGGACACATCGGGGAAGGGAGGAGAAGGGCGCAGCCTCGAGCGGTGGGGCTCAAATGGGACGGCCGGGGGGGGAGCGTGCGCGGGGCAGGGCTCGGCGCGGGAGGACGCGGGCTTCAGGGAGCTCCGGGCACGGCGACCGAATCATGGGGACGGCGCTACGACGCGATTAATAGAGGGGGGTGACAAGGGGAATCGACGTTGCTCACCAAGGAAGGGGTTGACGGCGAGCTCGGATGGGTCGGGGGTGTGCCGGAGCGTGGATCCATCGCGGGGCATCGATGGCGACCGCCGATGAAGACGAGGACGACGGCGATGATGGCGCGGCTCCGGGCTCGATCCCGTGGGCGAAGACGACGAAGGGAAGGCTGGCGTAGACGAGGCAGTCCGGCGCGGTGGCGTCGGGGACGCAGCAGGCGACGGGGCGACGGCGTCGGCGAGCGCTGGGCGCTGCCGATCTAGATCCAAGGGTGAGAAGGGGGAAGTGAGGGGAGAGAGCTAGGGTTTGGCCTGAGGCGAGGCCTTATAGGAGTGGGGGTGCCGGCGGATGGCCGCCACAGCGCGGGCCGGTGCCGTGGCGGCCATCGGGCATGGCCACGGGGGATTCATGAACAGGGGAGGAGAGGAGGGGTGCGCCTGGGCCGGTGGGCAGGTTGGCCCAGTTCGGCCAGGGGGGTGGGGGTTTTTCTTTATTTTCTTTTTCTTATTTTTCTTTTATTGCTTTTATTTCTTTCCTGTTTTACTTTACTTTCCTTTTATTTTAGTTTTACAAAATACACAAATGGTTCCTATATTAGTATTACCATATATAGTACTGCCACATTAATTTGGGTAACTAAATAAAATAGTTTAACATTTTATAAAATAAAAGGCATTTAATTATTTGTTTTAGCTGTTGTTTTATTTATTTTAGAGCATTTGAATAATTTATAAAAATGTGGATTCTTCACCAATATTTATTACGTATTATTTGCCACATTTCGAACACTTTAGTTTTGTCGTTCGAAAACTTTTATTGTTTGACATTATTTTGAATTTGAATTTTGAATCGGTTTCGAATCAACGTGAGATTAACAACAGTAATTGTGATGATGTGGCATCATTAGTAGAGGGCTACTGTAGCTTAATTAACCGGGCGTTACAATTCTCCTCCACTACAAGAAATCTCGTCCCGAGATTTAAGAGGGGGAGCAAGGATGAAAGCTCTGGTTACGAAATTCTAACGGATCTTCTCGGTCTTGGTTGCTCTTCCCAAAGTAGTTGATCCTTTTCATGGATGTCTTTATTTCTGTGCTTCAGTGCATCATGATGAAGTTGTCGTTCTTCCTTCCGGATCTTCACCGAACTTACGAAGGGACAAGGGGTAATTTCAGACGAACGAACCTAACAAGGTTTCTTATCTGGTTGATAACATTAGGGAAGGTGGCGGAAAGTAACTCTCGAATTGAAGCTTAAGAAATATTGAGAGAAAAGTAAGAAGATACCACGAGAAGTTTTGAACGGGCAGGCAATCGTCCGACACCTGAAACAGGGCGTGAAAGGGGTTCAGAGCAACGGGAATAAGTATTGTGTCGGATACCATAATTGGTGATCTCTCGGAAGGTGGCTCGTGAATTACCTACAAAGCCACGCATGAGGAATAACTTTGGAAACAGGGGGTGTACAGGAGAGTCAGGTTTCGATCCTGTGGACTTGTGGGTTATGGGCCCACCATGTGGGATAAAAAAATAGGAAGGGCGAGGTCATCTTGCATGATCATGATAGCAAGGCATGTCGGAGAATAGACTATCAGTTATGTCGGCAACAACATCGGTACCAAGGGCGAGGGACGAAGAGAACCATTTTCCTGCTCATTGAAACGAGGCGGACCAATAGGTAAAGTTTTCGTCCATCGGTGGTTACCGGAATGTCATCAAGAATAGTAACAGGGTCTTTGCGACAGAGTTGTACACCGAGGTGTATACATAAGCAGGAAAATATTACTGCTTATATCATATAGTACACAAGAAAGGTTAAACAAAGCAATGGACCGGAAAATGTGATTATCATATTTAAACAGAACAATGGAAAGGAAATGTGCACACACGAGTATTAGGTGTATCTCCTTCCCAAGAGCAAGCATAGCGGGATAATCATGACAGGACTGAAAATAGATAACCACCTAGGGAAAGGGGCGAGGAAACTCATGATGTTACCCATACATCAGTGTTTGGATAATTGATAAAGAAAATTTAGCATTGTTCTTCAAATGTTCTTATTGAAAATCGGAGTACCACACACATGCTTCGAGATAGCATTGACATGGTCTTCAAGCAAAGGTCAAACTTTGGAAACACAAAGGATCCATCAGGAGCACTCATAGAATAAGTCTTACAATTTCCTCATGGAAGAATGGGTAACCTTGCTAAAGAGGAAACTATAACAATAGGTCCTCCTGCCAGGTGCGCTAGGCATGACATCACCTTACCGGGTCATATAAAGACCAATGTTATAACTCTTGGAAATATGTTCCAACCATCATAACTGACCGAGATTCAGATCTGATTGGTGTCAGGATACCTCAGACTCAGGATGCCTGAGAAGAAGACGTGCAACACAAATCGACGAGATGACATTGTAAGATTCTTGGGAAATGAACTAAGGAAGCGAGTTCTGAAACAAGAGTCCATCAATAAACCAAGGAGAGGATGAGGAGGTAGCTGATGAACTCAGCGATAATTCATCGAGATTTCCAAAAGAAGGATTTCCACAATTATGTGAACAAGGAGATAACATTTGTCAGATCAAATGATATAATGTTGTATGCTCGAGGAAAACATACACAATTAAACATTGGTTGAAAGGTGCACCCGAAATATGGGTTTAGGTAGCATGATCAAAGTTAGAATGGTGATGCAATAACAAATAGTCTAAGAATGAACTATCGACCATTAACTTCAAGCAATAAGTTTGCTAGAAGTACAGAATCCAAGCAGCACCGTTCACTTGTTGGTATCCCGGTTTGAATCAACATGGGGAACAAGAAAAAATGGTGATGGTGAGAAGTGTCACTATACCCAGAGTCCTTCAGAGGTGGAGCAATCCTCACAGCATCCTTGGCATAAAAGTCAGTAATACTTCAAGGTAGAACATAATACAAGATGGATAGCAAGTTGCATTCATAACATGAACAAGTTTGTGATGAAGGGGAGGTAAGGATGTTGTCGATGGTAACTCAAATTACCAAGGGACGAGGATGGCACTTATCATCATGAAGTCGATTGATATCCTGGAAGGAGTCAAAATGTTGATGATGATCACGACAAATTTTGTCGAGAGGCTCCACAAAGAAGCAATCGAACATCGACTGCATCAAGCAAAAGGACTGATGCAACGAAAGATTATTGGAACCACCGATACGACACAAACTCAGAATCAAGCTTGCTGTTCGAGGTGAAATGATAAGACGAGGAAGTTCGACGTAAGCTTAGCTCATCATCGAGAGTTGTGCTCCGTGAATAAGGACCAGGTAGCACAGTTAAAATCAGAACAATAATGATATAGCCAATCAGGCTAGGAATGATGTGATCGGGTACAAACTCGTAAGTAAAGAAGATTACTAAGAGTTGTTTAATCGCGGTGCGCACTCGATTCAGTTATCGGTGTCTTTGAGTGTTTAATAACTCAGAGCCCGTGAGAATTTTTTTTTTGGAATCAGTGAGAATGTAGTACTTGATGAAGAACTCATAAGAAGTTATGAAGTTCCGTGATAATCTCAAGATACGAGGGGGTAATACTCGATGACAGATCAAAGTAGAGGTTGGACTGGGGTATTGCTCTACAGAAGACAAGTGCTTAAACTTGCACGAGAAATGGTATTTAAAGGAGAGCATGGTCGGAACCACGATTGCAAAAGGCCAGATCCCAGATATAAGATGAACTTGTACCAAGGGAATAATTAGTTTAAGAGAAGCTTTAAAGATAAGATCTACATCGTGTCCATGGCATGAACACAAAGTTCAAGGTCGACTCCCACTTCTCCAATGCATGACCATTCATTCACTGCTCTTGTTAAAAATGATTTGAGTGTGAAAACCTACATGGTGAATTACCAGAGGAGTATGACCCATGAAAACTTTTCGGGTTCACACAGATTAAGGAAGGCATAGGTTCAACTCATCGGGGTATCTTAGAAACATATACCACAAGCTTCAAGAGTAAATATCACAAGCTCGAAAGTAGAGCATGGTTGGCCAAATCAGAGAATAGAATTTACCAATGGCATTATGTATCAGGGAAAGGACTTCCAAAGTGATTGAATATGAAGAACTCTGTCGGATAATAATCCAACAGTGGATATGGCGATCCACAACGGAGCTTATGTGAGTACCGGCAGTCAATCAGAGGAAGAAAGAATGCAAATGCATCGGTTTATAGAACATCTGAATAATTTGATGTTTAAATAATAAAGGAATTATGATTTTCAAATCAAGGGATCAGGAGCAAACGCTCTGATCAAGGATGGATAAGTTGAGTAGGCTTAGGGGTACAATCGATGGCAATTGATTGGTCGAGATCCAGCCCATATTTAAAATGACGTATGAGCCGGAAGGATGAATTCTAGCGTCTGATTGAGGATTGCGAGCATTCGCAACATATAGAATCAACGGACTCAAAATGATAATGATGAAGGATGCCAATAAGATTACCAGACTTATGGGATTAATCATAATGCAAGCAAGAAAGAATTTCAAGAGCAATAGGCCATTGAGGATTTTCGGAAGATTGAATGGTATTCCGTAGACTTTTTGTGAAATACATGAATCAACTGGGGATGAGAGGATACTCGATAAGTGCAAGAAATTATCCGTAGGGGTATTCAGGTGGCAAAGAACTGCAAGACAGTAGGCACAAAGTATTCTCGGAACAAATAGAGAGAATTTCGGGGTATCTTGTAATAACAAGATCAACGGGGGATGATTGTATGAATGGCAAGTGTATGTGGTTATCCATAGGGGGTCTATTGATGGAAGGGAACTACAAAAGTGATGGCACAAAGTCTCAAGAGAACATCGTAGAGTATCTTCGGAATCTTCTGGTGTAGTAGGCGATCATCTGTAATAAGGGGCTCTTCGGAAGGAAGTAATTACGAGAACCTAGAGTTAGGCTTAGCAAAATGATTTAACCCGAATAGAAGAGAGATTAGAGTCCTAGAGTAAAGATCGAGGAATAAAAGATCCTAATACCACCCAATGGCGACGTGGGCCCGTAAGCCACACAGCCATGTTAGTAAAAGTTTTGTAATGACTAGACTAGACTTCGGCCAAGGAGTGTGGAAGGGGGATTCCTATAGGCAGTCGGCTCTGATACCAATTTGTGACGCCCCCGATTCAATCGTACACTAATCATACACGCAAACGTGTACGATCAAGATCAGGGACTCACAGGAAGATATCACAACACAACTCTAAACACAAATTAAAGTCATACAAGCTTCATATTACAAGCCAGGGGCCTCGAGGGCTCGAATACATAAGCTCGATCATAAGCGAGTCATCGGAAGCAACAATATCTGAGTACAGACATAGTTAAACAAGGTGCCATAAGATGGCTAGCACAAACTGGGATACAGATCGAAGAGGCGCAGGCCTCGTGCCTAAGATCCTCCTAAACTACTCCTGGTCGTCGGCGGCCTGCACGTAGTAGTTGGCACCCTCGGGGTAGTAGGAGTTGTCGAAGGTGACATCTGGCTCCGGGGCTCCAGCATCTGGTTGCGACATTTGAGAAGAATGGAAAAGGGGGAAAAGGGGGAGCAAAGCAACCGTGAGTACTCATCCAAAGTTCTCGCAAGCAAGGATCTACACTACGTATGCATCGATATCAATGAAATGGGTAGTATCTGTGGACTGAACTGCAGAATGCTAGAATAAGAGGGGGACAGCTAGTCCTATCGAAGACTACGCTTCTGGTAGCCTCCATCTTGAAGCATGTAGAAGAGAGTAGCTGGTAAGTTCACCAAGTAACAACGTATAGCATAATGCTACCCGACGATCCTCTCCTCGTCACCCTGTGAGAGAGCGATCGCCGGGTTGTCTTTGGAACTTATCTGGGTGTGTTTTATTAAGTATCCGGTTCTAGTTGTCATGAGGTCGGAATACAACTCCGGGTCATCCTGTTACCATGGACACGGCTGTTCGAATAGATCAATCTTTCCTGCAGGGGTGCACCACATTACCCAACACGACCGGTCACTTTGGCCAGACACACTTTCCTGGGTCATGCCCGGCCTCGGAAGATCAACACGTCGCAACCCTACCTAGGCCTAACAGAGAGGTCAGCACGCCGGTGTAAATCCTATGCGCGCAGGGGTCTTGGGCCCATCGCCCGTTGCACACCTGCACGTTGCGTACGCGGCCGGTGAGCAGACCTGGCAGCCTTCATTACAAAGGAGGGTGCTTTACGCGGTCCAACCCGGCGCGTGCTGCTCAGTCGCTGACGTCTAGAAGGCTTCGGCTGATACTACGATGTCGAGTGCCCATAATTGTTCCCGCATGGTGGTTAGTGCGTATAGGCCAGTGGCCAACTCAGATCAAATACCCTATCTCGTTAAGCGTGTTATTTTGAAGTAACCGCAGACACCGACCAGGACCAGGCCCACCTGTCTCCTAGGTGGTCACAACCTGCCCCGTCGCTCCGCCACAAAGTAACACTCGGGGGCCGTCGGGAACCCAGGCCCACCACTACCTGGATGGAACCACCTGTCCTTTCAGCCCCCCACATCAGAATCACTTGCGGGTACTCTACGAGCCGACCCGACTTTAGTCACATCATGTAACCTGTATAGTATGTATATATATATGTATGTATGTATGTATGTATGTATGTATGTATGTATATACCCGTGATAACCTCCCGAAGTGACCACGGCCCGATAATATAGCATAGCAGACGGATAAGAATGTAGGGCCACTCATGGAATACTAGCATTCTATACTAAGCATTTAGGATTGCAGGTAAAGGTAACAACAGTAGCAACAATGACAGGCTATGCAACAGAATAGGAGCTATCGAATCAACAACAGTAACAAACCTAATGCAAGAATAAGAGAGAAGAGAGTGGGCGATATCCGGTTGATCAAGGGGGGTTTGCTTGCTTGGAAGCTCGGCAGAGAAGGACGGGTCGTCAACACCGTAGTCGATCGGGGCAGCAGCAGTGGCGTCAGTCTCGAAGTCTAACAGAGAGAAGAGGGGGAAGAAACAATAAATACAATGCAAACAGATGCATGACGATTCATGACATGGCAATAATCGACGCTAGGTGTGATCTAACGCGGTACTACGCGATACTAGCGAAGGGGAAAACATCCGGGAAAGTATTCCCGGGGTTTGTCATTTTCGGACAGATGAAATGGAGGGGGACGGTTGCATGTTCGCTATGCTAGAGACGCGTGGCAGACAAACGGAGAGCGTATTCGGATTCGACACGTTTTTCTGAGCAACTTTCATGTACAAAGTATTTTCATCCGAGTTACGAATTATTTTCTATGAATTTTTGAAGTTTAAACAATATTATGAAATTACTGGATTTAATTAAATGCCCGAATTACTTTTTATACCCAGGAGGGGGCTAGCCCATTAGTATGACAGTGGGGCCAGGGAGGCCCAATCAAACAGTTGACCAGTCAACATTTTCTTGGTCAACATGGTCAATGGGGCCCATCTGTCATTGACTAAACAGGGTTAACAGATTACTTAGGCTAGTTTTAATTAGCAGTGGGGGCCACATGTCATAGGGTAACCATTACTAACTAAAACTAAATTCACCTAAACAGGGAAGGTTTTGTGCTAACAGGGGATTTGCCCCTTAACTAAGCTGGATGGGGCCCCGCTGGCAGTGGCACCTGGCCAACCCTAGTGTGGACGAGAGCACGGGCGCCTCACACACACGACTACGGCCATGGCGTGGCCAGCGAAGGCGCCGCACGGGCCGGGGGTGGACGGAGGCTCGCTGGGGCGGCGGTCAGAGGAGCCGCCGGAGGCGTGCTGGGGCGGCGACACGCTAGTGGATGGCGACGGGGCGGTCCACCACGGAGGGCGGCGGCGGAGCAGTCGGCCGTGGTAGGCGGACGTGGGGCGGCCATGGGGGCGCGGCCGGGGCGTGGGCTGAGGCAGGCAAGCGCGTGGGGCAGCGACCATAGCGGTAGGCAGCAGCCGGCAGGAGTAGTACGTAGCAACAGAGCAAAGCAACAATGGCGGCAACGCAGCAGCAGTGCATGAGCGACGACAGCAACAGAAGAAGCAGCAGGCAGCGGACGCATCGGGGAAGGGAGGAGCAGGGCGCAGCCTCGAGCGGTGGGGATCGAATGGGACGACCGGGGGGGCAGCGTGTGCGGGGCAGGGCTCGGCACGGCAGGACGTGTGCTTCAGGGAGCTCCGGGCACGACGACTGAATCGTGGGGACGACGCTACGACGCGATTAACAGAGGGGGGACAAGGGGAATCGGCGCTGCTCACCAAGGGAGGGTTGACGGCGAGTTCGGATGGGTCAGGGGTGTGTCAGAGCGTGGATCCGCGGTGGGGCATCGGTGGCGACGCCGGTAAAGAAGAGGACGACGGCGAAGATGGGGCGGCTCCGGGCTCGATCCTGTGGGCGAAGACGACGAAGGGAAGGCTGGCGGAGATGAGGCAGTCTGGCGCGGTGGCGTCGGGGATGCGGCGGGCGATGGGGCGATGGCGTCGGTGAGCGCTGGGCGCTGGGCGCTGCCGATCCAGATCCAAGGGGGGGGGAAGGGGGAAGTGAGGGGAGAGAGCTAGGGTTTGGCCCGAGGCGAGGCCTTATAGGAGTGGGGGTGCCAGCGGATGGCCGCCACGGCGCCGGCCGATGCCATGGCGGGCATCGGCCATGGCCACGGGGGGTTGTAGGATCAAAAGTAGGTCTAGAGGGGGGGTGATTAGACTACTTGACCAAATAAAAATCAAGCCTTTTCCCAATTTTATGTCTTGGCAGATTTTAGCAACTTAGCACAAGTCAAGCAATCAACCTACACATGCAATTCTAAGAGTGTAGTAGCGGAAAGTAAAACATTGCATATGAAGGTAAAGGGAAGGGTTTGGAGAAGGCAAACGCAATGTAGACATGAAGATTTTTGGCGTGGTTCCGATAGGTGGTGCTATCGTACATCCACGTTGATGGAGACTTCAACCCACGAAGGGTAACGGTTGCGCGAGTCCACGGAGTGCTCCACTCATGAAGTTTCCACGAAGAAGCAACCTTGTCTATCCCACCATGGCCATCGCCCATGAAGGACTTGCCTCACTCGGGTAGATCTTCACGAAGTAGGCGATCTCCATGCCCTTACAAACTCCTTGGTTCAACTCCACAATCTTGTCGAAGGCTCCCAAGTGACACCTAAGCAATCTAGGAGACACCACTCTCCAAAAGGTAATAAATGGTGTGTTGATGATGAACTCCTCGCTCTTGTGCTTCAAATGATAGTCTCCCCAACACTCAACTCTCTCTCATAGATTTGGATATGGTGGAAAGATGATTTGAGTGGACAGCAACTTGGGGAAGGCTAGAGATCAAGATTCTTGTGGCTGGATTGGAATGTCTTGGTCTCAACACATGAGTAGGTGGTTCTTTCTCAGAAAATGAGTAGTGGAAGTGGAGGCTCGTTCTGATGGCTCTCCCTTGAATAGAGAAGGGGGTGGAGGGGTATATATAGCCTCCACACAAAATCCAACCGTTACACACATTTGACTCAACTCGGTCAGACCGAATGGAAGAACTCGGTGAGACCTATTCAATTCAAAATGTGAACGTTAGGAAATTCGGTGGGACCGACGAGATCAACTCGGTGGGACCGAGGTGCTAGGGTTAGGGAAAAACCTCATCTCGGTGTGACCGATTGCATGAACTCGGTGAGACCGATTTCAGCAATGAGCAAACAGAGAGTTGGTCAGGCAAACTCGGTGGGACCGATCGCTCCTTTCGGTAAGACCGAAATGTTACTAAAGGGAAACAGAGAGTTTTCATTGCGAACTCGGTGGGACCGATCGCTCATTTCGGTGAGACCGAAACGTTACGAAGGGAAACAGAGAGTTTGCAATCCCATCTCGGTGAGACCGAAATCCCTATCGGTGAGACCGAACTGATTAGGATTTCTGGCAGTGGCTATGTCAAAGGAACTCGGTGGCGTCGGATAGATCAAATCGGTGGGGCCGAGTTTGACTTTAGGTTTAGGACATATGGAATTGAGAAGGTGTTGAGGGCTTTGGAGCATATCACTAAGCACTTTGAGCAAGTAGACCATTAAGCAACACCTCATCCCCTTTTATTAGTATTGGCTTTTCCTATGGACTCAATGTGATCTTGGATCACTAAAATAGAAATGTAGAGTCTTGAGCTTTTGCCAATATTTGTCCATAGCATTTTGAGGAGTCCACATCTCTAGTCCATGTGCCATACCAATCATTGAACTTTCTGAAATATTTAACTTGAAAGGATATTAGTTCAATGAGCTATATGTTGTTATGAATTACCAAAACCAGCCAGGGATTAGTTGCACTTTCAATCTCCCCCTTTTTGGTAATTGATGACAACATATAGATCAAAGCTTCGACAAATGATAATATGAATGAAATATATTGTCGCTTTGAGAAGTATGTGATAAGCAAGAGCTCCCCCTAAATTTGTGCATTATTTAAAATTTTCTTTTGAACGCAAATGCACAATCGATTAGGATCATGGGTTACTCTTCCATGTCACATACATCTTGGTGGAGCGCTCAAAATGATAGAATGTAAAGCACATGCACTCATCACCAAGGGAAACATAATTGATCATACACAAGTATTATAGATAGCATCAGTCAAGCACACATTAAAGCATAATAATCAACCACATGATCAAAAGTGTATCTCACACACAAGAACAAATAATGTAGCAACCAAACGAACAAATATCAAGTAGCAAGAGAGGTAAACAAATGCCAAACACACTCTCTCTCGAGGCCTAAGATCTATACACTTTCTCCCCCTTTGGCAACAAGTTACCAAAAAGCTCAAAAATGCATAGTGCTATTCGACACTCTAGGCACGATCTCCGGGAGCTCCTAAAGTGGTCTTCGGGCTGGTGGCTCCGGTGTGCGTAGATGGCGTTGAGACGAGTCCGTCTGCAAAGGCTTCTGCTGATGTCTGAGGAGCTGGAGGAGTTGCAACTGAAGGTGCAACAGTGGCAGTTGCTGCAGGTGCTGAAGTTGTAGCTCTGGAATCTGTGACAACTGGCTCTGCTGCCGACCTCTGTGCTCTTGGCACTCTGTGAAATTCATCTGTGGTGACTCTTCCTCTCCTGTCCTCTGCCTCTTCTTGAAGTTGCTCAACTGTGGTTTAGCAGTGAACTCCATAGTTTCCTAAGTGGAGGCTCTGGCTTTTGACATAGGCACTCTCTTGGCAGGAACTTTCTTCTTCATGCCAGGCTTGATGGCAGCAGCAGCATACTCCTTCTTGACTACCTTCTTCTTTGAGGTGACCTCCTCATCAACCACAAAGTCCTCATCTTCAGAATCTGAGGTTCTCTTCTTCCTTTGCCTAGTTGCAGCCTTAGGCAAGTTGCTTGGGATGCTTCTGCTACCCTCATCATAACTGCTATTGGAGGGACTAGTGCCCTCCCTGAGATTTGCTTGCTCCTCTGACCTGTTCTGGCTGTCACTGTTGTCTGACATGGTTGACACTGACCCTGTGAATAGATAGGTATAGGCAGAGTAGATGAGCATCACAAAGTACAGCTATTTTGGCAAAAAGTTTGACTCAAAAACTTAATTTTAGTTTTCTGCAGAAAGCATTTCGGAGCTACCGATATGAGTAACTCGGTGACACAGAAGCAGCTTTGGAGTCTAAACAGGCAGTTTCGGTCAGACCGAGACGCAGTTCGGTGACTCCGAGATGCTAGGGTTTCACAGAGAAAGTAAACTCGGTCACACCGATTCGTACACTTCGGTCAGACCGAGTAGTACATGTGCAATGGCCTGGGCCAAATCGGTGAGACCGAATACTTCAAATCGGTCGGTCCGAGATGAGTTCGGCGGAAACCTAACCCTAAGTTTTTGTATCAAAACTAATCTAGAGGAAGTTTTGGTTGGATAGGATGATCTCAATTGTGGCTAGAAGCATGGCATTAACCTTTATGCAAGAATCGGAGTTAAGGAATACACAAAGGGATCGAGTCCGTACCCTAACTTGGTGGCGGACTCGCTATGGTGACAACGGCGGCGAAGAATCCCATTGACGGCGGCGGAGACCAGTAGCAGGAGGGCGCTGACGACAACGGCGATGATCCGGAGACCAAGGAGGCGGCAGAGCTAGGCAGGCGTGGTTGGGAGTTTGAAGAAATTTCTAAATTTCAACCCACGGATATATATACCCAGTCACTGTCGGTGTGACCAAGTAGAACGACTCGGTGGCACCGAGATGAAGAATCGCAAGCGGTTACTGCAACTCGATGGGACCGAACTGTTCTAATCGGTTGCACCGAAGTGAAAACCTAGATCAACCCAATGATTTCGGTGAGACCGAGATGGATGAATCGGTCAGACCGAAAGCCATTAAGAGGTTTTGGAAGTTTAAGCCCTTGATGGATCGGTGGCTCCGAGTACTCCTCACCCGGAGGGTCCGAATTCGACTTGATCAAACTTTGTGATGTAGCATGAATAGAGTTTGAGACGAGAAAAGCATAGATAGCTAGAGGGAGTACTTAGGCATTCTTGTCCATCCATTTGGCAAAAAGAAAATCCAATCAATCAAAACAACAAATGGATGTCCTCGAATGGAGAAAATTATGCAACCAACATGCTCACACAATAAGATGGCAAATGAAATATGTGGAAAAGCATGCACAAACACTCTAGCATCTATCAAGCAATTGGCGATGACTAGGTCATCTATATATGAGTATATTGACTTAGGAGTCAAATGAGAACATTTGATCATAGGTCATACTCATCGTTTAAGCACAAGTAGGGTTACCACTTTTACATAAAGCATTGTTGTGTTCACACCATTAGAGTTGCTTTAGCTTAATTCTTTGAGTAAAGCTCCCCCTAGATGTGATATCCCCCCTAAGAGGGATGAACTAACCTTGGGTTTTGTCGATGATGACTTCATGTAGATGTTGAAGATGTGGATGCTCAATGTTGATGTAGATCATTTGGAGCAATCCATTGGAGTGAGTTGCACTTTCAATACCTACATGGGTTAGTCCCACAAGGAACACACAAGGATATCCATAGACATAGAGTGAAATACACATATGATGTTTTCCATGAAAGCATTAGGTTACCTTGTCCCTTGTCTTACCAACAAGATGGTTTGTGACTCCTTGAACTAGTGCAAGATATGGAAGTTGATTGCACTTGTCCTTGCCAAAATAAATATGAGTGAAGTATGTTGGCGGAGTCACCCTCAAGAACTATCTAGTTCTTCTTCTTTGGGACCCACATCAACTTGATGGGGATCCTTGGAGTTGTAGTCGTACTTGATGAAGTGGAACTTGATGTAGTCTTGGGAATCCACTTGACCAAGGCCTTTGGAGCTTCTTCAAATGAATCAATCTCCTCTTGAAGCTTCTCCTTGCCTTTTAGCTTGTGGTCTTGTGGTGGAAGATCATCTTGAGCTTGTGTTCCATCAAAAGAAGTGGGGTCATACTTCTCTTGTTGAGGAACAAACTTCGTCTTGGGGTATTTATCTTCTTCCCACTCAACTCCATTGGCATTGAACTTGCATTCAAAACCAACACCTTGATTCTTCCGGTGCCTTTCTTGCTTGCGTACAATCTCCTCAAATTGCTTACTTCCGGCAAGGCTCTTGTAAACACCTTTCTCTATAATTCCCTTCAATAAGTTGTTTTCTTGCTCAAGTGTAACTTGGCTAAGAGAATAATTAGTGGAATCAAGAGAACTACTAGAAGCAACAATATTGGATTTAGCATGATTATTGTTACTACTAGAAGAAGAATCTTTCTTGTTCTTGTTGCTAGATTTTACTTGTGGCATGTAAGTAGACAAGAGTAAACACTTGGCAATATAAGAAGAACTTTTCTTACAAAGATCATCATTGATTGCCTTTAAGAACCCATGCTCTTGCTCTAGATTGAGCTTTTCAAAGCGTAGCTTCTCATGAGTCTTTAAAAGCTCTCGATGATCCTCTAAGGTAGTTTCATGAGCTAACTTAAGAGTGTTTAAATATTTAGTTAGACGCTCAATCTCCTTCTTATCATTGTCATTCGGTTCATCTTGATTAGCATGATTAATAGCAATTTCATCATAGTTTTCATCACTAGAGTTGTCAACAAGTAAATCATCATCACCTAGCAAATCATCTTCATCACTATTGAAATCAACGTACTCGGGGTGTGATACCTTGGGGCCTTTAGCCATGAAGCATCTTCCAATTCCTTCATTTGGTGAGTCAAATATGTCGTAGGAGTTGGATGACACAAGTGCAAGACCGGCAACACCTTCATCTTGAGTATGTTCGGAGTCGGAGTGATAACTTCTCTCGGAGTAGTGTTCGGAGTCGGAACCGGATACCCATTCACCAATATGAGCTTGATGTCTTCGTCTTGTGTAGCTCTTTGATGACTTGTCCTTCCTTTCCGAATCCTTGCTTCTGCGAGAGGGTCTTCATTCATAACGATCATCTCTACTCCTTCTCTCTCTTGGAGGTGATTCCTCTCTTTTACTTCTCCTTTTAGGTGAGTCTTCTCTTCTTTTGTAGGGAGCCGTACACTCATTGGAGTAGTGTCCGGGTCTTCCACAATTGTAGCAATTTCGTTCACGACTAGAAGATCTCTTGTCATAGTAGGACCTCGACTTGGAACTTCTATCTTTGCTTCTACTCTTGTAGAACTTGTTGAAGTTCTTCACCATTAGGCTCAATTCTTCATTGAAGGCTTGTTTCTCACTTGATGTTGTGGGATCATCACATGAAGCTTTGTAAGCACCACTAGACTTGTTGTGAAGCTCTTCCTTGTCCTTAAGTGACATCTCATGAGCAACAATTCTACCAATGACTTCCGTTGGCTTGGGATCTTTGTAATTGGTCATCATTTGGATCAAAGTGCACACGGTATCATATTTTCCATCCAAGGCTCTTAGGATCTTCTTGATGATGAATCTGTCGGTCATCTCTTCACTTCCTAAGCCGGCAATCTCATTCGTGATGAGAGCAAGCCTAGAATACATTTCAGCGACTCCTTCACCATCCTTCATTCTGAACTTGTCAAGTTGACTTTGAAGCACATCCAATTTGGATTCCTTGATGGACTCGGTACCTTCGTGCATATCAACCAAAGTATCCCAAATTTCCTTTGCATTCTCAAGATGGCTGATTTTGTTGAATTCTTCGGGGCACAATCCGTTGAAGAGGATATCACAAGCTTGAGCGTTGTATTGCAACATCTTCAATTCTTCCGCGGTTGCTTCACGATTTGGTTCTCTTCCATCTTCGAAGAATTCACCTTGCAAACCAATACACACAATAGCCCAAACGACGGGGTTATGTCCAAGAATATGCATTTTCATCTTATGCTTCCAACTAGCAAAATTAGTACTATCAAAGTAAGGACCTCTACGGTGGTAATTTCCCTCTCTAGACGCCATACTCTCCTAGGTTGTGAAACCAAGGCTATGATCACCAAAGCTATGGAAATCAAGGCAATTTGGAGACCAAAGCTCTGATACCACTTGTAGGATCGAAAGTAGGTCTAGAGGGGGGTGATTAGACTACTTGACCAAATAAAAATCTAGCCTTTTCCCAATTTTAAGTCTTGGCAGATTTTAGCAACTTAGCACAAGTCAAGCAATCAACCTACACATGCAATTCTAAGAGTGTAGCAGCGAAAAGTAAAACATTGCATATGAAGGTAAAGGGAAGGGTTTGGAGAAGGCAAACGCAATGTAGACACGAAGATTTTTGGCGTGGTTCTGATAGGTGGTGCTATCGTACATCCACGTTGATGGAGACTTCAACCCAGGAAGGGTAACTGTTGCGTGAGTCCACGGAGGGCTCCACCCATGAAGGGTCCATGAAGAAGCAACCTTGTCTATCCCACTATGGCCATCGCCCACGAAGGACTTGCCTCACTCGGATAGATCTTCATGAAGTAGGCGATCTCCTTGCCCTTACAAACTCCTTGGTTCAACTCCACAATCTTGTCGGAGGCTCCCAAGTGACACCTAACCAATCTAGGAGACACCACTGTCCAAAAGGTAATAAATGGTGTGTTGATGATGAACTCCTTGCTCTTGTTCTTGAAATGATAGTCTCCCCAACACTCAACTCTCTCTCACAGATTTGGGTATGGTGGAAAGATAATTTGAGTGGAAAGCAACTATGGGAAGGCTAGAGATCAAGATTCTTGTGGTTGGATTGGAATGTCTTGGTCTCAACACATGAGTAGGTGGTTCTTTCTCAGAAAATGAGTAGTGGAAGTGTAGGCTCATTCTGATGGCTCTCTCTTGAATAGAGAAGGGGCTGGAGGGGTATATATAGCCTCCACACAAAATCCAACCGTTACACACATTTGACTCAACTCGGTCAGACCGAATGGAAGAACTCGGTGAGACCGATTCAATTCAAAATGTGAACATTAGGAAATTCGGTGGGACCGACGAGATCAACTCGGTGGGACCGATGTGCTAGGGTTAGGGCAAAACCTCATCTCGGTGTGACCAATTGCATGAACTCGGTGAGACCGATTTCAGCAATGAGCAAACAGATAGTTGGTCAGGCAAACTCGGTGGGACCGATCGCTCCTTTCGGTAAGACCGAAATGTTACGAAAGGGAAACAGAGAGTTTGCATTGCGAACTCGGTGGGACCGATCACTCATTCCGGTGAGACCAAAACGTTACGAAGGGAAACAGAGAGTTTGCAATCCTTCTCGGTGAGACTGAAATCCCTATTGGTGAGACCTAACTGATTAGGGTTTCTGGCAGTGGCTATGTCAAAGGAACTCGGTGGCGCCGGATAGATCAAATCGGTGGGGCCGAGTTTGACTTTAGATTTAGGACATATGGAATTGAGAAAGTGGTTGAGGGCTTTGGAGCATATCACTAAGCACTTTGAGCAAGTAGACCATTAAGCAACACCTCATCCCCTTTTAATAGTATTGGCTTTTCCTATGGACTCAATGTGATCTTGGATCACTAAAATAGAAATGTAGAGTCTTGAGCTTTTGCCAATATTTGTCCTTAGCATTTTGAGTAGTCCACATCTCTAGTCCATGTGCCATGCCAAGCATTGAACTTTCTGAAATATTTAACTTGAATTAGTTCAATGAGCTATATGTTGTTTTGAAATACCAAAACCACCCGGGGATTAGTTGCACTTTCAAGGATTCATGAACAGGGGAGGAGAGGAGGGGTGCGCCTGGGCCGGTTGGCCGGTTGGCCCAGTTCGGCTAGGGGGTGGGGTTTTTCTTTATTTATTTTTTTCTTTATTTTCTTATTTTTCTTTTGGTGCTTTTATTTCTTTCCTGTTTTACTTTAGTTTCCTTTTATTTTAGTTTTATAAAATACACAAACGATCCCTAAATTAGTATTACCATATATACTACTGCCACAATAATTTGGGTAACTAAATAAAATAGTTTAACATTTTATAAAATAAAAGGCATTTAATTATTTGTTTTAGCTGTTGTTTTATTTATTTTAGAGCATTTGAATAATTTAAAAAAATGTGGATTCTTCACCAATATTTATTATGTATTATTTTCCACATTTCGAACACTTTAGTTTTGTCGTTCGAAAACTTTTATTGTTTGACATTATTTTGAATTTGAATTTTGAATCGGTTTCGAATCAATGCGAGATTAACAACAGTAATCATGATGACATGGCATCATTAGTAGAGGGTTACTATAGCTTAATTAACCGGGCGTTACATATGTCAAAAACCCAAAGTCAAACTCGGCCCCACCGATTCTTTCTATCCGGCGCCACCGAGTTCATATAACATAGCCACTGCCAGAAACCCTAACAGTTCGGTCACACCGATACGGATCTCAGTCTCACCGAGATGGCCTTGCAAACTCTCTGTTGCCTGTTGCAATTGTTTCGGTCTCAGCGAAATTGCGAACGGTCACACCGAGTTGGCTGGACATCTTCTCTGTTGCCCTATTGCTTCACTTAGGTCTCACCGAGTTGATGCAATCGGTCCACACCGAGTTGATGTTTGCCCTAAGCCCTAGCACATAAGTCCCACCGAGTTGTTCCAGTCGGTCCCATCGAGATTCCGAATGTTCACATTTTGAACTAAATCGGTCCCACCGAGTTCTTCTATTCGTTCTGACCGAGTTGGGTCAAATTTGTGTAACAATTGGATTTTGTGTGGAGGCTATATATACCCCTCCACCCCTTCTCCATTAGTGATAGAGCCATCAGAACATGCCTACACTTCCAGCATACATTTTTGAGAGAGAACCACCTACTCATGTGTTGAGATCAAGATATACCAATCCTACCACAAGAATCTTAATTTCTAGCCTTCCCCAAGTTGCTTTCCACTCAAATCATCTTTCCACCATATCCAAACCTGTGAGAGAGAGTTGAGTGTTGGGGAGACTATCATTTGAAGCACAAGAGCAAGGAGTTCATCATCAACACAACATCTATTACCTTTTGGAGAGTGGTGTCTCCTAGATTGGGTAGGTGTCGCTTGAGAGCCTCCAACAAGATTGTGGAGTTGAACCAAGAAGTTTTTAAGGGCAAGGAGATCGCCTACTTCATGAAGATCTACCCGAGTGAGGCAAGTCCTTCGTGGGCGATGGCCATGGTGGGATAAACAAGGTTGCTTCTTCGTGGACCCTTCGTGGGTGGAGCTGATATGTCTCCAACGTATCTATAATTTTTGATTGTTCCATGCTGTTATATTATCATTCTTGGATGTTTTACAATCATTTTTTGGTACTAACCTATTGACATAGTGCCCAGTGCCAGTTGCTTTTTTCTGCATGTTTTTTACATCACAGGAAATCAATACCAAATTGAGTCCAAACGCAGTGAAACTTTTTGGAGATTTTTTTTGGACTATAAGACATCTAGTGGGCCAAAGAAGTACCAAAGAGGGGGCCCGAGGTGAGCACAAGACACCGGGGCGCGCCTGGGCCCCCAAGCGCGCCCTGGTGGGTTGTGCCCATCTCGGAGACCTCTCGCACCGCCTATTTGCTCTATAAATACCCCAATATTCCAGAAACCCTAGGGGAGTCGATGAAAATCAATTCCAGCCGCCGCAAGTTCCAGAAACCACAGATACAATCTAGACACCATCACAGAGGGGTTCATCATCCTCATTGGTGCCTCTCCGATGATGCATGAGTAGTTCATTGTAGACCTACGGGTCCGTAGTTAGTAGCTAGATGGATTTCTCTCTCTCGTTTGATTCTCAATACAATGGTCTCTTGGAGATCCATATGATGTAACTCTTTTTGTGGTGTGTTTGTTGGGATCCGATGAACTTTGAGTTTATGATCAGATCTATGTTTTTATCCATGAAAGTTATTTGAGTCTTCTTTGATCTCTTATATGCATGATTGCTTATAGCCTCGTATTTCTTCTCTGATATTTGGGTTTTGTTTGGCCAACTTGATCTATTTATCTCGCAATGGGAAGAGGTGCTTTGTGATGGGTTCGATCTTACGGTGCTTGATCCCAGTGACAGAAGGGGAACCGACACGTATGTATCGTTGCTATTAAGGATAACAAGATGGGGTCTATTTCTACATAAATAGATCTTGTCTACATCATGTCACCGTTCTTATTGCATTACTCCATTTTTCCATGAACTTAATACACTAGATGCATGCTGGATAGCGGTCGATGTGTGGAGTAATAGTAGTAGATACAGGCAGGAGTCGGTCTACTAATCTTGGATGTGATGCCTATATAATGATCATTGCCTGGATATCGTCATGATTATTTGAAGTTCTATCAATTGCCAAACAGTAATTTGTTTACCCATCGTTTGCTATTTTCTTCGAGAGAAGCCACTAGTGAAAACTACGGCCCCGGGTCTCTTCTCTAATATATTTGCCTTCAAGATCTATTTTGCTATTCGCACTTTTATTTATTTGCAACTTTTATTTTCAGATATATTAATCCAAAAACACAAAAATACCTCGCTGAATTTTATTTGCTTTTATTCGCATCTTTCAATCTACTACAATTTTATCCCGTCAACTTGGCAATTTCGGGCACCGTTACCCGAAAGGGATTGACACCCCCTTTAACACGTTGGGTTTCAAGTATTTGTTCTTTGTGTGCAGGAGCTTTTTACGTGGTGTTGCGTGGTTCTCCTACTAGTTCGATAACCTTGGTCTCATCACTAAGGGAAATACCTACCGTTGCTATGCTGCATCATCCCTTCCTCTTTGGGGAAATACCGATGTAATTCAAGCAAACATCAAAAGGAATTTCTGGCGCCGTTGCCGGGGAGACATCATCAACATCAATCAGGTTCCTAATCACAAATCTCATCTCCTTGCAATTTACATTATTTGCCATTTGCCTCTCATTTTCCTCTCCCCCACTTCACAAAAATTTGCAGTTTTATTCGCCCTCTTTTTCGTTCGCCGTTTTCTCGTCAGATCTGTTTTTTAGTGCAATCTTGTTGCGTAGTCACAATGACTCAAGAGAACACCAAGTTGTGTGATTTCTCAAATACCAACAACAATGATTTTATTAGCACTCCGATTGCTCCTCCCGCCACTAGCGCGGAGTCTTGTGATATTAATGCCGCTTTGTTGAATCTTGTCATGAAAGATCAATTTTCCGGTACTCCTAATGAGGATGCCACGTCCCATCTTAACACATTCGTGCATTTATGCGATATGTAAAAGAAAAAAGATGTGGACAATGATATTGTGAAGTTGAAATTATTTCCGTTTTCTTTGCGAGATCGCGCAAAAATTTGGGTTTCTTCTTTTCCTCGCAATAGTATCGATTCTTGGAATAAGTGCAAAGATGCTTTTATCACTAAATATTTTCCGCCCTCAAAAATTATTTCCCTTAGAACCCAGATTATGAATTTCAAGCAACTTGAGCACGAGCATGTTGCACAATCTTGGGAAAGGATGAAAATGATGCTAAGGAATTGCCCAACTCATGGGTTAAATCTTTGGATGATCATACAATTTTTTTATGCGGGATTTAATTTTGTTTATCGTAGTCTTTTAGATTCCGCCGCGGGGGGTACTTTTATGGAAATTACTTTGGGTGAAGCCACCAAATTATTTGATAATATCATGGCGAATTATTCGCAATGGCATACCGAAAGAGCTCCTGCTAGTAAAAAAGTAAATTCGATAGAAGAAATAAATCCTTTGAGTGAAAAAGTTGATACTCTTATGAAGTTGGTTGCTAATAAAAATGCTCCTATTGATTTTAATGATATGCCTTTGTCTACTTTGATTGAGCAAAATAGTGATGCCATAGATGTGAACTTTATTTCGCGAAACAATTTTAATAACAATGCTTATAGAGGTAATTTTAATCCTAGTCCTTTTCCTAGTAATTCCTCTAATAATTATGGTAATCCCTATGGTAATCCTTCTTATAATAATAATAGGAACACCTCTGATCTTGAGAATAATATTAAAGAATTTATCAATACTCAAAAGGTTTTCAATGCTACAATAGAAGAAAAGCTGAATAAGTTTGATGATATGTCTAGAAGTATTGATAGAATTTCTCATGATGTAGAAAATCTCAAGATGAAAATTTTTGTGCCTAAGGTTGAGGAATCAATTAAAGCTTTATATGTTTCTATGGATGAAAGTAAGAAAAGAACTGCTATGCTTAGAGCTAGATGAGAATTTTTAGAAAAAGCGTTTTCTAGTGATTGCTTTCATAAAAGTGATGCAGATCTAATGATTGGTGTTTCTTCTATTGATTCCTTGTTTAGTAAAGTTAAGATTGATGAAAACGGGACTGGAGAAGAGTCAACTTTAGCTAGAAGGCGTCCCGATAATTTGGAGGGTGAAAATCTTGTTGAAAATTTTGATAAAAGTGGGTTTGAAGAGGTCAAGACTTTAACTAGTGGTGTGCCCACTATTTTGGATTACAAAGACTTTAATTATGATAGTTTCTCTTTGGTTGATTGTATTTCTTTGTTGCAATCCATGATAAATTCACCCCATGCTTATGAACAAAATAAAGCTTTTACTAAACATATTGTTGATGCTATGATGAAAGCTTTTGAAGAAAAGTTGGAATTAGAAGTTTCAATTCCTAGAAAATTACATGATGAATGGGAACCTACTATCAAAGTCAAGATTAAAAATTATGAGTGTTTTGCTTTATGTGACTTGGGTGCTAGTGTTTCTACAATTCCGAAATCTTTATGTGATGTGCTTGGTCTTACCGATATTGAAGAATGCTCTTTAAATTTGCACTTGGCGGATTCTACTATTAAAAAGCCTATGGGAAGAATTAATGATGTTCTTATTCTTGCAAATATAAATTATGTGCCCATAGATTTCATCGTTATAGATATTGATTGCAATCCGTCTTGTCCAATTATTCTTGGTAGACCGTTTTTACGTACTATTGGTGCCGTGATTGATATGAAAGAAGGCAATATTAAATTTCAATTTCCACTAAGGAAGGGTATGGAACACTTCCCTATAACAAGAATTAGGCCACCATATGAATCAATCATGAGGGCATCATATGGATCTAGAACCAAAGATGACAATACTTAGATCCTTTGAGTTATGCCTAGCTAGGGACGTAAAACGATAGCGCTCGTTGGGAGGCAACCTAACTTGTATCTTTTTGCTTTTTGGTTTTCTTGCTGTTTTCAATAAAATACCCAATTATGTCTCTGATTAGATGTGTTTTTGTGGTTTAAATTAGTGTTTGTGCCAAGCAAAGCCTTTGGGATGATTTGGGTGATATTCGATTTGATCTTGCTGAAAAACAGAAACTTTTGTGCTCAGGAAAACAATTCTTATTTTTAACATAAGAGTGATTTTGATTTGATTCTTTTTGCAGAAGATTAAAAAACAAATTGTTCACGTTGTCCTAATTTTTAAGAATTTTTGGAGTTACAAAAGTATTCAAAGTTTTCAGATTGCTACAGACTGTTCTGTTTTTGACAGATTCTGTTTCTTTGCGTTGTGTGCTTGTTTTGATGATTCTATGGTTTCCTTTGAAGAGTGTTTGCCATAGAAAAGCTGGAATACAGTAGATATAATGCAAAAAAAATAAAATATGAATGGGTTTGCAACAGTACTTATATTAGTGATTTGCTTTCTTATACTAACGGATCTCATGAAGCTTTTGTTGAGTTTTGTGTGATTGAAGTTTTCAAGTTTTGGGTGAGATTACGATGGATGAAGGAATAAGGATTAGCAAAAGGCTAAGCTTGGGGATGCTCGAGGCACCCCAAGATAATATTCAAGAAGTATCAAGCAGCTAAGCTTGGGGATGCCCCCGAGTGGCATCCCCTCTTTCTTCTAACGACCATCGGTATTTTACTTGGAGCTATATTTTTATTCGTCACATATTATGAGTTTTGCTTGGAGCGTCTTGTATGATATGAGTCTTTGCTTGTTTTGCTTTTTATTTTAAGTCTTGAATCCTTGCTGGACACACCTTTTTGGGAGAGCCAAAAACTATGCTATGCTTGCTCCTATGCTTCACTTAAATTTTTATGAGCTATGGAATTGCTCTAGTGCTTCACTTATATCTTTTTGAGCACGGTGTGCTTTGTTATTTTTGAAGAAATGCTCTCATGCTTCACTTAGATTTATTTGGGAGTTAGTAAAATTTTAAAGAAATTCTCTCCTGCTTCACTTAGATTAATTTGAGAGAAAGAAATATTATGCTCATGTTCTTCACTTATATTTGTTTGAGCTTATTAAAAGCAACATATGAAACTAGTCCCAAAGTGATAGATATCCAAGAAGGATATAATAAAAACTTTCATGAAGATCATTGGACAAAATAAACTTGATTCTTAGTAATAGTTTTGAGATAAGATGATAGTGATATGTGAGTCATGTTGATGAGTAATTATGCTTTAGTAAGAATATTGGTGTTAAGGTTCGTGATTCCCTATGCAAGCACGAAAGTCAATAGTTATGCAATGAAATTGTATCCTACTTGTGGTGCATTATTCGGTGTTAATTATGCTTAATGCTTGCTTACGAGATTTTTCGTTTCTTGGTTGGGCGCTTCTCAATCTTTTTGCTAGCCTTCATTTGCACTAAGTATGATCACTACTTGTGCATCCAAAACCCTTTAAACCAGGTTTGCCATATGAGTCCACTATACCTACCTATATGCGGTATTTCCATGCCGTTCTAAGCAAATTTGTATGTGCCATCTCTAATTTTCAAAATAAATTTCTCTTTTGTGTGCTCGTACCGCTCGCGAGGCGGTGAGGGGTGGCCGATATTTTTCATGCTAGATGTGTTATTCTCACGATGAGTGTTTATCCACTTGTCATTGCATGAGAGTACGGCAAAGGTATTAGTGATGCCCAGTCCCGAAATGAAAAATGAATTTACTTTATGTTGTCAAATAATAAATTCCTTGGAAAGTGTTGGTATGGAGGGCACCCGTGGATACGGCTAGCCATGGAAAGTGAAAGAAATGGTGGAAAAAGGAATAAACTTTATTTTCTGTTTGGGAACCGCCTATGATATATCTAGCATGGAAAGTGTTGGGAACTCTAAGTCGTTTTCGTTGGTGAGAAAAGTATACCTCTCGAAATGTTTTTATCTCTCAATTTAAGCTTTGAGCTCTGGCACCTCTACAAATCCCTACTTCCCTCCGTGAAGGGCCTTTCTTTTACTTTATGCAATTTTTATTTTTACTTGAGTCTCCATCTTCTCTTATAAAGCACCAACTAAGGGGCACTATGATCATACTTGAGCATTGGGTGTAGCTAATATTCGAGTGTGTTTCATGAATGGATCAATGATTGAGCATAATGGGCTAGGGATAGCTTGCTTTAGTGTTGATATTTTGAAAGACATGGTTGCTTGTTGATATGCTTGAGTATTAAAGTCCTCATGTCAAAACTAGACTATTGCTTTGAACCATATAAAAGTCCAAATGTCCATGCTACAAAGAAAAGAATATGTGATGAACATGTTAGGCAGCATTCCACATCAAAAATTCTGTTTTTATCATTTACCTACTCGAGGACGAGCAAGAATTAAGCTTGGGGATGCTGATATGTCTCCAACGTATCTATAATTTTTGATTGTTGCATGCTGTTATATTATCATTCTTGGATGTTTTACAATCATTTTATAATCATTTTATATCATTTTTTGGTACCAACCTATTAACATAGTGCCCAGTGCCAGTTGCTGTTTTCTGCATGTTTTTTACATCGCAGGAAATCAATACCAAACGAAGTCCAAACGCAGCGAAACTTTTTGGAGATTTTTTCTGGACCAGAAGACATCCAGTGGGCCAAAGAAGTATCGAAGAGTGGGCCCGAGGTGGGCACAAGACACCGGGGTGCGCCTGGGCCCCCAGGCGCGCCCTAGTGGGTCGTGCCCATCTCGGAGACCTCCCGCACCGCCTCTTTGCTCTATAAATACCCCAATATTCCAGAAACCCTAGGGGAGTCGACGAAAATCAATTCCAGCTGCCGCAAGTTCCAGAAACCACAGATCCAATCTAGACACCATCACGGAGGGGTTCATCATCCTCATTGGTGCCTCTTCGATGATGCGTGAGTAGTTCATTGTAGACCTACGGGTCCGTAGTTAGTAGCTAGATGGCTTTCTCTCTCTCGTTTGATTCTCAATACAATGGTCTCTTGGAGATCCATATGATGTAACTCTTTTTGCGGTGTGTTTGTTGGGATCCGATGAACTTTGAGTTTACGATCAGATCTATGTTTTTATCCATGAAAGTTATTTGAGTCTTCTTTGATCTCTTATATGCATGATTGCTTATAGCCTCGTATTTCTTCTCCGATATTTGGGTTTTGTTTGGCCAACTTGATCTATTTATCTTGCAATGGGAAGAGGTGCTTTGTGATGGGTTCGATCTTACGGTGCTTGATCCCAGTGACAGAAGGGGAACCGACATGTATGTATCGTTGCTATTAAGGATAACAAGATGGGGTCAATTTCTACATAAATAGATCTTGTCTACATCATGTCATCGTTCTTATTGCATTACTCCGATTTTCCATGAACTTAATACACTAGATGCATGCTGGATAGCGGTCGATGTGTGGAGTAATAGTAGTAGATGCAGGCAGGAGTCGGTCTACTAATCTTGGACGTGATGCCTATATAATGATCATTGCCTGGATATCGTCATGATTATTTGAAGTTCTATCAATTGCCCAACAGTAATTTGTTTACCCACCGTTTGCTATTTTCTTCGAGAGAAGCCACTAGTGAAAACTACGGCCCCCGGGTCTCTTCTTTAATATATTTGCCATCAAGATCTATTTTGCTATTCACTCTTTTATTTATTTGCAACTTTTATTTTCAGATCTATTAATCCAAAAACCCAAAAATACCTCGCTGAATTTTATTTGCTTTTATTAGCATCTTTCAATCTACTACAATTTTATCCCGTCAACTTGGCAATTTCTGGCATCGTTACCCGAAAGGAATTGACAACCCCTTTAACACGTCGGGTTGCAAGTATTTGTTTTTTGTGTGCAGGAGCTGTTTACGTGTTGTTGCGTGGTTCTCCTACTGGTTCGATAACCTTGGTCTCATCACTGAGGGAAATACCTACGATTGTTGCGCTGCATCATCCCTTCCTCTTTGGGGAAATACCGACGTAGTTCAAGCAAATATCAGGAGCCCCCCATGGACTCGCGCAACCGTTACCCTTCGTGGGTTGAAGTCTCCATCAACGTGGATGTACGATAGCACCACCTATCGGAACCACGCCAAAAATCTCCGTGTTATCATTGCGTTTGCACTCTTCAAACCCTTCCCTTTACCTTCATATGCAATGTTTTAGTTTCTGCTGCTACACTCTTAGAATTGCATGTGTAGCTTGATTGCTTGACTTGTGTCAATCGCTAAAATCTTCCCACAATTAAAATTGGGAAAATGCTAGATTTTTATTTGATCAAGTAGTCTAATCACCCCCCTCTAGACTTACTTTCGATCCTACAGATGTTTAAGCATGAGCTACGTTCTATTCATTTTCAACAATACCAGTTTGAATTGCAATATTTGACGGTTGTTAAGCCTGTTGTAGGTAACATTCCCTCTCATTTTGTATCCGCTTTAACAGCATGCTGAAACCAACACATTCAAGCTATCATTTGGAGATGATGTTGTTTACCTCGGCTATATTTGTTTGATGTTAAGGTTGTTGTACTTATCCTGCCTTTCCATTGCTTATGCAGGACAACAATGGGAGTGGCCAGAATTTTCCACCGAGGTTAGTTTCACCCCTCATCTTGTACTCCCCCCGTCGTTCCATAATGTAGTGCATATAGATCGAGGCCTGAACACTTGTTAGCTTATAATATTGACTTGTTGCTTGTAGGTACATATGCCCTTGGCAAAGATCCACGCATCGACCCTTTTTGCGTATGGGGCAATGAGATATTCATGAACAAGCATCAAGTGAGGAAACTGATAAGGATTATTAGCAAAAAGATACGAACGGTTGCAAGCAAATTGTTTGTTTACGCTCTATCCAACACAACAGTGAGCTGTAGGATGGTAACTACAAACTCTGCAGCCTTCTCTTTTTACTGCCTATAATGAGTTATTAGACAACAATGTCTGAATCTTTTTCATTTGCACTGGGTCCCAAAGCAGTTTATTCAAGATTACCTCGCAAAGTACATGATTGGTGGACACGCAATGAAGGTTAAAGTATTTCATCCAGACTACAATGAGTATCGAGAAGTCCTAATGAAGACAGTGAAGGATGGGCGGGCAGCCATCACAAGGGGTTGGCCTAGAGTCGTCCGCGCATTACGCATGGAGGAGGGCACAATATGGGCATGCCTCTTCACCTTCTCCAGCAACCAGAATGTCTTTCGCCTCTCTCTTTACAGTCTTTAGTACAACTGTGGTTCATCATTCTTTACTTGGTGCTTCTGTAGTTATTCAGTATATGTACCTGTTGACGGTGTCCTGGATTAGGGGGTATTCACCACGTCGTCTGCCGACCAGTTGGATCGGGCCGAGGACCCCATGGCGGTTCACTCATGGGCCACTTCGGGCAGCCCATGCCGCATACAAGGAGATTTCCACAAGACTTGGTGCACAAGACGAGGACTCCTTTAAACCCTAGGCCTCCGGTGTATTATATAAACCGAGGCCAGGCTAGTCAATAGATGATCTAATGGTCATAAGAACAATCTCGTGGTAGATACATGTACCCTGTACTACACACATATCAATACAATCAAAAGCAGGACGTAGGGTATTATCTCTTCGAGAGAGCCCGAACCTAGGTAAAATCTTGTGTCCATGTTACCATCGCTTCAAGACGCCTAGCTTAGGACCTCTACTACGAGATATGCCGGATATAGAACCGACATTGGTGCTTTCATTGAGAGCCTGGTCGGTCATCACCGCGGATCAATGGATTATCAGATGGTATTTTTTCAGTTAAATCCGCATGGAATAAAGCAATTTCTTCGTGAAGTGTTTCTACTGCCTTGCTATGTTGTTTGTAGATCGGTTGCGGTCTCGTGGGCGGCGACGATTTTTGTGCACGATCCGAACACAGTAAGATAGCCAAGGTATCCGCGAGGTGCATGTGCGTCTGGCTGAAGATATAGGGGCCGCCCCGCACCTCTGCTACATCAAGAAATCAGACCAAGACCAACCCATGCATGCGTTGATTGAATACTGATTCTTCTGGCCGCACGTGGATCAAAGGAAAATTTTTGTTTGAGCTTTGTCCTCCTCTGCACGTGAACCATCAGGAAAGTGAACCGATTTAACTAGTACTATTATTTAGTCAGAGTACAGGACGGCTTTCAAGATTTAATCAATGGATTGTGCGCCTTATCCCTTGCTTTACTATTACCTCCGTCCGGATTTAAAAGTTCCATAGGTCAAAACTCTAGTACCAAGGTAGCTGCAGCGGTTCTCACGCACTATTTAAATGGCTGCATGCATTGGCTAAAGGTTGCAGTTAACCCAGGTAATTAAATGCTAAATTCTTGGGACTCTGCTGCTCTCACCAGCTCTAGCGCATGCATGGCCAATGAAATAAAGCTATGCAGCATGCACCAGCTCACATGCATGCATGATGCATCCCTGCATTAATTCCTCATTATTTAACTCTAAAAATGGACGAGGCTACGCTGCCGTCCGGACTAATAATCCCGGACGAAGGTAGTAGTTACGTAAAGGCCAACCTAATGTTTGTTTCTTGCTGTTTTTCATCAATTGTTGCTGCAACTCCCCTTGGAGATCAACCCGGCCAGCGGGATCCAAGGCCGGCTGACAGAGTTCTGCTAAGCGGCGTTCCAACCGAGGACGCGACAGAGCTTGTACCCACGCACGTGGACCGAGGAGCTGTATCAATCCCGTCGGTCGGTTGCTGGCATCATCAGGGAGATTCACTTCCTTTTGTTTTTTAATTCAGCTTCTAGTCGTTCGTTGGTCTTCTGCTACCTTTTGGTGAGAAGTACGTAGATCAAAAGTACTAACTACTAATGAAATTAAATTAGCTTTGCAGCACGGCCGCCCAAACCTGGTTGGCGAATTCTAATAACTCAACTAGTACTACTATTGGGTGTTTTAGTGAATCCTTGTGTAAAGATCTAAGCGACCTGACTCGCGATGTCAGTTCAGTACGAATGAATTCTTCCTGCGTGTGCTATGGTCATCGGTCATCGCCGTCGAACAGGTTTTTTCTAAGAATCATTCAGCACGTAAAATTATTACAAAGAATATTTTCTGTTAGTTTGTACTGCACTATTTTTTCAGAGATATTCTACCGAAGTTTGTACGTGACGGCGGTCTGGCCAGCCTCTCGCCGTCGTCAGGACTGGCCGACCTTTGTCGACATCGTCATGCCACAACGCCAAGCGCGTTTGGTGCTGGCTTCGCGTATCGTACGTAGCGCTGCGTCCCGAGGAGTACACAGGCCTAGGACGGCCAGTACCGCGTAGATCCGAGGACACTCTGCACGGATGGCAGCATCATCAGAGGGGAGTTGTTTCCTTTTTTCTCTTTTCTCTTTATGATTTTTCCTTTTTTAATTCAGCACATATGGTCACTACCATCCATCAGTGGTGTTTTAGGCCGCATGCGTACACGAGCATCAAGTGCTGGTTTTTGCACCATGGCCTTTGAGGTCTAATTGAACAGTGCAAACTAACTTTGCACTGACGTTTTGTTAGCGTATCTGGATTTTTTGTCCGCAGTCTGACAAACGTCGCATCTACAACCGGATCTGCCCTATTAAATATAGGTTGTTACTCCTTCGTCACCACTGAACTCGGCCCCGGCTATTTTTTCTTTTTTACCTTGCGTAAACTTAATTATGCAATTTTTTTCAAATATTATTATTATTTCTTGCTTGCACTGTTTTATATGTGCAGGCAATCTACTTCGACTGTGTCACACAGTCACCTCGGCGTGCCCACGTCGTTGTCCCGCCTCCGCCGACCAAGTTGTGTGGTCAGCGTGGCGCGTTACCCTTCATCAAACCGGCGTCTGCCACACCGACATGTTTTGACACGTCGAACAACGTGGGGCTTCGGTGTCACCCCACCGGCCCGCTCTGTCAGCTAGGCTGGACCGGAGCCTTCGTCGTCGCTTCATCAACCTACTCCGGTGACTTCGGCGTCACCAGCCGACCAACTTTGTCATGATAGCTAGACCGAGGGCTTCGCCTCGCCCATCGACCGTGCTGCGCCTCACCTGGTCACCTCGGGCTTGGGGGCTGGGACCTCGGCCAGTCCAAGGACTATGTCTTCGTCCCGCCACAATCCCGGACCGTGTCATCAACGCCGAGCACATTAACCAGCTAATTCACTTTCATGCTCATTTTTTTTAATTTTCATTCGGTTCGACCAAGCATTATATTTTTGTTAACAAAAAAATGTTTGTTAAAAACTTTGTTTATTAAAAATGTTGTTTATAAAAAAACACTTATTTTACCCAAGTTAACTGGGGGCTCTTAAATTTATATGAGTCGTTTTGCAATAAATGTTTTCTTCTAAGTCGTTGCAAAGTCTTTTTCTACCGCTCCTTTCTCGACTCGAGTGTGTGGTCAATAGCCGGATAGCCTGATTTCTCTCTAAAGCCGCTCGAGTTTAGTTCGCTAAACTGGCCTGAGAAGCACTCCACCTTCGAGATAGGAGGTTGAAGCCGAAGGCTGACCCATTTGAAGTCTATATATCGGCTGTGTCAAGTTAAAGCACGACGGAAGCACGAATTTTAAGCCCAATTTCGTTTGGCACAAAAAAACTTGATTTAGTTTAGACGTAAGGTTTTTATGTGAGCTTTTTGGTTTTATGAGCTTACGACACTTTTAACCTATTTATGTGTCGCCAGCATTAGTCTTGCAGTACAACGCCGGACGCCTTTAAAGCATCGCAATATTAACGGGGGGCTGAGACTACAGCTGAACCCACCAAAAGCCAAGGTACTACATGGAGTCTTCGGCAAAACGTTCTCGGATATTGCTTTATATGCATCGGTTTCGAATTGTGTCTTCGGTCAATAGTTGGGTTGCCTGGCTCCTGTGCTTACCTCCTACGTTCCGCTTTGTTCGGCTAGATGTGCAAAGGGAGAACCACTGCGATTGTGTTTCCAGCTCAAATGGTTAAGCGCCTCAGTGGACAAAGCCAAAAACTAACTATCACAATGGGTGTAAACTGGTCAGCGATCCGATGACTGTGTCAAACTATAGATCGATAGAGGTTACCCCGTGTTAAACGATGAGCCTTTCATAAAATTGGCCGAAGTGTTAATGGCTTGACCTCGGCTGATGCCGAACACTAACCGGGGGGTAATAACTGGCCTCCCAACTTTAAGCTCCTATGACTAAGTAAAAGTTATAAAGCCCGCATATCTGATTGCCTTGTTTCCGCTAACGCAACCGCCTCTGGGCACCGAGACGTCGGCTAAGAGTTGTCTTGTTACTGCGGAAACACCCTACGTAGCATCTACAAAGGGGTAGAAGTTGACGATGGGTCACTTTCAAATGATAAACGGTCGCAACAGAGTCAAAATAAACATATATTATTAGCGTTTGTATTCAATATACAAGCACTGCCTTCCGTAATTATCGTTATAAAGCCATAAATATGCATCAAATTTGACTTAAGATTTTGGCCAAGCTGGGTTGCCTAGCTCCTGTGCTTACCCCCTACGTTCCCGATAGTTCGGCTAGGGGGTAAAGGGAGCACCTCTGTGATTGTTACTTCCGGGTCATCCGGGTTAATACCTCAGACTGGGTGAAGCCGAAAGCTAGCCATCTTAAGAATATAATTGGTCAGCAACGACGAAAGTGAAAATTTAGGTTCACTAAAGACCACAGAGTTCGGGAACTTTCCCCAAAGTAAATCCTCAATATTTTCTCCCACATTGATCGAAGTTGAGGTTTCACGATCATGGTCAACATGTTAGCCTCGGAAAAGGAACTTATAACGGAACTATTTTTCCCAGAAGATGTTTCTTACGTTAAAAAGTAATATAACATATCTCTCCGTGTACCTTTGTTTATAAAACCGTATGGCCGGATTGCCTATTTTTCCGTAAATCTTTGCCCTTATAAAGTAGGACAAACACTCCTTGGCTACTGGCCGAGGAGGTTGTAGCCGATGGTCGGTCAACAAAGTTTTGTACAATGCAGATCCGAGCATTAATGATGTAAAATACTTGGATACATAGAATCATTACATATAAATTGTGAGTAAGTCAATTTACTGCAGCCCATATTTTAGAAGAGTCAAGGGCACAATCTCGCTGAGACAACTGAGCAGCTGACATAATGCTCTCATAATTCCGTACTGGCATTGATTCCTATCTATTAAGCCCCTTGGGGCCGACCTTGGCGAGCCAGCTTTCGCTAGCTCTAGCTCCTTTAAGAGATCTTTATTCTCTTTCCGAGAAGTTTGTGTTAAACACAACAAAATTTTCTATCAAATGGATATCGATCCTTAATTCGGCCACCCGTGCCCACATTAAGGATCGGGGGCTACTGGGATTCGTGCTTATCATTTACAAATATTAAAGGGGCACATCGATCCCCTGATCTGGTGTTGCCACCCGTCCAGTGGCTCGGGGGCTACTGCATTGCCTATTCAATGCAGAAAATTCAAAGTGCTCAGTGTTCGGCTTGACCGAGCTATGGGCAAACGCGTCTTCGGACAACAATAGGTACCATCTGGGACTTATCCGGCATCAAGCTAATATATTACGGTGACTTCTCAAAACCCTCTCTCAAGGGTCCGTCCGCCGATCATTATCTCCTCTAATATATTACACTGCATTTCTATTCCTACATATGCTGCTGCGCTAGGAGTTGATCCTCAGGCCGATTTCGCGAATTGACCTGGGTCTCAGGGGCTACTGGGATCAGCGGTTTCATGTTTTCCTTCAGGTGCATCTCGGATTTTAGGCCGACACACACCTGAGGGCTACTGGCTATACATCTCATCAGCAAATAAATTGCACAAATCGAAAATAAAATTCGCAAACAATCAGCCCACGCCCGAGGTGGTGCACCACCTCGGAAGCAGTCCGGCGTAAAGCTCGGATGCAAGTGACTGGCTCCACGGAGGGCATTTCCGGAATTAATCTCGGCTGAACTCCTTCGACTTTTTTCGAACCAAGGTGATCTATGACACCTCGGATGCAGGTCGGCGTTGGAGCTCGGCCGCAAAAAGACACCTCAGATACAGTCCGGTGTTGGAGCTTGGATGCAGTCTGGCGTTGGAGCTCGGCCGCAAAAAGACACCTCGGATACAGTCCGGCGTTGGAGCTCAGCTGCAAAAAGACACCTCGGATGCAGTCCGATGTTGGAGCTTGGATGCAGCCCGGCGTTGGAGCTCAGACTTGAGAGGACACTGCTGCACGGGAAACACTTCGAACCCGATGTGTGGCGTAAAAATGGGAAGGCATTGATAAAGGCCGAAAACTTAAAGGGCTCCTCGGATGCCCGACGTGTGAACTCTTTGGATCGAGCTCGGCGATCCTCAAGATCAAAGATGGGAAGATTTGTTGAACCAGTTTTCAAGACCGACAACTGAAGATGAAGAATAGTTAGGAAGAACCGAGGAGTGTCCCCAACTTGAAGACCGGTTCAGGGGGCTACTGACGATGTCCTGGATTAGGGGGTATTCACCATGTCGTCTGCCGACCAGTTGGATCGGGCCGAGGACGCCCATGGCAGTTCACTCATGGGCCACTTCGGGTAGCCCATGCCGCATAGAAGGAGGTTTCTAATACGTCTCCAACGTATCTATAATTTTTTATTGTTCCATGCTATTATATTATCCATCTTGGATGTTTTATATGCATTTATATGCTATGTTATATTATTTTTGGGACTAACCTATTAACCTAGAGCCTAGTGCTAGTTTCTGTTTTTTCCTTGTTTTTGAGTTTTACAGAAAAGGAATATCAAACGGAGTCCAAATGAGCTGAAACTTTACGATGAATTTTTATAGACCAAAAGAGAACCCCGGAGCATCGGAGCCAGGCCAGGAGGTGGACGTGGAGTCCACAAGCCTAGGGGACGTGCCCCCTGGCTTGTGGGCCCCTCGAGTGTCCCCCTGACGTGAGACCGACGCCAAAAATTCCTATAAATCCTGAAACCCCCAGAAAGAAACCTAGATCGGGAGTTCCTCCGCTGCAAGCCTCTGTAGCCACGAAAAACCAATCGGGAGCCCGTTCCGGCACCCTGCCAGAGGGGGAAACCATCACCGGTGGCCATCTTCATCATCCCATCAGTCTCCATGACGAGGAGGGAGTAGTTCACCCTCGGGGCTGAGGGTATGTACCAGTAGCTATGTGTTTGATCTCTCTCTCTCGTGTTCTTGATTTGGCACGATCTTGATGTACCGCGAGCTTTGTTATTATAGTTGGATCATATGGTGTTTCTCCCCCTCTACCCTCTTGTCATGAATTGAGTTTTACCTTTGAGGTTTCACTATTATCGGATTGAATACTATTATGGATTTGAGAACACTTGATGTATGTCTTGCGTGGGATACCCGTGGTGACAATGGGGTGTTCTATTGATTCACTTGATGTATGTTTTGGCACTCAACTCGTGGATTCCCGAGGTGACATTGGGGTAATCTATGCATAGGGGTTGATGCACATTTTCGTCCTTGTTTCTCCGGTAGGAATCTTGGGGCGCTCTTTGAGGTTCTTTGTGTTGGATTGAATATTATGAATCTGAAGTTGTTTGATGCATATCGTATAATTGACCCACGGATACTTGTGGTGACATTGGAGTATCTAGGTGACATTAGGGTTGATTGATGTGTGTCATATGGTGTTATTTTACTACGAACTTTAGGGCTGTTTGTGACACTTACAGGAATAGCTCAATGGATTGATCGGAAAGAATAACTTTGAGGTGGTTTCGCACCCTACAAGCAATTTCATCTTATGTTCTCCACGATAGGAACTTTGGAGTGACTTTTGTCGCATGTTGAGGGATAAAAAAAATAGAAATAAATAAATAAATTAAATAATTAATTAATTAATTAACTTAACTAACTCTGTTTAATTAACCTAATCACTTAATTAAACTAAATTAACCATGTTTAGTTAAGGTGTGACAATGACAAACGGCCCCCACACGCCAGTTGACCCAGTCAACGGTCAGAGTTGACCGCTGACGTCAGGCTGACATCATAAATGCTTTTTGATTAAATTAATCTGTTACATCCTGTAAATGAATGAAAATACTTTGTATATGAAAGTTGCTCAGAATTTTGAGACGAATCCGAATACGCAGCCCGTTCGTCTGCCACACGTCCCTAGCATAGCAAACATGCAACCTTCCCCCTCTGGTTCGACTTTCCGAAAACGTAAAACACCGGGAAAACTTTCTCGGATGTTTTCCCCCTTCGCCAGTAGCACCTACTACCGCGTTAAGGCACACCTAGCACCACTCATTGTCATGTCATGCATCGTCTTGCATCTGTTTGCATTATATTTATTGTTTCTTCCCCCCTCTTCTCTCGTTAGACACCGAGACCGCCGCCGTTGCTGCCCCGATCAACTACGGTGTTGACGACCCATCCTTCTCGACCGAGCTTCCAGGCAAGCCAACCCCCCTTGTTCATCCCGATATTGCCTACTCTTTCCTGCTACTGCTTGCATTAGAGTAGTGTTACTGTTTCATCGGTTTGATCCTATACTGCTGCATAGCCTGTCCTTGTTGCTACTGTTGTTGATACCTTACCTGCTATCCTAAATGCTTAGTATAGGATGCTAGTTTACCATCAGTGGCCTTACATACTCTTGTCTGTCTGCCATGCTATACTACTGGGCCGTGATCACTTCGGGAGGTGATCACGGGTATATACATACATACATACATACATACATACATACATACATACATACATACATACATTCTATACAGGTTACATGATGTGACTAAAGTCGGGTCGGCTCGTAGAGTACCCGCAAGTGATTCCGATGTGGGGGCTGAAGGGGCAGGTGGTTCCACCCAGGTAGTGGTGGGCCTAGGTTCCCGACGGCCACCGAGTGTTAGTTTGTGGTGGAGCGACAGGCCAGGTAGTGACCACCTAGGAGATAGGTGGGCCTGGTCCCCGGTCGGCATCCGCAGATACTTCAAATAACACGCTTAACGAGATCTGGATATTTGATCTGAGTCTGGCCACTGGCCTATACGCACTAACCGCCACGTGGGGCAAGATATGGGCAACCGGCGTCGTAGTTTCAGCCGAAGCCTCCTACACGTCAGCGACTGAGCTGCGCGTGCCGGGTTGGACCACGTAACGCAACTTCCTTTGTAATGGAGGTTGCTAGGTCTGCTCACTGGCCGCCCGCGCAACGTGCATGAGTGCAAAGGGCGATGGGCCCAAGACCCCTGCGCGCTTAGGAGTTAGACCGGCATGCTGACCTCTCTGTTAGGCCTAGGTAGGGCTGCGACGTGTTGATCTTCCGAGGCCGGACATGGCCCAGGAAAGTGTGCCCGGCCAGAGGGATCAAGCGTGTCGGGTAATGTGGTGCACCCCTGCAGGGAAGTTTATCTATTTGAATAGCCGTGTCCCCCGGTAAAAGGACGACCCGGAGTTGTATTCTAACCTTATGACAACTAGAACTGGATACTTAATAAAACACACCTCTTACAAGTTCCAGAGACAACCCGGTGATCGCTTTCCCACAGGGCGACGAGGGGAGGATCGCCGGGTAGGATTATGCTATGCGATGTCACTTGCTACTCTCTTCTACATGCTTCAAGATGGAGGCTGTCAGAAGCATAGTCTTCGATAGGACTAGCTATCCCCCCTTATTCTGGCATTCTGCAGTTCAGTCCACAGATACTACCCATTTCATTGATACCGATGCATATGTAGTGTAGATCCTTGCTTGTGAGTACTTTGGATGAGTACTCACGGTTGCTTTGCTCCCCCATTTCCCCCTTTTTCCTTTCTTCTCGGTTGTCGCAACTAGATGCTGGAGCCCCGGAGCCAGACGCCACCTTCGACAACTCCTACTACCCTAAGGGTGCCTACTACTATGTTCAAGCCACCGACGACCAGGAATAGTTAGGAGGATCCCAGGCAAGAGGCATGCGCCTCTTCGATCTGTATCCCTGTTTGTGCTAGCCATCTTATGGCACCGTGTTTAACTTATGTCTGTACTCAGATATTGTTGCTTCCGCTGACTCGTTTATGTTCGAGCACTTGTATTTGAGCCCTCGAGACCCCTGGCTTGTAATATGATGCTTGTATGACTTATTTGTTTTTAGAGTTGTATTGTTATATCTTCCCATGAGTCCCTGATCTTGGTCGTACATGTTTGCGTGTATGATTAGTGTACGGTCAAATCGGGGGCGTCACAAGTTGGTATCAAAGCCGACTGCCTGTAGGAATCCCCCTTCCACACTCCTTGGCCAAAGTCGAGTCTAGACATTACAAAACTTCTACTAACATGGTTGTGTGCCTTACGGGCCCACGTCGCCATTGGGTGATATTAGGATCTTTTATTCCTCGATCTTTACTCTGGAACTCTAATCTCTCTTCTATTTGGGTTAAATGATTTTGCTAACTCTAGCTCTAGGTTCTCGTAATTACTTCCTCCCGGAGAGCCCCTCACTCCAGATGATTGCTTGGTGCACGGAAGTATTCCGAAGATACTATCCGATGTTCTCTTGAGACTTTGTACCCGTTGTTTTTGCAATTCCCTACCACCAAAATACCCCTATGGTTAAATACTTACACCTGTTGTTCTTACTTTTATTCCCAGTTGATCTTGTTATTACAAGATACCCCAAAATTCTCTCTATTGTTCCGAGAATACTTTGTGCCTACTGCCTTGCAGTTCTTTGCCACATGAATACCCCTACGGATAATTTCTCGGACTTACCGAGTATTCACTCATCCCTAGTTGTTTAGGTGTTTCACAAAAGTCTTCGAAATGCCATTCGATCTGCCGAAAATCCTCAGCAGCTAATTGCTCTTGAAATTCTTGCTTGCTAGCATTATGATTAATCCCATAAGTATGGTAATCTTATTGACATCCTTTGTCATTATCATTTTGAGTCCGTTGATTCAATATGTTGCGAATGCTTGCAATCCTCAATCAGATCCTGGAACTCATCCTTCCGGCTCAGATGTCATTTTAAACATGGGCTGGATCTCGACCAATCAAATTGCCTTCGATTGTACCCCTAAGCTTACTGAACTTATCCATCCTTAATCAGAGATTTTGCTTCTGATCCCTTGATTTGGAAATCATAATTCTTGTGCAATTGAGCTTTGAATTAGTCAGTTGTTTCTATAATCTGATCTCATTGCATTCTTTCTCCCTCTGGTTGAGTACCGATGCTCACATCAGATCCCTTGAGGACCACCAGATCCTTGTTGGATTTTATCCGACAACGTCCTTGAAATTCAATCACTTTGGTAGTTCTTTCCCTGATACATAATGCCATTGGTAAATCCTATTCTCTGATTTGGCCAACCATGCTCTGCTTTCGAGCTAGTGAAATTTACTTTTGAAGCTTGTGGTATATGTTTTTGAGATACCCCGATGGTTTGAACCTATCGCTTCCTTAATCTGTGTGAACCCAAAAATTTTCATGGGTCATACTCCTCTGGTAATTCATCATGTAGGTTTTCACACTCGAATCATTTTTAATAGAACAGCGAATGAATGGTCATGCATTGGAGAAGTGGGAGTCGACCTTGGACTTTGTGTTCATGCCCATGGATAAGATGTAGATCTTATCATGGAAGCTTCTCTTAAATTAATTATTCCCTTGGTGTAAGTTCATCTTATATCTGGGACCTGGTATTTTGCAATCATGTTTCCGACCATATTGATATTCTTTGATTCCTTTTCTCGGACAAGTTAATGTACTTGTCTTCTGCAAAGCTGTAACATCCCAATTTTCAATTTGGATGTTTATCATTAGGTCATCATATGCATTCATGCTCTTTGCATTTTTTTATTTGTTTGGACATTTTGATCCTAGAGACCTTAAGCGACTCAAGGACCATTTGAGAGAGTTGGAGGTTTTCATAAAATCCATTTTTGAATTTTTCAAAATTGGTAAATTGGATCAAAGTGATTTTTTTATTTGAAACTATTTTTCCGATTATTTCGAAAATAAATAAAATAATGAGAGAAGATAATATGATTTCTTCAAATAGAGGAAATATTGGAAATCTAGTTTTAAATAAAAGTAAAGTTTATTCAAATTTTATTTGAGATTTATTCGAGTAAATTAGGGAAAAATTGTATTTTTAAAAATTGCATTTTAGCCCAGAGAAATGTTCAAGTTGTCCCAAATATTAGGAGAGGACCATGAAAATTGTTTCTGGAATTTTGAGATTTTTATTTTATTTTATTTGGATTTTCTTCGCGGCACTGTTTAAAAAAAACTTCCGAACTGGGCCGGCCCAGCGCTCCGCCCGCGCTCCCGACCGACTCGGGACAGAAGTCCCGAGCGCCGCCGCCGCCGCCGGTGGAGTCCGAGCCGGACTCCTCCACCTCCACCGCCTCGCCTCGCCCCCTCCTCCAAGTCGCCGCACCCCCCTCCACCTATATATATACTCCCGCCCCGACCGCTCTCTCCTCCCAAATCGCCGCCGCCGGAATCAGCAGCAGCCATAGCCGCCGCAGCAAGCCGCCGCCGCCGCGTCGCGCCTCGCCGCACCCCCTCGCCCGCGCCGCGCCACCCCACCCCGCAGCCGCCGTCGCCGGAGCCGCCGCCCCGCCGGATCCTGCCGCCGTTGACCGATTCGCCGCCGCCGCCGATTTATTTCACGAACCGGTATAAACCGTAGAAAACCGCCCATTTTTTTTTAGTTTCGGTTTTTCGTTTTAGATCGGTTTATTTTTATTAGGTTAGATTAATTAGCGAACGTTCGTTCGCTTAGATCTGTTAGTGAACGTTTTTCGTTCGTTAGTCTCTGTTAGCGAACGTTCGTTCGATAGATTTTTCTTTTCTGTTTTATTTTCGGCCAGGGACCCATACATGAATATTTACTTCGCAGATTAGTCCCTGATCTTCAATCGATCGCAACTTTTTGCTCGTTTATCCAAATCCAGTGAAACCAACGCCAAAATCTTTGTATTGTTCCCCTCTGTCCAGATTTTCAACTTGAACATGATTTTGAAAATTTAAAATTTGGTTTCAAGCAGAATTGAATTTGAACTTCTTTTGATCGTAGTTTGAGTTTCGTGACTCCGATTCGATTGATTTTTTTTGCAAATCGAAGCTCTTCGCTTGAACTTTCTGTTTAGATATTTTATTTTGGGTTTTAACTTTGCATATTATGCTTGAGTGCTTATGTATGCTATTGTTTGTTCACGATAGAGTTTCCGGAGTGCGAGGCTTTCTACTAAGAATCACTAGGGTTTTCAGATCGTCAGCATGGCAAGTAACACTTTGATCATACCCCTTTATTACCCAGTTTTTATGCATTAGTTTCAATCCTCAAACACTGCATGGTTAGGGTTTGATAACATGTGGGTACTGGAAAGTAGTTGATGAGGTAGGAACCTATTGTCCTTTATCAAACCATGGGTATTATTACGTTATGCTTACTTTGCTATGCTATGCTCGTAGACGTGGTTTGGTTTGAGAGAATTCATGAAAGATGTGAGAGTTATTGTTAACTAAGGTTTAACTTAAGGTGGCTACTTTAATACACATCTGGGTGGAATTGTTTGGGACACCCTGGGGATACCAGTGGCTTGCCCGGACACCTGGGGAATCCAGTGTTGTCCTAGGAGATCCCGAGGTATCCGTGTGATCACCCTATGGAATGCCACCCAGGCTCAAAGGGATCATAAGATTATTCATGCTAGAAACTTCCGTGTGCAGCCACATGCCATTATGGGCTCTGGCATAGTTGAGTAAGTTGTGGGAATCCTTTCCATGATGGGCTAGCAGATGTAGGGGAATTGTACGTGTACCGGCCTATCTATCGGTTAAGGGGACCTCTTCGGAAAAAACTGTGTCTCGATCATCCGTTTCTCAAACATCATGCAGTGCGAGAAATTCAACGGAGGAGATCGAGTATTGTGGGGAAAAGTGCGCAAACCTCTGCAGAGTATACAAACTAACCATGATTAGCCGTGTCCCCGGTTATGGACATCTTGAGTATCTGGTACTTGAATTATTGATTTGATCTAATCACATTACTTAATTAATTTGATTGGGTTGTCAACTTTTAATTGGGATTGAGTTGGGGTTACCTTCTCAATGTTTTCAACAAACTTTGTAGTTAAATAAAATCTATTCCTTTGTTGTAGGGAAAAACTAGCTTTATGCAAATGATAACCATAGAGCCTCCACCAGCCTTATATTGCATGTAGTGATAGTTATTATTCATCATTGCTCTATAGTGTTATCTTGCCAGCATATTCCATGTGCTGACCTACATGGCTGCAACGTATCATGTTGCAGAGTTTTCAGACGAAGAGTAAGGTGCGATAGGTCGTTGTCATGCACTCAGCTATGCCGTTGGAGTTGATGGACTCATTTATCTTCGAAGCTTCTGCAGTTATTTTATTTAGTTGGCTTTCAGCCATATTTATGTAATAAATACTCTTTATGAGGATTTTCGATGTAATAAGTGTGTGATTGAACTCTGTTATAAATCCTCGAGTATTGTGTTTGTCAGCATACCGATCCAGTGATGAAACTTAAGCACAGAGACTTCGATCCATTGGGATCGGGTCGCTACAAGATGGTATCAGAGCACATGCTGACTGTAGGACGCGACCACTAGGAAAGGCCACAGGATACTCTTCTCTTCTCATTTCTAACTCTTCTCTATTCCTACTCTATAGATGTCGGACCCCAGGAACAAGTTCACTCAGCCGGATGACGACACCCCTTTCGGACGCCACTTGAAGGAAGTCACTAGGTACTTGAACATCGGCATACCAAGCTTCACCGGAACCTACACTGCAACTTTACCAGAAGAGGAGCGCTGGACGATTCAAGTTCGTGTTCCTGGAAGGACGTTTACCCCAATTACCGAGCCCATCGAGTTTTCCTTTGATGCACCGACCTGGAGTTTAGGAAAAAGCATGGCCGCCCACATCACTATTGGATGCATTTGTGAGGTGTACAACAAGGATCTTAAAGACACCATCTACCAGATATGTGGACGCCGGGATGAGCAATGGGAGATGATTCGCACCAGGAAGGATGGATCTATTGCAGCCTACATACAGGAGATGAACCAGCACATTCGTCGCTATGAGAACCAGATGTGCGCTAACATGATAGATACCAAGAAGGTGATGACCCGGAACATGGAGCTGGAAGAGGAACTCAAGTCAACACACGATGGATATGAAGAAGAAATTGTTGTGCTACTGGAGAAGCATGAAGAACTGAAGAAGAAGCTAGGAATACCCGTGGTGAACCCGAAGCAAGAACCAGAAGTGGATATCCGTTCAGAGGACTACATCTTATTGGATGACACAGACACGGACAGTGATGCAGATGAGGACAGTGATGACTATGAAGACGAAGCTGGAGTGGATATTATGGAGTCTTCCACCGATCAAAATTTCTAGTCAACCACCATGTTATTAGTAGTATTTCCTCCAAGTAGTTAGTATCGAACGATTTGTAATAGTAGCTTAGATCGATTGTTTGAATCTTGTTTGAAATTGAGTGGTGTGGAATGAATATGTTTGTCTCATATGTGTAACACCCCCAGTGGTTAGCCACAGTAATTCCATTTTGATAATGCCAAGTCAGCATGATTAACAGTGCATGATCATCATTTGCATCATAATGCTTTTCAACTCCTAACTCAAAATTCAAATTTAAATGAAAGTGGAAAATAAAAGTTTTCCAACATAAAAACTAAAATGTTCGATAAATGGCAAATATTACAGAGACTATTCTAAAATTGAAACCAACAATAAATAAAATAATTAGGTGGCTCTAACATTGTCAAAATAGCTAGGATTAATGCATTTTAATTATTATAAAAATTGTGTGAACTCAAATTGACTCCAAACTAATTTTTGGTAGTAGTAGGTAATGCCTAGTATTTGTTGGAGCAATTCCTATGTTTTACAAAATTCAATATGTGGCCTAACTATTTACTAAACTGGAGATATGATTAAATAAAAAGAAAAAATAAAATAAAAGAAAGACAAAACACAAAACAAAATAAAAATAAAGGAAAAGACCCCCTGGGCCACTTGGCCCAAATGGCCGAGGCAGGCAGCCAGGTCCAGCCGGCCCACCCCGAGCGCCTGGCCTATTTGGCCTCGTCTCCCCTCGCTCACCCGAACCCTAACCCATTCCCCCCCCCCACTCCTCCTCGTCTCTCCCTCTCACGCTGCGCCGCCGCCTTCGCCCGACCCCGTCGATCGCTGCCGCCGCCCGGAGAACCCCCCTCGCCGGACACCTCGTCCTACTCCCCGGACCCCCACTCGCCTGGCTCTGGATCGGGGAGGGGCTCGATCCCACGTTGCTCCGCGCCCCCCCGACGCCGGCGCCCATCCCTGGCGCCGCCCCGCCGTCGTCGCCTCTCTTCCTCACCTCTCCCTCATCGGCTCCGTCAAGCCTTGTCGGCCCCGTTCGACTACAAACGGGGGTGAGCCCCGCCGCCGCCTCCCTCTCTTTCCCCGTCGCCCGTCCCCGTCGCCGCGCTCCGGCCGCGCCCTGCCTCGCCCGCCCACGCCGATGGCCGCGCTCGCTGCGCCACTTCGCGCTCCCGCGCACGCCCCTGACTGCGCTGCCACCTCCGCAGCCGCACGAGCCCGCGCTCGCCATCGCCGCTGTCGCCCACGCCACAACCATCGCCGCGCGCAGCGCCGCCGCTCCCCGCTACCCCCTGCTGCCTTGCGCCTCCCGCTCGCCGGTCCGGCCCCCGCCCTTGGCCGCCAGCGCCCCGCCAGCCCGCGCCGCGGCTGGCCTGGGCGAGCTCCCTATCGGGAGGGCTGGCGCCCGTCGCCCATCGCCCGAGCCTGGCGCCCGTGCCCGTTTGGCCCTCCCGGGGCCACTGATCAATGGGCCTGGCCCCTGTGCCGCTGACAGCAGGGGCCCATGGCCCAGAACTGTGTTAAAAAAAGTTAATAAAATAAATAATTAGTTAAGTAATTAATTAATTAGTAAATTAATTAAGTTAATTAATCCTGTTTAATTAGACTAATTAATTAGTTAACTTAACTAACCCTAATGACTGCTGACGTCAGCATGATGTCATGCTGACGTCATCATTTACTATTCTGGATAATGTTTATTTTAAATAATTAAATAAATTCCAGAAATCAATAAAAACTTTAGAAAATCATATCTTTTAATCCGTAACTCCGATCGAAAAACTTTGTACATGAAAATTGCTCAGAACGACGAGACGAATCCGAACACGCGATCCGTTCGTCCGTCACACGTCCCTAACTATCCGAACATGCAACCGTTCCTCTCCGGTCATCTGTGTGACAAATGTCCGGAGACGGGAAAACATTCCCGGATGAATCCCACCTTCGCCAGTATCACCCGGCACTGTGTTAGGTCACCTCCGTCACCGCGTATTGCCATGATGTGCTTTGTGCTGCACTTGTTCGCTGTGTATTTATATTGTTTCCTCCCCCTCTTCTCTCTCGTTAGACCCCGACACCGACGTCGTCCCCGAGACCGACGCAGCTCCGGAGCCCGGAGACACCACTGACAACCTTGCCCTTGCCGCCGAGCAACCAGGCAAGCCCCCCCCTTTGATCATCCCGATATCGCCCATTCTAATTTCCCATGCTTGCATTAGAATTGCTGCTGCTACTGCTTTACCTATTCTGATGCATAGCCTGTTTATTGTAGCCTGCTGTTGATAATTACCTGCATATCCTAAACTGCTTAGTTTAGGCTGGGTAGAGACCTATCAGTGACCCCACTTATCCCGACTGCCGCGCTGGATCGTCAGAAGACCCGATCAACGGGATTGAAGACCAGGACCTGACACCGCACATCACCCCCCTTAGTTGTAACGACACTGCAGCGTTACTATCGAGTGCCGAGGGTGAAACCTCATGTAGCACTTCCGATGTTAACTCTGTAAAGTAGCTATTCGGTCGTGATCATCGAGGGTGATTCCTCCTTCGCCACTTCCGGTAACGACGCTGTCGTGCAACACATCAAGTGTGAACCCATCGAGGGTGAATCCTCCGAGTTCACCTTGACAGACACATCGAGTAGGAATCCAACGAGGGTGATACCTCGGATTCCCCTGATGTTATGGACACACGGATACTTGGACTTTACACTGTTACTTGGATAGGCGGGTCGACCCTGAGGGGTACCCGCGTGCCCCTGAGTGGCGAGTGTTGTGAAGACGGGTGCCAGTGTGGTGCCCGAGTGGTGAATACGAGGCGCGGCCGGGCATTCTTAACCCTTGCAGCAAGTCCTCGAGACGGGGCGACGGGGTCACATCTTTCGTGAGTCTCTGCTCGTTACCGCAAGCCCTAGTCCTAACGATTTGGATATTTGATCCGAGCAGGCCTCTGGCCTGATAACACTAACCATCACGTGGGCATAGTATGGGCGTTCTGCATCGTATGCATCAGCCAAAAGCTCTGTCAGACGTCCAGTTCAGCAGTGCGACATGGAGTGATTGGCGCCATTTCGGTGGTGCTTGGATCTGGGCCATGTGCGCAACGATCCGGAGGGCGAGGGGCGATGGCCAAGACCCCCTTGCGCTTAGGATGTAGACCGGCGGGGACCTCTCTGCTGAGCTGTAGGTAGGGTTGCGATGTGTCGTTTGGCCGAGGCCGGGCATGACCCAGGAAAGTGTGTCCGGCCGGAGTTAATCGAGCGTGTTGGGTAAGTTGGTGCACCCCTGCAGGGAAGAAAACTTCTATCGATAGCCTGTCCTATGGTAAAGGACACTCGGAGTTGTATCCCGATTGATACAATTTTTAGAACTGGATACTTGGATACTATGGCTCTGGGATTGCTTCTCGCAGGGAGTCGAGAAGGGATCTCCGGACGAGGTTGATGACTGTATGGCTCTGGGATTGCTTTCTCGCAGGGAGTCGAGAAAGGATCTCTGGGTGAGGTTGAGACTTAATGATACTACTACATTATATTGTACTGTTCTACTCTCTTCTACTGCTGCAAGACCTCTGAAGATGCTAGTCTTCGATAGGACTAGGCTTTCTCTCTATTCTTGCATTTCTGCAGCCCAGTCCACATATACAGCCTCCCCATGAAAATGTTGCATATGTAGTGTAGATCCTTGCTTGCTGTGTACTTCTGAGTACTCACGGTTGCTTTGTTTTCCTTTCCTCCCCGTATCAGTTTGTCGTGACCAGAAGACGGAGCCCCTGAGACAGATGCCCCGTCGATCATCTACTACTACTACCCAAAGGATGAATTCTGCTATGAGTTGACTAACGACCAGGAGTAGGATCGGAGGGTCCCAGGCAGGAGGCCTTCGCCTTTCGATCGTAGTGTTTTATTTTGCCCCGCCTTTCTAAAGGCCTTTCTGTTTCTATTTCATATCTGTACTCAGATATCTGTTGCTTCCGCTGACGCTTGTTCGCAAGCTTATGTATTCGAGCCCTCGAGGCCCCTGGCTTGTAATATACAGCTTGTATGACTTTATTCATGTTTTAGAGTTGTGTTGTGATATCTTCCCGTGAGTCCTTAGGCTTGATCATGCGCATTTGCGTGTATGAATAGTGCACGATCGGGCCGGGGGCGTCACAAGTTGGTATCAGAGCCGACTGACTGTAGGAACCCCCCTTTCCAACTCCTTGGCCGAAGTTGAGTCTAGTAACCGAAAATTGTTTTACTAACCTGGCTGTGTGGCTTACGGGCCCACATCGCCAATTGTGTGGTATTAGTATCTTTTACTCCTCGACCTTTACTCTGGGCCTCTGATCTCTCTCCTATTCGGGTTAAATTTTTACTAACTCCAACATTAGGTTCTCGTGCTCACATCCACCCGGAGTTCTGAAGTTATTCCCCCCTTGCTTCAAGATTTTGGGCCAGGTTCTGCTTGCAGGATCCTCTTATCGAGGGCACCATGTGTTTCACTTGTAGATTCCTCGCCCCAATAGTTTTCTCCGACGTTGATGTAGCCTTTGCTATGTCTCGTTGTGTACTTCCATACCGCGTGCCTGCGCGCCGCCTAGATGTCTAGCCTTCCCCTTTCAGCTGTCTTAATGCCGGATGCTAACCGAGGCTATGTGTGGATTCGAATGTCTGGTGCGAATATGATGAAGTATCTATTGCACTTCCTTTTGTTGTGCGTGTTACTACATGAATCATTCCATACACCTGCAGTTTTCTTGCTAAACTGCCCCTGTTGATTTGGCAGGATGGCTGACGATCCTCCACCTCCACCTTATATTGCCGCAATGATGCAGCAATTTGAACTGAACCGTCAGGTTATGACCGGGATATTGGCTCAGTTCCCAAACCAGAATGCTCATCAGCAGCCTACACCAATAACACTGTCAGAATTCGTGCGCCTCAATCCGTCCACTTTTCGCAGCTCGACTGATCCAATGGATGCTGACGATTGGCTCCGTGACATTGCCTTCCAGATGAAGTCAGCCAATGTTATCCCTGACAGTTACGTCACCTATGCGATGTATCACCTGAGGGGATCAGCTGCTCAATGGTGGGAAAGCCACAAGGGTATGTTGCCTGCTGAAACTGTAACCACTTGGCAGGAATTTCAGTCAGCCTTTCATGCACGGTACATTCCTTAAGGTCTGATCGACCAGAAGAAGCAGGAGTTCCGCAAACTCTCACAGGGCAAAATGGCTGTGGATGAATACCAGAGGAAATTTCTTGAATTGTCCCGCTATGCTGCGGATGACGTCGACACCAACACACGCAAGCAGGAGAAATTCTGTGAAGGACTACGTACTGATATAAAACTTGCACTTGCTGTCCATGATTTCACAGACTTCGCAACGCTTGTCAGCAAATCTTTCCAAGTTGAAACAGCTCTGACTGAGTACCAGGAGTCACTCAAGCGCACTCATGGAGCTGGCTCATCCTCGGGTCAGCCTGTTCAGAAGCGTCGAGTGTGGATCCCGCACAATGTACACCACCGACCTGCTCCAACACCAAGGCCGTCCTATGTTGCACCTCGTTTGCCTTCACCACCGAGACAGCTATCGGTCCATGCTGGACCGCCTGATGCTATGGCTTTTCATCAGGATGCACCACGTCCTTCTGCTGGTTGCAGGAAGAGCCGTCGAAAACATCCTTCTAGGAACGTTGGAACCAGACTACCTGCTAGTCAACGTGTTCATGTCAACCAAGTCAACATGGAAGAAGCTCGACAGGACCCCAACATTGTGATGGGCACCCTTCTAGTGAATTCAATCCCAGCTTCAGTCCTCTTTGATTCTGGAGCATCGCACTCCTTCATGTCCGAAAGTTTTGCGCAAAGCCATGATATACTTTTCGAGGAGATGTCCATCCCATTAGTAATCCATTCACCTGGGGCTAATTGGCAAACTACCAGGGTAAGCCACGGTAATCACATTGTGATTGGAGGATTGATGTTCCCCGTTTCTCTCATTGCCCTTAAGACCTCCAACATTGACATTATTCTGGGTATGGACTGGTTGAAGCCTCATAAAGCTTTGATTGACTGTGCCACTGAAACAGTCCGCCTCACACACCCTTCCGGTCAGACTGTCAGATACTCAGCTCGTACATTGCAGGACGCTGAAGCTCAGATATATGTCCTAAATGCACTGAACGCTTCACCTCTTGAAGGCATCGAGAACGTTCCAGTTGTTCGTGAATTTCAAGATGTCTTTCCAGAAGAACTTCCAGGAATACCGCCTGCTAGAGCTGTTGAGTTCGTCATCGACTTGAAGCCTGGCACAACTCCTATTGCGAAGCGTCCTTATAAGACGCCTCCGCACCACCTTCTTGAACTTAAGGAAGAAATCGACACATCACTTAAGAAAGGTTTCATCCGCACCAGTTCCTCTGCTTGGGGAGCACCTTCACTCTTCGTTAAGAAGAAGGATGGAACTAACCGGTTGGTTCAGGATTACCGACCTATCAACCAAGCAACAATCCAGAACAAATATCCGCTTCCCCGGATCAATGATTTGTATGATCAACTTGCCGGTTCCTCAGTATTCTCTAAGCTTGATTTGAGATTGGGATACCATCAGATCCGTGTTCGTGAAGAGAATATTCCGAAGACTGCATTTGTTACTCGCTATGGCTCTTATGAGTACACTGTCATGTCATTTGGCTTAACAAATGCTCCAGCCACATTCTCCCGCCTAATGAACTACATCTTCATGGATTACCTCGATAAATTCGTCGTGGTATATCTGGATGATATTCTGGTTTATTCGAAGAATAAAGAAGAACATGCTGAACACCTCCGTCTAGTACTGGAAAGGCTCCGAGAACACAAGTTGTATGCCAAATACTCCAAATGTGAATTCTGGCTTTCTGAAGTGACATACCTCGGTCATGTGATTTCCAAAGATGGAATTGCCGTTAACCCAGAACGAGTTCAGGCTATTCTGGACTGGACTCCTCCAAAGAACGTCAAGCAAGTGAGAAGTTTTCTCGGCCTAGCAAGCTATTGCCGTCGATTTGTTGAGAATTTTTCTAAGATTGCTAAGCCCCTGACTGATCTGCTTCACAAGGGCGTTAAGTTTGAATGGACAGAAGAATGTCAGGAAAGTTTCCAGACACTCAAAGACAAGCTAACATCTGCCCCAGTACTATCTCCTCCAGATACCCGCAAAGACTTTGTGATCTATTGTGACGCATCCCGTGAAGGATTAGGCTGTGTCCTAATGCAAGAGCGTAAAGTGATTGCTTATGGCTCTCGTCAGTTGCGCCCACATGAAGAGAATTATCCGATACATGATCTAGAACTAGCTGTTGTCATCTATGCACTACAGTTATGGCGACATTACCTCCTCGGTAATCGTTGCAAGATATACACGGATCATAAAAGTCTGAAGTACTTGTTCACTCAACCTTCTCTAAACCTCCGTCAGCAAAGATGGATGGAGGCCATTGCGGACTATGATTTGGGTATTTCCTATACCCCTGGCAAGGCTAACGTGATGGCTGATGCCTTAAGCCGCAAGTCCTATTGCAACAACCTCATGGTTAGGCGAGCTCAACCTCGACTTTTTGAAGAACTATGCAAGCTGAATCTCGGTATTGTCCCACAGGGCTCTCTAAATAACCTTGTGATACAACCAGATCTTGAGAAAGCTGTTAAGAATGCGCAAGCTAAAGATGCTGAAGTTGATCTGATGAAGAAAGACCTTCACCTTGTAAAGTACAGGGATTTCTCGCTGTCTGAAGATGGAACCTTGTATTTCAGAAACCGCATTGTCGTACCTCGTTTCGAACTCATGACTGACAAAGTCATGAAGGAGGCACATGATACCCCGTTGTCTATTCATCCGGGTAGCACCAAGATGTATCGTGATCTCCGTCAAAGGTACTGGTGGTCTAGAATGAAGCAAGACATTGCTCGATATGTTGCTGAATGTGATGTGTGTCGTCGCGTTAAAGCAGAACATCAGAAACCAGCTGGAATTCTGTAACCACTTCCTATTCCTCTATGGAAATGGGATAAGGTTCAGATGGATTTCGTTACAGGACTTCCCAGGTCATAGAAGGGTCACGATGCTATTCTTGTCGTTGTCGACCAACTCTCTAAAGTTGCACACTTTCTGCCTGTCAAGGAGACGATCACTGCTAGTCAGTTAGCAGAGTTGTATATCTCCAGAATTGTATCACTCCACGGTATTTCGAAGGAGATCAGTTCGGACCGTGGCGGTCTTTTCACTTCCAAATTCTGGGAAAGTTTTCAAACAGCTATGGGAACTCATATCACCTAGAGTTCAGCTTATCACCCCCAATCCCAAGGCCAAGTTGAACGAGTTAATCAAGTGCTTGAAGACATGTTGCGAGCTTGTGTTATATCGTTTGGCAAGAAGTGGGAAGAATCTCTTCCATATGCCGAGTTCTCCTATAACAACAGCTATCAAGCCAGTTTGAAAATGGCCCCCTTCGAAGTACTCTATGGACGTAAGTGTCGAACCCCTCTGAATTGGTCAGAAACTGGGGAACGACCGCTCGTGAGTCCGGATATTATTCAACAAGCCGAAGAACAAGTTCGTATTGTCCGGGAAAATCTCAAGGCGGCTCAGGACCGCCAGAAGAGCAACTATGATCGCAAACGATGGGGTTTGACTTATCAACCTGGTGATCAGGCTTATCTGCGAGTCACCCCGATGAAAGGCACTCACCGTTTTGGAATCAAGGGCAAGCTAGCTCCACGCTACATTGGTCCTTTCCGCATTGTTGCTAGACGTGGTCAGGTGGCATATAAATTGGAATTGCCGCCGCAATTCTCTCATATCCACGACGTCTTCCATGTGTCGCAGCTTCGTCAATGCTTCAAGGAATCTCCGCACCGAGCTGTGGATCATGAGGTGCTCGAATTGCAAGATGACCTATCTTATAAGGAGCATCCGATCCGCATTCTCGATGAAGCTGAACGTCGGACCCGCCAGAAAGTTACCAAGTTCCTCAAAGTGCAGTGGTCAAATCATACCGAAGATGAAGCCACTTGGGAACGCGAGGATAATCTTCGTGCGGAACACCCCGAACTTTTTCCTTCTACCTCTTAATTCTCGGGACGAGAATTCTTGTTAGTAGAGGAGATTTGTAACACCCCCAGTGGTTAGCCACAGTAATTCCATTTTGATAATGCCAAGTCAGCATGATTAACAGTGCATGATCATCATTTGCATCATAATGCTTTTCAACTCCTAACTCAAAATTCAAATTTAAATGAAAGTGGAAAATAAAAGTTTTCCAACATAAAAACTAAAATGTTCGATAAATGGCAAATATTACAGAGACTATTCTAAAATTGAAACCAACAATAAATAAAATAATTAGGTGGCTCTAACATTGTCAAAATAGCTAGGATTAATGCATTTTAATTATTATAAAAATTGTGTGAACTCAAATTGACTCCAAACTAATTTTTGGTAGTAGTAGGTAATGCCTAGTATTTGTTGGAGCAATTCCTATGTTTTACAAAATTCAATATGTGGCCTAACTATTTACTAAACTGGAGATATGATTAAATAAAAAGAAAAAAAATAAAAGAAAGACAAAACACAAAACAAAATAAAAATAAAGGAAAAGACCCCCTGGGCCACTTGGCCCAAATGGCCGAGGCAGGCCGCCAGGTCCAGCCGGCCCACCCCGAGCGCCTGGCCTATTTGGCCTCGTCTCCCCTCGCTCACCCGAACCCTAACCCATTCCCCCCCCACTCCTCCTCGTCTCTCCCTCTCACGCCGCGCCGCCGCCTTCGCCCGACCCCGTCGATCGCTGCCGCCGCCCGGAGAACCCCCCTCGCCGGACACCTCGTCCTACTCCCCGGACCCCCACTCGCCTGGCTCTGGATCGGGGAGGGGCTCGATCCCACGTTGCTCCACGCCCCCCCGACGCCGGCGCCCATCCCTGGCGCCGCCCCGCCGTCGTCGCCTCTCTTCCTCACCTCTCCCTCATCGGCTCTGTCAAGCCTCGCCGGCCCCGTTCGACTACAAACGGGGGTGAGCCCCGCCGCCGCCTCCCTCTCTTTCCCCGTCGCCCGTCCCCGTCGCCGCGCTCCGGCCGCGCCCTGCCTCGCCCGCCCACGCCGATGGCCGCGCTCGCGGCGCCACTTTGCGCTCCCTCGCACGCCCCTGACTGCGCTGCCACCTCCGCAGCCGCACGAGCCCGCGCTCGCCATCGCCGCTGTCGCCCACGCCACAGCCATCGCCGCGCGCAGCGCCGCCGCTCCCCGCTACCCCCTGCTGCCTTGCGCCTCCCGCTCGCCGGTCCGGCCCCCGCCCTTGGCCGCCAGCGCCCCGCCAGCCCGCGCCGCGGCTGGCCTGGGCGAGCTCCCTATCGGGCGGGCTGGCGCCCGTCGCCCATCGCCCGAGCCTGGCGCCCGTGCCCGTTTGGCCCTCCCGGGGCCACTGATCAATGGGCCTGGCCCCTGTGCCGCTGACAGCAGGGGCCCACGGCCCAGAACTGTGTTAAAAAAAGTTAATAAAATAAATAATTAGTTAAGTAATTAATTAATTAGTAAATTAATTAAGTTAATTAATCCTGTTTAATTAGACTAATTAATTAGTTAACTTAACTAACCCTAATGACTGCTGACGTCAGCATGATGCCATGCTGACGTCATCATTTACTATTCTGGATAATGTTTATTTTAAATAATTAAATAAATTCCAGAAATCAATAAAAACTTTAGAAAATCATATCTTTTAATCCGTAACTCCGATCGAAAAACTTTGTACATGAAAATTGCTCAGAACGACGAGACGAATCCGAACACGCGGTCCGTTCGTCCGTCACACGTCCCTAACTATCCGAACATGCAACCGTTCCTCTCCGGTCATCTGTCTGACAAATGTCCGGAGACGGGAAAACATTCCCGGATGAATCCCACCTTCGCCAGTATCACCCGGGACTGCGTTAGGTCACCTCCGTCACCGCGTATTGCCATGATGTGCTTTGTGCTGCACTTGTTCGCTGTGTATTTATACTGTTTCCTCCCCCTCTTCTCTCTCGTTAGACCCCGACACCGACGTCGTCCCCGAGACCGACGCAGCTCTGGAGCCCGGAGACACCACTGACAACCTTGCCCTTGCCGCCGAGCAACCAGGCAAGCCCCCCCCTTTGATCATCCCGATATCGCCCATTCTAATTTCCCATGCTTGCATTAGAATTGCTGCTGCTACTGCTTTACCTATTCTGATGCATAGCCTGTTTATTGTAGCCTGCTGTTGATAATTACCTGCATATCCTAAACTGCTTAGTTTAGGCTAGGTAGAGACCTATCAGTGACCCCACTTATCTCGACTGCCGCGCTGGATCGTCAGAAGACCCGATCAACGGGATTGAAGACCAGGACCCGACACCGCACATCACCCCCCTTAGTTGTAACGACACTGCAGCGTTACTATCGAGTGCCGAGGGTGAAACCTCATGTAGCACTTCCGATGTTAACTCTGTAAAGTAGCTATTCGGTCGTGATCATCGAGGGTGATTCCTCCTTCGCCACTTCCGGTAACGACGCTGTCGTGCAACACATCAAGTGTGAACCCATCGAGGGTGAATCCTCCGAGTTCACCTTGACAGACACATCGAGTAGGAATCCAACGAGGGTGATACCTCGGATTCCCCTGATGTTATGGACACACGGATACTTGGACTTTACACTGTTACTTGGATAGGCGGGTCGACCCTGAGGGGTACCCGCGTGCGCCTGAGTGGCGAGTGTTGTGAAGACGGGTGCTAGTGTGGTGCCCGAGTGGTGAATACGAGGCGCGGCCGGGCATTCTTAACCCTTGCAGCAAGTCCTCGAGACGGGGCGACGGGGTCACATCTTTCGTGAGTCTCTGCTCGTTACCGCAAGCCCTAGTCCTAACGATTTGGATATTTGATCCGAGCAGGCCTCTGGCCTGATAGCACTAACCATCACGTGGGCATAGTATGGGCGTTCTGCATCGTATGCATCAGCCGAAAGCTCTGTCAGACGTCCAGCTCAGCAGTGCGGCATGGAGTGATTGGCGCCATTTTGGTGGTGCTTGGATCTGGGCCATGTGCGCAACGATCCGGAGGGCGAGGGGCGATGGCCAAGACCCCCTTGCGCTTAGGATGTAGACCGGCGGGGACCTCTCTGCTGAGCTGTAGGTAGGGTTGCGATGTGTCGTTTGGCCGAGGCCGGGCATGACCCAGGAAAGTGTGTCCGGCCGGAGTTAATCGAGCGTGTTGGGTAAGTTGGTGCACCCCTGCAGGGAAGAAAACTTCTATCGATAGCCTGTCCTACGGTAAAGGACACTCGGAGTTGCATCCTGATTGATACAATTTTTAGAACTGGATACTTGGATACTATGGCTCTGGGATTGCTTCTCGCAGGGAGTCAAGAAGGGATCTCCGGACGAGGTTGATGACTGTATGGCTCTGGGATTGCTTTCTCGCAGGGAGTCGAGAAAGGATCTCTGGGTGAGGTTGAGACTTAATGATACTACTACATTATATTGTACTGTTCTACTCTCTTCTACTGCTGCAAGACCTCTGAAGATGCTAGTCTTCGATAGGACTAGGCTTTCTCTCTATTCTTGCATTTCTGCAGCCCAGTCCACATATACAGCCTCCCCATGAAAATGTTGCATATGTAGTGTAGATCCTTGCTTGCTGAGTACTTCTGAGTACTCAAGGTTGCTTTGTTTTCCTTTCCTCCCCGTATCAGTTTGTCGTGACCAGAAGACGGAGCCCCTGAGACAGATGCCCCGTCGATCATCTACTACTACTACCCAGAGGATGAATTCTGCTATGAGTTGACTGACGACCAGGAGTAGGATCGGAGGGTCCCAGGCAGGAGGCCTTCGCCTTTCGATCGTAGTGTTTTATTTTGCCCCGCCTTTCTAAAGGCCTTTCTGTTTCTATTTCATATCTGTACTCAGATATCTGTTGCTTCCGCTGACGCTTGTTCGCAAGCTTATGTATTCGAGCCCTCGAGGCCCCTGGCTTGTAATATAAAGCTTGTATGACTTTATTCATGTTTTAGAGTTGTGTTGTGATATCTTCCCGTGAGTCCTTAGGCTTGATCATGCGCATTTGCGTGTATGAATAGTGCATGATCGGGCCGGGGGCGTCACAATATGCATATGGGTAGTGAAATCTCTCATTAGACCTATTCTATTCTGTTCTCACCCCTCTGACCTATCAGATGCCTCTGAGATGTGACACCGGATTCACTTTTCCGTCGGAGCTCACCCAGTTGATCCAGCAATAGAATGCCTTGATGCAGTTGTTAGTCCAGAACCAGAACCAAGGCAATAACAACAACAACAACCCACCGCCACCTCCCCCTGTTGACAACCTAGCCCGTTTTCTAAGGTTGAATCCGCCGGTGTTCTCTAGTAGAACCGAGCCGATTGTTGCTGATGATTGGCTCCACAAGATCGGAAGAGAGCTGACCACTGCTGGATGCACGAATGCGGAGAAGGTGCGCTTTGTCGCACATCAGCTTGATGGACCCGCAGCCTCTTGGTGGGAGAACTTCACCACCACCTACCCCATTGCTACAGTTACATGGGATCAGTTTCAGCAGGCCTTCCGCACCGCACATGTCTCAGCTGGAGCTATGAGTATGAAGAAGCGTGAATTCCGCAACTTACGCCAGGGGAATCGTACTATGGCGCAGTACGTGGATGAGTTCAGCAAGTTAGTACGCTACGCCCCAGATGATGTGGCCACAGATGCCGCGAAGCAGGAGAAATTTCTTGAAGGACTGAATGATGAGCTGAGCATGCAGTTGATGGTGGCAACTTTCAACAACTACCAGGAGCTGGTAGACAAGGCCCTAATGATTGAAGGCAAGCAGCAGCAGATAGATAACCGCAAGAGGAAGTATGGACAGGGGAAGTATAATTCTGGAGCCCAGCAGAAGCCTCGCTATTCCCCGTACTCAGGAGGGCATACTCATCATAACCATGGAGGACATACTCACAATGCGCCAAGGAGGACTCTTGTAAATTCACTCTTGGGAGTTGTTCAGGAGGAAGTGCCAGTTGTGAAGGATTATCCCGATGTATTTCCGGAGGAATTACCAGGCATGCCACCAGACCGAGACATAGAGTTTTTGATCGAGCTGTTGCCAGGCACCGGACCAATATCGAAGAGACCGTATCGGATGCCTGCAAATGATCTGGAGGAAATCAAGAAGCAGATTAAGGAGTTATTGGAGAAAGGTTATATATGACCAAGTTCATCACCGTGAGGAGCCCCAGTGCTCCCAGTTGAGAAGAAGGATGGATCCTTGAGAATGGTTGTTGATTATCGTGCATTGAATGAGGTGACGATCAAGAACAAATACCCACTACCGATGATCAATGATTTGTTTGACCAGCTACAAGGAGCTAAAGTATTTTCCAAGATCGATCTTCGATCAGGATACCACCAGCTGAAGATCCGAGAACAGGATATACCTAAGACAGCCTTTACCACGAGGTATGGGCTATATGAGTATACAGTTATGTCATTTGGTTTGACTAACGCCCCTGCCTATTTCATGAGTATGATGAACAAGGTGTTCATGGAGTTCTTGGATAAGTTTGGCGTTGTGTTCATTGATGATATATTGGTCTACTCGAAGAATGAAGAAGAACACAAGGAACATTTGTGCTTGGTTCTCGAGAAGCTTAGGGAACATCAGCTATATGCCAAGTTCAGCAAATGCGAGTTTTGGTTGAAGGAAGTCGGATTTCTCGGACATGTTATATCAGGAGAAGGTATAGCAGTAGACCCTTCCAAGGTTAAATCTGTCACCGAGTGGATGGCACCCACCTTAGTTGGGGAGATACGCAGTTTTCTTGGACTTGCAGGATATTATCAGAGATTCATTGAGAATTTTTCTAAGATTGCGAAGCCCATGACGGAGTTATTGAAGAAAGACACCAAGTTTAAATGGACCGGCGATTGTGAGGCCAGTTTTCAGGAGTTGAAGAAACGTTTGGTTACAGCCCCAGTGCTGATTCTCCCAAACATACGCAAGGATTTGCAAGTATATTACGACGCTTCACGTCAGGGACTTGGAGGCGTTCTTATGCAAGAAGGAAGAGTTGTTTCATATGCCTCACGACAGCTTCGAACTCATGAGTTGAATTATGCCATGCATGATTTGGAGTTAGAAGCCGTAGTGCATGCACTCAAGACATGGAGACATTTTCTTATCGGAAATCGTTGTGATGTTTACACAGATCATAAGAGTTTGAAGTACATCTTCACACAGAAGGAGTTAAACCTCTGGCAGAGGAGATGGCTGGAGCTCATAAAGGATTATGACATGAAGTTGCATTATCATCCAGGAAAGGCCAATGTGGTAGCAGACGCGTTGAGCCGCAAGAGTTATGTTAACACTCCCATAACCGGAGGATTACCTCAGGAGTTAGCCGATGACCTCCGAGAACTTTGTTTGGAGATAGTTCCGAGAGGTTTTGTTGTGGCATTGGAAATTCAGTCCACTTTACTGGGAAAGATCCGAGAAGCCCAGAAGACGGACAAGGAGATTGCAGGGATAAAAGAAAGGATGAGCAAAGGAAAGGCTAAAGGTTTTCGTGAGGATGAGCACAAAACTTTATGGTTTGATGATCGTATCTATGTGCCTAATAAGCCCGAGATCAGGACATTAATACTTTAGGAGGCTCATGATTCACCATATTCGATTCACCCAGGCAACACCAAGATGTATCTGGATTCGAAGGAGAGTTTCTGGTGGACAAGAATGAAGAAGGATATTGCGGAGTATGTAGCAGTATGTGACGTATGTCAGAGAGTTAAGGCAAAGCATCAGAAGCCAGCAGGGTTACTCTAGCCTTTGCCGATACCCGAATGGAAGTGGGATAAACTTGGCATGGATTTCATCACCGGATTACCCAGGACTCGTTCAGGATATGATTCTATCAGGGTTGTAGTTGATCGCTTGACTAAAGTGGCTCAATTCATCCCCGTGAAAACCACTTATACGAGCGCGAAGTTGGCCAAGATATATATGACCAGGATCATATGTCTGCATGGAGTTCCGAGGACCATCGTATCAGATAGAGGAACACAGTTTACCTCGAAGTTTTGGAATCAGTTACACGAAACTTTGGGAACCAGGCTAGAGTTCAGTACAGCCTTTCACCCGCAGACAGATGGACAGACCGAGAGAGTCAACCAGATTCTGGAGGACATGTTGAGAGCTTGTGCGCTAGATTATGGATCTAGTTGGGATGATAATTTGCCTTACGCAGAGTTCTCATATAACAACAGCTATCAAGCCAGTTTGAAGATGGCCCCTTTCGAAGCCTTGTACGGAAGAAGGTGCAGGACACCACTGTCGTGGGATGAAGTTGGAGATAGACAGTTGTTTGGACCAGACTTAATCAGAGATTCTGAAGAGAAGTTTAAGTTGATTCGGGATAGACTCAAGATAGCCCAGTCCAGGCAGAAGAGTTATGCAGATACTAAACGCAAGGAGGTAACCTATGAAGTCAGAGACAGGGCATACCTTCGTGTGTCCCCACTTCGAGGAGTAAAACGATTTGGAGTCAAAGGAAAGTTAGCCCCAAGATTTGTAGGACCATACGGAGTGTTGGAACGTATGGGTGAAGTTGCCTACGAGTTGGAATTACCCGAAGGTTTGTCAGGAGTTCATGATGTGTTTCACGTTTCCCAGTTGAAGAAGTGTCATGCAGAGATGGCCGATATTTCCCTAAGAGATACAGTGCCCCTAGAAGCAATTCAGTTGGAAAGTGACCTAACTTACGAGGAGAAACCCGTCAAGATTCTCGAGTTTGCCAGCCGAGTTACACGCAGTAAGGTTATCAAGTTTTGCAAAGTTTAGTGGAGCCACCATACCGAAGAAGAAGCCACCTGGGAGCGAGAAGAAGACCTACGGAAAGACCACCCACACCTATTTTCTAGCCAACCCGAATCTCGAGGGCGAGATTCATCTTAAGGGGGATAGGTTTGTAACATCCCAATTTTCAATTTGGATGTTAATCATTAGGTCATCATATGAATTCATGCTCTTTGCATTTTTTTTATTTGTTTGGACATTTTGATCCTAGAGACCTTAAGTGACTCAAGGACCATTTGAGAGAGTTGGAGGTTTTCATAAAATCTATTTTTGAATTTTTCAAAATTGGTAAATTGGATCAAAGTGATTTTTTTATTTGAAACTATTTTACCGATTATTTCAAAAATAAATAAAATAATGAGAGAAGATAATATGATTTCTTCAAACAGAGGAAATATTGGAAATTTAGTTTTAAATAAAAGTAAAGTTTATTCGAATTTTATTTGAGATTTATTCTAGTAAATTAGGGAAAAATTGAATTTTTAAAAATTGCATTTTAGCCCAGAGAAATGTTCATGTTGTCCTAAATATTAGGAGAGGACCGTGAAAATTGTTTCTGGAATTTTAGGATTTTTATTTTATTTTATTTGGATTTTCTTCGCGGCACTGTTTTAAAAAAAAACTTCCGAACTGGGCCGGCCCAGCGCTCCGCCCGCGCTCCCGACCGACTCGGGACAGAAGTCCCGAGCGCCGCCGCAGCCGCCGGTGGAGTCCGAGCCGGACTCCTCCACCTCCACCGCCTCGCCTCGCCCCCTCCTCCAAGTCGCCGCACCCCCCTCCACCTATATATATACTCCCTCCCCGACCCCTCTCTCCTCCCAAGTCGCCGCCGCCGGAATCAGCAGCAGCCGCAGCCGCCGCCGCCTGCTTGCGCCGCCCCTTGCAGCACCCCCTCGCCCGCACCGCGCCACCCCACCCCGCAGCCGCCGTCGCCGGAGCCGCCGCCCCGCCGGATCCCGCCGCCGTTGACCGATTCGCCGCCGCCGCCGGTTTATTTCGCGAACCGGTATAAACCTTCGAAAACCGCCCGTTTTTTTAGTTTTGGTTTTTCGTTTTAGATCGGTTTATTTTTATTAGGTTAGATTTCTTAGCGAACGTTCGTTTGGTTAGATCTGTTAGTGAACGTTTTTCGTTCGTTAGTCTCTGTTAGCGGACGTTCGTTCGATAGATTTTTCTTTTTCTGTTTTATTTTCGGCCACACACCCATCCGTGAATATTTACTTCGCAGATTAGTTCCTGATCTTCAATCGATCGCAACTTTTTGCTCGTTTATCCAAATCCAGTGAAACCAACGCCAAAATCTTCGTATTGTTCCCCTCTGTCCAGATTTTCAACTTGAATATGATTTTGAAAATGTAAAATTTGGTTTCAAGCAGAATTGAATTTGAACTTCTTTTGATCGTAGTTTGAGTTTCGTGACTCCGATTCGATTGATTTTTTTTGCAAATCGAAGCTCTTCGCTTGAACTTTCTGTTTAGATATTTTCTTTTGGGTTTTACCTTTGCATATTATGCTTGAGTGCTTATGTATGCTATTATTTGTTCACGATAGAGTTTCCGGAGTGCGATGCTTGCTACTACGAATCACTAGGGTTTTCAGATCGTCTGCAAGGCAAGTAACACTTTGATCATACCCCTTTATTACCCACCTTTTATGCATTAGTTTCAATCCTCAAACACTGCATGGTTAGGGTTTGATAACATGTGGGTACTGGAAAGTAGTTGATGAGGTAGGAACCTATTGTCCTTTATCAAACCATGGGTATTATTACGTTATGCTTACTTTGCTATGCTATGCTCGTAGACGTGGTTTGGTTTGAGAGAATTCATGAAAGATGTGAGAGTTATTGTTAACTAAGGTTTAACTTAAGGTGGCTACTTTAATACACATCTGGGTGGAATGGTTTGGGGCACCCTGGGGATACCAGTGGCTTGCCCGGACACCTGGGGAATCCAGTGTTGTCCTAGGAGATCCCGAGGTATCCGTGTGATCACCCTATGGAATGCCACCCAGGCTCAAAGGGATCATAAGATTATTCATGCTAGAAACTTCCGTGTGCAGCCACATGCCATTATGGGCTCTGGCATAGTTGAGTAAGTTGTGGGAATCCTTTCCATGATGGGCTAGCAGATGTAGGGGAATTGTATGTGTACCGGCCTATCTATCGGTTAAGGGCACCTCTTCGGAAAAAACTATGTCTCGATCATCCATTTCTCAAACATCATGCAGTGCAAGAATTTCAACGGAGGAGATCGAGTCTTGTGGGGAAAAGTGCGCAAACCTCTGCAGAGTATACAAAGTAACCATGATTAGCCGTGTCCCCGGTTATGGACATCTTGAGTATCTGGTACTTAAATTATTGATTTGATCTCATCACATTACTTAATTAATTTGATTGGGTTGTCAACTTTTAATTGGGATTGAGTTGGGGTTACCTTCTCAATGTTTTCAACAAACTTTGTAGTTAAATAAAATCTATTCCTTTGTTGTAGGGAAAAACTAGCTTTATGCAAATGATAACCATAGAGCCTCCACCAGCCTTATATTGCATGTAGTGATAGTTATTATTCATCATTGCTCTATAGTGTTATCTTGCCAGCATATTCCATGTGCTGACCTACACGGCTGCAACGTATCATGTTGCAGAGTTTCCAGACGAAGAGTAAGGTGCGATAGGTCATTGTCATGCACTCAGCTATGCCGTTGGAGTTGATGGACTCATTTATCTTTGAAGCTTCTGCAGTTATTTTATTTAGTGCTTTCAGCCATATTTATGTAATAAATACTCTTTATGAGGATTTTTGATGTCATAAGTGTGTGATTGAACTCTGTTATAAATCCTCGAGTACTGTGTGTGTCAGCATACCGATCCAGGGATGACACTTAAGCACAGAGACTTCGATCCATTGGGATCGGGTCGCTACAAGATGGTATCAGAGCACACGCTGACTGTAGGACGCGACCACTAGGAAAGGCCACAGGATACTCTTCTCTTCTCATTTCTAACTCTTCTCTATTCCTACTCTATAGATGTCGGACCCCAGGAACAAGTTCACTCAGCCGGATGACGACACCCCTTTCGGACGCCACTTGAAGGAAGTCACTAGGTACTTGAACATCGGCATACCGAGCTTCACCGGAACCTACACTGCAACTTTACCAGAAGAGGAGCGCTGGACGATTCAAGTTCGTGTTCCTGGAAGGACGTTTACCCCAATTACCGAGCCCATCGAGTTTTCCTTTGATGCACCAACCTGGAGTTTAGGAAAAAGCATGGCCGCCCACATCACTATTGGATGCATTTCTGAGGTGTACAACAAGGATCTTAAAGACACCATCTACCAGATATGTGGACGCCAGGATGAGCAATGGGAGATGATTCGCACCAGGAAGGATGGATCTATTGCAGCCTACATACAGGAGATGAACCAGCACATTCGTCGCTATGAGAACCAGATGTGCGCTAACATGATAGATACCAAGAAGGTGATGACCCGGAACATGGAGCTGGAAGAGGAACTCAAGTTAACACGCGATGGATATGAAGAAGAAATTGCTGTGCTACTAGAGAAGCATGAAGAACTGAAGAAGAAGCTAGGAATACCCGTGGTGAACCCGAAGCAAGAACCAGAAGTGGATATCCGTTCGGAGGACTACATCTTATTGGATGACACGGACACGGACAGTGATGCAGATGAGGACAGTGATGACTATGAAGACGAAGCTGGAGCGGATATTATGGAGTCTTCCACCGATCAAAATTTCTAGTCAACCACCATGTTATTAGTAGTATTTCTCGAAGTAGTTAGTATCGAACGATTTGTAATAGTAGCTTAGATCGATTGTTTGAATCTTGTTTGAAATTGAGTGGTGTGGAATGAATATGTTTGTCTCATATGCATATGGGTAGTGAAATCTCTCATTAGACCTATTCTATTCTGTTCTCACCCCTCTGACCTATCAGATGCCTCGGAGATGTGACACCGGATTCACTTTTCCGCCGGAGCTCACCCAGTTGATCCAGCAACAGAATGCCTTGATGCAGCTGTTAGTCCAGAACCAGAACCAAGGCAATAACAACAACAACAACCCACCGCCACCTCCCCCTATTGACAACCTAGCCCATTTTCTAAGGTTGAATCCGCCGGTGTTTTCTAGCAGCACCGAGCCGATTGTTGCTGATGATTGGCTCCGCAAGATCGGAAGAGAGCTGACCACTGCTGGATGCACGGATGCGGAGAAGGTGCGCTTTGCCGCACATCAGCTTGATGGACCCGCAGCCTCTTGGTGGGAGAACTTCACCACCACCTACCGCATTGCTACAGTTACATGGGATCAGTTTCAGCAGGCCTTCCGCACCGCACATGTCTCAGCTGGAGCTATGAGTATGAAGAAGCATGAATTCCGCAACTTACGCCAGGGGAATCGTACTGTGGCGCAGTACGTGGATGAGTTCAGCAAGTTAGTACGCTACGCCCCAGATGATGTGGCCACAGATGCCGCGAAGCAGGAGAAATTTCTTGAAGGACTGAATGATGAGCTGAGCATGTAGTTGATGGTGGCAACTTTCAACAACTACCAGGAGCTGGTAGACAAGGCCCTAATGATTGAAGGCAAGCAGCAGCAGATAGATAACCGCAAGAGGAAGTATGGACAGGGGAAGTATAATTCTGGAGCCCAGCAGAAGCCTCGCTATTCCCCGTACTCAGGAGGGCATACTCATCATAACCATGGAGGACATACTCACAATGGAGGAAATTCACACACCCACAGTGGCCCTAAGAATGGCAATGGGAATGGAGGAAGCAACAGTCAGAAACTTGCTAACCCCGCGACACCCGCTAAGAAGGATCTGAGTCATGTTACCTGTTACAAGTGCGGGAAGACTGGACACTACGCCAATGATTGTTCTGAGGCAAATAATGGAAATGGCAACGGAAGCTTAGGAAAGAAGCCAAATCCCTTCACCCGAGGTCAGGTGAACCACGTCAACGTGGAGGAAGTTGAAGAGCAGCCTGATGCAGTTATTGGTAAGTTTTTGATTAAGTCATTTACAACCCTTGTTCTTTTTGACACTGGTGCATCGCATTCATACATATCAAGGGGATTTGTAGACAAGTTTAAGTTGCCAACCGTAGCCCTTAAGACACCTATGTTAGTAAGCTCACCAGGAGCGGAGTATATGGCTAGCCGAGGATGTTTTCAGCTGCCATTGACCATAGGTAGGCATGTTTTTCCCACAGACCTCATTATCCTGGAATCACAAGGATTGGATGTGATACTAGGCATGGATTGGCTATCCAAGTATGAGGGAAACATCGATTGTGCTAGTAAGTCGATTCTTCTCACCACCCCAGAAGGAAAACGGATCAATTATGTGTCTAGGCATGCGCCAAGGAGGACTCAAGTAAATTCACTCTCGGGAGTTGTTCAGGAGGAAGTGCCATTTGTGAAGGATTATCCCGATGTATTTCCGGAGGAATTACCAGGCATGCCACCAGACCGAGACATAGAGTTTTTGATCGAGCTGTTGCCAGGCACTGGACCAATATCGAAGAGACCGTATCGGATGCCCGCAAATGATCTGGAGGAAATCAAGAAGCAGATTAAGGAGTTATTGGAGAAAGGTTATATATGACCAAGTTCATCACCGTGGGGAGCCCCAGTGCTCCTAGTTGAGAAGAAGGATGGATCCTTGAGAATGGTTGTTGATTATCGTGCGTTGAATGAGGTGACAATCAAGAACAAATACTCGCTACTGATGATCAATGATTTGTTTGACCAGCTGCAAGGAGCTAAATGATTTTCCTAGATCGATCTTCGATCAGGATACCACCAGCTGAAGATCCGAGAACAGGATATACCTAAGACAGCCTTTACCATGAGGTATGGGCTATATGAGTATACAGTTATGTCATTTGTTTGACTAACGCCCCTGCCTATTTCATGAGTATGATGAACAAGCTGTTCATGGAGTTCTTGGATAAGTTTTTCGTTGTGTTCATTGATGATATATTGGTCTACTTGAAGAATGAAGAAGAACACAAGGAATATTTGCGCTTGGTTCTCGAGAAGTTAGGGAACATCAGCTATATGCCAAGTTCAGCAAATGCGAGTTTTGGTTGAAGGAAGTCGGATTTCTCGGACATGTTATATCAGGAGAAGGTATAGTAGTAGACCGTTCCAAGGTTAAATCTGTCACTGAGTGGATGGCACCCACCTCAGTTGGGGAGATACGCAGTTTCCTTGGACTTGCAGGATATTATCGGAGATTCATTGAGAATTTTTCTAAGATTGCGAAGCCCATGACGGAGTTATTGAAGAAAGACACCAAGTTTAAATGGACCGGTGATTGTGTGGCCAGTTTTCAGGAGTTGAAGAAACGTTTGGTTACAGCCCCAGTGCTGATTCTCCCGAACATACGCAAGGATTTCCAAGTATATTGCGACGCTTCACGTCAGGGACTTGGAGGCGTTCTTATGCAAGAAGGAAGAGTTGTTTCATATGCCTCACGACAGCTTCGACCTCATGAGTTGAATTATGCCACGCATGATTTGGAGTTAGAAGCCGTAGTGCATGCACTCAAGACATGGAGACATTTTCTTATCGGAAATCGTTGTGATGTTTACACGGATCATAAGAGTTTGAAGTACATCTTCACACAGAAGGAGTTAAACCTCAGGCACAGGAGATGGCTGGAGCTCATAAAGGATTATGACATGAAGTTGCATTATCATCCAGGAAAGGCCAATGTGGTAGCAGACGCATTGAGCCGCAAGAGTTATGTTAACACTCTCATAACCAGAGGATTACCTCAGGAGTTAGCCGATGAACTCCGAGAACTTCGTTTGGAGATAGTTCCGAGAGGTTTTGTTGCGGCATTGGAAATTCAGTCCACTTTACTGGGAAAGATTCGAGAAGCCCAGAAGACGGACAAGGAGATTGCAGGGATAAAAGAAAGGATGAGCAAAGGAAAGGCTAAAGGTTTTCGTGAGGATGAGCACAAAACTTTATGGTTTGAAGATCGTATCTATGTGCCTAATAAGCCCGAGATCAGGACGTTAATACTTCAGGAGGCTCATGATTCGCCATATTCGATTCACCCAGGCAACACCAAGATGTATCTGGATTCGAAGGAGAGTTTCTGGTGGACAGGAATGAAGAAGGATATTGCGGAGTATGTAGCAGTATGTGACGTATGTCAGAGAGTTAAGGCAAAGCATCAGAAGCCAGCAGGGTTACTCCAGCCTTTGCCGATACCCGAATGGAAGTGGGATAAACTTGGCATGGATTTCATCACCGAATTACCCAAGACTCGTTCTGGATATGATTCTATCTGGGTTGTAGTTGATCGCTTGACTAAAGTGGCTCACTTCATCCCCGTGAAAACCACTTATACGAGCGCGAAGTTGGCCAAGATATATATGACCAGGATCGTATGTCTGCATGGAGTTCCGAGGACCATCGTATCAGATAGAGGAACACAGTTTACCTCGAAGTTTTGGAATTAGTTACACGAAACTTTGGGAACCAGGCTAGAGTTCAGTACAGCCTTTCACCCGCAGACAGATGGACAGACCGAGAGAGTCAACCAGATTCTGGAGGACATGTTGAGAGCTTGTGCGCTAGATTATGGATCTAGTTGGGATGATAATTTGCCTTACGCAGAGTTCTCATATAACAACAGCTATCAAGCCAGTTTGAAGATGGCCCCTTTCGAAGCCTTGTACGGAAGAAGGTGCAGGACACCACTGTCGTGGGATGAAGTTGGAGATAGACAGTTGTTCGGACCAGACTTAATCAGAGATTCTGAAGAGAAGGTTAAGTTGATTCGGGATAGACTCAAGATAGCCCAGTCCAGGCAGAAGAGTTATGCAGATACTAAACGCAAGGAGGTAACCTATGAAGTCGGAGATAGGGCATACCTTCGTGTGTCCCCACTTCGAGGAGTAAAACGATTTGGAGTCAAAGGAAAGTTATCCCCAAGATTTGTTGGACCATATAGAGTGTTGGAACGTATGGGTGAAGTTGCCTACGAGTTGGAATTACCCGAAGGTTTGTCAGGAGTTCATGATGTGTTTCACATTTCCCAGTTGAAGAAGTGTCATGCAGAGATGGCTGATATTTCCCTAAGAGATATAGTGCCCCTAGAAGCAATTCAGTTGGAAAGTGACCTAACTTACGAGGAGAAACCCGTCAAGATTCCCGAGTTTGCCAGCCGAGTTACACGCAGTAAGGTTATCAAGTTTTTCAAAGTTCAGTGGAGCCACCATACCGAAGAAGAAGCCACCTGGGAGCGAGAAGAAGACCTACGGAAAGACCACCCACACCTATTTTCTAGCCAACCCGAATCTCGAGGGCGAGATTCATCTTAAGGGGGGTAGGTTTGTAACATCCCAATTTTCAATTTGGATGTTAATCATTAGGTCATCATATGCATTCATGCTCTTTGCATTTTTTTATTTGTTTGGACATTTTGATCCTAGAGACCTTAAGCGACTCAAGGACCATTTGAGAGAGTTGGAGGTTTTCATAAAATCCATTTTTGAATTTTTCAAAATTGGTAAATTGGATCAAATTGATTTTTTTATTTGAAACTATTTTTCCAATTATTTCAAAAATAAATAAAATAATGAAAGAAGATAATATGATTTCTTCAAACAGAGGAAATATTGGAAATTTAGTTTTAAATAAAAGTAAAGTTTATTCGAGTAAATTAGGGAAAAATTGCATTTTTAAAAATTGCATTTTAGCCCAGAGAAATGTTCATGTTGTCCTAAATAATAGGAGAGGACCGTGAAAATTGTTTCTGGAATTTTAGGATTTTTATTTTATTTTATTTGGATTTTCTTCGTGGCACTGTGTAAAAAAAAAACTTCAGAACTGGGCCGGCCCAGCGCTCCGCCCGCGCTCCCGACCGACTCGGGACAGAAGTCCCAAGCGCTGCCGCCGCCGGTGGAGTCCGAGCCGCACTCCTCCACCTCCACCACCTCGCCTCGCCCCCTCCTCCAAGTTGCCGCACCCCCTCCAGCTATATATATACTCCCGCCCCGACCCCTCTCTCCTCCCAAGTTGCCGCCGCCGGAATCAGCAGCAGCCGCAGCAAGCCGCCGCCGCCGCCTGCTTGCGCCGCCCCTCGCCGCACCCCCTCGCCCATGCCGCGCCACCCCACCCCGCAGCCGCCGTCGCCGGAGCCGCCGCCCCACCGGATCCCGCCGCCGTTGACCGATTCGCCGCCGCCGCCGATTTATTTCGCGAACCGGTATAAACCGTCGAAAACCACCCGTTTTTTTTTAGTTTCGGTTTTTCATTTTAGATCGGTTTTTTTATTAGGTTAGATTAATTAGCGAACGTTCGTTCGCTTAGATCTGTTAGTGAACGTTTTTCTTTCGTTAGTCTCTGTTAGCGGACGTTCGTTCGTTCGATAGATTTTTCTTTTTCCGTTTTATTTTCGGCCAGGCACCCATCCATGAATATTTACTTCGCAGATTAGTCCCTGATCTTCAATCGATCGCAACTTTTTGCTCGTTTATCCAAATCCAGTGAAACCAACGCCAAAATCTTCGTCTTGTTCCCCTCTATCCAGATTTTCAACTTGAACATGATTTTGAAAATTTAAAATTTGGTTTCAAGCAAAATTGAATTTGAACTTCTTTTGATCGTAGTTTGAGTTTCGTGACTCCGATTCGATTGATTTTTTTTGCAAATCGAAGCTCTTCGCTTGAACTTTCTGTTTAGATATTTTCTTTTGGGTTTTACCTTTGCATATTATGCTTGAGTGCTTATGTATGCTATTGTTTGTTCACGATAGAGTTTCCGGAGTGCGAGGCTTGCTACTACGAATCACTAGGGTTTTCAGATCGTCAGCAAGGCAAGTAACACTTTGATCATACCCCTTTATTACCCAGATTTTATGCATTAGTTTCAATCCTCAAACACTGCATGGTTAGGGTTTGATAACATGTGGGTACTGGAAAGTAGTTGATGAGGTAGGAACCTATTGTCCTTTATCAAACCATGGGTATTATTACGTTATGCTTACTTTGCTATGCTATGCTCGTAGACGTGGTTTGGTTTGAGAGAATTCATGAAAGATGTGAGAGTTATTGTTAACTAAGGTTTAACTTCAGGTGGCTACTTTAATACACATCTGGGTGGAATGGTTTGGGGCACCCTGGGGATACCAGTGGCTTGCCCGGACACCTGGGGAATCCAGTGTTGTCCTAGGAGATCCCGGGGTATCCGTGTGATCATCCTATGGAATGCCACCCAGGCTCAAAGGGATCATAAGATTATTCATGCTAGAAACTTCCGTGTGCAGCCACATGCCATTATGGGCTCTGGCATAGTTGAGTAAGTTGTGGGATTCCTTTCCATGATGGGCTAGCAGATGTAGGGGAATTGTAGGTGTACCGGCCTATCTATCGGTTAAGGGGACCTCTTCGGAAAAAACTATGTCTCAATCATCCGTTTCTCAAACATCATGCAGTGCGAGAAATTCAATGGAGGAGATCGAGTCTTGTGGGGAAAAGTGCGCAAACCTTTGCAGAGTATACAAACTAACCATGACTAGCCGTGTCCCCGGTTATGGACATCTTGAGTATCTGGTACTTGAATTATTTATTTGATCTCATCACATTACTTAATTAATTTGATTGGGTTGTCAACTTTTAATTGGGATTGAGTTGGGGTTACCTTCTCAATGTTTTCAACAAACTTTGTAGTTAAATAAAATCTATTCCTTTGTTGTAGGGAAAAACTAGCTTTATGCAAATGATAACCATAGAGCCTCCACCAGCCTTATATTGCATGTAGTGATAGTTATTATTCATCATTGCTCTATAGTGTTATCTTGCCAGCATATTCCATGTGCTGACCTACACGGCTGCAACGTATCATGTTGCAAAGTTTTCAGACGAAGAGTAAGGTGTGATAGGTCGTTGTCATGCACTCAGCTATGCCGTTGGAGTTGATGGACTCATTTATCTTCGAAGCTTCCGTAGTTATTTTATTTAGTTGGCTTTCAGCCATATTTATGTAATAAATACTCTTTATGAGGATTTTCGATGTAATAAGTGTGTGATTGAACTCTGTTATAAATCCTCTAGTACTGTGTGTGTCAGCATACCGATCCAGGGATGACACTTAAGCACAGAGACTTCGATCCATTGGGATCGGGTCGCTACAAAAGCAATACACCTATCCAACCTTTATTCTGTCCTACTTTTTAGTATTACCCTCTGGAATTTTGATAATATGATAGGATCATGTTGCTTATTTACGAGCCTTCATCAAGTACTAATTCCTATCGATTCCAATTTTCCTAGGTTCTGAGTGGTTAGTCACTCGAGAACACCGATAACTAGATTGAGTCCGCACCACGATTAAACAACTCTTAGTAATCTTCTTTACTTACGAGTTTGTACCCGTTCACATCATTCCTAGCCTAATTGGCTATATCATTATCATGCTAAATTTTAACTGTGCCACCTGGTCCTTCTTCCCAGAGCACAATTTTCGACGATGAGCTAAGCTTACGTCAATCTTCCTAGTCATATCATTTCGCCTTGAACAACAACGTACCCGTGGATCCAATAACCTTTCGCTTCATCATTCCTTTGACTTGATGTCATCGCCGATCGATTACATCTTCATGAAATCTCTTGACAAATGTGTCGTGATCATCATCAACATTCTTAGCCCTTCCAAGATATCTATGAAATTCTTGATGAGAAATACCATCCTTGCCCCTCGATGGTTTGCGTTATCATCGACAACGTTATTGCCCTCCCTCCAACACAAACTTGTTCATGTTTGGTGTAGTACCTTGAGTTTCTTACTATCCAGCTGGTGTTATGTTCTACCTTGGAGTATTACCATCTTTTATGTCAAGGATGTCATGGGAATTTCACCACCTCTTGAGAATTCTTGATACAAGTGATACTTATCACCATCACCATTCTTTTCTTGGTCCCCGTGTTGTTTCTAATCGGAATACTGACAAATGGACTGTGATGTGTAATTTCAAAACTTCTAGCAACCCTATTGCTTGAAGTTAATTGTTGATAGCTTGATTCTTATTCTATTGGTTATTGAATCACCATTCCAACATCGACCGTGCTACTTAGTCCATCCTTCCAGGTGCATGATTCGATCAATGTTTACTCGTGGATGTTCTCCTTGAACATACTTCGTTTTCTACTTCGGTATGTCCAATATTATCTCCTTGTTCACATAATTGTGGATATCCATCTTTTTGGAAATCTTGATGAGTTGTCGCTGAGTCCATCAGCTACCTTCTCATCCTTTCCCTGGTTTAATGTTGAACTCTTGTTTTGAAACTCGCTTCCATAGTTCATTTCCCGAGAATCTTGCAATGTCATCTCGTCAATTTGCGTTGCACCTTTTTCTCTCAGACATTCTGAGTTTGAGATGTCCTGACACCAATCAGATCTGAGTCTCGGTCAGATATGATGGTTGGAACATATCCCCAAGAGTTATAACATTGGTCTTTGACCCGATAAGGTGATGTCATGCCTAGCACACCTGGCCGGAGGACCTATTGTTAAAGTTCTTCCTTTTTAGCAAGGTTAACCATTCTTCCATGAGGAAATTGTAAGACTTATTCTGTAAGTTGTTCCTGATGAATCCTTTGGGTACCCGAAGTCCGACCTTGCTTGAAGACCATGTCTATGCTATCTTGAAGCATGTCTGTGGTACTCCAATCTTCAATAAGAACATTTGAAGCACAGTGCTAAATTTTCTTTATCAATTATTCAAACACCGTTGTATGGGTAACGTCATGAATTCCCTTCCCCTTTACTGAATTGATCATCTACTTGCTGTCCTGACATGGATGGGATAGATATACTCTTGATACTTGAGTATAACCACAATTTTCTTTCCATTGTTTTGATTAGTATACTAATCACTTTTCCTTTCCATTGTTTTATTTAACCTTTCTTGTGGTCTATATGATCTAAGCAGTGATATTCTTCTGCTTATGTAAACACCTTGGTGTACAACCGTGTCAGTAAGACCCTGTTGCTTTTGTTGATAGCATTCTGGTAACCACCGATGAACGAGAACTTTGCCTATTGGCCCGCCTCGTTCAACGAGCAGGAAAATGGTTCTCTTCGTCCCTCGCCTTTGGTACCGAAGTTGTTCCCGACATAACTGACAGCCTCTTCCCTGACGTGCCTTGCTATCATGACCATGCAAGTTGTCAGTGCCTTTTTCTACTTTTAACACACATGATGGGCCCATAACTCATAGTTCCACAGGATCAAAACCTGACTCTCCTGTACACCCTTGTTGCCAAAGTTATTCCTCATGTTTGACTCCGTACGTAGTTCATGGGTCACCTTCCTAGAGATGATCTATTCTGGTATCAGACCCAATACCGATTCCCGCTGCTCTGAACCCCTATCATGCCCTGTTTCAGACATCGAATGATTGTCTTAGCACTCGAAACTTCCCATGATACCTCCTTACTTTACTCTCGATGTTTTCTTAAGTTTTAATTCGAGAGTTACTTTCCGCCACCTTCCCCGATATTATCGACCAGATAGTCAACCTTGCAGAGGTTCGTTCTCCCGGAATACCCACCCTTTATTCTTTCATAAGTACGATGGAGTTCCCGAAGAAAGGATGCCGACTTCATCATCATGATCTGAAGCAGAGTAATGAAGACATCCACATAATGGATCGACCTCTTCGAGAAGAGCAACCAAGACCGAGAAGATTCGTTAGAATTTCGTAACGAGATGTTCCCCCTTACACACCTCTTAAATCTCGGAACGTGATTTCTTGTAGTGGAGGGGAATTGTAACGTCTGGATAATTAAGCTACAGTAAAACTCTGCTAATGATGCCATGTCACCTCGATTATTGTCGTTAACCTCGCGATGATTCAATCTCGTTTGAATTCAAAATTCAGAATCAAGGCAAACAACAAAAGTTTTCAAATATTAAAACTAAAAATGTTCGGGTTGTGCCAGTTAATGCATAGGTAATTATGGTGAAGAAATCACACTTTTATAAAGTGCTTGAAACTCTAAAATGAACAAAACAGTAGCAAAAACAATTATTTAAAAGCTTTTAAGATAATAAACAATTACAAACTATTTTATTTTAGGTGCCAAGTTAATTATGGTAGTGGCATATTTGTTAATGCTATTTTAGGTACAACTTATGTATTTTATAAAACTAAGGTATTTAAAATATAAAATATAAAACTGAGAAAAAAAAGGAAGACCCCTGGCCAACTAGGCCAGACAGCCCAGCCGGACAGCCCACTAACCAGGCCGGCCCACCCCCTCACTCCCCTTAACCCCCTGGCACCCGAACCCTAACCCCATCGCACCCACTCCCCTCACTCGCTCCCCACGTCCCTCCTCCCCCGATCCAAATCTGGATCGGGGACGAGCCCCCGTCGACGCCAACCGCCGCCACTAGGAGGACCACCCCGCCGTCGCCGTTCGCCGGGGTAACCCCACCAGAGCTCCTCTGCCCCAACCCCCCTCGCCGGATCTGCACCGCCACCCGTCCCCGATTCCTTCCCGGCCCCGACGTCGCCGACGCCATCGACGCACGCTGCCCCGTCGCTGCACCTCGCCGCATCATTGCGCCGACCCCGACTCCTCCCCGAGCCCGCTGCCATTCCCCTACGGCCTCGCTGTGAGCACCTCCCTCTCTCTTCCTGTCCCCGCTCGCTCGTCGATCGTGCCGTCCGCGCCCTACGTGTGGCCGTCCCCTCTCTGCCACCCCCGCTAGCGCACCACGGTCACTGCGCGGGCACGCACGCTTAGTCACAGCCCGCGTCGCTCGTCGCCGTAGCCCCTGCTATTCCCGCTGTAGACGCCGCGCCCGGCCCTCACCCCACGGCCACGCGACGCGCCCGCCTGCCTCTTTGCCGAACCCTTGCCCTACCGCTCGGCCAGCCCGCGCTGCTCGCCCCACGCCACCGCTGCTCCACCTGACCCCGCACCGGCCCGGCTCCCCTGCTCGCCGGGCCCCTGCCCTCGCGTGCGACGCCGCACGCCCACGCTCGCCTCGGGTCTACCGCGCCTCTTGCTCCACCGCGCCACCGCCTCCGGCTGCCGCCCCCCACTGATCTGGCCGCCAACGGCCCAGACGCCTCCACCGCGCGCCCAGGGGCTATGTGTCGCCCCTGGCTGCGCCCCCTCTGCCCCCAGCCTGCGCCCCGCGGCGCCCCGTCGGGCTCCTGTCGCCTGCCCGTCACCAGCGCCCATAACCCGTTAGCCCACACCCGCTATGGCCCCCCTGGCCTATGACATGTGGGGCCGCCCCCTGAGAACGTTAAAAAAATAATAATAGAAAAAATAAATAAATTAAATAAATAAATAACTTAACTAACTCTGTTTAATTAACCTAATCACTTAATTAAACTAAATTAACCATGTTTAGTTAAGCTGTGACAATGACAAACGGCCCCCACACGTCAGTTGACCCAGTCAACGGTCAGAGTTGACCGCTGATGTCATGCTGATGTCATAAATGCTTTTTGATTAAATTAATCTGTTAAATCCTGTAAATGAATGAAAATACTTTGTACATGAAAGTTGCTCAGAATTTTGAGACGAATCCGAATACGCAGCCCGTTAGTCTGCCACACGTCCCTAGCATAGCAAACATGCAACCTTCCCCCTCTGGTTCGACTGTCCAAAAACGTAAAACACCGGGAAAACTTTCCCGGATGTTTTCCTCCTTCGCCAGTAGCACCTACTACCGCGTTAAGGCACACCTAGCACCGCTCATTGTCATGTCATGCATCGTCATGCATCTGTTTGCATTATATTTATTGTTTCTTCCCCCCTCTTCTCTCGTTAGACACCGAGACCGCCGCCGCTGCTGCCCCGATCGACTACGGTGTTGACGACCCCTCCTTCTCGACCGAGCTTCCAGGCAAGCCAACCCCCCTTGTTCATCCCAATATCGCCTACTCTTTCCCGCTACTGCTTGCATTAGAGTAGTGTTACTGTTTCATCGGTTTGATCATATCCTGCTGCATAGCATGTCCTTGTTGCTACTGTTGTTGATACCTTACCTGCGATCCTAAATGCTTAGTATAGGATGCTAGTTTACCATCAGTGGCCTTACATACTGTTGTCTGTCTGCCATGCTATACTACTGGGCCGTGATCACTTCGGGAGGTGATCACGGGTACATACATACATACATTCTGTACAGGTTACATGATGTGACTAAAGTCGGGTCGGCTCGTGGAGTACCCGCAAGTGATTTCGATGTGGGGGCTGAAGGGGCAGGTGGTTCCACCCAGGTAGTGGTGGGCCTAGGTTCCCGACGGCCCCCGAGTGTTACTTTGTGGCGGAGCGACAGGGCAGGTTGTAACCACCTAGGAGACAGGTGGGCCTGGTCCCTGGTCGGCGTCCGCGGATACTTCAAATAACATGCTTAACGAGATCTGGATATTTGATCTGAGTCTGGCCACTGGCCTATACGCACTAACCGCCACGTGGGACAAGATATGGGCAACCAGCGTCATAGTTTCAGCTGAAGCCTCCTAAACGTCAGCGACTGAGCGGCGCGCGCCGGGTTGGACCACGTAACGCAACTTCCTTTGTAATGGAGGTTGCTCGGTCTGCTCACCGGCCACCCGCGCAACGTGCATGAGTGCAAAGGGCGATGGGCCCAAGACTATCTCCTTCTTTTTGTCTTCTCCACAACCACCATATTCTATTCCACCTATAGTGCTATGTCCATGGCTCACACTCATGTATTGTGTGAAAGTTGAAAAGGTTTGAGAACATCAAAAGTATAAACAATTGCTTGGCTTGTCATCGGGGTTATGCATGATTTGAATACTTTGTGTGGTGAAGATGGAGCATAGCCAGACTATATGATTTTGTAGGGATAACTTTCTTTGGCCATGTTATTTTGAGAAGACATGATTGCTTTATTAGTATGCTTGAAGTATTATTGTTTTTATGTCAATATTAAACATTTGTTTTTAATCTTATGGATCTGAACATTCATGCCACAATAAAGAAAATTACATGGATAAGTATGTTAGGTAGCATTCCACATCAAAAATTCTATTTTTATCATTTACCTACTCGAGGACGAGTAGGAATTAAGCTTGGGGATGCTTGATACGTCTCCAACGTATCTATAATTTTTTATTATTCCATGCTATTATATTATCCATCTTGGATGTTTTATATGCATTTATATGCTATTTTATATTATTTTTGGGACTAACCTATTAACCTAGAGCGTAGTGCAATTTCTATTTTTTCCTTATTTTTGAGTTTTACAGAAAAGGAATATCAAACGGAGTCCAAACGAGCTGAAATGAATTTTTTTGGACCAAAAGAGAACCCCGGAGCATCAGAGCCAGGCCAGGAGGTGGACGAGGAGTCCACAAACCTAGGGGGCGCGTCCCCTGGCTTGTGGGCCCCTCGAGTGTCCCCCTGACGTGAGACCGATGCCAAAAATTCCTATAAATCCCGAAACCCCCAGAAAGAAACCTAGATCGAGAGTTCCTCCACCGCAAGCCTCTGTAGTTACGAAAAACAAATTGGGAGCCCGTTCCGGCACCCTACCGAAGGGGGAAACCATCACCGGTGGCCAACTTCATCATCCCGGTGGTCTCCATGACGAGGAGGGAGTAGTTCACCCTCGGGGCTGAGGGTATGTACTAGTAGCTATGTGTTTAATCTCTCTCTCTCATGTTCTTGATTTGGCACGATCTTGATGTACGACGAGCTTTGTTATTATAGTTGGATCATATGGTGTTTCTCCCCCTCTACCTTCTTGTCATGAATTGAGTTTTACCTTTGAGGTTTCACTATTATCAGATTGAATACTATTATGGATTTGAGAACACTTGATGTATGTCTTGCGTGGGATACCCGCGGTGACAATGGGGTGTTCTATTGATTCACTTGATGTATGTTTTGGCACTCAACTCATGGATTCCCGAGGTGACATTGGGGTAATCTATGCATAGGGGTTGATGCACGTTTTCGTCCTTGTTTCTCCGGGAGGAATCTTGGGGCGCTCTTTGAGGTTCTTTGTGTTGGATTGAATATTATGAATCTGAAGTTGTTTGATGCATATCGTATAATTGACCCACGGATACTTATGGTGACATTGGAGTATCTAGGTGACATTAGGGTTGATTGATGTGTGTCATATGGTGTTATTTTACTACAAACTCTAGGGCTGTTTGTGACACTTACAGGAATAGCTCAATGGATCGATCGGAAATAATAACTTTGAGGTCGTTTCGTACCCTACAAGCAATTTCATCTTATGTTCGCCGCGATAGGAACTTTGGAGTGACTTTTGTCACACGTTGAGGGATTGCCATATGATTTAATTATGTTATCGTTGTTGAGAGAACTTGCACTAGTGAAAGTATGAACCCTAGGCCGTGTTTCCAAGCATTGCAATACCGTTTTTGCTCACTTTTGTTACTTGTTACCTTGCTGTTTTTATATTTTCAGATTACAAAAACCTATATCTACCATCCATATTACACTTGTATCACCATCTCTTCGCCGAACTAGTGCACCTATACAAATTACCATTGTATTGGGTGTGTTGGGGACAAAAGAGACTATTTGTTATTTGGTTGCAGGGTTGTTTGAGAGAGACCATCTTCATCCTATGCCTCCCATGGATTGATAAACCTTAGGTCATCCACTTGAGGGAAATTTGCTACTGTCCTACAAAACTCTGCGCTTGGAGGCCCAACACGAGTCTACAAGAAGAAGGTTGCGTAGTAGACATCAAGCTCTTTTCTGGCGCCGTTGCCGGGGAGGTGAGTGCTTGAAGGTATATCTTTAGATCTTGCAATTGAATATTTTAGTTTATTGTTTTATCACTAGTTAATCTATAAAAGAAAACTACAAAAAATGGAATTGAGGTTGCCTCATATGCTTCATCTTTTTAATGTCTTTCGTGAAAATGATGGAAAGGAAAATTGTGCTCAAGTGTTAGAAGAAGAAGTCAATAAAATGTTTGGCACTAAATCTTTGAATGATAAACATGATTGCAATGTTGTTAGTATGAATTCATTGAATATCCATGATGCTAATGATATGCAAAGCCACAAGCTTGGGGATGCTATGTTTGATGAAGATATTTTTAGTCCCCCAAGTTTTGATGAGAAAATTTACTATGATGAAAGCATGCCTCCTATTTATGATGATTATATTGATGAAAGTGGGTTTGGAAGAGTGTCAACTCTAGGTATTAATGATCCCACTATTTTGGAGGGTGTTGAATCTTTTCACAATATTGATGAAAGTGGATTTGGAGAGGTCATGACTTTATTTAGTGTGAATCCACTATTTTGGAATAGGTTCCAATTGATTATGAGAAAAAAGTTGTTATCTATGATGATTATTGTGATGACATGTATGCTATAAAGAATAATGATAACCATGAAACTTGTCATTATGATTTTAATTTTCAATTGGATTATGCCTCATGTGATAGTTATTTTGTTGAGTTTGCTCCCTCTACTATTCATGAGAATAAATTTGCTTATGTGGAGAGTAGTAAAATTTCTATGCTTATGAATCATGAAAAGAATGCTTTATGTGATAGTTATATTTTTTGAATTCATTCATGATGCTACTGAAAATTATTATGAGGGAGGAATATATGCTTGTAGGTATTGCAATAATATCAAGTTTTCTCTCTATGTGTTGAAAATCTTGAAGTTTTGCTTGTTTTGCCTTCCTATGCTAGTTGATTATTGTTCCAACAAATTGTTTGCTCACAAAATCCCTATGCATAGGAAGTGGGTTAGACTTAAATGTGCTAGTCATATTCTTCATGATGCTCCCGTTATGTTTCAATTCTTATCTTTTATGTGAGCATCATTGAAATCATCACGCCTAGCTAAAAAGACATTAAAGAAAAGCGCTTGTTGGGAGACGACCCAACATTTACACCTAATGTTTTTGTGTGTTCACATGATTAAGCTACTGTAGTAATCCTGTTTTATAGCTTTTGTTTGAATAAAGTGCCAAGTACAGCCTTTGGGATGGTGTGGTTGATAGTTGATTTGATTCTGTGCAAAAACAGAAACTTTTGCGTCCAGTAACAGAATTGTTAAAATTAACTCGAACATGGGGAAACTCTGAATATTTTACATAGCATTTATATACAAATTTTCTACGTTGTCCTATTTTTTCAGAATTTTTGGAGTAACATAAGTATGATTTCAATTCAGATCTTCACAGACTGTTCTGTTTTTGACAGATTCTGTTTTCAATGCATAGTTTGCTTGTTTTATGGTTTCTATGGTTTATATTAGTCAATATAAATTTTGGAAATGATAGATTGCAGTAGGAATTATGTGGTAACAATTATGAATATTGTCTTGATAGTACCCAAGTGAATGATTTGTTTTATTATACTAACGGAGCTCACGAGTTTTCTATTAAGTTTTGTGTTGTGAAGTTTTCATGTTTTGGGTAAAGATTTGATGCACTATGGAATAAGGCGTGGCAAGAGCCTAAGCTTGGGGATGATCAAGGCACCCCAAGGTAATATTCAAGGACAACCAAGCATCTAAGCTTGGGGATGCCCCGGATGGCATCCCCTCTTTCATCTTCAATCCATCGGTAAATTTACTTGAGGCTATATTTTTATTCACCACATGATATGTGTTTTGCTTGGAGCGTCTTGTATGATATGAGTCTTTGCTTTTTAGTTTGCCACAATCATCCTTGCTGGACACACCTTTTGATATGGAAACACATTAATCATGAATTTATTAGAATACCCTATGTGCTTCACTTATATCTTTTGAGCTAGGTAGTTGCTCTAGTGCTTCACTTATATCTTTTTAGAGCACGGCGGTGGTTTTATTTTGTAGAAATTGATGAAATCTCATGATTCACTTATATTATTTTGAGAGTCTTAAACATCATGGTAATTTGCTTATGTTATGAATTTAGTCCTATTATGATGGGCATCCAAGAGGGATATAATAAAAACTTTCATATAAGAGCATTGAATAATATGAGAAGTTTGATTCCTTGCATTTGTTTTGAGATATAAAGATGGTGATATTAGAGTCATGCTAGTGAGTAATTGTGGATTGGTAGAAATACTTGTGTTAAAGTTTGTGATTCCCGAAGCATGCACGTATGGTGAACCGTTATGTGAGGAAGTCGGAGCATGATTTATTTATTGATTGTCTTCCTTATGAGTGGCGGTCGGGGACGAACGATGGTATTTTCCTACCAATCTATCCCCCTAGGAGCATGCGTGTAGTACTTTGTTTCGATAGTTAATAGACTTTTGCAATAAGTATGTGAGTTCTTTATGACTAATGTTGAGTCCATGGATTATACGCACCCTCACCCTTCCACCTTTGCTAGCCTCTCTAGTACCGCGCAACTTTCACCGTTGCATTAAACCCACCATATACCCTTCCTCAAAACGGCCACCATACCTACCTATTATGGCATTTCCATAGCCATTCTGAGATATATTGCCATGCAACTTCCACTGTTCCGTTTATTATGACACATACCATCATTATCATATTGCTTTGCATGATCATGTAATTGGCATAGTATTTCTGGCTTGACCACCGTTCATAATTTTTATACATGTCACTCTTGATCATTGCACATCCCGGTACACCACCGGAGGCATTCATATAGAGTCATATTTTGTTCTAGTATCGAGTTGTAATTCTTGAGTTGTAAGTAAATAACAGTGTGATGATCATCATTATTAGAGCATTGTCCCATGTGAGGAAAGGATGATGGAAGCTATGATTCCCTCACAAGTTGGGATGAATCTCCGGACTTTATAAAAAAATAAAAGAGGCCAAAGAAGCCCAAATAAAAAAAATAAAAAAATGAGAGAAAAGAGAGAAGGGACAATATTACTATCCTTTTTCCACGCTTGTGCTTCAAAGTAGCACCATGATCTTCATGATAGAGAGTCTCCTATGTTGTCACTTTCATATACTAGTGGGAATTTTTCGTTATATAACTTGGCTTGTATATTCCAATGATGGGCTTCCTCAAATTGCCCTAGGTCTTCGTGAGCAAGCGAGTTGGATGCATACCCACTTAGTTTCTTTTTGAGCTTTCATAAACTTATAGCTCTAGTGCATCCATTGCATGGCAATCCCTACTCACTCACATTGATATCTATTGATGGGCATCTCCATAGCCCGTTGATACGCCTAGTTGATGTGAGACTATCTCCTTCTTTTTGTCGTCTCCACAACCACCATATTCTATTCCACCTATAGTGCTATATCCATGGCTCACGCTCATGTATTGCGTGAAAGTTGAAAAAGTTTGAGAACATCAAAAGTATAAACAATTGCTTGGCTTGTCATCGGGGTTATGCATGATTTGAATACTTTGTGTGGTGAAGATGGAGCATAGCCAGACTATATGATTTTGTAGGGATAACTTTCTTTGGCCATGTTATTTTGAGAAGACATGATTGCTTTATTAGTATGCTTGAAGTATTATTGTTTTGAGAAGACATGATTGCTTTATTAGCCAGACTATATTAAACATTTGTTCTGAATCTTATGGATCTGAATATTCTTGCTACAATAGAGAAGATTACATTGATAAATATGTTAGGTAGCATTCCACATCAAAAATTCTGTTTTTATCATTTACCTACTCTAGGACGAGCAGGAATTAAGCTTGGGGATGCTTGATACGTCTCCAACGTATCTATAATTTTTTATTGTTCCATGCTATTATATTATCCATCATGGATGTTTTATATGCATGTATATGCTATTTTATATTATTTTTGGGACTAACCTATTAACCTAGAGCGTAGTGCAGTTTCTGTTTTTTTTCCTTGTTTTTGAGTTTTACAGAAAAGGAATAACAAACGGAGTCCAAACGAGCTGAAACTTTAAATGAATTTTTATGGACCAAAAGAGAACCCCGCAGCATTGGAGCCAGGCCAGGAGGTGGACGAGGAGTCCACAAGCCTAGGGGCACGCCCCCTGGCTTGTGGGCCCCTCAAGTGTCCCCCTGACGTGAGACCGACGCCAAAAATTCCTATAAATCCCGAAACCCCCAGAAAGAAACCTAGATCGAGAGTTCCTTGATGGTCTCCATGACGAGGAGGGAGTAGTTCACCCTCGGGGCTGAGGGTATGTACCAGTAGCTATGTGTTTGATATCTCTCTCTCATGTTCTTGATTTGGCATGATCTTGATGTACCGCGAGCTTTGTTATTATAGTTGGATCATATGGTGTTTCTCCCCCTCTACCTTCTTGTCATGAATTGAGTTTTACCTTTGAGGTTTCACTATTATTGGATTGAATACTATTATGGATTTGAGAACACTTGATGTATGTCTTGCATGGGATACCCGTGGTGACAATGGGGTGTTCTATTGATTTACTTGATGTATGTTTTGGCACTCAACTCGTGGATTCCCGAGGTGACATTGGGGTAATCTATGCATAGGGGTTGATGCACGTTTTCGTCCTTGTTTCTCCGGGAGGAATCTTGGGGCGCTCTTTGAGGTTCTTTGTGTTGGATTGAATATTATGAATCTGAAGTTGTTTGATGCATATCGTATAATTGACCCACGGATACTTATGGTGACATTGGAGTATCTAGGTGACATTAGGGTTGATTGATGTGTGTCATATGGTGTTATTTTACTACAAACTCTAGGGCTGTTTGTGACACTTACAGGAATAGCTCAATGGATCGATCGGAAATAATAACTTTGAGGTCGTTTCGTACCCTACAAGCAATTTCATCTTATGTTCTCCGCGATAGGAACTTTGGAGTGACTTTTGTCACACGTTGAGGGATTGCCATATGATTTAATTATGTTATCATTGTTGAGAGAACTTGCACTAGTGAAAGTATGAACCCTAGGCCTTGTTTCCAAGCATTGCAATACCGTTTTTGCTCACTTTTGTTACTAGTTACCTTGCTGTTTTTATATTTTCAGATTACAAAAACCTATATCTACCATCCATATTACACTTGTATCACCATCTCTTCACCGAACTAGTGCACCTATACAATTTACCATTGTATTGGGTGTGTTGGGGACACAAGAGACTCTTTGTTATTTGGTTGCAGGGTTGTTTGAGAGAGACCATCTTCATCCTATGCCTCCCACGGATTGATAAACCTTAGGTCATCCACTTGAGGGAAATTTGCTATTGTCCTACAAAACTCTGTGCTTGGAGGCCCAACACGAGTCTACGAGAAGAAGGTTGCGTAGTATACATTAGTTTCCACAAGACTTGGCACACAAGACGAGGACTCCATTAAACCCTAGGCCTCCGATGTATTATTTAAACCGAGGCCAGGCTAGTCAATAGATGATCTAATATTCATAACAACAATCTCATGGTAGATACATGTACCCATTACTACACCCATGTCAATACAATCAAAAGCAGGACGTAGGGTATTATCTCTTCGAGAGAGCCCGAACCTGGGTAAAATCATGTGTCCATGTTACCATCGCTCCAAGACGCCTAGCTTAGGACCCCTACTACGAGATATGCCGGATATAGAACCAACACATGTGCATCGAATTATGCATTCGTGGTTGAACCTACATTTGTAATAAACATGGTTCGATATGAAATAAGTGATTGCCTACTTTCAAATTCAAAATCTGTGATTTTTAAATGCAGGAATTAAATTAGGGATTACACTACACATGGTTTGCGAAAGCAAAATGTCTGCGATAAACATGGAGATCAGACATGTTTCTCGGATCCACTACGTGTGCGATCAATCTCTACTGCACACATGATCAACCAAGAAAAAACGTGTGAGATTAACAATAGCATCACACATAGTTCCTTCTATTAAATGTTTGCGAATGTCACCTTATCACACACGCTTGGCAATTATGGACTGTTTATGATGTTATGCGCATCGCCAATGTTTGGTCATAGAAGAACGCATGCGATAGGTCTTCATCCGACATGGGTACGATGGATGAATCATGTGGAATATATTCAAGCTTCACATACAGTTTTATAGGGACAACTGTATGCACACTTACATCGAATCGCATACAGTCGAGGAAAAGTAAATGTGTGTGATCGTCTGCTTATCGTACATGTTCTATTATCATGAACTGTTTGTGATGGGTCGCGCATCGTAAACGTAGCACCACAGAATACCGACTGCAATGGCAATACGAGCACAAACGAGTAGCAAGGATGGAGCGTTTGGGATATTTGAGATATCAGAAACAGTTTTATAGGGACAACTATATGCATCATGGCTCCCTATCCCCGACGGTTTCTGGGTCGTGTGGGAAGGACCCCCCTATCGCCCACACTCGCCTGGCGATGGTTTAAAATGTCGTCGCGGAAAGGGGTTAAAAACCTTTTGTATAGCAGCTCGTTGTACCAATGTTAGTAGCCTGCTGGTAGTACTATCACTGGCAAAGTAACTTGCCGGTCTCAACGCAACTGCAATGATCTCGCCGAGCGGACTCGAGGCAAGATAAAAGCGCGAATAAACACGACAAGATCCCCTTGTGTGCAGGTTTCTCATACAACACAAAATCATGCCAAGGGAGAACTGTAAACCTCCTGTCTTTGATAAAAGGAAAGGAGAGAGAAGAGTGGTATGTGGGACCTTGGCGTTATGTTAGCCATTTCATTCAAGCAAGAATGTAAACACAGTGTTATGCGTATCGATACATAAGTAAAGATGCATAAAAGGTTGTGAAGCACTTAGCTTTATTCACATACACACAGGGTCTACGCCTGGCTTTGTACAAAGGGTTACAAGTCTTGGAGACAAAGCTTGTACAAAAGGGGTTGCCGGGGCAAGGCCCAGCAACTGCGCCTCATGGGTAGAATTTGCGAAGATGCTCGATATTCCACGAGTTTAGCACACGAATGCCATCTTTGGTCTCCAGACGGACTGCGCCAGGTCTGGTGACTCGTGCTACCTGATAAGGTCCTTCCCAGTTTGGCGTCAACTTGTTTGATCCTTTGGCGGATTGAATGCGCCGAAGAACAAGGTCGCCTTCCTCAAAGCTTTGGGCATGAACCTTGTGGCTATGATAGCGGCGCAAGGCTTGCTGGTAGCGTGCAGCTCGCACAGCCGCCCAAAGACGATCTTCCTCGAGGAGCACAACATCATCTTGCCGCAACTGCTCTTGCTCTACCTCGTCATAGGCAAGCACTCGAGGCGACCCATATGCGAGTTCCATGGGGAGCACCACTTCTGCACCATAAACTAGGGAGAAGGGTGTTTGGCCAGTAGCTCGATTTGGTGTCATTCTGAGTGACCAAAGAACTGCCGGTAGCTCATCAATCTAGCGCCTTCCGCACTTGTGCAGCCTGTTAAAGGTTCTTGTCTTGAGGCCATGCAACACTTCAAAATTTGTCCGTTCTGCTTGCCCATTGGTTCTTGGATGAGCAACAGAGGCAAAGGAAACCTTGCTTCCAAGGCCTTGGATGTACTACATGCATGAAGGGGCGGCTCGTGAACTGTGTGCCGTTGTCGGTAATGACTCTGTTTGGAACCCCAAAACGGCAAACTAGTCCCTTAAAGAACTTGACGGCTAATTGTGCAGTCACCTTTCTCATTGGCTCTACTTCAGGCCACTTTGTGAACTTGTCGATGGCGACGTACAAGAACTCAAAGCCCCCGGTAGCACGGGGGAAGGGGCCCAAGATATCGAGCCCCCAGATCGAAAAGGGCCAGGAAAGAGGAATCGTTTGGAGAGCTTGTGCTGGGTGATGTATGTTCTTTGAATGGAACTGGCATGCTTCACATCTTGTTACTAGCCCACTTGCATCCTGGAGGGTAGTGGGCCAATAAAAACCTTGTCGAAAAGCTTTGCCGACAAAGGCTCTTGATCCTATGTGAGAACCATATATGCCTCCATGTATCTCTGCCAACAACTTGAGTTCGTCTTCCCGGCAAATGCACTTCAATTTCACCCCATTCGGTCTCTTTCTGCATAGAGTGTTATCCATAAACTAATACATACTTGATTGATGGGCTACTTTCTCAGCTTGCTCTTGCTCATCGGGAAGCTCTCCTGTTTGGAGAAATTGAACTATATGTTGTGCCCATGCTGGAGCCTGCGACTCGATGACAAGGACTAAAGGCATCTCTTTTGCTGCGGGAGCTCTATCCTCAATGACAAGAACCTAAGGTTCTGCGTGAGGCTGTAGCTCACCGGCAAGCGCGTCGCTGCTCCCGGCAACATTCTCACTGGGGGTCTTAGGAAGCTTTGCCGGAAAATATTTGCCAGTGTTCAACTTTCTTCTCTTATTGGCATGCATTGGTGGAGTAACTGATGGTTGACTCAAATGGAGTACAAAAGTCCCTGGTTCCATAGGCAGCTTTTGGGCAGCACACTTTGACAGGTGATCAACAATGTTGTTCTCCGTGCGTGGGATATGCTCTGTTTGCAACCCGTCAAAGTGTTCCTCCAATTTCCTCACTTCTTCCATGCATGCTTCCATCAACGGGCTCTGATAATCTTTATTTACTTGTTTCACAACTAGTTGAGAATCCCCGCGAACGATCAACTTTCTGATTCCCAACTCTACCGCAGTTCTAAGACCGGCAAGGAGCCCCTCATACTTTGCGGTGTTGTTGGTTGGGTTCTCCCTGGGAAAGTGCATTTGAACCACGTACTTGAGGTGTTCTCCTGTGGGTGTGACAAGAAGCACTCCAGCACCGACGCCTTGCAGCGAGAAGGCAGCGTCAAAGTACATGACCCATTCTTTCTCAGTCTCTTTACTGGGGAGAGTTGATTCCGGAATTTCTTCATCTTGTGTTGGCGTCCATTCTGCAATGAATTCTGCCAAGGCTCTGCTTTGAATAGTTGAAGTGCTCTCAAATTTGAGTGCAAGACTTGACAACTGCAGTGCCCACTCCACTATCCTGCCAGTTGCCTCTGGATTCCTCAGAATACGCTGCAACGGGAAGCGAGTGACAACGGTGATTTCATGTGCTTGGAAGTAGTGGTGCAGCTTTCTCGAGGCCATGAGGAGACCGAAAAGCAGTTTCTGCATGCCAGAGTACCTTGATCTAGCCCCCTGCAAGAGAGAACTGGCAAAGTATACTGGTCGCTGCACCACTTTCGTCTTTGGCGTTATCTGCTGTCTAACTTCTTCTACTTGTACCATTTTTGTCTTGCCGGCGTTGGACTCTGCCTTGTCATGGGACGGACTTGCCACTGCTGTTTCTTCATCACCAGCTTCTCTCTGTGCAACAAGCACATCACTTACCACCTGATGCGTTGCCCCTAGATAAAGCAACAACGACTCCTGTGGCCTGGGTGCAACTAAGGTTGGCGTAGAGGATAAGTACCCTTTCAGATCTTGTAGCGCGACCTCCGCTTCCAAAGTCCATTTTATTGGACCTACCTTTTTCAATATCTTGAAAAATGTCAGAGCGCGCTCAGCAGATCTTGAAATGAACCTACTCAAAGCAGCAACACAGCCGGCAAGATGCCTCACATCCTTGACAGTCTTAGGTGCTTGAATTTGCTCGATAGCCTTGATCTTGTCGGGATTTGCTTCTATTCCACGTTGAGACACAAAGAACCCGAGGAGTTTGCCGGATGGAACACCAAACACACACTTCTCAGTGTTGAGCTTCATGTTGATTCTACGCAAATTTTCGAACGTCTCTTCTAAGTCTTGAATGAGGGTTGATTTGTCCTTGGTCTTGACCACAATATCATCCATATAAGCTTCTATATTCCTGTACAACTATTGCTCAAAACCAATCTGGAGTGCTCTCGCAAATGTTGAACCAGCGCTCTTTAGTCCGAAAGGCATACGTACGAAACAATACGTGCGACATGGAGTAATGAACGCGGTTTTCTCCTCATCTTCCCTGGCCATGAATATCTGATGGTATCCATAATATGCATCAAGGAATGAGAGCAACTCACAGCCAGAAGTGGAGTCCACAATCTGATCAATGCGTGGCAAGATTCTTTGGACATGCTTTATTGAGATCAGTGTAGTCAATACAAAGTCTCCACTTCCACTTTGAAAGCACAAGTGCTCCCTGGGTGATTTTGGTAATTAATGTCAACATATCTCTTGTTGGACTAATACTTTCATCTAGTATATTCCAGATGAGTTCAACAGTGGAGTGGCAGGACAAGAGGATGTGGAACCCCTTCAAGATGCTAAGGTCACATATTGGCAAAGGCTCAAGACTCTACATTTTCATTTTTAGTGATCCAAGATCACATTGAGTCCATAGGAAAGCCAATACTATTAAAAGGGGATGAGGTGTTGCTTAATGGCTTGCTTGCTCAAAATGCTTAGTGATATGCTCCAAAAGCCCTCAACCACTTTCTCATTTGCATATATGTCCTAAACCTAAAGTCAAACTCGGCCCCACCGATTTGATCTATCCGGCGCCACCGAGTTCACTTGACATAGCCACTGCCAGAAACCCTAATCAGTTCGGTCTTACCGATGGGATCTCGGTCTCACTGAGATGGGCTTGCAAACTCTCTGTTGCCTACTACAATTATTTCGGTCTCACCGAAATAAGTAGTCGGCCCCACCGAGTTTGCTTGGCCAACTCTCTGTTTTCTTATTACTCAAATCGGTCTCACCGAGTTTGTGTAATCGGTCAAACCGAGATGAGGTTTTACCCTAACCCTAGCACATCGGTCCCACCGAGTTGACCTTGTCGGTCCCACCGAATATCCTAACGTTCACATTTTGAACTGAATCGGTTTGACCGAGTTTTACTATTCGGTCCCACCGAGTATGGTAAATTGTGTGTAACGGTTAGATTTTGTGTGGAGGCTATAAATACCCCCTCCACCCCCTTCTCCATTTGTGAGAGACTCATCAGAACATGCCTACACTTCCACTACTCATTTTCTGAGAGAGAACCACCTACTCATGTGTTGAGACCAAGACATTCCAATCCAACCACTAGAATCTTGATCTCTAGCCTTCCCCAAGTTGCTTTCCACTCAAATCATCTTTTCACCATATCCAAATCTGTGAGAGAGAGTTGAGTGTTGGGGAGACTATCATTTGAAGTACAAGAGCAAGGAGTTCATCATCAACACACCATCTATTACCTTTTGGAGAGTGGTGTCTCCTAGATTGGTTAGGTGTTACTTGGGAGCCTCCGTCAAGATTGTGGAGTTGAACCAAGGAGTTTGTAAGGGCAAGGAGATCGCCTACTTCGTGAAGATCTACCCGAGTGAGGCAATTCCTTCGTGGGCGATGGCCATGGTGGGATAGACAAGGTTGCTTCTTCGCTTCGTGGGTGGAGCCCTCCGTGGACTCGCGCAACCATTACCCTTCGTGGGTTGAAGTCTCCACCAACGTGGATGTACGATAGCACCACCTATCAGAACCACGCCAAAAATCTCCGTGTCTCCAATTGCGTTTGCACATTCCAATCCCATCCCTTTACATTCTTGCAAGTTGCATGCTTTACTTTCCGCTGCTCATATACTCTTGCCATGCTTGCTTGAAGTGTATTGTGAATGTTTAAACTTGTGCTAAAACTCCACCTTAACTTGAAGAACTTAAAAACTACTACTTTTCTTTGTTGAGGGTCCATTCCCCACCCCCTCTAGACACCTTTTCTCGATCCTTTCAATTGGTATCAGAGCATTGGTCTCCATTGCTTTGGTTTAATCATCATTGGAGGAAGATGAATGAGTCTACGATGGGGAGTTTTAGACATAGAGTGCCCATACTTGATGGAGAGTTCTTTATTGCTTGGAAAAATGAGATGCTTGAGATTTTTAATGAATATCACTTGAACAAGTATATTACTAGCCCTTGTGCGCCTCTTGTTGATCCTTTGCATCCTACTCCCGATGAGTCTCATGACATGATTTGCAATCTTAGAACTGTCAATCTTATCACTAGAGGATTGCCTAGAAACTTGATAGCTCGCTTGCCTACTCTTGATTGTGCCTACACTATATGGAGATTTCTTGAGGAACGATTTCCAAACTACTCCTTGAAAAACTTAGATGAGATTCTTCATAAGTCTATTACTTTAAATAAAATGAGCCCTAATGATCCTAAGTTTGGTGATTGTCTAGTTGAGCTTTGTGACCTTATGCATGCCAAAGGAGATGTTGGAATCATTAGCAATATCATTTCCGAAGTCATTAGAATTCATAAAGATGCACATTGTCATGGTCATAAAACTAATGAATCACTCTCTCTAGGTAATGATCAATCACAAGACGATATTGAACATGGATACTATGATAAGGATGATGATAGTGACTTTGATCTCGATGAGTGTATGAGACACTTTGGTCTTATGGCTAATCTTCGCGGCTACATGGCTGGAGGAAAGGAATGGGTTCTTGATAGTGGATGTACCGATCACATGACCAGAGACAAGGATATGTTTCGTGAGCTTGCTGAAAACAACGGCCCTCGAAAATATGTCACTTTTGGTGATAACTCAAAGGGTAAGGTGGTTGGCCTTGGTAAGGTGGCCATCTCATATGACAGCTCCATTCAAAATGTTATGCTTGTTGAATCTCTTGGCTATAATTTACTTTCTGTATCTAGACTAGCCGATTTCGGTTTCAATGTCCTATTTACTGAAGTAGATTGCCAAGTATCTCGAAGAGATAATCATAAAATGGTCTCTACCGGCATACGCAGAGGTGATCTATACATTGTTGATTTCACTAAAAAGGCTCAACCTAGAACTTTCTTAATTGCTAAATCTTCTAAAGGTTGGTTGTGGCATAGAAGGTTAGGTCATGTGGGCATGTAAATCTTGATAGGCTTATTAAAGGTGATCATATCCTTGGTGTTAAAGATGTTACATTTGACAAGGATAGACTTTGTAGTGCTTGTCAAGCAGGAAAACAGGTTGGAGGAAGTCATCCCGTGAAAAACATCATGACCACGAGAAGACCGCTCGAGCTACTTCATATGGATCTTTTTGGTCCCAATGCCTACAAGAGTCTCGGTGGTAAGTCGTTCGGTTTAGTCATTGTTGATGATTTTTCAAGATTTACGTGGGAGTTCTTTCTTGATGATAAATCGCAGGTCCAAAAGATCTTCAAGAACTTCGCTAGGAAGGCCCAAAATAAATTTGAAGTGAAGATCAAGAAGGTTCGCAGCGACAATGGAACGGAGTTCAAGAACGCAAATGTGGACACCTTTCTTGACGAAGAAGGGATTTCACATGAGTTCTCGGCTACGTACATGCCTCAACAAAATGGAGTTGTTGAGAGGAAGAACCAAACTCTTATTGAGATGGCGAGAAAGATGCTTGATGAGTACAAGACGCCAAAACACTTTTGGGCGGAAGCGGTTGAGACAGCTTGCCTTGCGACAAATCGTCTATATCTTCACAAGCTACTCGGCAAGACGGCATATGAGCTTCTCACCGGTAACAAACCCCAAGTTGGATACTTTCGAGTATTTGGCTCAAAGTGCTATATTCTTGATAAGCATCATCGTTCGAAATTTGCTCCTAAATCTCATGAGGGTTTCCTACTCGATTATGACTCAAACTCTCACACTTACCGTGGCTACAACAATTTCACCCGAAAGGTTGAAGAGACGGTAGATGTGAAGTTTGATGAATCTAACGGCTCGCAAGTAGAGCAATTGCCAATTGATGTAGGAGACAAAGACCCTTCGGAAGCAATCCAAGACTTGTCTATTGCCAAGATTCGCCCAACGGAGGTGAAGGAGAGTACCTAGTCCGTCAAAGTGGAAGCTTCCACCTCACGACAAGGTGAACCATGAGTTGACTCGGAGGCATCCACAAGTGGGACACGCCAAGATGATGATAACGAGGATGTACACCAAGATGAACCTCATCAACCTCCTTCTCCACCCCCACAAGAGAACAACAACACCAACAAAGAAGAAGGCCAAGAGGAAGAACAAGATGATGAAGAAGATGTTCCACCCTGACCTAAGCAAAAGCTCTCACGAGTTAGAGCAAGAGTCTCAAGAGATCATCCCGTCGAACAAATCTTTGATGATATCCAAACAGGGAGAATTACATGCTCTAAAACACGCTTAGCTAACTTTTGTGAGCATTACTCATTTATCTCTAGGATTGAACCAATGAAGGTTGAAGAAGCTCTAGAAGATCCAGATTGGATAAATGTCATGCACGAAGAGCTACACAATTTCGAGAGGAACCAAGTTTGGACATTGGTTGAGAAGCCGGACAACAACCAAAATGTCTTTGGTACCAAATGGGTGTTTTGGAATAAGCAAGATGAAGATGGACAAGTTGTACGCAACAAGGCCCGTCTCGTCGCTCAAGGCTACACTCAAGTCGAAGGTATGGACTATGGTGAGACATATGCCCCCGTTGCTAGACTTGAGTCCATACGCATCTTACTTGCTTATGCCAATCATCATGATATCACATTATATCAAATGGACATTAAAAGTGCTTTTCTAAATGGTGAAATTGAGGAGGAAGTTTATGTTAAACAACCTCCCGGCTTTGTTAATCCTAAGAAACCCGACCATGTTTACAAACTTCACAAAGCTCTTTATGGTCTTAAACAAGCTCCTAGAGCGTGGTATAAATGCTTGACCAAGTTCCTTATTGAAAAAGGCTTTGAGATTGGAAAAATTGATTCTACTCTTTTTACTAAAAGGGTTAATGGTGAATTATTTGTGTGCCAAATTTATGTTGATGATATCATATTTGGTTTGACTAACCCACATTTTAGTGAAAAGTTTGGAAGGCTAATGTCGGAGAAGTTTGAGATGTCAATGATGAGTGAACTCAAGTTCTTTCTTGGTTTGCAAATCAAGCAAACTAAGGAGGGTACCTTTGTTTCCCAAACAAAGTATACCAAGGACCTATTCAAGAAGCTCAACATGCAAGAAAGCAAAGGTATGAAAACACCCATGCCTACTAGTGGACATCTTGACTTGACAAAGGATGGCAAACCGGTTGACCAAAAGGTTTACCGCTCTATGATTGGTTCATTGTTATATCTATGTGCCTCCCGTCCCGATATTATGCTAAGTGTGTGCATGTGTGCACGATATCAAGCGGCCCCCAAAGAATGTCATCTTAAGGCTGTGAAAAGGATAGTGAGATACTTAATTCATACACCAAACTTTGGCATTTGGTATCCTAAGAGGTCTTCTTTTGATCTTGTTGGCTAATCCGATTCGGACTATGCCGGAGACAAGGTTGATAGAAAGTCCACTTCGGGAACTTGTCAATTTCTTGATATATCTCTTGTGTCTTGGTCCTCCAAGAAACAAAACTCAGTATCCTTATCCACCGCCGAAGCGGAATACATTGCCGCCGGTTCATGTTGTGCTCAATTACTTTGTATGACCCAAACTCTTAAATATTATGGGATATTTATGAAACATGTTCCATTGCTTTGTGATAATGAAAGTGCAATTAAGATTGCTCACAATCCCGTGCAACATTCTCGAACTAAGCATATTGAAGTTCGTCATCATTTCATTCGAGATCATGTTGCTAAAGGAGACATTGATCTTAAGCATGTTCGTACCGATAAGAAATTGGCGGATATATTCACCAAACCGCTTGATGAGAAAGTATTTTGCCGTTTGAGAGGTGAATTGAACATCATCGATGCCTCAAACTTGGAGTAGAAACTCCATTTGGATGCATGCAAGGCATGAGACTTTGACTAATCCTTGATATTTCTCTTATGATGATGATCATATGTCTTGGATCTATATTTGAACCCTTGCATGTTATCTAACCCTTGTAGGTACTTGGATGAGCCCAACTCTATGAGATTGCAACTCACTCACATCCTAAGCAATCCCTACATCGCCAAGTCTCTACAATATGGTGGTTGAAGGCAAGGAAGCATGAATCCATTCAATATATCCTTTGACAATATATGAAATTTCATTTGGTACCAAGTTTCATTATTGTCATTTTGGACACACAAGTGCTCTTCCTTGCAAGACTAACCCATGTAGGAAGGTGAACTCAAACTACAAGTGGTGCTCCAAGCTCTTGATGAACTACATCAACCTTGAGCATCCAACACAAGTTCAACTACATGATGAAGATCAACACCATCACCCAAGGTATGTTATTCCATCTTAGAGAAGCTTTACCCCAAGACATGGGTTAAAGCAACTCAACAAGATGTGAATACATCAAAATGCTTAAACAAAAAATGGCAACCCCATTTTGAGCTTAAACGATGAGTATGACCTATGATCAAGTGACTTCACTTGGCTCCTACGTTAATATACTCTAACATAGGTGACTTTGTCACCGACCAATTCTAGATGAAGCTCTCTTGCGTTTTTCTGTGTTTTTGCATTTGTTTCTTGCATACATATTCCCCTTTCAAAAAAAACTTCATCTAGATTTCTTTTCTTTTCTCTGATTATTTTCTGCATTCCCTGCATCTAATTCTTTGCAAATCTTTCAGATAATTCCCTGCAAATCTTTGTGAGATCTTATTTGCCTAGTAAGCTGAGATGACAAAAGTTTTCTCTGTGCTGAACTCGGCCTCACCGATCTTTTCTTCTCGGCTAGACCGAACCAACTCGGTGCCACCGACTAAAAAGATTCGGTGTTACCGATTTCATCACTAAGAAAACACTTTGCCATTTGCATCCTGCATATCTATTCCAGCATCCACTCGATGATACTTTTCCTCTACCAGCATCCGAAATTACATAATGCTTTGTAATGTGCCTCAAGGACCAAACCTACTTGACTCATGCTCCAGAAGATCCCTTCTTGGAAATTGATGTCAAAGGGGAAGAGAGAGAACATCAAAGCTCAACCATATCTAAGGGAGACTTCTTAACCATCCCAGATGCCTGGTAATTCAAAGAGGAGAGAAGCCACATGTCTTTATGAGGGGAAAGACATGTTAGTAGATTTTTCTTTGAGTATGTTGTTCTGTCTTTCTTTGCTCTAATTTTCTGTTACCCTACCTTCTCCCATTATGCAGTATTAGATTCAGGGGGAGTAAGATATCTAAGGGAAGAAAATCTTTGGAATTCATTGCACATCTTTATCTCTTGGGGACATGTCAATATCCAAGTAGAGTACTAAGTACTTACTCACTACATGTCATCCCAGTCTTGGTACTCTTGTGGTTTCCTGTTCTTGCTCTGCTTAGTAGATGTTCCTGTGTTATCTAACCCTGTTTTCTTAGGTTCATCTCTTCCAAAGTCAGCTTAAGACCACAAGGTAAGTATATGCATCACACCCATGTGCATGAGGATCTCTTGCTGATGTACATATTGTTTGCAAGAAGGACTCATGAACATGTAGGTACATTTTCTGCACTTTACATCATTTGCTCTGATGCATATAGCCAAGATACATGTAACTCATTACTTGCTCTGACATGCTTATGCACTCACATGGTATTATATTCTATCTTCACATGATTGCATACATGTAGGGGGAGCCAATGCATGTTGCATGTTCTTCCAAAGCTTTACTTGTTACACTTCATATCTTTATCTAAAAGGTTTGATGTATGTTGTCATCAATTACCAAAAAGGGGGAGATTGAAAGCACAAGTGCTCCCTGGGTGATTTTAGTAATTAATGTCAATATATCTCTTGTTGTACTAATACTTTCATCTAGTATATTTCAGGTGAGGATGTGGAACCCCTTCAAGATGCTAAGGTCACATATTGGCAAAGGCTCAAGAATCTACATTTTCATTTTTAGTGATCCAAGATCACATTGAGTCCATAGGAAAGCCAATACTATTAAAAGGGGATGAGGTGTTGCTTAATGGCTTGCTTGCTCAAAATGCTTAGTGATATGCTCGAAAAGCCCTCAACCACTTTCTCATTTGCACATATGTCCTAAACCTAAAGTCAAACTCGGCCCCACCGATTTGATCTATCCGGCGCCAACGAGTTCACTTGACATAGCCACTGCCAGAAACCCTAATCAATTCGGTCTTACGGATGGGATCTCGGTCTCACCGAGATGGGCTTGCAAACTCTCTGTTGCCTACTGCAATTATTTTGGTCTCACCGAAATAAGTAGTCGGCCCCACCGAGTTTGCTTGGCCAACTCTCTGTTTGCTTATTACTAAAATCGGTCTCACCGAGTTTGCGTAATCGGTCAAACCGAGATGAGGTTTTACCCTAACCCTAGCACATCGGTCCCACCAAAAATCCTAACGTTCACATTTTGAACTGAATCGGTCTGACCGAGTTTTACTATTCGGTCCCACCGAGTTTGGTAAATTGTGTGTAACGGTTCGATTTTGTGTGGAGGCTATAAATACCCCTCCACCCACTTCTCCATTTGTGAGAAAGCCATCAGAACGTGCCTACACTTCCAGCATACATTTTCTGAGAGAGAACCACCTACTCATGTGTTGAGACCAAGACATTCCAATCCAACCACAAGAATCTTGATCTCTAGCCTTCCCCAAGTTGCTTTCCACTCAAATCATCTTTCCACCATATCCAAATCTGTGAGAGAGAGTTGAGTGTTGGGGAGACTATCATTTGAAGCACAAGAGCAAGGAGTTCATCATCAACACACCATCTATTACCTTTTGGAGAGTGGTGTCTCCTAGATTGGTTAGGTGTTACTTGGGAGCCTCCGTCAAGATTGTGGAGTTGAACCAAGGAGTTTGTAAGGGCAAGGAGATCGCCTACTTCGTGAAGATCTACCCAAGTGAGGCAAGTCCTTCCTGGGCGATGGCCATGGTGGGATAGACAAGGTTGCTTCTTCATGGACCCTTCATGGGGTGGATCCCTCCATGGACTTGCGCAACCGTTACCCTTCATGGGTTGAAGTCTCCACCAACGTGGATGTATGATAGCACCACCTATCGGAACCACGCCAAAAATCTCCGTGTCTCCAATTGCGTTTGCACATTCCAATCCCATCCCTTTACATTCTTGCAAGTTGCATGCTTTACTTTCCACTGCTCATATACTCTTGCCATTCTTGCTTGTAGTGTATTGTGAATGTTTAAACTTGTGCTAAAACTCCACCTTAACTTGAAGAACTTAAAAACTGCTACTTTTCTTTGTTGAGGGTCTAATCCCCCCCTCTAGACACATCTTCTTGATCCTTTCAATTGGTATCAGAGCATTGGTCTCCATTGCTTTGGTTTAATCACCATTGGAGGAAGATGGATGAGTCTATGATGGGGAGTTTTAGACATAGAGTGCCCATACTTGATGGAGAGTTCTTTATTGCTTGGAAAAATGAGATGCTTGAGATTTTCAATGAATATCACTTGAACAAGTATATTACTAGCCCTTGTGCGCCTCTTGTTGATCCTTTGCATCCTACCCCCGATGAGTCTCTCAACATGATTTGCAATCTTAGAACTGTCAATCTTATCACTAGAGGATTGTCTAGAAACATGATAGCTCGCTTGCCTACTCTTGATTGTGCCTACACTATATGGAGATTTCTTGAGGAACGATTTCCAAACTACTCCTTGAAAAACTTAGATGAGATTCTTCATAAGTCCATTGCTTTAAATAAGATGAGCCCTAATGATCCTAAGTTTGGTGATTGTCTAGTTGAGCTTCGTGACCTTATGCGTGCCAAAGGAGATGTTGGAATCATTAGCAATATCATTTCCGAAGTCATTAGAATTCATAAAGATGCACATTGTCATGGTCATAAAACTAATGAATCACTCTCTCTAGGTAATGATCAATCACAAGACGATGTTGAACATGGATACTATGATAAGGATGATGATAGTGACTTTGATCTCGATGAGTCTATGAGACACTTTGGTCTTATGGCTAATCTTCGCGGCTACATGGCTGGAGGAAAGGAATGGGTTCTTGATAGTGGATGTACCGATCACATGACCGGAGACAAGGATATGTTTCATGAGCTTGCTGAAAACAACGGCCCTCGAAAATATGTCACTTTTGGTGATAACTCAAAGGGTAAGGTGGTTGGCCTTGGTAAGGTGGCCATCTCACATGACACCTCCATTCAAAATGTTATGCTCATTGAATCTCTTGGCTATAATTTACTTTCTGTATCTAGACTAGCCGATTTCGGTTTCAATGTCCTATTTACTGAAGTAGATTGCCAAGTGTTTCGAAGAGATAATCATAAAATGGTCTTTACCGGCATACGCAGAGGTGATCTATACATTGTTGATTTCACTAAAAAGGCTCAACCTAGAACTTGCTTAATTGCTAAATCTTCTAAAGGTTGGTTGTGGCATAGAAGGTTAGGTCATGTGGGCATGTGAAATCTTGATAGGCTTATTAAAGGTGATCATATCCTTGGTGTTAAAGATGTTATATTTGACAAGGATAGACTTTGTAGTGCTTGTCAAGCAGGAAAACAGGTTGGAGGAAGTCATCCCGTGAAAAACATCATGACCACGAGAAGACTGCTCGAGCTACTTCATATGGATCTTTTTGGTCCCAATGCCTACAAGAGTCTGAGTGGTAACTCGTTCGGTTTAGTCATTGTCAATGATTTTTCAAGATTTACGTGGGTGTTCTTTCTTGATGATAAATCACAGGTCCAAAAGATCTTCAAGAACTTCGCTAGGAAGGCCCAAAATAAATTTGAAGTGAAGATCAAGAAGGTTCGCAGCGACAATGGAACGGAGTTCAAGAACGCAAATGTGGACACCTTTCTTGACGAAGAAGGGATTTCACATGAGTTCTCGGCTACGTACATGCCTCAACAAAATGGAGTTGTTGAGAGGAAGATCTGAACTCTTATTGAGATGGCGAGAATGATGCTTGATGAGTACAAGACGTCAAAACACTTTTGGGCGGAAGCGGTTGAGACAGCTTGTCATGCGACAAATCGTCTATATCTTCACAAGCTACTCGGCAAGACGGCATATGAGCTTCTCACCGGTAAAAAACCCCAAGTTGGATACTTTCGAGTATTCGGCTCAAAGTGCTATATTCTTGATGAGCATCGTCGTTTGAAATTTGCTCCTAAATCTCATGAGGGTTTCCTACTCGGTTATGTCTCTAACTCTCACACTTACAATGTCTACAACAATTTCACCCGAAAGTTTGAAGAGACGGTAGATGTGAAGTTTGATGAATCTAACGGCTCGCAAGTAGAGCAATTGCCAATTGATGTAGGAGACAAAGACCCTTCGGAAGCAATCCAAGACTTGTCTATTGCCAAGATTCGCCCAACGGAGGTGAAGGAGAGTACCTCGTCCGTCCAAGTGGAAGCTTCCACCTCACGACAAGGTGAACCACGAGTTGACTCGGAGGCATCCACAAGTGGAACACGCCAAGATGATGAAAACGAGGATGTACACCAAGATGAACCTCATCAACCTCCTTCTCCACCCCCACAAGAGAACAACAACACCAACAATGAAGAAGGCCAAGAGGAAGAACAAGATGATGAAGAAGATGTTCCACCCCGACCTAAGCAAAAGCTCTCACGAGTTAGAGCAAGAGTCTCAAGAGATCATCCCATCGAACAAATCTTTGACGATATCCAAACAGGGAGAATTACACGCTCTAAAATACGCTTAGCTAACTTTTGTGAGCATTACTTATTTATCTCTAGCATTGAACCTATGAAGGTTGAAGAAGCTCTAGAAGATCCAGATTGGATAAATGCCATGCATGAAGAGCTACACAATTTCGAGAGGAACCAAGTTTGGACATTGGTTGAGAAGCCGGACAACAACCAAAATGTCATTGGTACCAAATGGGTGTTTCGGAATAAGCAAGATGAAGATGGACAAGTTGTACGCAACAAGGCCCGTCTCGTCGCTCAAGGCTACACTCAAGTCGAAGGTATGGACTATGGTGAGACATATGCCCCCGTTGCTAGACTTGAGTCCATACGCATCTTACTTGCTTATGCCAATCATCATGATATCACATTATATCAAATGGACATTAAAAGTGCTTTTCTAAATGGTGAAATTGAGGAGGAAGTTTATGTTAAACAACCTCCCGGCTTTGTTAATCCTAAGAAACCCGACCATGTTTACAAACTTCACAAAGCTTTTTATGGTCTTAAACAAGCTCCTAGAGCGTGGTATAAATGCTTGACCAAGTTCCTTATTGAAAAAGGCTTTGAGATTGGAAAAATTGATTCTACTCTTTTTACTAAAAGGGTTAATGGTGAATTATTTGTGTGCCAAATTTATGTTGATGATATCATATTTGGTTCGACTAACCCACATTTTAGTGAAAAGTTTGGAAGGCTAATGTCGGAGAAGTTGGAGATGTCAATGATGAGTGAACTCAAGTTCTTTCTTGGTTTGCAAATCAAGCAAACTAAGGAGGGTACCTTTGTTTCCCAAACAAACTATACCAAGGACCTATTCAAGAAGTTCAACATGCAAGAAAGCAAAGGTATGAAAACACCCATGCCTACTAGTGGACATCTTGACTTGACAAAGGATGGCAAACCGGTTGACCAAAAGGTTTACCGCTCTATGATTGGTTCATTGTTATATCTATGTGCCTCCCGGCCCGATATTATGCTAAGAGTGTGCATGTGTGCACGATATCAAGCGGCCCCCAAAGAATGTCATCTTAAGGCTGTGAAAAGGATAGTGAGATACTTAATTCATACACCAAACTTTGGCATTTGGTATCCTAAGAGGTCTTCTTTTGATCTTGTTGGCTACTCCGATTCGGACTATGCCGGAGACAAGGTTGATAGAAAGTCCACTTCGGGAACTTGTCAATTTCTTGGTAGATCTCTTGTGTCTTGGTGCTCCAAGAAACAAAACTCAGTATCCTTATCCACCGCCGAAGCGGAATACATTGCCGCCGGTTCATGTTGTGCTCAATTACTTTGGATGACCCAAACTCTTAAAGATTATGGGATATATGTGAAACATGTTCCATTGCTTTGTGATAATGAAAGTGCAATTAAGATTGCTCACAATCCCGTGCAACATTCTCGAACTAAGCATATTGAAGTTCGTCATCATTTCATTCGAGATCATGTTGCTAAAGGAGACATTGGTCTTAAGCATGTTCGTATCAATAAGCAATTGGCGGATATATTCACCAAACCGCTTGATGATAAAGTATTTTGCCGTTTGAGAGGTGAATTGAACATCATTGATGCCTCAAACTTGGAGTAGAAACTCCATTTGGATGCATGGAAGGCATGAGACTTTGACTAATCCTTGATATTTCTCTTATGATGATGATCATATGTCTTGGATCTATATTTGTACCCTTGCATGTTATCTAACCCTTGTAGGTACTTGGATGAGCCCAACTCTACGAGATTGCAACTCACTCACGTCCTAAGCAATCCCTACATCGCCAAGTCTCTACAATATGGTGGTTGAAAGCAAGGAAGCATGAATCCATTCAATATATCCTTTGACAATATATGAAATTTCATTTGGTATCAAGTTTCATTATTGTCATTTTGGACACACAAGTGCTCTTCCTTGCAAGACTAACCCATGTAGGAAGGTGAACTCAAACTACAAGTGGTGCTCCCAACTCTTGATGAACTACATCAACCTTGAGCATCCAACACAAGTTCAACTACATGACCAAGATCAACACCATCACCCAAGGTATGTTATTCCATCTTAGAGAAGCTTTACCCCAAGACATGGGTTAAAGCAACTCAACAAGATGTGAATACATCAAAATGCTTAAACAAAAAATGGCAACCCCATTTTGAGCTTAAACGATGTGTATGACCTATGATCAAGTGACTTCACTTGGCTCCTACGTCAATATACTCTAACATAGGTGACTTTGTCACCGACCAATTCTAGATGAAGCTCTCTTGCGTTTTTCTGTGTTTTTGCATTTGTTTCTTGCATACATATTCCCCTTTAAAAAAAACTTCATCTAGATTTCTTTTCTTTTCTCTGATTATTTTCTGCATTCCCTGCATCTAATTCTTTGCAAATCTTTCAGATAATTCCCTGCAAATCTTTGTGAGATCTTATTTGCCTAGTAAGCTGAGATGACAAAAGTTTTCTCTGTGCTGAACTCGGCCTCACCGATCTTTTCTTCTCGGCTAGACCGAACCAACTCGGTGCCACCGACTAAAAAGATTCGGTGTTACCGATTTCATCACTAAGAAAACACTTTGCCATTTGCATCCTGCATATCTGTTCCAGCATCCACTCAATGATTCTTTTCCTCTACCAGCATCCGAAATTACATAATGCTTTGTAATGTGCCTCAAGGACCAAACCTACTTGACTCATGCTCCAGAAGATCCCTTCTTGGAAATTGATGTCAAAGGGGGAGAGAGAGAACATCAAAGCTCAACCATATCTAAGGGAGACTTCTTAGCCATCCCAGATGCCTGGTAATTCAAAGAGGAGAGAAGCCACATGTCTTTAAGAGGGGAAAGACATGTTAGTAGATTTTTCTTTGAGTATGTTGTTCTGTCTTTCTTTGCTCTAATTTTCTGTTACCCTACCTTCTCCCATTATGCAGTATCAGATTCAGGGGGAGTAAGATATCTAAGGGAATAAAATCTTTGGAATTCATTGCACATCTTTATCTCTTGGGGACATGTCAATATCCAAGTAGAGTACTAAGTACTTACTCACTACATGTCATCCCAGTCTTGGTACTCTTGTGGTTTCCTGTTCTTGCTCTGCTTAGTAGATGTTCCTGTGTTATCTAACCCTGTTTTCTCAGGTTCATCTCTTCCAAAGTCAGCTTAAGACCACAAGGTAAGTATATGCATCACACCCATGTGCATGAGGATCTCTTGCTGATGTACATATTGTTTGCAAGAAGGACTCATGAACATGTAGGTACATTTTCTGCACTTTACATCATTTGCTCTGATGCATATAGCCAAGATACATGTAACTCATTACTTGCTCTGACATGCTTATGCACTCACATGGTATTATATTCTATCTTCACATGATTGCATACATGTAGGGGGAGCCAATGCATGTTGCATGTTCTTCCAAAGCTTTACTTGTTACACTTCATATCTTTATCTAAAAGCTTTGATGTATGTTGTCATCAATTACCAAAAAGGGGGAGATTGAAAGCACAAGTGCTCCCTGGGTGATTTTAGTAATTAATGTCAACATATCTCTTGTTGGACTAATACTTTCATCTAGTATATTTCAGATGAGTTCAACAGTGGAGTGGCAGGACAAGAGGATGTGGAACCCCTTCAAGATGCTAAGGTCACATATTGGCAAAGGCTCAAGACTCTACATTTTCATTTTTAGTGATCCAAAATCACATTGAGTCCATAGGAAAGCCAATACTATTAAAAGGGGATGAGGTGTTGCTTAATGGCTTGCTTGCTCAAAATGCTTAGTGATATGCTCCAAAAGCCATCAACCACTTTCTCATTTCCACATATGTCCTAAACCTAAAGTCAAACTTGGCCCCACCGATTTGATCTATCCGGCGCCACCGAGTTCACTTGACATAGCCACTGCCAGAAACCCTAATCAGTTCGGTCTTACCGATGGGATCTCGGTCTCACCGAGATGGGCTTGCAAACTCTTTGTTGCCTACTGCAATTATTTCGGTCTCACCGAAATAAGTAGTCGGCCCCATCGAGTTTGCTTGGCCAACTCTCTGTTTGCTTATTACTAAAATCGGTCTCACCGAGTTTGTGTAATCGGTCAAACCAAGATGAGGTTTTACCCTAACCCTAGCACATCGGTCCCACCGAGTTGACCTTGTCGGTCCCACCGAAAATCCTAACGTTCACATTTTGAACTGAATCGGTCTGTCCGAGTTTTACTATTCGGTCCCACCGAGTATGGTTAATTGTGTGTAACGGTTAGATTTTGTGTGGAGGCTATAAATACCCCTCCACCCCCTTCTCCATTTGTGAGAAAGCCATCAGAACGTGCCTACACTTCCAGCATACATTTTCTGAGAGAGAACCACCTACTCATGTCTTGAGACCAAGACATTCCAATCCAACCACAAGAATCTTGACCTCTAGCCTTCCCCAAGTTGCTTTCCACTCAAATCATCTTTCCACCATATCCAAATCTGTGAGAGAGAGTTGAGTGTTGGGGAGACTATCATTTGAAGCACAAGAGCAAGGAGTTCATCATCAACACACCATCTATTACCTTTTGGAGAGTGGTGTCTCCTAGATTGGTTAGGTGTTACTTGGGAGCCTCCGTCAAGATTGTGGAGTTGAACCAAGGAGTTTGTAAGGGCAAGGAGATCGCCTACTTTGTGAAGATCTACCCAAGTGAGGCAAGTCCTTCATGGGCGATGGCCATGGTGGGATAGACAAGGTTGCTTCTTCGTGGACCCTTCATGGGTGGAACCCTTCGTGGACTCGCGCAACCGTTACCCTTCGTGGGTTGAAGTCTCCACCAATGTGGATGTACGATAGCACCATCTATCGGAACCACGCCAAAAATCTCCGTGTCTCCAATTGCGTTTGCACATTCCAATCCCATCCCTTTACATTCTTGCAAGTTGCATGCTTTACTTTCCGCTGCTCATATAATCTTTCCATGCTTGCTTGAAGTGTATTGTGAATGTTTAAACTTGTGCTAAAACTCCACCTTAACTTGAAGAACTTAAAAACTGCTACTTTTCTTTGTTGGGAGTCTAATCCCCCCTCTAGACACCTCTTCTCGATCCTTTCAATTCCCCCCCCTCTAGACACCTCTTCTCGATCCTTTCACACTTCCCATTTGCTTTGCGCACAACAACAGGATTTGCCAACCAAGTTGGATGTAGCACTCCCCTAACTAGACCTGTTGCTTCAAGTTTCTTGATTTCTTCTCTGATAAACTGTTGCCATTCCAAAGCTTGCTTCCTAACCTTCTGCTTGACAGGCCGAACGTGGGGATAGACATCAAGGTGGTGCTCAAACCTCCCTGAGAACCCGGGGATGTCAGATGGTTGCCATGCAAACACATCTACATTCACCCGCAGGAAGGCAATGAGCGTGATTTCCTATTTATTGTCAAGAGTGGCATTAACAATGAAGGAACCGTGCTACTTCTTGAGCTTGCGTTGGTTTTTCCCTTGAAGAGGAAAGGGTGATGCAGCACAGTAGAGATAAGTATTTCCCTCAGTTAAGAACCAAGGTATCAATCCAGTAGGAGAAACACGCAAGTCCCCAATAGATGCACCTACACAAACAATCAAACACTTGCACCCAACGCGATAAAGGGGTTGTCAATCCCTTCACGGTTACTTGCAAAGGTGAAATCTGATAGAGATAGATAAAACAAAACAAAAGATAAAATATTTTTGGGTTTTTTGGTTTATAGATCTGAAAATAAAAGATTGCAAAATAGTAGATCGGAAACTAATATGATAGAAAATAGACCCAGGGGCCATAGGTTTCACTAGAGGCTTCTCTCATGAAGGCAAATAATACGATGGGTAAACAAATTATTGTCGAGCAATTGATAGAAAAGCACAAAGTTATGATGATATCCAAGGCAATGATTATACAATATAGGCATCACGTCCATGTCATGTAGACCGACTCCTGCCTGCATCTACTACTATTATTCCACACATCGACCGCTATCCAACATGCATCTAGAGTATTAAGTTCATAAAGAATGGAGTAACGCCTTAAGTAAGATGACATGATGTAGAGGAATAAACTCAAGCAATATGATGTAAACCCCATCTTTTTATCCTCGATGGCAACAATTCAATACGTGTCTCGCTACCCCTACTTTGTCACTGGGTGAAATCACGCAAGATTGAACCCAAAGCTAAGCACCTCTCCCATTGCAAGAAAAACCAATCTAGTTGGCCAAACCAAACTGATAGTTCGAAGAGAAATACAAAGATATCAAATCATGCATATAAGAATCCAGAGAAGATTCAAATAATATTCATAGATAAGCTGATCATAAATCCACAATTCATCGGATCTCGACAAACACACCGCAAAAGAAGATTACATCGGATAGATCTCCAAGAACATCAAGGAGAACATGGTATTGAGAATCAAAGAGAGAGAAGAAGCCATCTAGCTACTAGCTATGGACCCGTAGGTCTGAGGTAAACTACTCACGCTTCATCGGAAGGGCAATAGAGTTGATGTAGATGCCCTCCATGATCGAATCCCCCTCCGGCAGGATGCCGGAAAAGGCCCCAAGATGGGATCTCACGGGAACAGAAGGTTGCGGCGGTGGAAAAGTGTTTTCGTGGATGCTTCTGGTGGTTCTGGAATATATGTGAATATATAGGAGGAAGATCTATGTCAAGGGGTCACCGAGGGGCCCACAAGCCAGGGGGCGCCCCCCTAGGGCGTGCCCTCCACCGTTGTCGCTGCCTCGTGGCTCTTCTGACTTGCACTCCAAGTCCTCTGGGTGTCTTTTGGTCCAAGAAAAATCATCGTGAAGTTTTATTCCGTTTGGTCTCCGTTTAGTATTCCTTTCCTGCGAAGCTCAAAAACAAGGAAAAAACAGAAACTGGCACTGGGCTCTAGGTTAATAAGTTAGTCCCAAAAATAATATAAAATAGCATATTAATGCATATAAAACATCCAAAACAGATAATATAATAGCATGGAACAATAAAAAATTATAGATACGTTGGAGACGTATCAAGCATCCCCAAGCTTAATTCCTGCTCGTCCTCGAGTAGGTAAATGATAAAAATAGAATTTTTGATGTGGAATGCTACCTAACATATTTATCCATGTACTTTTCTTTATTGTGGCATGAATGTTCAGGTCCATAAGATTCAAAACAAAAGTTTAATATTGACATAAAAACGATAATACTTCAAGCATACTAATAAAGCAATCATGTCTTCTTAAAATAACATGGCCAAAGAAAGCTATCCCTACAAAATCATATAGTCTGACTATGCTCCATCTTCATCACACAAAGTATTCAAATCATGCACAACCCCGATGACAAGCCAAGCAATTGTTTCATACTTTTGATGTTCTCAAACCTTTTCAACTTTCACGCAATACATGAGCGTGAGCCATGGACATAGCACTATAGGTGGAATAGAATATGGTGGTTGTGGAGAAGACAAAAAGAAGGAGATGGTCTCACATCAACTAGGTGTATCAACGGGCTATGGAGATGCCCATCAATACATATCAATGTGGGTGAGTAGGGATTGCCATGCAACGGATGCACTAGAGCTATAAGTTTATGAAAGCTCAAAAAGAAACTAAGTGGGTGTGCATCCAACTTGCTTGCTCACGAAGACCTAGGGCAATTTGAGGAAGCCCATCATTGGAATATAAAAGCCAAGTTCTATAATGAAAAATTCCCACTAGTATATGAAAGTGATAACATAGGAGACTCTCTATCATGAAGATCATGGTGCTACTTTGAAGTACAAGTGTGGAAAAAGGATATTAGCATTGCCCCTTCTCTCTTTTCTCTCATTTTTTTTTCTTTCTTTTTTTTCTCCTTTTTTGGTTTGGCTTCTTTGGCCTCTTTTTTTGTTGGCTTCTTTGGCCTCTTTTATTTTTTTCCTCACATGGGGCAATGCTCTAATAATGAAGATCATCACACTTTTATTTACTTACAACTCGATACTTAGAACAAAATATGACTCTATATGAATGCCTCCGGCGGTGTACCGGGATGTGCAATGATTCAAGAGTGACATGTATAAATATGAAAAGGTGGCCTTGCCACAAACACGATGTCAACTACATGATCATGCAAAGCAATATGACAATGATGGAGCGTGTCATAATAAAATGGAATAGTAGAAAGTTGCATGGCAATATATCTCGGAATGGCTATGGAAATGCCATAGTAAGTAGGTATGGTGGCTGTTTTGAGGAAGGTAAAGGGTAGGTGTAAGGTACCGACGAAAGTTGCGCGGTACTAGAGAGGCTAGCAATGGTGGAAGGCTGAGAGTGTGTATAATCCATGGACTCAACATTAGTCATAAAGAACTCACATACTTATTGCAAAAATCTATTAGTCATCGAAACAAAGTACTACGCGCATGCTCCTACGGGGATAGATTGGTAGGAAAATACCATCGCTCGTCCCCGACCGCCACTCATAAGGAAGACAATCAATAAATAAATCATGCTCCAACTTTGTTACATAACGGTTCACCATATGTGCATGCTACAGGAATCACAAACTTCAACACAAGTATTCCTACAATCCAAAATTACTCACTAGCATGACTCTAATATCACCATCCTCATATCTCAAAACAATCATAAGGAATCAAACTTCTTATAGTATTCAATGCACTTTATATGAATTTTTTTATTATATCCCCTTTGGATGCCCATCATATTAGGACTAAATTCATAACCAAAGAAAATTACCATGCTTTTTAAAGAGACTCTCAAAATAATATAAGTGAAGCATGAGAGTTAAACAATTTCTATAAAATAAAACCACCGCCGTGCTCTAAAAAGATATAAGTGAAGCACTAGAGCAAAATTGCCTAGCTCAAAAGAGCATATAGAGTATTCTAATAAATCATGATTCATGAGTGTCCCTCTCAAAAGGTGTGTACAGCAAGGATGATTGTGGCAAATTAAAAAGTAAAGACTCATATCATACAAGACGCTCCAAGCAAAACACATATCATGTGGTGAATAAAAATATAGCCTCAAGTAAAGTTACCGATAGACGAAGACGAAAGAGGGGATGCCTTCCGGGGCATCCCCAAGCTTAGGCTCTTGGTTGTCCTTGAATATTACCTTGGGGTGCCTTGGGCATCCCCAACCTTAGGCTCTTGCCACTCCTTATTTCATAGTCCAACAAATCTTTACCCAAAACTTGAAAACTTCACAACACAAAACTCAACAGAAAACTCATGAGATCCGTTAGTATAAGAAAATAAATCACCACTTTTGGTACTGTTGTGAACTCATTATTTATTTATATTGGTGTAATATCTACTGTATTCCAACTTCTCCGTGGTTCATACCCCCCGATACTACCCATAGATCCATCAAAATAAGCAAACAACACATAGAAAACAGAATCTGTCAAAAACAGAACAATCTGTGAAGATCGAAATTGTTCTAATACTTCTATAACTCCCAAAATTTTGAAAAATTAGGAAAACAGAGGAAATTTGTATATAAATCTTGTGTAAAACATTCAGGGTTTTTAGTCTCTCCAGTTTCTTTTTCTCAGCAAGATCAAATCAACTATCACCGTAAGCCATCCCAAAGGTCTTACTTGGCACAAACACCAACTAAAACACCAAAACACAATTACTACAGAGGTAATAATGTGTAATTTATTCAAAAACAGAAGCAAAACAAAAAACGCAAAAAGAAAATTGGGTTGCCTCCCAACAAGCACTATTGTTTAACGCCCTTATCTAGGCAAAAACATAGATCTAGGTATTTCCGTAATAATAATAAGGTATATCACACATGCTCATCTCATACTCCCTTCATTCAGCAGCAAGTTTTCTTTGTGGTAAGCAAAAGTAATCAAAAGGGCTAAATTTAATAGGATACGGATCCCTAAGATCAAGCTCGGGAGGAAGTGGTTCCTCCTTCGGCCCCTTGTATTTTACGATCAACTCATCATTGTAGGCGTTCTTTTGGAAAAAAGTCATGAGCTTATTTTCTAGGGAGAAACCTAATCGGTTGTTTTGTATAGCAAAGTTATCATTAAGGTCAGAAATTTTATCAACCAAAACATCGGTAGGGACCCTTTTTCTCAAATTTTCATTATAAGCAACATGATCGAGAGATCGCAATCGCATTATTTCTTCTTGATTAAAGAGAATCCCCTCTATGGGAGGACGACCACCATCTATTTTGTAATGCGCAAAAAATTCACTAGCTTCTTTCATAATAAATCTAAACTCATGAGCTAGAAATATAGTAGCGGCGCGTTTCACAGATGAATGCTCAATATTAGGGAACTCTAGAAAAATCCTTTGTATGCATGGATCCATATGAACAAATTGTCTTTCAAGTTCAATTACAAGCAAAGTTATTGCATTCACGAGACTATTAGTTTTATGGAAAATAGATCCACCTAACGTGGGTAGCGCACCGGCACAAGTAAAGAAATCTTGAATAACCCCTTTTCCAATAATATTGCCGCTACCTATGCGAAGTTTTTTAGTGTGCAAGATAGTAGATTCTTCATGAAGATCAATATTAGCAAAATTATCAAGGTCCACCCTATCATTACTACTATCCTTTTCAACAATAATCTCCCCAGATTAAGACATGGTCGCAAGAAACAGATCTAACACACGAGCAATTAAAAAGCAAACGAAAAGACGAACGGAAGCAGGGCGAATAAAAAGGCAAATTTTTTTGAAAATCGTTTTAGAAGTGGGGGAGAGGAAAACGAGAGGCAAATGGCAAATAATATAATGCAAGAGATGAGAGTTTATGATGGGTACTTGGTAGGCTTGACGTAGATCTCCCCAGCAACGACGCCAGAAATTCTTCCTGCTACTTCTTGAGCTTGTGTTGGTTTTCCCTTGAAGAGGAAAGGGTGATGCAGCACAGTAGAGATAAGTATTTTCCTCAGTTAAGAACCAAGGTATCAATCCAGTAGGAGAAGCGCGCAAGTCCCCAATAGATGCACCTACACAAACAATCAAACACTTGCACCCAATGCGATAAAGGGGTTGTCAATCCCTTCACGGTCACTTGCAAAGGTGAGATCTGATAGAGATAGATAAAACTAAACAAAAGATAAAATATTTTTGGGTTTTTTGGTTTATAGATCTGAAAATAAAAGATTGCAAAATAGTAGATCGGAAACTAATATGATAGAAAATAGACCCGGGGGCCATAGGTTTCACTAGAGGCTTCTCTCATGAAGGCAAATAATATGGTGGGTAAACAAATTATTGTCGAGCAATTGATAGAAAAGAGCAAAGTTATGACGATATCCAAGGCAATGATTGTGCAATATAGGCATCACGTCCGTGTCAAGTAGACAGACTCCTGCCTGCATCTACTACTATTACTCCACACATCGACCGCTATCCAGCATGCATCTAGAGTATTAAGTTCATAAAGAACGGAGTAACGCCTTAAGTAAGATGACATGATGTAGAGGAATAAACTCAAGCAATATGATGTAAACCCCATCTTTTTATCCTCGATGGCAACAATTCAATACGTGTCTCGCTACCCCTACTTTGTCACTGGGTGAAATCACACAAGATTGAACCCAAAGCTAAGCGCCTCTCCCATTGCAAGAAAAACCAATCAAGTTGGCCAAACCAAACTGATAGTTCGAAGAGAAATACAAAGATATCAAATCATGCATATAAGAATCCAGAGAAGATTCAAATAATATTCATAGATAAGCTAATCATAAATCCACAATTCATCGGATCTCGACAAACACACCGCAAAAGAAGATTACATCGGATAGATCTCCAAGAACATCAAGGAGAACATGGTATTGAGAATCAAAGAGAGAGGAGAAGCCATCTAGCTACTAGCTATGGACCCGTAGGTCTGAGGTAAACTACTCACGCTTCATCGGAAGGGCAATAGAGTTGATGAAGATACCCTCCATGATCGAATCCCCCTCCGGCAGGATGCCGGAAAAGGACCCAAGATGGGATCTCACGGGAACAGAAGGTTGCGGCGGTGGAAAAGTGTTTTCGTGGATGCTTCTGGTGGTTCTGGAATATATGTGAATATATAGGAGGAAGATCTAGGTCAAGGGGTCACCGAGGGGCCCACAAGCCAGCCCCCCCCTACAGCGTGCCCTCCACCCTTGTCGCCGCCTCGTGGCTCTTCTGACTTGCACTCCAAGTCCTCTAGGAGTCTTCTGGTCCAAGAAAAATCATCGTGAAGTTATATTCCGTTTGGACTCCGTTTAGTATTCCTTTTCTGCGAAGCTCAAAAACAAGGAAAAAACAGAAACTGGCACTGGGCTCTAGGTTAATAAGTTAGTCCCAAAAATAATATAAAATAGCATATTAATGCATATAAAACATCCAAAACAGATAATATAATAGCATGGAACAATAAAAAATTATAGATACGTTGGAGACGTATCATACCGCCAGTGCCGCGTCCTCCTTCGCTGGCACCTTCTTTGCCGCAGGTTGAGTGGCCTTGGATCTCTTGCCGGCAGAGCTTCGATGGGTGCACAACACTCCGAAGAGGTGCGCTTCCTGGAATTCTTGCTAGATGTCTTACCGGGCTTCTTGCTCTTCTTTTTCTTGGCGGGAGCTGCGGCCTTGACGGTCTCTGCTGCAACCGCATCTCTGTAAAGCTTGTCACACATATGACTGCATCCTTCTTATTAGAGTTAATGGAAATGACACCCATTGGCCCAGGCATCTTCAATGTGTTATAGGCATAATGGGATGCTGCCATAAACTTAGCCAATGCTGGACGACCAAGAATCCCATTAAATGGCAAGGGGATCTTAACCAGATCAAATACTACTTTCTCTATCTTGTAGTTAAGTTCCCCACCAAATGTCACCGGTAGCATGATCTTTCCCTTAAATTGGCTCCTTCCCGAGTTAATTCCTTGGAATGTCCCTGTTCTCTCGAGCTCTTCATCAAGAATTTGCAGCCTCTCGATCACTTCAGGAGAGATCAAGTTCAAGCCTGCCCCACCATCAACTAACACTTTCGTGACCTTGAGGTTGCGTATTGTTTGTGAGACCAACAACCACAAGCACCCTTCCGCAATTGTGCGATCAGGGTGATCCTCGGCATCGAAAATGATAGATGTGTGGGACCACTTGAGGGGTTTCTAAGCATCTGCTACTGGCTCTGCAACATTGACTTCACGCGCCCAATGTTTAAGCTGGCGGTGAGAGGAATGCCAAGATGCACCCTCGTCAATGCACATGGCTTCTGTTGCCTTCTGGAATTCTTGCTCACTGGACTCGTTGTCATCTTCCTCTTCATTCTCATTATCTTCTTCTTTCCTTTCCCTACCTCTGACAGGCTTCTCTTTCTGCTGGTTAGCTTTGCCGCAGCGCCCCCCTCTGCCACCGCAACCTTTCTTGCCGGACCCACCCGTACCATCCTGGCCCTTCTCCTTGTCGCGCTTCTCGTACTCAGCCTTTTGCTTTTCAACCAGCTGATCGACTTGTCGGCATTCCTGGAGAACATGCCCCTTGGTATGGTGAATCTTATAGTACGGCCCGTTAGATTTGCCGGTCTTCTCGCCCGCCGTAGCTACCTGACAATTAGCGCACGCGGCAGCTTCCTTGCCGGAGCTTTCTGTTTTGGTTTTCTTGGCGGGACCAGAATTGTCAGACCCTTCCATGGCCATAACTGACTTGCCCTTGTGCTTTCTATTGCGCCTCCGGCCTTTCTTCTTTGGGGTGGCTTTGTTGTCGTCCTCAGAATCGACTTCAGCGCCAGCATCTTCCCCGGGGATCCTTCTTCCCTCCTCAACACGTGCACATTTGTCCGCCAACGTGTAGAGCTCATTGACGGTCTTCGGCAGCTGTATGTTCATCTTCTGCCACATTTTGTGATTGAGTACGTACGTATGAAACACAGCAATCACAGTTGCAGGGTGCACATCTGGTATGCTGCACTGTACATAGCTGAATCTTTGGATATACTTGCGCAGATCTTCTCCTTCTCTCTGTGGGATCACTTGCAAATCACTGGGCTGTCCGGGGCCTTTCTGGCCACCAGTGAAAGCACCAACGAACTCATTGCATAGATCTAACCATGAAGAAAATGGACTTCTCTGGAAAGTTCATTAACCAAGATCTCATATTGGGCTTGAGCACCAATGGGAAATAATTGGCAAGGATCTTTTCATAACTTCCTCCGGCAGCTTGCACAGCAATTATGTATATGCCTAGGAATTCTGCCAGGTTAAGCTTGCCGTCGTACTTCTACGGTACTTCTGGCTTGAACGCCCAGACGGACGGCCAGCAGACTTGCTGCAGCTCACGTGTGAAAGCAGGGCACCCAACCTCGTAAGGTAGATACCCGCCAATAATAGGCGCCGACACGTCGACGAATGGACCGTTGTGCTCGTTAGATTGATGGCGCGCCTCTCGATACCATTGAATGGTAGTACGAGCGTCTTCTGTTCGCCTATCCAGCAGCACCTACCGCTGATCTTGTTGCGTCTGTGGATCTGAGGAGACCATCAACACATCATCAGTCTCGGCAGCTCATTGGGTTCGCTGTGACTGCTGATGCTGCTGTCGGGGTTGATGCCCTGGAGGCGACTGTACCATTGGTGCACCACCTACAACATGGCCATCAGTCTGAGCTACTGGTGCTGTTTGTGGGCGTCGCGACGGCTCCGAGGTTTGTTAGCATCCGCAAACCCAATCAAACTCTGAATGGTGGTCACCCACTCATCCATCTTATCTGCAGTTGTGTTTGGAAATGTTGCATGGAACACAAAAAAAATTCTACGCAAATGCAAGATCTATCCATGGAGATGCATAGAAATGAGGGGGAGAGTGTGTCTACGTACCCTTGTAGAACGTAAGCGGAAGTGTTTGTTAACGCGGTTGATGTAGTCAAACTTCTTCGCGCTCCAACCGATCAAGTACCGAACGTACGACACCTCCGCGTTCAGCACACGTTTAGCTCGGTGACGTCCTCACCTTCTTGATCCACCAAGCTGGCGAAGTAGTGGATGAGTTTTGGCAGCCCGACGGCGTGGTGACGGTGATGGTGAAGTTATCTCCGCAGGGCTTTGCCTAAGCACTACAAGAATATGACCGAGGGTGTAAACGGTGGAGGGGGGCGCCGCACACGACTAAGAGATTGTCATGGTTATGTGTGGCGCCCCCTTCCCACATATAAATATAGGTGGGGGCAGAGGAGAGAGGCCAAGGGGTGCCCCAAGTAGGTCCGAATCCTACTTGGGTTCCTGCCCTTGGCCGCGCCCCCATTCCATATTTGCCGGAGGGGGGAAGGAAAGGGGGAAGAGGAAAGGAAGGGGGAGGCCGACTCCCCCCTTTCCTTATCTCCCCAAGTGATGCGGCCTAGGAGGGGCGCGCCAGCCCCTTGTGGGCCGGTGTGTTCCCCCCTTTTGGCCCATAGGCCCATTAACCTCTTGCGGGGTGTCCGGAACCCCTTTCGATGACCCAATTTCTACCCGGTACATCCCGAAACTCTTCCGGTGTCCAAATATCATCATCCTATATATCAATCTTTACCTCCGGACCATTCCGGAGATCCTTACCATGTCCGTGATCTCATCCGGTATTCCGAACAACATTTGGTCACCAAATCATATAACTAATATAACACTATATCGTCAACGAACATTAAGCGTGTGGACCCTACGGGTTTGAGAACTATGTAGACATGACCGAGACACCTCTCCGGTCAATAACCAATAGCGGAACCTGGATGCCCATATTGGCTCCTACATATTCTACGAAGATCTTTATCGGTCGAACCTTATGGCAACATACGTAATTCCCTTTGTCCATCGGTATGCTACTTGCCCGAGATTCGATCATTGGTATCTTCATACCTAGTTCAATCTCATTACCGGCAAGTCTCTTCACTCGTTCTGTAATACATCATCTTGGAACTAACTCCTTAGTCACTTTGCTTGCAAGGCTTCTTATGATGTGTAATACCGAGAGGGACCAGAGATACCTCTCCGATACTCAGAGTGACAAATCCTAATCTCGATCTATGCCAACTCAACAAACACCTTCGGAGATACCTGTAGAGCATATTTATGATCACCCAGTTACGTTGTGACGTTTGATATCACACAAGGTATTCCTCCGGTATCCGAGAGTTGCATAATCTCATAGTCGAACGAATATGTATTTGTCATCAAGAAAGAAATAGCAATAAACTGAACGATCAATATGCTAAGCTAACGGATGGGTCCTCTACATCACATCATTTTCCTAATGATGTGATCCCGTTATCAAATGACAACTCATGTCTATGGTTAGGAAACTGTAACCATCTTTAATCAACGAGCTAGTCTAGTAGAGGCTTACTAGGGACACGGTATTTTTTATGTATTCACACATGTATTTAAGTTTCCGATCAATACAATTCTAGCATGAATAATAAACCTTTATCATGAATAAGGAAATATAAAATAACAACTTTATTATTGCCTGTAGGGCATATTTCCTTCAGTCTCCCACTTGCACTAGAGTCAATAATCTAGATTACATTGTAATGAATCTAACACCCATGGAGTCTTGGTGCTGATCATGTTTTGCTCGCGGAAGAGTCTTAGTCAACGGGTCTGCCACATTCAGATCCGTATGTATTTTGCAAATCTCTATGTCTCCATCCTTGACCTTTTCACGAATGGAGTTGAAGCATCTCTTGATGTGTTTGGTTCTCTTGTGAAACCTGGATTCCTTTGCCAAAGCAATTGCTCCAGTGTTGTCACAAAAGATTTTCATTGGACCCGATGCACTGGGTATTACACCCAGATTGGATATGAACTCCTTCATCCAGACTCCTTCATGTGCTGCTTCCGAAGTAGCTATGTACTCCGCTTCACACGTAGATCCCGCCACGATGCTCTGCTTGGAACTGCACCAACTGAGATCTCCACCATTCAATATAACTACGTATCTGGTTTGTGACTTAGAGTCATCCGGATCAGTGTCGAAGCTAGCATTGACGTAACCATTTACGACGAGCTCTTCGTCACCTCCATAAACGAGAAACATATCCTTTGTCCTTTTCAGGTACTTCAGGATGTTCTTGACCACTGTCCAGTGATCCACTCCTGGATTACTTTGGTACCTCCCTGCCAAACTTATGGCAAGGCACACATTAGGTCTAGTACACAGCATAGCATACATGATAGAACCTATGGCTGAGGCATAGGGAATGACTTTCATTTTGTCTCTATCTTCTGCAGTGGTCGGGCTTTGAGTCAGACTCAACTTCACACCTTGTAACACAGGCAAGAACCCTTTCTTGGACTGATCCATTTTGAACTTCTTCAAAACTTTATCAAGGTATATGCTTTGTGAAAGTCATATTAAGCGTCTTGATCTATCTCTATATATCTTGATGCCCAATATATAAGCAGCATCACCGAGGTCTTTCATAGAAAAATTCTTATTCAAGTATCCTTTTATGCTATCCAGAAATTCTATATCATTTCCAATCAACAATATGTCATCCACATATAATATTAGAAATGCTACAGAGCTCCCACTCACTTTCTTGTAAATACAGGCTTCACCGTAAGTCTGTATAAAACCATATGCTTTGATCACCTCATCAAAGCGTATATTCCAACTCCGAGGTACTTGCACCAGTCCATAGATGGATCGCTAGAGCTTGCATACTTTGATAGCACCTTTAGGATCGACAAAATCTTCTGGTTGCATCATATACAACTCTTCTTTAAGAAATCCATTAAGGAATGCAGTTTTGACGTCCATTTGCCAGATTTCATAATCATAAAATGTGGCAATTGCTAACATGATTCGAACAGACTTAAGCATCGCTACGGGTGAGAAAGTCTCATCGTAGTCAACCCCTTGAACTTGTCGAAAACCTTTCGTAACAAGTCAAGCTTTGTAGACAGTAACATTACCATCCGCGCCAGTCTTCTTCTTGAAGATCCATTTATTTTCTATGGCTTGCCGATCATCGGGCAAGTCCACCAAAGTCCATACTTTGTTCTCATACATGGATCCTATCTCAGATTTCATGGCCTCAAGCCATCTGTCGGAATCTGGGCTCATCATAGCTTCTTCATAGTTCGTAGGTTTGCCTTGGTCTAATAACATGACTTCCAGTACAGGATTACTGTACCACTGGTGCGGATCGTGCTCTGGTTGACCTACGAGGTTCAGTAGCAACTTGATCTGAAGTTTCATGATCATTATCATTTGCTTCCTCTCTAGTTGGTGTAGGCATCACGGGAACGGATTTCTCTGATGTGCTACTTTCCAATTCGAGAGAAGGTACAATTACCTCATCAAGTTTTACTTTCCTCCCACTCACTTCTTTCGAGAGAAAGTCCTTCTCTAGAAAGGATCCATTCTTGGCAACAAAGATCTTGTCTTCGGATATGTGGTAGAAGGTGTAGCCAATTGTTTCCTTAGGGTATCCTATGAAGACGCACTTCTCCGATTTGGGTTTCGAGCTTATCAGGCTGAAGCCTTTTGATATAAGTGTCGCAACCCCAAACTTTAAGAAACGACAGCTTAGGTTTCTTGCCAAACCATAGTTCATACGGTGTCATCTCAACGGATTTAGACGGTGCCCTATTTAACGTGAATGCGGTTGTCTCTAATGCATAACCGCAAAATGATAGTGGTAAATCGGTAAGAGACATCATAGAATGCACTATATCCAATAAAGTACGGTTACGATGTTCGGACACACCATTACCCTGTGGTGTTCTAGGTGGCGTGAGTTGTGAAACAATTCCACATTGTTTTAAATGAAGGCCAAACTCGTAACTCAAATATTCGCCTCCGCGATCAGATCGTAGAAACTTTATTTTCTTGTTACGATGATTGTCCACTTCACTCTGAAATTCTTTGAACTTTTCAAATGTTTCAGACTTGTGTTTCATCAAGTAGATATACCCATACCTACTCAAATCATCTGTGAAGGTCAGAAAATAATGATACCCGCCGCGTGCCTCAACACTCATCGGACCGCATACATCGGTATGTATTATTTCCAATAAGTCATTAGCTTGCTCCATTGTTCCGGAGAACGGAGTTTTAGTCATCTTGCCCATGAGGCATGGTTCGCAAGTATCAAATGATTCATAATCAAGTGATTCCAAAAGTCCATCTGCATGAAGTTTCTTCATGCGCTTTACACCAATATGACCTAAACGGCAGTGCCACAAGTATGTTGCACTATCATTATCAACTTTGCATCTTTTGGCATCAATATTATGAATATGTGTATCACTACGATCGAGATTCAACAAGAATAGACCATTCATCAAGGGTGCATGACCATGAAAGATATTACTAATATAAATAGAACAACCATTATTCTTCGATTTAAATGAATAACCGTCTCGCAATAAACAAGATCTAGATATAATGTTCATGCTCAACGCTGGCACCAAATAACAATTATTGAGGTCTAAAACTAATCCCGAAGATAGATGTAGAGGTAGCGTGCCGACGGCGATCACATCGACCTTGGAACCATTCCCTACGGGCATCGTCACCTCGTCCTTAGCCAATCTTCGTTTATTCCGCAGCTCCTGTTTTGAGTTACAAATATGAGCAACCGAACCAGTATCAAATACCCAGGTGCTGTTACGAGCATTAGTAAGGTACACATCAATAACATGTATATCAAATATACCTTTGTTCACTTTGCCATCCTTCTTATCCGCCAAGTATTTGGGGCAGTTCCGCTTCCAGTGACCATTCCCTTTGTAGTAGAAGCACTCAGTTTCAGGCTTGGGTCCAGCTTTGGGCTTCTTCCCGGGAGTGGTAACTTGCTTGCCATTCTTCTTGAAGTTCCCTTTCTTTCCCTTGCCCTTTTTCTTGAAACTAGTGGTCTTGTTAACCATCAACACTTGATGCTCCTTCTTGATTTCTACCTCCGCAGCCTTAAGCATTGCAAAGAGCTTAGGAATTGTTTTATTCATCCCTTGCATATTATAGTTAATCACGAAGCCTTTGTAGCTTGGTGACAGTGATTGAAGAACTCTGTCAATAACATTATCAACTGGAAGGTCAACTCCCAGCTGAATCAAGTGATTATGATACCCAAACATTTTGAGTATGTGTTCACTGACAGAACTGTTCTCCTCCATCTTGCAGCTATAGAACTTGTTGGAGACTTCATATCTCTCAACCCGGGCATTTGCTTGAAATATTAACTTCAACTCTTGGAACATCTCATATGCTCCATGATGTTCAAAACGTCTTTGAAGTCCCAGTTCTAAGCCGTAAAACATGGCACACTGAACTATCGAGTAGTCATCAGATCAAGCTTGCCAAACGTTCATAACACCTGCTTCAGCTCCTGCAGTAGGTCTGTCACCCACCGGTGCATCAAGGACATAATTCTTCAGTGCAGCAATGAGGATAATCCTCAAGTTACGGACCCAGTCCGTGTAGTTGCTACCATCATCTTTCAACTTAGCTTTCTCTAGGAATGCATTAAAATTCAGGGGAACGGTAGCTCGGGCCACTGATCTACAACATAGATATGCAAAACTATAAGACTAAGTTCATGATAAATTAAGTTCAATTAATCAAATTACTAATAAACTCCCACTTAAATAAACACCCCTCAGGTTATCTAAGTGATACATGATCCAAATCAACTAACCCATGTTCGATCATCACGTGAGATGGGGTAGTCATCAATGGTGAACATCTCTATGTTGATCATATCTACTATATGACTCATGTTCGACCTTTCGGCCTCCAGTGTTCCGAGACCATGTCTGTACATGCTAGGCTCGTCAAGTTTAACCCAAGTATTCCACATGAGCAAAACTGTCTTACACCCGTTGTATGTGAACGTAGAGTCTATCACACCCGATCATCACGAGGTGCTTCAAAACGACGAACTTTGGCAACGGTGCATACTCGTGGAGAACACTTTTATCTTGAAATTTAGTGAAGGGATCATCTTATAATGCTACCGTCGTTCTAAGCAAAATAAGATGCATAAAGGATAAACATCACATGCAATCAAAAATATGTGACATGATATGGCCATCATTATCTTGTGCTTTTGATCTCCATCTCCAAAGCATCATCATGATCTCCATCATCACCGGCTCGACACCTTGATCTCCATTGTTGCGTCGGGGTCGTCTCGCCAACTATTGCTTCTACAACTATTGCTAACGCATAGCGATAAAGTAAGCAATTACATGGCGCTTGCATTTCATACAATAAAGAGACAACCCTAAGGCTCCTGCCGGTTGTCGATATTACACAACATGATCATCTCATACATCGACAAATATCACATCATGTCTTGACCATATCACATCACAACATGCCCTGCAAAAACAAGTTAGATGTCCTCTACGTTGTTGTTGCAAGTTTTACGTGGCTGCTACAGGCTTCTAGCAAGAACCATTCTTACCTACGCAAAAACCACAACGGTGATTTATCAAGTTTGCTGTTTTAACCTTCTTCAAGGACCGGTCGTAGTCAAATTTGATTCAACTAAAGTAGGAGAAACAGACACCCGCCAGCCACCTTTATGCAAAACTAGTTGCATGTCAGTCGGTGGAACCGGTCTCATGTGCGTGGACATGTAAGGTTGGTCCGGGCCGCTTCATCCCACAATACCGCCCAATCAAAATAAGACATTGGTGGTAAGAAGAATGACTATCACCGCCCACAACTCTTTGTGTTCTACTCGCACATATCATCTACGCATAGACCTGGTTCTGATGCCACTGTTGGGAAACGTTGCATGGAAAACAAAAAAAATTCTACGCACACGCAAGATCTATCCATGGAGATGCATAGCAACGAGGGGGAGAGTGTGTCTACGTACCCTCGTAGACCGTAAGCGGAAGTGTTTGTTAACGCAGTTGATGTAGTCAAACTTCTTCGCGCTCCAACCGATCAAGTACCGAATGTCCGGCACCTCCGCGTTCAGCACACGTTCAGCTTGGTGATGTCCTCGCCTTCTTGATCCAGCAAGATGACAAATTAGTGGATGAGTTCCGATAGGATGACGGCGTGGTGACGGTGATGGTGAAGTTATCTCCGCAGGGCTTCGCCTAAGCACTACGAAAATATGACCGAGGGTGTAAACGGTGGATGGGGCGCCGCACACGGCAAAGAGATTGTCGTGGTTATGTGTGGCGCCCCCTTCCCACATATATATAGGTAGGGGGAGAGGGGAGAGGCCAAGGGGCGCCCCAAGTAGGTCCGAATCCTACTTGGGCTCCTGCCCTTGGCCACACCCCCCCTTCCATATTTGCCGGAGGGGGGAAGGAAAGGGGGTAGAGGAAAGGAAGGGGGAGGCCGACTCCCCCCCTTTCCTTCTCTCCCCAAGGGCTGCGGCCTAGGAGGGGTGTGCCAGCCCCTTGTGGGCTGGTGTGTTCCCCCCTTTTGGCCCATAGGCCCATTAACCTCCCACGGGGTGTCCGGAACCCCTTCGGGTGACCCGATTTCTACCCGGTACATCCCGAAGCTCTTCTGTTGTCCAAATATCATCGTCCTATATATAAATCTTTACCTCTAGACCATTCTGGAGCTCCTTGTCATGTTCGTGATCTCATCCAGGACTCCGAACAACATTCGGTCACAAAATCATATAACTCATATAACACTATATCGTTAACGAACATTAAGCGTGTGGACCCTACGAGTTCGAGAACTATGTAGACATGACCGAGACACCTCTCCGGTCAATAACCAATAGCGGAACCTGGATGCCCATATTGGATCCTACATATTCTACAAAGATCTTTATCGATCGAACCTTATGACAACATACGTAATTCCCTTTGTCCATCGGTATGCTACTTGCCCGAGATTCGATCGTTGGTATCTTCATACCTAGTTCAATCTTGTTACTGGCAAGTCTCTTTAGTTGTTCCGTAATACATCATCTTGCAACTAACTCCATTAGTCACTTTGCTTGCAAGGCTTCTTTTGATATGTATTACCGAGAGGGCCCAGAGATACCTCTCCGATACTCGGAGTGACAAATCCTAATCTCGATCTATGCCTACTCAACAAACACCTTCAGAGATACCTGTAGAGCATCTTTATGATCACCCAGTTACGTTGTGACGTTTGATAGCACACAAGGTATTCCTCCGGTATCCGGGAGTTGCATAATCTCATAGTCAAAGGAATATGTATTTGTCATCAAGAAAGCAATAGCAATAAACTAAACGATCAATATGCTAAGCTAACGGATGGGTCTTGTCCATCACATCATTCTCCTAATGATGTGATCCCATTATCAACTGACAACTCATGTCTATGGTTAGGAAACCTTAACCATCTTTGATCAACGAGCTAGTCTAGTAGAGGCTTACTAGGGACACGGTATTTGTTTATGTATTCACACATGTATTTAAGTTTCCGATCAATACAATTCTATCATGAATAATAAACCTTTATCATGAATAAGGAGATATAAAATAACAAATTTATTATTGCCTCTTGGGCATATTTCCTTCATGTTGGAGGAAAGTTCAACAGCATTTGGGCTCGCGCCATCGCCTCCTTTGCCGTCGAAGGCATGTTGGAGAGTGAAGACCGTGACGCGCTCGACTCATGGCAGAGCCAGCAGGAGCACCGTTGCGATCTCGCCGCCGTACCATGGGGGTGACAGCAGGTTGGCGTGGCGGAGGTGGCACCTGAAGATCTTGCGCTTGATCGACATGCATCTTGCCGTGCGGGCGCTGCTGTGCATGATCAACAACGCCGCTTGGGGTCGCGTCACGTCCATCTCGCGACGGACGCGGCGTGTGCTTCGACGTTGTCTCCCTCACTGCCGTTGTAGTCACTGCAGCGGGAGGATCCCAGCTCGCGCCCGACCGGACAGTATTGCTCCAGTGGTTGCGCTCGCCGGTGCGTCAAGGAGGCGGGAGTTGCATGCCCGCGCCATTGTTCCTGTCTTTGCCAGAGGGTCGTGGAAGGTGAGGCCTCCAGTGCCTCCAATACCTGTTCCCGCCGCAGTGGGCACAGCGGCCGCGCCGCCTGCGCTAGCCATGCCTACCACGACGTTCGCGCAGTCCGCGGCGATGGCGCCACCTACGCCACCCGCGGACGCGTGTGAAGGAATCTCGGATGTGGAACGTTTCGTCGCCATGGAGCCCTTCTTCTTGGGCACCATGGATGATGAAGATGATAATGGAGCTCGACGAAATCATGCGCCGTCTGCTAAGCCAGGTCCACGCCAGTGACCCCCCTACCTGGCGCACCAAAGATGTCGGTGTGGAACGACTATCTATGGGGTGATCTAGCCCCTTTGTGGTTCGGCGAGGGGAATGCACAGAGCGCAAAGAGCAGGATTAACAGAGGGTGCCATGATCTTTTAACTAGGTTCGGGCCACCTTTGAGGTGTAATACCCTACTCCTGCTTTGGTGTATTGGAAGTGTGGATGCACAAGTACAAGGAGCGCTTCCCCCGGCAAGGCATAAGAAGGAGGCAGCTACACATGCAGGTGTGCGTGGGGTTTGAATGGGTTTGAACCCTTGTAAAGGTTTCCATGGCCCTCCTTTTATAGCTCAAGGGGTAACCACAGTGGCAAAAGGTAATTACATGTTGGTTAGATAGCAAACAGTGCTATCATACCTAAGTCTGCTAGTTAGGACAAAAAGCACTAAATGCATTGCTAGGTGTCGTGAGGAGGAGAAGCCCCGGCAAGGATGTTGCACCGCTTGCCTAGCTAACTCCTATTATCTTGACACGCCATTTGAACGGGTGTCGATACAGGTAATAATCCTTCCCGCATGCTGACACGTGTCCAGTAAACCCCACGTAAGCGCCTGCGGGCTCGACACCTCACTGAGCAGCGACCACCTATTCGGTGAGGTGGAGCGCTGGCAGTTGGCGGGGGCATGCCGGCCACGGAGCTTGCTGGGCCTTCATCTTGCCAGATTGGCCTTGCAGGTGAGGGCTACTTCTAGTCTTTGTCTCGTTCTTCTCCTTGGCCAAGTAGGTTATTTTTTAAACTTGGTCTTCTTGATGCGCTCCTTGATCTCTCAACGAGCAGCTTTCTTGGCTTGGGAATCTTCTTTATAACTTTACCTTGGCAAGGGAGCTGCTACTTGTCTGTGCATAGGTCAGGGTATTAAACACCCATGTTTAATACACCGACAATGCCCATATTGAATCCCACATATTCAACGAAGATCTTTATCAGTTGAACCACGATGTCAACGGTTCAGTTAATACCGTATGCAATTCCCTTTGTCCAATGATATGTTACTTGCTCGAGATTCAATCATCAGTATCGCCATACCTAGTTCAATCTCATTACCGCAAGTCTCTTTACTCATTCCATAATAAAGATCCCCGTGACTAAACTCATTAGTCACATGCTTGCAAGCTTCTTGTGATGTTGTATTACCGAGAGGGCCTAGAGATATCTCTCCATCACAAGGAGTGACAAATCCTAGTCTCGATCCATGCAACACAACAAACACTTTTTGAGATACCTGTAGAGCACCTTTATGATCACCCAGTTATGAAGTGATGTTTGATAACCCACAAAGTATTCTTCCAGTATTCAGGAGTAGCATGATCTCATGGTCTATGGAACAGATACTTGACATTACGAAAGCTATAGTGAATAAACAAGTGATACAATCTGATGCTAAGCTTACAGTTGGGTCTGTCCATCAGACTACTAGGAGAAACATTATAGGTAGAACCTTAGTAGTAGCATGGGGTAGTTGCGCAACGCTACTACTATATAGCAGTAGCACTGGCCCTATAAACCGATGCTAGAGGTAGTGCTGTAGCAGTAGCGCTAGCGTGTCGCCCGGTGCTGCTGCTAAGTGGTCCCAACCTTAGCCCCCGGGGGCTACCCGTAGTAGTAGCGCTGCATGGGAAACAATCGCTACTATGAAACCTGTAGTAGTAGCGCTGGTCAGAGACACAACGCTACCACTATGTGTGTACTATGCCTGTAGGTGGGCCCAACTTAGCAGCAGCATGGGATGCTTAGCCAGCACTACTGCTATGACCCGTAGTAGTAGCGTTGTTCCTTAATGCACGCTGCTGCTAAGCCAAGCTTATCTTCTCCGTGCGGCCACCCCTCACTCTCCCTCTCCACTCTCTCACTCTCCCTATCCACTCTCTCCCCATGCCACCACCGTCGCCCGCCGCCATCGATGCTCCTGCTCCTCCTCCGTCAAGGTATCTCCTCCCTCTCTCCTCCTCCTCCCTCCACCTCCCTCCCTCCGTCCTTCCACCTCCCTCTCCCTCCACTACAAAAAAAACACTTATGTGATGATACGTGTTTGTCATAGTAGGTCACGTTTTCTATCATGCATGTACATCCATGATGATTTTATGACAGAATCAAGATAGTCATACATGTGCTGTCGTAGATGTGTTCCATGACAATACTCAAAGTATCATCACAGAAGTGTCGCTTCCATGACGATAATCGGCACGTCATGAAAGTGGTTTCGTCAAGGGTAACCGACACATGGCATCCACCGTAACGGGTCACCGTTAAGCTATCGGGTCCGGTTTTGGATTCGATAACCCGATAACAGCCTAGACCAATGGCGATTTTCCACATGTAAAATTCTCATTGGCCGAAGGAACCACGTGTCAGCTCCTCGCCGCGACAGATGTCAGCCGTCCAATGCACAGGAGGCGCCTATGATACATCGACACGTGGCAAGGCCCAACAGTGGCCCATTTAGTTGAAAAGGTTGGGCCTGTCAAAATAAGCGAGCCGGCCCATTACCGGCCTGCTTGCGTCTGGCCCATTCACAACTACGGATCATACAAGTTACGCAAAATCGGGCCGTCAAAGGCCCATTATAGATTTGACACCATCCCGGGCCATCGTCAGTTCCAGCCCGTTAACAGCCCGCTATGTCTTTGGGCTCAATTGCGGCCCGAGTTTCTTTCGGTCTGTTAGCAGCCCATTAAAGAGATGGGCCAATATCCCCACAGGTACGTCTTTCGACCTTTTGTCGGCCCCTTCGGTACTTGGGCCACTTTCTAGACCGTTTTTTCCTTCGGCCTGTTAACATCCCACACAACAGTTGGGCCTTTGACGGTCCCACCTGACTTTCAGTCCATTAGCGGATGTAGGATCGAAAGTATGTCTAGAGGGGGGAGGGTGATTAGACTACTTGACCAAATAAAAATCTTCCCTTTTCCCAATTTTAGTTGTGGGAAGATTTTAGCAATTATGACAAGTCAAGCAATCAACCTACACATGCAATTCTAAGAGTATAGCAGCGGAAAGTAAAACATTGCATATGAAGGTAAAGGGAAGGGTTTGGAGAAGGCAAACGCAATGGAGACACGAAGATTTTTGGCGTGGTTCCGATAGGTGGTGCCATCGTACGTCCACATTGATGGAGACTTCAACCCACGAAGGGTAATGGTTGCGTGATTCCATGGAGGGCTCCACCCACGAAGGGTCCACGAAGAAGCAACCTTGTCTATCCCACCATGGCCATCACAAACGAAGGACTTGCCTGACTCGGGTAGATCTTCATGAAGTAGGCGATCTCCTTGCCCTTACAAACTTCTTGGTTCAACTCCACATCACGACGGAGGCTTCCAAGCGACACCTAACCAATCTAGGAGACAAAACTCTCCAAAAGGTAATAAACGGCGTGTTGATGATGAACTCCTTGCTCTTGTGCTTGATTGCTTGTATCTGCGTTGGTATTTCTCCGAAGAGGAGAGGATGATGCAGCACATCAACGGTAAGAATTTCCCTCAGTTATGAAACCAAGGTTATCAATCCAGTAGGAGGATACACCCACACTATGTAAGCATCACCCGCACACAAATAACAAATACTTGCAACCCAACGCGTAAGAGGGGTTGTCAATCCCTCCTTGGTATTGAGATAGATTAAATTGTATGGGATTTGAAAAATAGATCTAACAAAAACACAAATAAAATAAATAAAGAAAAAGTGCAGCATGGTATTTTTGGATTTTTAATATGATAGGAAGTAGACCCGGGGGCCGTAGATTTCACTAGAGGCTTCTCTCGAGAAAATAGCATATGGTGGGTAAACAAATTACTGTAGGGCAATTGACAAAAGAGCAAATAATTATGACGATATCTAAGGTAATGATCATGTATATAGGCATCACGTCCAAGATTAGTAGACCGACTCCTTCCTGCATCTACTACTATTACTCCACACATCGACCGCTATCCAACATGGATATAGTGTATTAAGTTCATGAAGAAACAGAGTAATGTAATAAGAACGATGTCATGATGCAGACAAGACCTATTCATGTAGGACTAGACCCCATATTTTTATCCTTAATGGCAATGATACATGCGTGTCATGTCTCGTTCTGTCACTGAGATTGAGCACCGCAAGATCAAACCCATCACAAAGCACCTCTTCCCATGGCAAGAAAAATCAATCTAGTTGGCCACACCAAACCAAAGTTTCGGCGAAGAAATACGAGGCTATAACAATCATGCATAAAAGAGTTCAGAAAAGACTCAAATAATATTCATAGATAGATCTAATCATAAAGTCACAATTCATTGGTTCCCAACAAACACACCGCAAAAAGTCATTACATCAAATAGATCTCCAAGAACATCGAGGAGAACATTGTATTGAAGATCAAAAAGAGAGAAGAAGCCATCTAGCTACTACCTACGGACCCGTAGGTCTGTGGTAAACTACTCACGCGTCATTGGAGGGGCAAGGGTGATGATGAAGAACCCCTCCGTGATCGTTGACCCCTCCGACGGAGTGCCGAAAAAGCCTCTAGATTAGATCTCGTGGTTCTGGAACTTGCGGCGGCGGAAACTATTTTCTCTCGACTCCCCTAGGGTTTTTGGGATTTTAGAGATTTATAGAGGCAGAGGTCGGTGGAGAAGCTTCCCATGGGCTCCACTACCCACCAGGGCGCGTCGGGAGCCTCTGGCACACCCTGGTGCCTAGTGGGCCCCACGGGCCTCCTCCCATGCACTTCTTTGGCTCCCTGGGTGTCTTCTATCTAGAAAAAAATCTCCAAAAAGTTTCATGGCTTTTGGACTTCATTTGGTATTGATATTCTACAAAGTAAAAAACAAGCAAAAAACAGCAACTGTTACTAGGCACTATGTCAATAGGTTAGTCCCAAAAAATGATATAAAGTTGCTAGTAAATGAATATAAAACATCCCAGATTGATTATATAACAACATGGAACAATCAAAAATTATAGATACATTGGAGACGTATCAGCATCCCCAAGCTTAATTCCTGCTCGTCCTCGAGTAGGTAAATGATAAAAACAGAATTTTTGATGTGGAATGCTGCCTAACATGTTCATCACATATTCTTTTCTTTTGTAGCATGTACATTTGGACTTTTAGATGATTCAAAGCAATAGTCTATATTTGACACAAGGACATCAATACTCAAGCATATCAACAAGCAACCATGCCTTTCAAAATATCAACACTAAAGAAAGCTATCCCTAGCCCATTATGCTCAATCATTGATCCATTCATGAAACACACTCAAATATTAACTATGCTCAATGCACAAGTATGATAATAGTGTTCCCTAGTTTGTGCTGTATAAGAGAAGATGGAGACTCAATAAAAATAAAAATTGCATAAAAGTAAATAGATAGGCCCTTCGCAGAGGGAAACCGAGACTTGTAGAGGTGCCAGAGCTCAAAGCTTAAATTGAGAGATAAAATTGTTTTGAGAGGCGTGCTTTTCCTGTCAACGAAAACGACTGAGAATTCCCAATACTTTTGAAAGCACAAGTGCTCCCTGGGAGATTTTGGTAATTAATGTCAACATATCTCTTGTTGGACTAATACCTTTACCTAGTGTATTTCAGATCAGTTCAACAATGGCATGGCAAGGACAAGAGGATGTGGAACCCCTTCAAAATGCTAAGGACAAAGATTGGCAAAAGCTCAAGACTCTTCATTTTCATTTTAGTGATCCAAGATCACATGAGTCCATAGGAAAGCCAATACTATTAAAAGGGGATGAGGTGTTGCTTAATGGTCTACTTGCTCAAAGTGCTTAGTGATATTGCTCCATGAACCCTCAGCCACTTTCTCATTTCCACATATGTCCAAAAACCAAAGTCAAACTCATCCCCACCGATTTGATCTATCCGGCGCCATCGAGTTCTTTTGACATAGCCACTGCCAGAAACCCTAGACAATTCGGTCACACCGATACGAATCTCGGTCTCACCGAGATGGCCTTGCAAACTCTCTGTTGCCTATTGTAATTATTTCGGTCTCACCAAAATGTGCAATCGGTCCCACCAAGTTTGCTTGACCAACTCTCTGTTTGCTCATTGCTGAAATCGGTCTCACCGAGTTCATGCAATCGGTCTCACCAAGATGAGGTTTTGCCCTAGCCCTAGCACATCGGTCACACCGAGTTGATCTAGTCGGTCCCATCGAGATTCCTAACGTTCACATTTTGAACTAAATCGGTCTCACCGAGTTTGTCTATTTGGTCTGACCGAGTTGGGTCAAATGTGTGTAACGGTTGGATTTTGTGTGGAGGCTATATATACCCCTCCACCCCCTTCTCCATTTGAGAGAGAGCCATCAGAACATGCCTACACTTCCACTACTCATTTTCTGAGAGAGAACCACCTACTCATGTGTTGAGACCAAGACATTCCAATCCAACCACAAGAATCTTGATCTCTAGCCTTCCCCAAGTTGCTTTCCACTCAAATCATCTTTCCACCATAGCCAAATCTATGAGAGAGAGTTGAGTGTTGGGGAGACTATCATTTGAAGCACAAGAGCAAGGAGTTCATCATCAGCACACCATCTATTACCTTTTGGAGAGTGGTGTCTCATAGATTGGTTAGGTGTCACTTGGGAGCCTCCAACATGTTGTGGAGTTGAACCAAGGAGTTTGTAAGGGCAAGGAGATCGCCTACTTCATGAAGATCTACCCGAGTGAGGCAAGTCCTTCGTGGGCGATGGCCAGGTTAGATAGACAGGGTTGCTTCTTCGTGGACCCTTCGTAGGTGGAGCCCTCCGTGGACTCGCGCAACCGTTACCCTTCGTGGGTTGAAGTCTCCATCAACGTGGATGTACGATAGCACCACCTATCGGAACCACGCCAAAAATCTCCGTGTCTACATTGCGTTTGCACACTCCAGTCCCATCCCTTTACTTTCTTGCAATTAGCATGCTTTACTCTTTCCGCTGCTCATACTCTTGTCATGCTTGCTTGAAATGTATTGTGAATGCTTAAACTTGTGCTAAAACTCCACCTCAACTTCAAGAACTTAAAAACTGCTACTTTTGTTCGTTGAGGGTCTAATCACCCCCCTCTAGACACCTCTTCTCGATCCTTTCAATTGGTATCAGAGCATTGGTCTCCATTGCTTTGGTTTAATCACCATTGGAGGAAGATGGATAAGTCTACGATTGGGAGTATTAGACATAGAGTGCCTATGCTTGACGGAGAGTTCTATAGTGCTTGGAAAAATGAGATGCTTGAGATTTCCAATGAATATAACTTGAACAAGTATGTTACTAGCCCTTGTGCGCCTCCTATTGATCCCTTGCATCCTACCCCCGAAGAGTATCTTGACATGACCCGCAATCTTAGAACTATTGATCTTATCATGAGAGGATTGCCTAGAAATTTGCTTGTATGCTTGCCTACATTTGAATGTGCTTATACTATATGGAGATACCTTGAGGAGCGCTTTCTAAACTATTCCTTGAAAAATCTAGATGAGATTCTTCAAAAGTCCATTGCTTTTCATAAATGAAACCTAGTGATCCTAAGTTTGATGATTGTCTATTTGAGCTTCGTGACCTTATGCGTGCCAAAGGAGATGTTGGAGTTATTAGTAGCATCATCTCTCAAGTCATTAGAATTCATAAAGATGCACATTGTCATGGTCATAAATCTAATGAATCACTCTCTCTAGGTGATAGTCAATCACATGATGTTGTTGAACATGGATATTATGATGAGGATGATGATAGTGGCGTTGATCTTGATGAGTCAATGAGACACTTTGGTCTTATGGCTAACCTTCGTGGTTACATGGCCGGAGGAAAGGAATGGGTTCTTGATAGTGGATGTACCGATCACATGACCGGAGATAAGGACATGTTTCGTGAGCTTGCTGAAAACGATGGTCCCCGAAAGTATGCCACGTTTGGTGATAACTCAAAGGGTAAGGTGGTTGGCCTTGGTAAGGTGGCCATCTCACATGATAGCTCTATCCAAAATGTTATGCTCGTTGAATCTCTTGGATACAATTTACTTTCCGTATCTAGACTAGCCGATTTCGGTTTCAATGTTCTATTTAATGAAATAGATTGCCAAGTGTTTCGAAGAGATAATCATACTATGGTCTTTACCGGTATACGTAGAGGTGATCTATACATTGTTGACTTCACTAAAAGAGCTCATCCTAGAACTTGCTTAATTGCTAAATCTTCTAAATGTTGGTTGTGGCATAGAAGGTTAGGTCACGTGGGCATGCGAAATCTTGATAAGCTTATTAAAGGTGATCATATTCTTGGTGTTAAAGATGTTATACTTGACAAGGATAGACTTTGCAGTGCTTGTCAAGCAGGAAAACAAGTTGGAGGAAGTCATCCTGTGAAGAACATCATGACCACGAGAAGATCGCTTGAGCTACTCCACATCACTGGTACAAGGAGGTGCTATACAAACGGGTTTTAACCCTTTTCCGCGATGGTGTTCTAAACCGTTGCCTAGTGAGTGACTGTGATAGGGAGGTCCTTCCCACATGACCCAGAAACCGTCAGGGATATGCCCTCCTGGCACACACGCTCGGCAAAATGTGGTCGTGTGCGACCGGCGAGCGATCAAATACGGTTATACGTACAGTTGTGCTAAAAAATACAATTATACAGGCAAAATCGTTTCCGGTCGTAAGTACATCCCACACAGTCAGTCCCCGCTAAACGTTTCCATTCGTATGTACATTCCACACAGTCAATCCAAGGAATACGTTTCCGTTAGTATGTACATCCCACACAGTTAATCCAAGAAGTACGTTTCCGTTCGTATATACAGCCCACACAGTCGCTCCAAGGAAAACGTTTCCGTTCACAGGTACATCACACACAATTTTCCCCATTAAATCGTTTGTGATAGCGTTGCCATTGCACACGATATTAACAATTTTATCGTTTTCGTTATTGAATGCATCACACTTGGTGCGTAGAAGAAACTGTGTGGCAAAGGCTGTCCATCACACACACTATTTATGTGGTAAATGTTTGCTCAAGGTGGCCTAACACAAACAGTTTTCAAGAGGATGTCGTGTGTGATTGTTCATTGATCCAACACGGTTTATTCCAAGAAACTGTGTGCGTTGCCTGAGGTCATCGCCCACGGTGTTTTCTCAATAACCGTTTGCAATAGAAAACCCCAATTAGCAGGCTAATTGGCCATTAGCAGGCTAATTGCCCTATTATTAATAATCCATTTATTAATCTAATTGACATTTCATATTAAGCACACAATATATTTGATTTCCATATTAAGGAAGCAGGATTTCATAATCAGAGTACAACATCATATAGCTTCAGCACTCAGCTACCCCATTCCACAACTGCACCAGCACCAAGTTTCACATGCAACATCTAGAACCTTTCGAAATTAGCATCATAGACGGTACATAGACTGATGCATCTCATCTGGAAAACTGCTGAAGCGGAAGGTGAATATTGATCCTTCATTGATGTTGAAGGTCTTTGCAACTTTAGGCCAGTGCCTGTGGATGATTGACCGTCCATCCTTCGTCCTCTTCAGGAACACTTCAATATTGAACCGTGGGTGTTGTATGAAAACCTTCCTCGCCTCCTGACCATAGAGGTGGTTTGAGAGGTAATCATCAGTGAACTGCTTTGGAAAGGCCTGAAAACAAGGATGTGCATAAATATCTTCTCTATATTGGAAATGGGGCAAAGGAATAAAAAAAAGGCAAGGTATAATAGTTAGTACCATCTTGTAGTGAACTGATGTCTTCATTGTGCAGACAAAGATCTTGTTGTTTTTTGTCGCTAATTTCTTTATCCTAATAATCTTTCTGAGTTTCTTGACTTGACTGATATTCATGGACAACTCATTTCCCCATATGCAAAAAGGGTCGAACAGTGGGTCAAAACCTCTGACAGTAGGACCTACATGTGCAAGACCAAATTGTTAAAAAACCTAAATATTAGAATGGTTCTTGCAATTGCACAATAATGTGCTATTAGACAAAGGACCATGCATGTGCTAACCTTGATTGTAAACCTCAGTGCTTCCCATTGTTTCCCTGCAACACATATAAGGTAGTTAGTCATCAGGTTAAGTGAGGGTTCGCATGCTATCAGTAAAATATGTTGATGAAAAATAAACACATTGCAGATTCATCAGATTAATTCAAGCTACATGGAAAACCCATTTATCCAAACCAAGCATGATTAAGAACTAGGAAATATAGCAGTTGTATATGTTTCTCATGTATTAAGTGCAGCCAAATTCAATTTATTCCTCACATGCACAACAATACAAAATTCTACCCACGACAATTGGACATCGCATTGCAGAATTGAACCAAGAAGTTAACTAAACACCACAACAAATGAACCAAACATTAACTGAGCACCACATTGCACAATATAACATACTCCTAATAGAAGATCAGACAGTTAACCAAACCAAGATGCTAACAACTTGGAAATATAGCAATTGTATGTTGTCTCATGTATTTAGTACAACCAAATTCAATTTATTTCTCACATGGTATACCATAACAGAATGCACCCAAACAATTGAACATCGCATTGCAGGTTGAACCAAACAGTTAACTAAACACCACAACAAATGAACCAAACATTAACTGAGCACCACATTGCACAATATAACATACTCCTAATAGAAGATCAGATAGTTAACCAAACCAAGCATGCTTAACAACTTAGAAATATAGCAATTGTATTTGTTTCTCATGTATTTAGTACAGCCAAATTCGATTTATTTCTCACATGGTATACAATAACAGAATGCACCCACAACAATTGAACATCGCATTGCAGAATTGAACCAAATAGTTAACTAAGCACCACAACAAATGAACCAAACATTAACTGAGCACCACATTGCACAATGTATAACATACTAGAAGATCAGACAGTTAATCAAAACAAGCATGCTTGACAACTTGGAAATATAGCAATTGTATTCATTTCTCATGTATTTTGTAAAGATAAATTTGATTTATTTCTCACATGGAAGACAATACAAAATTGCAGCCTGAAGAATTGAACATCACATTTGCAGAATTGAACCAAACAATTAACTGAAGATGACAACTAATTAACCAAACAGTTAATAAGTGAGCACCACATTGCACGACATATAGAACATATACACTAGAGCAACATATTGCATGGTAAAATTAGATAGCACAATTCACTAGAATTTCTTAAGGAAAGGCAGGAGCAGCACACGCAATGGGTAAACCGAGTATGCTTAACCAGCGTAGCTAGCAAATGGCAAGGTGCTCCTCCAAGATCTGGGGGTCGGCACGAATGGCAGCCATCGCGACCTCATCCGCGCGTGCGGCCGCGATTTGCTTCTCCGCTGCCAAATGCTCCTTGAGCTCCTGGCTATACTGCGTGCACCATGGCTTAGGGCGGCGCTTATTTGGTGGAGGGGTCGGTGATTTGGGTGAAAGGTGCCGCGTCGTCGGTCGGGGAATGTGGGATGTGGAAGGAGGAGGAGGATGGGGGTTGGGTGTGGATTACTTGCCTGGATAGACGAGGCCGAGTAGCGTGAAGGAGGGTCGCCGGGAGGAGGCGGCGCTGCAAGCAAGGAGTGAAGGTTTCAACTTGGAAAGGAAGGCGGAAACAGGGGAAATGTGGCTTTTGGTAAGGGGAAGGGGGCGGGGAGGTAGATATTTCCGCGGAAGCCGAAAATTTTGAATTAGTCTAGCGAAAAAACTGGCGCGCAAAGTGTCATCAGACACGGTCCCTTATTCAGCACTGTGTACGATATGTGAACATCACAAACGATTCATATAGCTTAAACCGTGTGTGATGAGTTTGAACGTGAAAATTTTTGGTTCGAATTTCCCTGGTTACAGTGGTCATCCACGTCATTGCATAATTTGGGTACATAAAGGAGACTACAACATACCCACACTTCTTAATCGAGCAAGTTCAGCAATTAAACAGAGCTAGCTGACCTAAACATTACTCTAACAAATTAAAGACCGGCGCTCTTAATTAAACAAAACAAAGAGTACTACTACAGCTGGTTCTCGTTGATCTCCGCTGCCTCCTCCATGTCCAGCTCACGCCCGACGGTCTCCTGGGGAAGGGGCTCCATGGCATCCATCGCACCATACTCGGTAAGCATCTCGCCATCTGCGTCCGCCATCTCTTTGGAAAAGGCCACCACGAGCTGGGCGTGGGCGGCCGTGATTTGGGCTTGGACGGGCTCCGTCGTGGCAAGGTATGCGGAGGAGGAATGGACGGCTGCTCGAACGCTCTCGGTGATTGCCAACTCTTCGGCCGTGGGTTGCCGACCGTTGTCGGAGAAGCTTCGTTCTATTTGTGCGGTGACCGCCACGAGCTGGGCATGGGCGGCCTCGACATGGTCGTGGGCGGCCTCCATCAGGGCTAAGGCCGCCGCTGCAGAATAGACAGCTGCTGTGCCGCTCTCGCCAGTTGCTATCCCCGAGGCAGATGTTGCTGCCACCACCTGAGAAGCAACAGTGACCGTTTGGGCTGCCTTGGCCGCCCGGTCGCAGATTGCGGCCGCGCTCAAGAAGCTTGTTAGCACGCGCCTGGTGGCTGCGGCCGCGCTCTCGCCGGAGTGGGCCGCCGAAGTTGCCCTCATGAAGCGGGTCCACGTCCCCATCTTTCACCGGCGATGATTGAACAGTGAAATGATATTTGGGGAGCGAGCTAGTGTGCTTGACACGCCGGTTGTCGACTATAGCCGACACACCTTCTCGCGTAAGCCATAGGCGTACTATACTCCGACGGTGCTCCAAGATATTTTGTACTGCATCTCACACGGTTGGTGATAATAAACTGTGTGCAATCTACTTGATTTTTCATCTTGATTTGAATTACATAATGGGGTCACAACGGCAATGGAGGGTGTTTGAATTGCTAGAACTTTTATCTGCAGTGAACATGCAACTATATGTGTGTCGTAAAAAAATTGGAATTATTGAGGGTTCATTTGGACATTTTATACATTAAATTGGTTATCTAGCCATTTCAGGTGCACAATTCAAAATTAAACTACAAGCACATGCTCTGGTGCACAAACATGGGTTGTAAAATCATATATGTGTCCATGGGTTTATGCTTATGTCCCATGCAAGAAATGGGGATGAATTTCAAACACCACGGCACGGTGGCCCTCCGGCAAATGTTGAGGTACTTGCTTTTGTAATTCTAGTAAATCCAAAACCCGTCTAAAATTCATGAACCTTGGCATGCTATCATGGAATGGCATCAACATGCTGGGGTAAAAAATATTGTCCCATTTGGGGCAGGTTATGGTATAAGCTTCTCACAAATCAGAGCTTCTCACAAGAAGCCTCATGGTTCCGTTAGGGAAACATGTCACCTTTGTGGATAAAATGATATTCGTCACCTCTTCTTGCTTTCAATTTTTTCCTGGTGTCAACATAGAACAACAGGAGTGTCGTGCTAAATTTTGGAATTTTTCGGGGATCGTTTGGACATTTTTATACGTTAACTAAGTTTTCTAGGCATTTATGTGCATAATTCAAAATTGAACTACATGCACATGCTCTAGTCCATAAAAATGGGTTGCAAAATCAAATGTGTCTCCTTGGTTGCAAGCTTAGGTCACATGCAAGAAATGAGAATGAATGTCAAACACCTTGACACTGTCGCTCGGCCTCTAACATTGAGATACATTGTTTTAAAATTCCAGTAAATCAAAAACTCGTCTGAAATTCATGAAACTTGACATGATATCATGGAACGGCATCGACATGCCATGGTAAAAATATTGTCCCATTTGGGGCAGGTTTGGGTATAAGCTTCTCGCAAACCAGAGCTTCTCTCACAACAAGCCTGATGGTTTCGATAGGGAACGTGCCACCTTGGGGGATGAAACGATATCTGTTGCCTCTTCTTACTTTCAAATTTTTTCTCATATCAACATAGAACAACAGGAGTGTTGTGTCAATTTTTGGGATTTTTCGGGGTTCGCTTGGACATTTTTTTACATTAACTGAGTTTTCTATGCATTTATGTGCATAATTCAAATTTGAACTACATGCACATGCTCCAGTGCATATAAATGGGTTCAAAATTGAAATGTGTGTCCTTGGTTGCATGCTTAAGTCCCATACAAGAAATGAGAATGAATGTCAAACACCTTGCCACGGTCGCTCGGCCGCTAACATTGAGGTACATGGTTTTTAAATTCTAGTAAATCAAAAACGCGTCTGAAATCGAAAACTTGACATGCTAGCATGGAACGGCATCAACATGCCATGGTAAAAATATTGTCCCATTTGGGCCATGTTGGGGTATAAGCTTCTCACAAACCAGAGCTTCTCACAACAAGCCTCATGGTTACGGTAGGGAACGTTTTACCTTTCTGGACGAAACGATATCCGTTGCCTCTTCTTGATTTCAATTTTTTTCTAGTGTCAACATAGAACAACATGAGTGTTGTGTTAATTTTAGGAATTTTTCGGGGTTCATTTGGACATTTTTATACATTAACTGAGTTTTCTATGCATTTATGTGCATAATTCAAATTTGAACTACAGGCACATGCTCCAGTGCATGTAAATTGTTTGAAAAGTCAAATATGTGTTCTTGGCTGCATGCTTAGGTCCCATGCAAGAAATGGGAATGAATGTCAAACACCTTGCCACCGTCGCTCGGCCACAAACACTGAGATACATGGTTTTTAAATTCTAGTAAATCCAAAACTCATCTGAAGTTCATGAAACTTGACATGCTATCATGGAGCGGCATCAACATGCTGTGGTAAAAATTTTGTCCCATTTGGGGCAGGTTTGGGTATAAGGTTCTCGCAAACCAGAGCTTCTCACAACAAGCCTGATGGTTTCGGTAGGGAACGTGCCACCCTTGGGGACGAAACGATATCCGTTGCCTCTTCTTGCTTTCAAATTTTTTCTAGTGTCAACATAGAACGACAGGAGTGTTGTGGCAATTTTTGGGATTTTTCGGGGTTCGCTTGGACATTTTTATACATTAACTAGGTTTTCTAGGCATTTTATGTGCATAATTAGAATTTGAACTACATGCACATGCTCCAGTGCAGAAAAATGGGTTGACATATGAAATGTGTGTCCTTGGGTGCATGCTTAGGTCCCATGCAAGAAATGGGAATGAACTTCAAACACCAGAGCACTGTTGATTGCCGGCAAAACGTTGAGATACTTTGTTTTTAAATTCTAGTATATCCAAAACTCGTCTGAAATTCATGAAACTTGGCATGCTATCATGGAATGGCACCCGACAAGCTGTGGTATTTTTCGTGTCCATTTTGTGAGAAGGCGCACTTGAATAACAACCAACAAAGGAATTTGAAAAAATAGCTGCCACTTTAACATCTCAAATGTTTGTATAATTTAAATCGTGTGTGTTCTATTAACCATTCACGTGACGCCATGTGTCAGGCTTTTAATGGCTATAGGAGGTGCCGTGCGGACATCTGCTTGACTGAACGGGAGGCTTGCGAGCGCAGTCCGGAGCGCAAGTCGACCGAGAGGCGTGCAAGCTGTCCTCCAATGCGCAAGCTCACCGGGAAGCGTGTGTCGGGGTCGGATTTCCGGGACGCAATATCCCAAAAATTAACCCCTCGCGTCATCACCAGCCCAAGATTACTGTTACTGGTGGACACATCCTTGTTACAGATTACCAAGCAATTACAGGAATTGGATATAAGACCATGAAGGTCTAATGATACAACAATGATTCTGGCAATGGATGACGGAAGTGACTCGTGTTTCTCCAACGTCGATGGGGCTCCATTCCCATAGGAACGGCTGACCTGGATAATTCCTATCCCGCGTGGCTGCCATCCTAGGCTCCGCACGGACGTCGCTGTGGTATTCCTTGTAGAACTCCTGACCTGGCCAAGTAAATAGCCAGGGACAAGCCTGTGAGTACGTTTGAATGTACACGCAAACATTATGAACACAAGATATACTGAATGCATATGCTCATGTCGGATTAAATGCTATGCTCATGCTGACTAAAAATTTAAAACATGGAATGGCAACAGTGATATGGAGCAAAAAGAGACATAATATAACTTGTTAGTCATAAAACAAGGAAAGGTAAGAGAAATACCAATCGGGTGTCCACAAGAGTAGTGGCGTGACAGACCGCCTGAGAACTCGAGGGACGCCACGGAGAGGTCTTGAAAAGAAATGCCAGTCGGGTGTCAAAAAGTGACGCCACGGTCGGTCTTGAAAAGAAATGCCAATCGGATGTCCACAAGAGTAGTGGCGTGATAGACCGCCTAAGAAATCGAGGGACGCCACAAAGAGGTCTTGAAAAGAAATGCCAATCGGGTGTCCACAAGAGTAGTGGCGTGATAGACCACCTGAGAACTCGAGGGACGCCACGGAGAGGTCTTGAAAAGAAATGCCAGTCGGGTGTCAAAAAGTGACGCCACGGTCGGTCTTGAAAAGAAATGCCAATCGGGTGTCCACAAGAGTAGTGGCGTGATAGACCGCCTGAGAACTCGAGGGACGCCATGACGAGGTCTTGAAAAGAAATGCCAATCGGGTGTCCACAAGAGTAGTGGCGTGATAGACCACCTGAGAACTCGAGGGACGCCACGGAGAGGTCTTGAAAATAAAACCGAATGCCCGGGGTAGTCTAGCCAGCCCCTGAGACACTAAGTAAAATAAAATAAGAGAAACGGGTTAGTCCACAATAATATGCATAACCACAACAATATTAATATGCATAGAAAAAATATTCATGGTAGCATCAGGGTGACAATAATTATCCTGCAAAATAATTCAGGCACATTTAAATTATTTCCACCGGAGATCGACTCTAAGACTGACACTTGACCAACCCAGACTGTAGTCCTTAACCGCGGACACGGCTATTCGAATAGGTTTAAACTCTGCAGAGGGTGTACTCTTTACCCACAAGTAAAGGATTTCTTTAGTCAACACTGAGACGTTGACTAATTCCCATTATGGTCTTTGGGTTGAAAACACACCTGACCAGCACACACCAGATTAACCGTCCAGATGCCAGGAATCACCCAAAGCATCGTTCCAGAAAAACTCTAAGTCGGGGAGACAAGAATCTCAAGTAGCATGGGATCACTATTAATACGCATGGATTCCAAGGGGGACCCCCCTCGGCTATGAATGGTAACACCAATGCCCCCTGACCCGATGACAGGATTTAGTCCACGGCCGTGGAAACCCTCATCGTGGCCCTCTGTACGGTGTGTGCATGGAAAGGGGTTATCAACTTACTGAACCATACCCTACCTGTGGCAGGGACAAGTGGTAGCACGAAACAAGTATGGGGGTTATCGGAACAAGACTCGATCTACGGTCGACTCAGGAGGTTCAAGTTTTCCTGCAGTGGTTAGCTCAACAAAGTATCCTTTTAATAGTATTGCGAAAACAGGGCCACAACCCTTGCATGCTCCAACATGCATAACCAACAAGGCATGATCACGCTTCAACGTGGTCACCCTTCTGCCGGTACTGTATTTTACTTATACCTGCTCCTGCAAGTTAGTCATGACAAGCACACGATGCATGGTACGAGGAAACATGCCATCACTACATGCATGCAAATTTTATTCGAACTCAACCTATTTATGACTTCATTTGTTCTTGCAAACAATATAACCATGCAATCCACCATATCAAGTGTTCAAGATGCTTGCCTTGAGCATGCAGAAATATTGGGTGCACTCGAAAAGTTTGAGTATTTATCTCCCCTCCATTTCCTATTTTCAAAAATATTTAAATTACCACATATAGCAATAATAGTGCTAAAAAGTTGTCTGGAAATTTTTGAAATAAATACTAAAATAAATTAGATGAAATATAAGGAATTACAGAAAAAGAATCAATTTATTTGGAGTTGCTGTGATTTACTTATGGAATTTCTAAGATGGAATAATTGAAGAAGTGGACTATTTAATAGATCCAGTAGGAACAAGGCTTAGGAAAAATGTTCACCTAATCTAGATAAATAGAGCATTATTTTATGAGACTGTAGAAATTTGAATCATCAAATTTGGATTTGAAATGGATTCTGTAGAATTATTTGAGTACAGCTGAAAAAAGAAAAGGAAAAAGGCTGAGGAGCGCCCTGTGCGCGATTTAGTTGCACGGCGTCACTGGGCCGAGCCCAGTTGCTTCGGCCGCGCAGGAGCTGGCTGACGTCGAAGGTGCACTGCTCGGAATACGGATTCGAGGAAAAGCTGTCTCCACTTAAACAGCGGGGCCCGCGACCTGAGAGGCTGACGTGCGGGTCCCACACACTCCCTCTCTCCCCCTCTTCTTCTCTTCTTCCTCCCGACATGGGAAACAGAGGAGGTCCGGCCTCGCTGGCGCCGGCGACTGGGGGGCACGGCGGCCTCAGGCGACGGCGGGGATGGATCCGCCGCTCCGTTCCGCGCTCGTGGGCGGTGAAGTTGGGGCCGGGGGTGGCCAGAGCGGAGCATGGCGTCGCGGCGCAGAGGCGACCGGAGTTGGATTGGGGCGAGGCCATGGCCATCCCCGAGGCTAGCTAGGGCTTGAGAGGGCCTCGTGGTGGTGGTGAGGGTTGGCCATGGTGGCTGGGTGGAGCAGGGAGGCCCGAAGGTGGTCAAACCAACCGGAGCCGAGGCGGAGGCCATGGCGACGGTGAGGGGAAATTGGAGCACGGGAGCTTGAGGGACTCGACCAGGAGGGAGCTAGGAGGGATAGTGAGATGATGTGTTGAACGAGACGAGCTTGGGGTGGAGCTTTATAGCGAGAGCGAGGTCGGTTCCGAGAGTTCCAGAGATGGTCACGGCGGCGATCGCCATAACCGCGCCGGAGAAGTGGTTGTGGGCGGTGGTCAGGGTCGTTGGGGTCGGTGTAGGTCGGCGTGGACGGTGGTCCCCCGCGGATAAGCTTGGTGGTTAGCAATTAAGAGGCAGAGACGTGGCGGAGAGGAGTTCGTCGGGCGGCGACGGTGGGCGGCGTGGTCGGCGGTGGCCGGCACTAAGAGCCAAGGGGAGGTGCCGGCGAGGGTTAGGGATGATCATATGACCCAGGGGTGGACTCGGGTGAGCAGGGGAGGCAGCAGCAGAGTGGCAGTAGTCTGATGTCAGCGATGCACAACGCATGCTCTGGACGCGCTCTGTGCACGCGCACAACGTGCTCGATGCAATGCCAGTGGCATCTACAGCGATCTAGAAGAGCTGAAAATTAACAGGATGGTACTACTAGGCATGAGAGGAGTGATGGGCATGCTTGTTTTGCCAGAAGATTAGGTTCCTAATGAAGTTTGGGAAGAGGCATAACTTCTGCCATGCATACAAGGTGCTTGACAAAATGCTATGACCATCTAGAGGGTTTTGTTGGATGTGAAACTTGCCAGGGTGATGTCTCCTTGGGTGATAGAAATGGTGGTGGAGTTGGTTTGTCAAAAAGAAATACTTGCTAGTGCAAGTTTTGAAGAATTTCAGTTCTGAACAGAAAGTACAGGAGGTTATTTTGTGGCTTTACAAAATTCATATAGGGCTGAGCTTCTGGAGTTAAGGGTTTGGTTGGAAGGACTGTAAGGGGGAAAAATTTCAGAATTATTGGAGCAAGGAAAATTGGGGTTGTAGTTATAACTAAAGAATGGGACAAAATTGAAAAGAGGTCGTTTCACTCAAAATGTTCAAAATACCAATTTGGATTTTTGCATAAAAGTGATATATAGGCATCACATGACCTCTCATAATTTTTGTGGAATTTTGAAAGAAATATTTAAAATGGTTGTAGTGCAACAAAGGCATTTAAAGTATTGAAATAACTATTAAAGGAATTGTTTTTGGGCAATTTTTATTATGAAAATAATTCCTACTGTTATTAAACTATAAATGAAATGGTTTAAGAAAACTACGAGAGCCACAATATTATCTCCAAAAATTTCTATATGGAGGGAAGAATTTTGAAAAATAGAGGGCAGAAAATACTCTAAAAATTATAAAACACCCAATATAATTTAAAATTTTATTTCTGGCCAATTTTTACTTAATAAAAATGTGATTAAATTTTTAGGGTGTTACAGCGTGCGAGCTATACGCTGCGTAGACTCACTGGGAAGCGAGCCCTTTGACTTCCATGGCCGCCCGCCTTGCTCGCATCCTCTCCGTTAATGACGCCCGAGCCGCTGTTTAATACGGGCGGCCTTACTGTTGGCCTCCCATTCCCCTCCCTCCCACAGACCTCCACCAACGCCATGGCACAGAAGGATCATCTGCCACTAGTCTTCAAGTTTGGTGAAGTCGACTCTGAGCCGGAGGAGATAGAAAATAAGGAGGAATGGGGCCTCATGGACATGGCCCTGAACGAGCTGGCCGCGGCGGTTGCTGCCCCCGCGCCCGTCTCAGCTCCCATCCCCGTGCCCGCGCCAGTGACCATCCCTGTAGAATTGACGGGCTGGTCGCTGAGCACTATCGCAGAGCTAGAAGCCGCGGGCATCGGCGAGGTCTCCGCAGACCCGCGCGAGCTCGTGTACATGCCAGCGCCAGCACCCGTGCCCGTGCCCATGCGCGCCCCTCCACCCATCGCGGCGCCGGTCCCCATGCGTTTGCCTGCACCCACCGCGCCCGTGCCCATGCCCCCCTCAGCGGCATGGGACGCCGCCATCGACCGCTACCTCGCAGCGCCGCCAGTTGCCGTCCTCCCGCGCCCCGCCCGTCGATCGCGCGACGACATGATGTTTGATTTCCAAGTGAAGAACATTCTGTGCTGCCTTGAAGACTTCAACAACGGCGTCCCAGAGGATGACAACGACAACGCCGGCGCAGCACGCCACCTCCGCCGCTACCAGAAATAGTTTTTTGGGGTTTAATACTGTATCTCGATCATATGAATATAAATTTGTAGTTTGACTGAGTGAAAAATATGGTTTGAACGAACTTGCGTTTTTCTCTCTTAATGTACAGACTTGCGTTTTTAGTTAGAACACCCGTATGCAAACCGATAGCTTCCCCAGGAAGCCAAGGGAAAATGTGCCGAGTAGGATTTGTGCAGCTCTTGATCGCAAACGTTTTAGATAGAACACCCGTATGCAAAGTCAGAGCTATGGTCTTCCCTCGTAAGTCAAGGGAAAATTCGCAGCGCAGGATTTGTGCATCTCTTCAACGCAAACGGTTCAGATTGAATACGGTATGCAAAGCCAGACTTCGGCGCTAAGCCAAGAGAAAATGTGCCGAGCAGGATTTGTGCATCCCTTCAACGCAAACGGTTGTTTTGGATGACCCGTGTGCAACCACGTACAGACAATTTGGTCAGATTTGCATCTGTCATATTGGGTATATTGCCATTTGTCAAACTGGAAAGATTGACATTTGTCAACCTTGTAACACTGCCATTTGTCAAAACATGCAGCTAAAAATCACTAGCACTATCTAATTTTCGTAACTAAAATTCAGTAATTAAGCATAGATTTCATTCATAGATTAAGCAGTCGTTCTTTATACAAACAGTTCAACTCGACAGCTGAGCTGGCCAAACTTTTCCCCAATTGTTGCCAACCACGTACTGAAATAGCTAGTTCAACTATATATACTAGCTAATTTTAAGTACGTTGTACAGTTTCACTACATCTATAGTCAGATGAACTGAACAAAATAGCCCCTAAATACTACTACTACGGAGGGGCTTTGTACTACTTCCGGCAGCCTCTCCTCTGCCGAGCGCACTCAGTAAGAGGCAGAGGAGGAGGAGCCTACCGACGAGCTGGACAACTGCAATACGGTGCCTGCCGCTGCTGCACCTTCAGTGACGCTCACCTCGAACACCCTCTGCCGCTCCAGACGACCCCTCTCGAAGCGGTGGTTCCCCTCGTAGATCTCCTGATTCCTCGCCTCTGCGGCGGCGGTAAGGCTCTTTGCATGCTCGACGAGGCGCTCCTCCTCCTCCTGCAGGAACTCGGTGTTACGCGCAAGGTCGCTGACGCAAGTGCAGGCCTCCACCTCCGCCTCCCGCCTTCGGGCAGCGGCGGCGGAGCGGGTGATGACCCCGGCAGTTGACGGTGGGTTGGCGGCCACGATGGCCGACGATGGGGTGGCGGCCACGACCACCACCTCCCGCCTTCGGGCCGCGGCGGCGGAGCGAGTGATGGCCACGGTGGCCGGCAGTGGGGTGGCGGCCACGACAGCCACCTCCCGCCTTCGGGCCGCGGCGGCGGAGCGGGCGATGGCCCTGGCTTTCGACGGTGGTGTGGCGGCCACGGCGGTAAGCGGAGGGGTGGCGGTAACGGCAGCCGGCAACACCTGCCGATGGGCAGCGGCGGCGGAGCGTGTGGTGGGTGTTCCGCGCACAGCCAACAAGGACGCCACACGCACTACACTACGCCGGGGACTGCGCCGCTGCCGCGGTGTAGCCTCCCAGCTAGAGCTGTCCTCTAATGACGGCGGCGTGGCTGAGCGACGATGATGGACCAGTGCCATTGGCGATTGTGGGAGAAGCAGACGAGATAAGCTAAAGGGAGGGAGGGGAAAATGCGATGCAGGACTCGCCGGCCGTGAGGGTTTATATAGCAGGCCGGTAAGCATTGGGATTTGGGAGGATTCACCGACTCGGGCGGGAAGCTGCGCGGTTGCGCGGGAACGGGCTCACCACCGTTTGGCCAAAAGAACGCCCTCGCGCGCTGCTCAAGCTTGCGCTCTAAGCCGTCTGCGGCAGCGGGGTGACAAGACGTGCGAGAGGAGGACGAAAGGACACGTACACATACGGTTAATAAAAAAAATGTTTGTGATTAAATTACCTACTAGCCACGTCCTGGTTTATAAGTCGTCTATGTATTTTTGTGCCAGATTTTGACTACAGATTTAACTAATAAAATACGAATGCATGTCGCTAGAGATTATATCGTTGGATTCGTATTTGAACATAGTTTCCAATTATATAATTTTTGTAACATGCATTAACATTTTGTTGGTTAAATTTAAGGTCAAAATATGGCACAGAATATAAAGGGGACTAATAGACCAAGACATCGGTAGTAGCACACGGCCGCTCTCTATGCAGCGACGTAACTGTCGGCCGGCTTGTAGACGACCATTTCCTGCGTGTTCAACTGCTCTATGTGTGTGGTTGCTTGCGGTTGAGGCGACCGCGGCGCGCTCTGCTCGCGTCCCGCCGCGCGCGCTCTGCTCTCGCGTCCCTTCGGGCGCCCTGCCCTCGTCCCTCCACGCGTGCTGCCAGTGTTTGGGGCCGGCGCACGATCACGCACGTTCGTGTGCATGCGGTTGCGCCGGGCGCGGCGCAACGATGCAGTTACCCGCTGCAAAAACTGCCATGCGGATGCGCCGAGAATCCCGGCTGCCCGGCCCCCATTTATTCCTGCGGCCATTTACCTTCATCTCTCGCGCTACATGACACAATAAGAACACCCACGATGACACATACAGATAGGACATCCAGCGGTTCCAATGGCGCTCCCCGTGGCTCCAAGGGCGCTCCCAGTGGCCGACGACGACAACGGCGGGCAGTTCACCACGCATCACGTAGTGGACACCCACGTGAGGGGGAAGGCCATCTCAGTGGTGTACACGAACGAGCTGGTCTCGGTGGTGTACACGAACGAGCTGGTCTCGGTGAAGTGCTCCATCCAAACTATGGAGCAGTTGCTTGCCGAGGACAAGTACCAAGTGGTCGGCTTCGACCTCGAGTACACCATCGGTCGTGCCGGGCATGATCAGAAGGTTGCCGTCGCCCAGTTGTGCGTGCAACATGACGTCCTCGTCTACCACTACCACCTGGCCACAAGGCCTTGCGAGCGTTTCTCCAGGTTTATCAACAGCTCCGACTACAGTTTCGCTACGGTGGACACCACCAATGATCTACAAGCGCTCAAGGTTTCGGGCTTGAAATGCTAGAATCTTGTCAACATCTAGGACCACTACAAGGTCTGGGGCAGCGACAACAACAAACAGAACTCCCCGGTTGACCTCGCCTCGGCCAACATCGACCCCTATTACATGAAGATGAAGGATGAGAGCAAGAAGGACAAGAACGCCTGGCACAGTGTCTGGCATGAGAGACTGGATGAACAACACGTCAAGTACACGGCCAAGGACACGTACACAAGCTACGAGATGTACATGCGGATCGTTGACATGAGGGAGTGTCTTCTTCCCGCCCCAGACGAGGGATCGAGCCACAGAGCAGTGGCAGGAGCGTCACAAGAAGTAGATGACTAGACGATCATTTCTCCTAGTTTAGAATGCATGCAATTGTTTATTGAGGTGTGTGCGAATGATCTGTATAGTCATTTATGTAATTGGATGTTTATTTCAGTTATATATATATATACATGTTATTCTTCTGTAGACAGAGCAAATCACACGGCTTATTAGCAGCAATCATCTGTGTTATTATTGCTCTTCGCACACATTTCTGATTATGGACCTGTTTGCCGCGTAACACACACATCTTGTTCAGTTGAACCATTTCTATTGTGTTGCCTAATCACACACAGTTCATCTTAGTGAACTGTATGCCGTATATCGCACACACCCTCATCTGGCTGCCCGTTTCTGTTGTTCTGCATCATCGCAAACAGTTCTTCTGGATCAACCATTTGCCACTCATCGCACACGCAACTCCAATATGAACCGTGTTTGATGTCGCCACCATCGCAAATGTTTTGCATCTTTTTTGACGGTTTTATTACATCGCCGTTTGTGATTGATGCATCGCACATAGTTTCGTCGAAGGGTCTCTGATTCGACTATCGCGTTTGGACCATCCTGCAGTAGTGCATGGATCTTTTTGGTCCCAACGCCTACAAGAGTCTCGGTGGTAACTCATTCGGTTTGGTCATTGTTGACGATTTTTCAAGATTTACGTGGGTGTTCTTTCTTGATGATAAATCACAGGTCCAAAAGATCTTCAAGAACTTCGCTATGAAGGCACAAAATCAATTTGAAGTGAAGATCAAGAAGGTTCAAAACGACAACGGAACAGAGTTCAAGAATGCCAATGTGGATACCTTTCTTGATGAAGAAGGGATTTCACATGAGTTCTCGGCTACGTACACACCTCAACAAAATGGAGTTGTTGAGAGGAAAAACCGGACACTTATTGAGATGGCGAGAACGATGCTTGATGAATACAAGACGCCAAGACACTTTTGGGTGGAAGCGGTTGAGACAGCTTGTCATGCAACAAATCGACTATATCTTCACAAGCTTCTCGGCAAGACGGCATACGAGCTTCTCACCAGTAACAAACCCCAAGTTGGATACTTTCGAGTATTTGGCTCAAAGTATTACATTCTTGATAAGCATCATCGTTCGAAATTTGCCCCTAAATCTCATGAAGGTTTCCTACTCGGTTGTGGCTCAAACTCTCACACTTACTGTGTCTACAACAATTTCACCCGAAAGGTTGAAGAGATGGTAGATGTGAAGTTTGATGAATCTAACGGCTCGCAAGTAGAGCAATTGCCAATTGATGTAGGAGACAAAGATCCTTCGGAAGCAATTCAAGACCTGTCTATTGGCAAGATTCGACCAACGGAGGTGAAGGAGAGTACCTCGTCCATTCAAGTGGAAGCCTCAACTTCATGACAAGGTGAACCACAAGTTGACTTGGAGGCATCCACAAGTAGAACATGTCAAGATGAAGGAAACGAGGAAGTACAACAAGATGAACCTCATCGACCTCCTTCTCCACCTCCACAAGAGAACAACAATGCCAACAACAATGAAGAAGGACAAGAAGAAGAAGAAGACAATGAAGAGGAAGTTCCACCCCGACCCAAACAAAAGCTCTCACGAGTTAGAGCAAGAGTCTCAAGAGATCATCCCGTCGAACAAATCTTTGATGATATTCAAACCGGGAGAATTACTCGCTCTAAAACTCGCTTGGCTAACTTTTGTGAACTTTACTCATTCATTTCTAGTATTGAACCTACGAAGGTTGAAGAAGCTCTTGATGATCCGGATTGGGTGAACGCTATGCATGAAGAGCTACACAATTTTGAGAGGAATCAAGAATGGACGTTGGTTGAAAAGCCCGATGAGAAGCACAATGTCATTGGAACCAAGTGGGTATTTCGGAATAAGCAAGATGAGGATGGACAAGTTGTACGCAACAAGGCCCGTCTCATCGCCCAAGGCTACACTCAAGTCGAAGGTATGGACTATGGTGAGACTTATGCCCCCGTTGCTAGACTTGAGTCCATACGCATCTTACTTGCTTATGCCAATCATCATGATATCACCTTATACCAAATGGACATTAAAAGTGCTTTTCTAAATGGTGAAATTGAGGAGGAAGTCTATGTTAAACAACCTCTCAGCTTTGTTAATCCTAAGAAACCCGATCATGTTTACAAACTTCACAAAGCTCTTTATGGTCTTAAACAAGCTCCTAGAGCATGGTATAAATGCTTGACCAAGTTTCTTATTGAAAAAGGCTTTGAAATTGGGAAGATTGATTCTACAATTTTTACTAAAAGGGTTAATGGTGAATTATTTGTGTGCCAAATTTATGTGGATGATATTATATTTGGTTCGACTAACCCTTATTTTAGTGAAAAATTTGGAAGGCTAATGTCGGAAAAGTTTGAGGTGTCTATGATGAGTGAACTCAAATTCTTTCTCGGTTTGCAAATCAAGCAAACTAAGGAAGGTACCTTTGTTTCTCAAACAAAGTATACCAAGGACTTATTCAAGAAGTTCAACATGCAAGAAAGCAAAGGTATGAAAACACCCATGCCTACTAGTGGACATCTTGACTTGACTAAGGATGGCAAACCATTTGATCAAAAGGTTTACCGCTCTATGATTGGTTCATTGTTATATCTATGTGCCTCCCGTCCCGATATTATGCTAAGTGTGTGCATGTGTGCGCGATATCAAGCGGCCCCTAAAGATTGTCATCTTAAGGCTGTGAAAAGGATAGTGAGATACCTAATTCATACACCAAACTTTGGCATTTGGTATCCTAAGAGGTCTTCTTTTGATCTTGTTGGCTACTCCGATTCGAACTATGTCGGTGACAAGGTTGATAGAAAGTCCACTTCGGGTACTTGTCAATTTCTTGGTAGATCTCTTGTGTCTTGGTCTTCCAAGAAACAAAACTCGGTATCCTTATCCACCGCCGAAGCGGAATACATTGCCGCCGGATCATGTTGTGCTCAATTTCTTTGGATGACCCAAACCCTTAAGGATTATGGGATACATGTGAAACATGTTCCATTGCTTTGTGACAATGAGAGTGCTATTAAGATTGCTCATAATCCCGTGCAACATTCTCGAACTAAGCATATTGAAGTTCGTCATCATTTCATTCGAGATCATGTTGCTAAAGGAGACATCAATCTTAAGCATGTTCGTACCAATAAGAAATTGGCGGATATATTCACCAAACCGCTTGATGAGAAGGTATTTTGCCGTTTGAGAGGTGAATTGAACATCATTGATGCCTCAAACTTGGAGTAGAAACTCCATTTGGATACATGCAAGGCATGAGCCTTTTATGACTAATCCTTGATATTTCTCTTATAATAATGATCATATGTCTTGGATCAATTTTGTACCCTTGCATGTTATCTAACCCTTGTACGGACTTGGATGAGCCCAAATCTATGAGATTGCAAGCCACTCACATTTTGAGCAATCTCTACATCACCAAGTTCCTACTATATGGATGTTGAAGACAAGGAAGCATGAACCCACTCAACATATCCTTTGACAATTTCTATATATCAAAATTTTATTTGGTATCAAGTCTCATGATTGTCATCTTGGATACACAAGTGCTCTTCCTTGCAAGACTAACCCATGTAGGAAGATGAACTCAAACTACAAGTGGTGCTCCAAATTCTTGAGGGCCTACATCAACCTTGAGCATCCAACACAAGTTCGACTACATGGTCAAGATCAACACCACCCAAGGTATGTTATTCCATCTCACAGAAGCTTTACTCCAAGTCATGGGTCAAAGCAACTCAACGAGATGTGAATACATCAAAATGCTTAAACGAAAAATGGTAACCCCATTTTGAGCTTAAACGATGAGTATGACCTATGATCAAGTGTTATCACTTGACTCCTCAGTCAATATATTCTAACATAGGTGACTTTGTCGCCGACCCCCTCTAGATGAAGTTCTCTAGTGTTTCTTTGTTCACTTACTTCATCTAGATCTTTTTTCTGCTTTTCTTTCTGTATCAAATTCCTTGCAAATCTTTCAGTTAATTCATTGCAAATCCTTGCGAGATTTAATTTGCCTAGTGAGCTGAGTTGACAATTTTTTTTCCTCTGCCTTGAACTCGGACGCACCGATCCAAGCCTATCGGCTAGACCGAACTACAAGAATATCTTGTAGATAGTTCATCGGTACAACCGACGAGGACTAAACCGGTCTGACCGATATGCATGATCCCTGACACTGCCAACTCGGTGTCACCGATGGAAACAGGTCGGCATTACTGATTTCACTGCTGAGAAAACTTTTGGCCTTTGCCTATTTCATTTCTTCTCCAGCTCCACTCAATGATTATTATCCTCTACAAGCATCATAAAATACCTACTGCCTTGTAGTGTGTATCGAGGACCGAACCTATTTGACTCATGCTTCAGAAGATCCCTTCTTGGAAATTGATGTCGAATGGGGAGAGAGAGCACATCAAAGCTTATCACATGGGAGAGAGAGCACATCACATCAAAGCTCATCATATGAGCAACCTCTAAGCTTTTCCAGATGCTTGTTAACAAAAAGAGGAGAGAAGTTACATGTCTTTAAGAGGGGAAAGACATGTCAATATATGGTTGGTTGCACCATTTCCTGCTCTGATTTTTCTTGCTCTGTTTTTTTCTTACCCTACCTTCTCCCATTATCCAATTTCAGATTCAGGGGGAGAAAGAGTCCATATCTAGGGAAGAAAATCTCTGAAATTCATTGCACATCTTTAATCTTTGGTGACATGTCTATATCCAAATGAAGTACTAAGTACTCACCCATTACATATCATCCCAGTCTTGGTACTCTTGTGGTTTCCTGAAATTACTTTGTTTAGAGTGTTCTTGTGTTATCTAACCCTGTTTTCTCAAGTTCACCTCTTCCAAAGCCAGCTCAAGACCACAAGGTAAGTATATGCATCACACTCATGTGCATGATGATCTCTTGTTGATGTACATATTGTTTGTAAGAAGGATTCATGAACATGGAGGAACACTTTCTATCTACATCATTTGCTCTGTTGCATATAGCCAAGATACATGTAACTCATTGCTTGCTCTGACATGATTATGCATTCACATGTTCTCATATAGTATCTTTACATGATTGCATACATGTAGGGGGAGCCTATGCATGTTACATGTCTTTCCAAAGCTTTACTTGTTACTCTTCAAATCTTTTATCTAAAGCTTTGATGTATGTTGGCATCAATTGCCAAAAAGGGGGAGATTGAAAGCACAAGTGCTCCCTGGGTGATTTTGGTAATTAATGTCAACATATCTCTTGTTGGACTAATACCTTTACCTAGTGTATTTCGGATCAGTTCAACAATGGCATGGCAAGGACAAGAGGATGTGGAACCCCTTCAAAATGCTAAGCACAAAGATTGGCAAAAGCTCAAGACTCTTCATTTTCATTTTAGTCATCCAAGATCACATTGAGTCCATAGGAAAGCCAATACTATTAAAAGGGGATGAGGTGTTGCTTAATGGTCTACTTGCTCAAAGTGCTTAGTGATATTTCTCCATAAACCCTCAGCCACTTTCTCATTTCCACATATGTCCAAAACCAAAAGTCAAACTAGGCCCCACCGATTTGATCTATCCGGCACCACCGAGTTCTTTTGACATAGCCACTGCCAGAAACCCTAGACAATTCGGTCACACCGATACGGATCTCGGTCTCACCGAGATGGCCTTGCAAACTCTCTGTTGCCTATTGTAATTATTTCGGTCTCACCGAAATGTGCAATCGGTCCCACCGAGTTTGCTTGACCAACTCTCTTTGTTTGCTCATTGCTGAAATCGGTCTCACCGAGTTCATGCAATCGGTCTCACCGAGATGAGGTTTTGCCCTAGCCCTAGCACATCGGTCACACCGAGTTGATCCAGTCAGTCCCACCAAGATTCCTAATGTTCACATTTTGAACTAAATCGGTCTCACCGAGTTCGTCTATTCGGTCTGACCGAGTTGGGTCAAATGTGTGTAACGGTTGGATTTTGTGTGGATGCTATATTTACTCCTCCACCCCCTTCTCCATTTGAGTGAGAGCCATCAGAACGTGCCTACACTTCCACTACTCATTTTTTGAGAGAGAACCACCTACTCATGTGTTGAGACCAAGACATTCCAATCCAACCACAAGAATCTTGATCTCTAGCCTTCCCCAAGTTGCTTTCCACTCAAATCATCTTTCCACCATAGCCAAATCTGTGAGAGAGAGTTGAGTGTTGGGGAGACTATCATTTGAAGCACAAGAGCAAGGAGTTCATCATCAACACACCATCTATTACCTTTTGGAGAGTGGTGTCTCCTAGATTGGTTAGGTGTCACTTGGGAGGCTCCGACATGTTGTGGAGTTGAACCAAGGAGTTTGTAAGGGCAAGGAGATCGCCTACTTCGTGAAGATCTACCCGAGTGAGGCAAGTCCTTCGTGGGCGATGGCCATGGTGGGATAGACAAGGTTGCTTCTTCGTGGATCCTTCGTGGGTGGAGCCCTCCGTGGACTCACGCAACCGTTTCCCTTCGTGGGTTGAAGTCTCCATCAACGTGGATGGACGATAGCACCACCTATCGGAACCACGCCAAAAATCTCCGTGTCTACATTGCGTTTGCACACTCCAATCCCATCCCTTTACTTTCTTGCAATTAGCATGCGTTACTCTTTCCGCTGCTCATACTCTTGTCATGCTTGCTTGAAGTGTATTGTGAATGCTTAAACTTGTGCTAAAACTCCACCTCAACTTCATGAACTTAAAAACTACTACTTTTGTTTGTTGAGGGTCTAATCACCCCCCTCTAGACACCTCTTCTTGATCCTTTTAACTTTCCATGCTAGATAAATCATAGGCGGTTCCCAAACATAAAATAAAGTTTATTCCTTTTTCCACCATTCTTTCACAATCCATGGCTAGCCGTATCCACTAGTGCCTTCCATACCAACACTTTCCAAGGAATTTATTATTGATAACAGAAAATATATTTTTTTCATTTCGGGACTGGGCATCCCTATTACCTTGCCACACTCTCGTGCAATGACAAATGAATAAACACTCATCTTGAGAATAAAATATCTAACATGGAAAATATTGGCCACCCCCCTGCCGCTTCATGAGCGGTACGGGCACACAAAAAGGAAATTCATTTTGAAAATTAGAGTTGGCACATACAAATTTACTTGGAACGGCAGGGAAATACCGCATATAGGTACTTATGGTGGACTCATTTGGCACAACTTTGGGTTTAAGTTGGATGCACAAGCAATATTCCCGCTTAGTACAAATGGAGGCTAGCAAATAGATTGAGAAGCAACCAACCAAAAAAAGAAAATGATCATAAATGAGCATTAAACATAACTAACACTGAATAATGCACCACAAGTAGGATGTAACTTCATTGCATAACTATTGACTTTCATGCTTGCATAGGGAATCACAAACCTTAACACCAATATTCTTAATAAAGCATAATTACTCACCAACATGACTCACATATTACTATCTCCATATCTCTAAACTGTTACAAGGAATCAAGTTTATAATATCCAATGATTTTCACGAAAGTTTTTATTCTATCCCTCTTGAATATCTATCACTTTGGGACTAATTTCATATTTTACCATTGCTACTAACAAAGCTCTCAAATAAATTTAAGTGAAGCATGAGAGCACATATTTCTTCAGAACAATTTTCATCTCTGAAAATAATATAAGTGAAGCATTGAGAGGATATTTCTTTAAAATTTACTAACTCTCAAAGTAATCTAAGTGAAGCATGAGAGTATATTTCTTCAATATTAAAGCACCACCGTGCTCAAAAAGATATAAGTGAAGCACTAGAGCTCAAAAATTTTAAGTGAAGCACATAGAGCAATTCTATCAAATCATAGCATAATTATGGCTCTCTCAAATAGGTGTGTCCAGCAAGGATGATTGTGACAAAATAAAAAGCAAAACAAGAAAAGACTCATATAATACAAGACGCTCCAAGCAAAACTCATGATATGTGACGAATAAAAATATAGCTCCAAGTAAAATTACCGATGGTCGTTAAAAGAAAGAGGGGATGCCTTCCGGGGCATCCCAAAGCTTAGTTTCTTGGTTATCCTTGAATATTACCTTGGGTGCCATGGGCATCCCCAAGCTTAGGCTCTTTTCACTCCTTATTCCTTCATCCATCGTGATCTCACCCAAAACTTGAAAACTTCAATCACACAAAACTTAACAAAAACCTTAGTGTGATCCGTTAGTATAAGAAAACCAATCTTTGATTTAAGTACTGTTGAAAACCCATTCATATTTTGTTATTGCATTATACCTACTGTATTCTAACTTTACCATGGCTTATACCCCCCAATATAGTCCATAGATTCATCAAAATAAGCACACAATGCAACGAAAACAGAATCTGTCAAAAACAGAACAGTCTGTAAAGACTCAAATTTTGCTCATACTTCTGTAAATCCAAATACTCTGAAAAGTTAGGAAAACAGAGAAAATTCTTATATCAATCTTGTGTAAAACATTCAGAGTTTTTTGTCACTCCAGTGATTTTTAACAATTCTGCTACTGGACGTAAAACTTTCTGTTTTCCAACAGGATCAAATCAACTATCACCCAAGCCATCCTAAAGGCATTACTTGGTACAAACACTAATTAAAACAAAAAAAGCACAATCATAACAGAGCAATAATTGTGTATTTATTGAAAAATAGAAAGAAAACAAAAATTTAAAGGATAAATATTGGGTTGCCTCCCAACAAGCGCTATTGTTTTACGCCCCTAGCTAGGCATTGATAATTTTAATGATGCTCGCATGAAAGACAAGAATTGAAGCACAAAGAGAGCATAATATAGTATGTGAAAGTCAAATTTAAGTCTAATATACGTCCTATGCATAGGCATTTTATAAGCAAACAAATTATCAAGAAACGAAATATCTAACATATGCAAGTAAGAAGAAATAAACAATAACAATCTCAACGTGAAGAGAGGTAATTTAGTAACATGAAGATTTCTACAACCATATTTTCCTCTCTCATAATAATTACATGTAGGATCATAATCAAATTCAACAATATAGCTGTCATATAAAATTTTCTCTCCATGATCCACATGCATAAAAGTTTCACAATCTTCCAAGGTAGTGGGATTAACATCAACTAAAGTCATGACCTCTCCAAACCCACTTTTATCAAAAATTTCATAGGATTGAACACTCTCCAAATAAGTGGGATTATTTTTACCTAGAGCTGACACTCTTCCAAACCCACTTTTAATTTATTGCAAACAAATTCATCATGAGGCTTAAATAAATTTTCAAGATCATAAGAAGCATCGCCCCAATCGTGATCATTACAATGAGTAGTGGACATGACAAAATTATCATCCCCAAGCTTGTAGATTTGCATATCATTAGCACAGTTGACATTAATAGAGTTTATAACAAGATTATTGCAGTCATGATTTTTATTCAAGGAGCTATCATGAATCACTTTGTAAATTTCTTCGTTTAACACTTCATCACAATTTCCAGATTCATGATTTTCAAGCAAAACTTCATAGAGATAATCAAGTGCACTCAACTCGCTAGCAATTGGTTCATCATAATTTGGTCTTTTGAAAAGATTAGCAAGTGGATGAGGATCCATATTAATAGATTTTTAGCAAGCGAAGATGCAAGCAAATAGAAGGCACATGGTAACACAAGCAAAAAGGCAAATGGGAAAAGGCAAACGGAAAAATATTTTTGTATTTTTTTGAAAACGTTTTAGAAATGGGGGAGATGAAAACGAGAGGAAAAAGGCAAATAAAGTAAATTGCAAGGAGATGAGATTTGTGATTGGGTACTTGATAGATGTTGATGGCGTCTCCCCAGTGCCAAAGATTGACACGTGAATGGAAGACTTAATCCTCCCCGGCAACGGCGCCAGAAATTCTTCCTGGTTGCTTGTATCTGCGTTGGTATTTCCCCGAAGAGGAGAGGATGATGCAGCACATCAACAGTAAGTATTTCCCTCAGTTATGAAACCAAGGTTATCAATCAAGTAGGAGGATCCACCCACACTATGTAAACAGCATCCGCACACAAATAACTAATACTTGCAACCCAACGCGTAAGAGGGGTTGTCAATCCCTCCTCGGTATTGAGATATATTAAATTGTATGAGATTTGATAAATAGATCTAACAAAAAGACAAAATAAAATAAAGAAAGAAAAAGTGCAGCAAGGTATTTTTGGGTTTTTAATATGATAGGAAATAGACCCAGAGGCCGTAGATTTCACTAGAGGCTTCTCTCGAGAAAATAGCATACGGTGGGTAAACAAATTACTGTTGAGAAATTGACAGAAGAGCAAATAATTATGACGATATCTAAGCCAATGATCATGTATATAGGCATCACATCCTAGATTAGTAGACCGACTCCTGCCTGCATCTACTACTATTACTCCACACATCGACCGCTATCCAGCATGCATCTAGTGTATTAAGTTCATGAAGAAATGGAGTAATGCAATAAGAACGATGACATGATGTGGACACGACCTATTCATGTAGTAATAGACCCCATCTTTTTATCCTTAATGGCAACGATACATGCGTGTCATGTCTCCTTCTGTCACTGAGATTGAGCACCGCCAGATCGAACCCATCACAAAGCACCACTTCCCATGGCAAGAAAAATCAATCTAGTTGGCCAAACCAAACCAAAGTTTCGGAGAAGAAATACGAGGCTATAATGATCATGCATAAAAGACTTCAGCAAAGACTCAAATAATATTCATAGGTAGATCTGATCATAAACTCACAATTCATCGGATCCCAACAAACACACCGCAAAAAGTCATTACATCAAATAGATCTCCAAGAACATCGAGGAGAACATTGTATTGAAGATCAAAGCGAGAGAAGAAGCCATCTAGCTACTACCTACGGACCTGTAGGTCTGTGGTAAACTACTCACGCATCATCGGAGGGGAAAGGGTGATGATGAAGAACCCCTCCGTGATCATTGACCCCTCTGACAGAGTGCCAGAAAAGGCCTCTAGATTGGATCTCGTGGTTCTGGAACTTGCGGTGGCAGAAACTATTTTCTCTCGACTCCCCTAGGGTTTTTGGGATTTTAGAGTACTTACAGAGGCAGAGGTCAGTGGAGAAGCTTCCCGTGGGCTCCACTACCCACCATGGTTCGCCGGGGGCCTTTGGCGTGCCCTGGTGCCTAGTGGACCCCACGGGCCTCCTCCCGTGCACTTCTTTGGATCCCTGGGTGTCTTCTGTCCAGAAAAAAATCTCCAAAAAGTTTTGTGGCATTTGAACTTCGTTTGGTATTGATATTCTGCAAAGTAAAAAACAAGCAAAAACAACAACTGGCACTGGGCACTATGTCAATAGGTTAGTCCCAAAGATTATATAAAGTTGCTAGTAAATGAATATAAAACATCCAAGATTGATAATATAACAACATGGAATAAACAAAAATTATAGATACATTGGAGACGTATCAGCCTGCGCATCCTAGATCATTCGGAGGCCAAGTCGAAGACACCCACGCCTCCTCCATCCACGAGGAGGAAGAGGAGAAGGGGGAGGAAGAGGAGGACGCGGGGGAAGGAGTGCCTTCCCCAAAAAGGAAGAGGGCAACGTCCGAAGACGTCGAGGAGGAGGAGCACCCTCGAGCCCTTAGAAAACTGCGAAAGGTCTCGGCCGACCAGCCCGGCCAGTGGGCCACGCCATCCCAGGTCACGCTCTCTGATTCTTCAGAGGGTGACCTCCTACAGTGGAGAGGACGAAGCCGACGCCCCGGAGGTACTCCTGGCCGAACATGTTCAAATCTCTTTCATGTACGCATCTTTAGATACATTACTCCTTGCTTATTTTCACAGCTTGCAACGCGCCTTCATTGGCGAAAAGAGCTCGAAGTACGGGCTCCCTCCGCCATTCATGGCGGAAAGAGGAACCACCGAGAACATCATGCCCTACCTTGCCCGCGATGAGCTGGGGAAGCGACATCATGCCCGTCCCCTTCTGTCGACAACATGGGGGCCTGTACCAGAGTGTTTTCAGCCGAGATTCAACCCTCGGCTGCCAAGGACCTAGGAGAAGGAGTCCCTTTGGTCAAAGAAGGCGAGTTGGGCCGACCTGAGTCCTTGGCCCAGGCGACTCTGTCGCTATCGCAACAGCCGGAGACCTCCATCCCCACCTCTACGGTGGGTGGACCTGAGGCGATTCCTCCCACGCCTCCTACCTTAGGCGGGTCTACAAGGGGTGGCCCGAGGAGGTGGAGGTGGCCTTAAAAATCTCCTCCATCATGGAAGAGCACCGTGCACTCATCGGCATGGTGCTGAGCAGCTTTCGGTCCGCAGAGACCGGAATACGGAAGGCATTCAAAGGCCTCTTCAAGGGTTTTGAGGTACATTACCCACCTCCTTGTTTGCCGCTTTCTTTTTATGATCTGCGGGTTCTTAGTTGCACACTTGACCTACCCAATAGCCCTTGATGGACATGGCTTAAAAGAAGATTGTCCGAAGACTTTATGAAAAAAGAAAAAAGTGAATTGTAAAAGCCCATAGGGGTCATTTTATGTAAGAAATTTAGCGAGCGAATATGCAGTAGCCCCCGATACTCTGGTTGGATTGACAAAGCCGACCAGAGGATCGGAATCAACTTCGGGACTAACTTAGTCTGCATGTTTTGCAGGCCTCATCTTCGGCTCTGAGCTCAAACTCCGAGGAGTTAGCAGAGATGAACCAAAAACTGGTGCGGTCCGAGGAGGACCTTTACCTCATGAAGAAAGAGATCGCTCGGGGCCAAGGTAAGCAGAGAATAGGTCATGGACCCAAAACATGTAGCAGTGATAACATTTAATTGTTCTTGTTCTGAGCTTATTTTATGTTAGCTGCCACTTTGTAGCTTGAGGGCCTCAAGGTGGAGCTGAAGAAAGCTCAGCAGGAAGCCGAACAGCAAAGGGTTGCGGTGGCAAAGGCCAGCAAAGAGTTGGCCGAGGAAAAGGCGGCTGGAGGCAAAGACCAAGCCCGTGTCATCGAGGTCGAGGAGGACCTGAAGGCATTGTACGCAGAACGCGGCAACCTTCAGGCAGCCTAGAAGAAGAAAGTTGTCGAGCTCAAAAAACTGAGCTCGGCATGTGCCAAGGCCCAGACCTAGTCCCGGTCTAATCGTGAGGTGCTTCAACAAGTGAAGCAGATCGCCGCCGGTAAGCCTTATTTGCTTCAATGCACTTTCGGTCGTAATAGGTTTGCCCAGCTTAATCAAATATGGCATACCTCAGACGCCTTCGCGGACCTGCCAAGGAGCGTAGCAAATGCCAGTCGCCACTTCAACGCCTTGGAGTGTTTTGCCAAGCAGAAGGCCTTCTAGGAGCACTTCCAGGCGCCATCGCATCCGCCGTTGCTCAACAACCAGATGAATCAGCTGATGGAGCTTTATCACGCGGCGAAGCCAGTCATGGAGGACCTCTGCATCAACCTCTGGCCCACAGAGCCCTTGCCGAGCAGCTTCTTGGATTAGTTGCTTGGCTCCAAGGCACCAGCCCCCAAGTCTTCGCTGGAAGCGGTCCGCCTGCATGGAAGGTGCGCAGCGTGCATACGCCTGCATGAAGACACACTATCTGTGCATTGATGCGACGGAAGTGGCTTCGGGACCTCCTGCCGGGAAGGACCGTGCTCCCGAGAAGTACATGTCAGAGGTGGCGGAGGGTGCTCGGATCATCGAGGCTCTGTGTAGCAAGGATAACCTATTTTACTAGGTTTTACTTCGGGATGCCGAAGTTGTAATGATGTATAAAAGACAAGCTTTTAATTTTGCCATATTCGGCTTTAATCTCCAACTTGCTTTCCTTTTATTTTGACTCCTGTGCGACCGTTTAATACTGAAAGTGGTCAGTCGTCGGCTTCCACCCCCTTATACAGGATACAAGGGGTGTTTCTACAACAAATGATCCCTTAGCCGATATCTCGGTGCCCGAAGGCGGACTTGTTGGTAAAAACTAGGCAATCGGACTATTTTAGCTATAGAGCTTTCACTTAGTCATAGGAGCTGCCCCTCGTTCTTTTGAAGTGTTCGGCCCAGCCGAGGTTGATCCAATTAATCACTTCGGCTTCTTTGACAGGAGCCCGTCATTTAACACAAATGACCTCTATCGATCTTCAGTATGACACAATCATCGGATGCTGACCAGTTTATGCCTATCATGACAGTTAGTTTTCAGCTTTCTGCACTGAGGCACTCAACCATTCGAGCTGGAAGTGCCATCGCAATGGTTCTCACTTTACACTGTTCGATGAGATTTTTGCACTACGAATAGTATGAAAATAAGGAGGGAGGATAATTTCAAAATAAAGTTTTCTAAATGGTGACTTAAGCCAATAATATTTATTGTACACATGGAGCAAGAAGAGCCTATGTGTACGCGCCTATATTGCATGTGCATGGCGCCTATATAGCATGTTTTTTTAGGGGGCCTATATAGCATTTTTTTTAGACAAACTCTCCTATATAGCATGTGTGTGGGCGTATGAACTACTCCTAGCCTAAAGTAATGGTTAATGGGCTAATGATCGGCTAATTAAAATTGGCCCAACACATGGACGTATGTAGAGCTCGTACAAATATGTATTGACTATTTAATGGGCTTAAAAACAGTCGGATGATTTTCAGGCGTTGCCAGCCGGGTCCGGCGCCAATCGCCATCCGATCCCACCCGATCATGTGGCGCAGCGCCTCTGTGTCTGGCACGTGAAGGTAGTGCATCTATCTTGCTCTTGGCCACGCACATGAAGCTGAGTGGTCCCCATGACAGCCTTAGGTTCTTTTTTACACCTATACTTCACAGGTAGCAGTGCTTGCACGTACCTATACATGTAATGGCACAAATAATCTCAAGAGAAGCGCATAGCAAGCACCAAACGAGGATTGTAGAACGCCATCTTCACAGGTGTTGGTTTGACCTGATACTAGCAAGCTCATGTAGTAAAGGTTGTTTGGATATAGCGCTACCACAATTCCGCATAAATTCGTGGCTCCTTTTCTACATCCCCACCCCTCTAGCAATACTCAGAGCAGCGTCCTAACACCGCCGCCGCCGTCTTTGAAACATGCCATCGCAGCATCACTAGAGGCAGGCGGGCCATCATTGCCACATCGTCACGGCCGTCGAAGAATGGCGTCGCAACATCGTCGAAGTAGCCATGTCATCGCCGTCGCAACATTGTCGTGATCACGAAGAATGCCATCTCAACACCGCTGAAGTAGTCGGGCCTCCGTCGCAGCATCGCCGAGGTCGTCGAAGCACGACATCGCAGCATCGCCACGATTGTTTGAAGCACGATACCGCAACATGACCTTAACTGTCATAGCATGATGTCGTAGCATTCATCAGTCGTCGAAGCACACCACGGGTATTCGAAGCGTGTCACCGTTCCGTAGTCGTGGCTGTCACAACACGCATCATAGCATCGCCACAGCCATCGAAGCATGTCGTCACTGCATCGCCACGATATTCGAAGCACACCACGGGTATTCAAAGCATGTCACTGTGGCGTCGTCGCGACCGTCACAACACGCATCGTACCATCACCGCGGCCATCGAAGCATGTCATCACTGCATCGCCACGGTCGTCGAAGCACACCACGTGCATTCAAAGCATGTCGTCCTGCCATCATTGCGGTCGTCGTAACATGCCTCATAGCATCACCACAGTCGTCAAAGCATGTCATCGTAGAATCATCAAAGCAGCCAGGATACTCTGGCGGTGGCGGCGTGAGGCTGGTCCGGCGTTGCTGCGACGGCACCGCCGAGTCGTAAACCAGTGCTGCGATGGCGGGGATCAACTGTGCGACGGATGCTGCGACGGTGGCTTTGGCAGTAACGGCGATGTTTGCGACGGCGACGCTATGCTGCGAGCTAGTGCTGCGACGGCGGCTCAGGCTGCTCCGACGATGCTGTGACGGAGCCGCCGTGTTGCGAACCAGTGCTGCGACGACGACTCAACAAACAGCACGCCGGTGCTGCGACGGTGGCTCGGGATACTCCGACGATGTTGCGACCGGACGTCGTGCTACGAGCGGTGCTGCGACAGCGTCGTCGTGCTTCAACGCCGATGCTGCGAGCCCGCGACAACCGGCGGCGTGTTGTGAGGCAGTGCTGCGACGGTGCCGGCGTGCTGCAAGGCCGATGCTGCAAACCGTGCGGCAACACTCCAGCGAGGCTCCGACGAAGCTTCGATCTGGTGCCGCTGGGATGCTGTTGTGCTGTTTGTTGTGAATAGACACAGCTAGAGAAAGACGACGACTGAGTCATGGGCTCGTGGGTGTGGGAGCTTGAACGGATGGGTGAGATGGCGTGCATGCAACGGCTGACGAGGCGGATGTTGTTTCGCTGCATGGCATCCGGATGACGCCTAGCGGCCGCCGTGTATTTTCTTTATCTATTTGATTTGAATTGAACAGGCAACATGCACGTGGGCAATCGAGTGCAAACTACAGGTAAAAGTGTTCCAAGGCTGGATAACGGAGTCGCGTACTTGACAAGGAAATATGCTCATCAAAATCTGGAAAGAAATAACGTTGGATCGCATAAAAGGCAGGCTTCGCATAGGAAGCCTTGCACGGCAAGAAGAAAAAGGCCGGGCGCCACATGATCTCTTGCCATGTTTCTCCACGCCTATATATATATAGAGGCATAAGTCTGCTCAAGACAGGGGCGCGGGGCCAGCCGGATGAAGAACAATTCACGCAAGAGGAGGAGAGACCCAGGCAAGAGCTAGCCACGCACATCCCAGGCCAAGACCAGAACCTGGTGACGCGCCCCGGCGGCAGCGTCGAGGTGGAGAAGACACGCCCCTAGCGGCAGCGTCATCGACGAAGATAGGCGGGAGGCGCCGCAGCCGATCAGAAGCGGCGGCCGAGATGACGGCGATGCATGCAGGATGTGTTTCTCGCTGGAGGCATCAACTATATTTTGTTTCTTGTTTTATCAGGTTTCATGTGGGAAGACAAGGCAACCAAGGGAGGGGAACGCAGCCGGCGAAACCCACGAGCGACGCACCCCTGGAGACAGCGTAGAGGAGGTCAGAGGACGTGCCGGCGGCGACGCATTCACAAAGGGGAGGCACCAGCAGACGCATCTGGCTAAACACCCAAAAGAGCCCACGGCGGCCGCGGCCGATTGAATTACCCATGGAGTCAAGCGCGCCGCCGAGATGAAAGGCTGTGCACTCAGGAAATATGTGCAGCGGCTAGCACGTCCTCTTCTTTTCTCTATGGTATGTACTTTTTTCTTTTTATGTACCAGGTGACCACAATGGCGGACGACGCGACGAGCGGAAAAGGCCACGGACAATGCGGAGCTCTTCGCGGATGACGCGCCTAGCGGAGGTGGCCGCGGATGATGCGGCGCTCTTCTCGTACCAGAGCAGTTGAGGCGGCGGACGACGCGCCCAACGGACGTGCCCGCGGACGAAGCGACGCTCTTTTTCGGTAGAGCGGTGGTCGACGCCGTCGGACAAGGAGACTACACCGACACCACCGGAGCTTGTCTACACCAAGCCCTTCTTCATGTGTCATGTTCTTGGTGGGAGATGACTCAGAAGCAGCTGGAGTTCGCCGACGACGGTGTACAGGCGGCGTGATCCAGTCTTGGCAGATCACCGAATACGGCGTCTAGCTGAGACGAGGCATCAACCCCTTCTTCATGACGTCACCTTTCTTCGGCACCGCGATGTGTTTCCCTTGTCTTGGCGGACCACCGAATATGGCGTCCAGTTGAAACGAGGTGCACCCTTCATGGCGTACAGGTCTCGGCGTACAGGCGGTGTGCTATTTGTCTTAGCAGACCACCGAGTATGACGTCTAGCTGATACGAGGCATCGACCACGCCCCTCCACGACGTCACCTTTCTTCGGCATCATGATGTGTTTCCCTTGTCTTGGCGGACTGGACGCGGCGCACTCTTCATGGCATACAGGTTTCTGCGTACGGGCAGCGTGATCCTTGTCTTAGTAGACCCACTGAATACGGCGTCTAGCTGAGACGGGGCATCAACCACACCCCTGTCACCTTTCTTCGGCCCCGCGGCGTGATCCTTGTTTTGGCAGACCACCGAATATGGCGTCTAGCCAAGACGAGGCATCCACCACGCCCCTCTCATATGATACCTTCCGATGGCCCCGTGAGGTGACACACTTGTCTTGGCGGACCGCCGTAAACTCGGCGTCCAGCCGAGACGAGGCACCAACCACACTGGCTATGCCGATACAAGCGTGCGTTGGTTTTACACCAACGCCGATCTCCACCAAGGAATACTCCTGTGAGGCGTAGCCCTTGCATACCCCGACGAGGCCGGTAGGTCATCGAGAAGTCGAAGCTGAGTAGGACCCATGCTATTTCAACCCCGACTACATCAACGTTGTCAAGATCGACGAGGCATGATGGTGAGGGCGGACGTAGCTAGCACAAAGCCACGTTTTTAGTGGCGCGTGTACCGACGAGGACACGGGCTCTGCCGCTGCCCACACACCCCCACAACCATCATCATGCATGGAGAAAGCAAAGCAAAGACGACGAAGATGACCACACGGCTTAATCGGAGGTTTCTCGCGGAGTAATCCGCGGGAGTAATTAATCGGGAGCCTTTCGAGGCCCCAGGAACCAAGAGACCGCAATCGCTATAGTCAGGCAGACCGCACTAGTAGGCCATGGAGCGCATATGTAAAGGTAACTTGTAATTTTGTTTCTCCAATGAGATTAATAAAATCCATGTTTCTCAATGTTTATTTGTGACTTAGTACACTGGCACGCCCGCCATTATTTATTTTCCTTGGAGCATAGAGAGATAATAATATAACCCATGTTATTTTTATTATTTCTCGTGTCAAACAAATTGGCACGCCCGGTGGGACATGGTTCTCCTCCCATCTTTGCTTCGTCGTGGTCGTCGAAATCCTCTTTGCCAATCTCCCAATGTGCACAACATGTTCAAGGATCTCCACCGGTAAGACCCCTTTCATGTAGGTGGACTCCCCCACGGTAGCAAATCAGAGCCGATGGCGATCTATTCAGGATCGTTGTTGCCTATGGTCTTAATCGAGCACGGCACCAAGGTCTACATGTACCAAGCCCAAGATCCTAGGCAGTTTCAAACTATGCAGTCAGAGACGGCGCAAAGGCGGGAGGCCACCAAGGCGAATAAGGAGCGTCGTGAACTAATGCTTGAGGTGCGTGCCCTGTTGAAGGAGTCAACAAAGGCGGACATGAAAGGAGATGTGAAGGCAGATCAACGCCTCCGCGTGAAGACCGCCAACGGGCGGGCAAGTGATGCATCCCTTCACGCTTCTACCATGGCTTCACACTCAGAGCTGCCTACACCAAGACCATGGCGCACCGAGGTCAAGATGCATGAAGGCTTGGAGGCCATCTCCCACAACCTACGTAGGCTCATGGTGAACACTTGCTGGTCTGAAAACTCGCATCCTGTACGCAACTACAGACGTATCGCAAGGCCCTACAGTCTCCATCAATCTCGACGAGGTGCGTGGGCGCCATGTGTCACTACAAAAAAAGACACATCCGTGACATTTTGGGCCAAACGAAATTTTTTCTGTCATGCCTATGACACTTCTATGACGATAATTATGACAAAATCCGGTATCATCATAGATGTGGTGGGCTCCTACTTCTATGACAAAAAATCATGACAGAAAATTAGTTTTTCGTCCTGGGCGGGCCGGAGACGCACCTGCATGACATTCGTTGGGCCGTACATGACGGAAAAAATCGTGGTAGAAGCGAGGGCGAGGAAAATTTCGGGGAGTTCCCGGTTACGGTGGGTGGTCGGGGCCGAGCGATGCACAGAGGGATTGCGCGTTTCTCTCGCACGCGTGTGTGCGAGGCGTTGGGCTCTAACTGAAACCGAGCGAGGCGTTTGACGAGGACATGTATTGGGGGTAGGGTAACAGGCCTGACCTAAAGACCCTACCCTAGGACACCACACACCTTATACTAGGCCCCAGGGCCAGATCGGCAGTCAGATGTTCTGCAGAGTGACATTCACTCGGAAGGCAACAACCACTCGAAGCATAGCACTCCACTCGACGAACTCATTCCACTCGGAGCACCTGATCTCACTTGGATATGCGAAGACCAAACAGTCGACGAGGCAGTCGGAGCATCATTCTCATAGTGGAGGTTTCGTAGTGGGCTGACATTATGGCATTTATGCCCTTCTTTGTAACATAGGAGGTGAGGGGGTGGCGCACTCTATATAAGCCACCCCCCACCACTAGACTGGGGGGCTTTTTTCTTCGATCTCTCTCTCTCTAGTCTCCAGACTTAGCTCAGGCATGGGGATCCGTTCTCCTCTCTCTCACACACATTGTAATCTCCGGATACATACTCAGATAAAACAAAGCCTCTCCGGAGCACGAGACATAGGGTCGTTATCTCCACCGCGAGAGGCCCGAACTCGCTAAAACCACCATGTCACCCATATGCATCTCGATAGATCATGCTCCTTTACCCTATCCCTTATTATTGTCGGAATCGTTCCCACGACAGTTGGCGCCCACCGTGGGGCATGGCGTCTATTGAGCCAGGATGCAGATGGTTTTTTATTCATCTATGTTTAATTTCCTGTTCATCCTGATCGGATTGTTCATCTTCGCAGCAAGTAACTGAAGCATCTCAAAAGGAGAGGATAAGATACATCTTAACCTGACGCTGCAGGCGTACATGACCGTTCACGAACGGATCGATCAAGAGATTTCTTTCTATGCTATCCTCTTATGATCTAACAATCATCGTAGATCTAAACAAATCCGTTGTTTTCCTCCCTGTACTAGCAGGCGCCCATCGGGATCAACAACAAAAACTTGCGATGAATAGATCAGACAAGAGACGAGGAAGGGAAAAGGGCATCGACGTGCTGCGCAAGGGTCGTGGTCATCGCCCTCACGCACGGCCGCCGTCTCGCTGGACTGCGCCTCCTGCTTCCTCTTCTCAGTCGACCTCAACCCACCCGTCATCCGGCTGCAGTGATCGCAAGCGCTCAGCAGTCCATCTGGCGGCGCGGGCACTCGGCCGTGGTCCTTGCGACGTGCGCGTAAGCCTGGAGCGGCAGCGGCCTCTCCGCAACGGCCTGACACGGCGTCCTGCAACGGCGTCCCTCGTCAACCGCGGCGCGGCAACCTCCACGGTCGAAGCACGAACCTGTCGCGGCGTCGAGGTCGAGGCTGTCCACGTCCTCGACCACAACAAGATGGGAGCCACCGGATCGATTTGTCGCCGCCTCAAGCTCCGCCCGCTCGCAGCCTCGCAGAAGAACGCCGTCCCGCACTCGGACTTGTCGCGGGCCGCCTCACCTTGCGCTGGATCCGAGTCAAAGCCGCCGCCGCCGCTGCCGTGGCTGACCAGGGAGCTCTGCGCCCCACTCTCCTTCTAATCTTAATTCCTTCCCATTTATGTCCGGCATGCAGGAGATAAATGGCCGTGGGAAACATTCATTACGGGCATGAATGGCTCTAACTCTGGCTTAATTAGCGCTCTCTTGCATGCAGATTCTGCGCACACGTCCTAGATATGGGCAACTCCTTCGATGCCTAATTACGAAGGATTTATTGCTCCATGACTGTCTGGACTCTAAACCAAGTCGACCTCATCGTCTGCTCGCCGGCGCCCAGCTCCAGTGCCGTCGCGCCTGGCTAACTCCGCTGCATGGTGTCCATGGCCGCTAGCAGCCGCCCACCTCCAGCGGAGGAAGCAGTGCTCATTCGCTCATGGGCACTTCCACGCCGAACCTCACCAACGCCTCCGAGCCCAACACTCCGAGTCGGCCTGCCCAACCAGCTCCACACTGACCGGATCGCAGCCTAGCTGAGTAGCTGTGGTTCACTCGGGTGGGCAGGAACACTCGGACGAGGCGTCCACTCGAATGGCCCTTGTTTGGCCATGAAGCCCATGGGTTCACTCGGCCGGTTAACATCCAGAACATCATCGACAACAAATACAACCGCGAACTTACAGGACCAAGGTTGACTCGGATGGACTTTGTCCAGTCGGATGGAACTAATACAACGTCCAGCCGCATCTTCATCAATGACGGACACGCCGTGGTCAACTTCCTCGCATCTCCATCACTCGCCCGCCCCGTGCGGCGCCGCCCTGTTGGGCACGTCTTCATCAACATGCCCCCTCGGCCGCACGGCGCACCGTCAAACGGTTGGGTACATCTTCGACAACATGCTCGACTCGGCCACCCTGCGCGCCGCCAAGCGGTCGGGCGCATCTTCATCAACTTGCCCATTCGGCCGCACGGCGCACCGTCAAACGGTTGGGTACATCTTCGACAACATGCTCGACTCGGCCACCCTGCGCGCCGCCAAGCGGTCGGGCGCGTCTTCATCAACTTGCCCATTCGGCCGCACAGCGCACCGTCAAGCGGTTGGGTACATCTTCGACAACATGCTCGACTCGGCCACCCTGCGCGCCGCCAAGCGGTCGGGCGCGTCTTCATCAACTTGCCCATTCGGCCGCACGGCGCACCGTCAAATTTTTGGGTACATCTTTGACAACATGCTCAACTCGGCCACCCTGCGCGCCGCCAAGCGGTCGGACGCGTCTTCATCAACTTGCCCATTCGGCCGCACGGCGCACTGTCAAGCGGTTGGGTACATCTTCGACAACATGCTCGACTCAGCAGCCCCGCGCGTCGCCTCTTGGTTGGTCACCTCATCACCACACGGCCGCCTCGCGCGTCGCCACTCGGTTGGTCACCTCATCACCACTCGGCCGCCCGGCGCGTCGCCACTCGGTCGGTCACCTCATCACCACTCGGCCGCCCCGCGTCGCGCCACTCGTTGTCACCTCATCACCACTCGGCCCCCGCGCGTCGCCTCTTGGTTGGTCACCTCATCACCACTCGGCCGCCCCGCGCGTCGCCACTTGGTTGGTCACCTCATCACCCTCGGCCCCCGGCGCGTCGCCACTCGGTTTGTCACCTCATCACCACTTCGGCCGCCCCGCGCGTCGCCTCTTGTTTTGGTCACCTCATCACCACTCGACCGCCCCGCGCGTCGCCACTCGGTTGGTCACCTCATCACCACACGGCCGCCCCGCGTGTCGCCTCTTGGTTGGTCACCTCATCACCACTTGGCCGCCCCGCGCGTCGCCTCTTGGTTGGTCACCTCATCACCACTCGGCCGCCCCGCGCGTCGCCACTCGGTTGGTCACCTCATCACCACTCGGCTGCCCCGCGCGTCGCCTCTTGGTTGGTCACCTCATCACCACTAGGGATGGCAATGGGTCGGGTTTGGACCGGGTGGAGCTGGTCCAAATCCAACCCATGACCCTACCTCCTACCCTTTGCCCATCCACTAAAGTATCCATGGGCATAGCTTGTGCCCATAGCCAAACCCATTGGATATTCGGGTACCCATGGAGCTCCATGGGCACAAAAAATTACCATGAAAGGACTTAACAAAGATCAAATTAATCCATCACCGTTCATCCACAAATCACAACAAAAGCTACAAGCATAAGTAGGCAACAACTACATTGTTTAGAGAACATGGGGAGGATTAGGGAACATGGGTTGTGCTACCTTTGTGCTCTTGTGAGGCGTGTTAGGGTTTGTCTAGTCTCACTAACATACGTGCCTACATGTCATACGGGTATCCGTTGGATATCCATGGAGCATAAATTATAAACATGCTCGACCCAACTGTTCACGGGTATCCAAACCCATCTACCCATGGGTAGAAATGTTCTCCATACCCTTGACCAACCGGGTCGAATATCCATGGGTATCCATATCCATGGATAAAATTGCCATCCCTAATCACCACTCGGCCGCCCCACGTGTCGCCACTTGGTTGGTCACCTCATCACCACTCGTCCGCCCCGCGCGTTGCCTCTTGGTTGGTCACCTCATCATCACTCCGCCGCCCCGCGCGTCGCCTCTTGGTTGGTCACCTCATCACCACTCGGCCGCCCCGCGCGTCGCCTCTGGGTTGGTCACCTCATCACCACTCGCCCGCCCCGCGCGTCGCCACTTGGTTGGTCACCTCATCACCACTCGGCCGCCCCGCGCGTCGCCACTCGGTTGGTCACCTCATCATCACTCGGCCGCCCCGCGCGTCGCCTCATGGTTGGTCACCTCATCACCACTCGACCGCCCCGCGCGTCGCCTCTTGGTTGGTCACCTCATCACCACTCGGCCGCCCCGCGCGTCCCTCTTGGTTGGTCACCTCATCAACACCGGCCGCCCCGCGCGTCGCCTCTTGGTTGGTCACTCATCACCACTCGCGCCCCCGCGCGTGCCTCTTGGTTGGTCACCTCTCATCACCACTCGGCCGGCCCGCGCGTCGCCTCTTGGTTGGTCACCTCATCACCACTCGGCCGCCCCGCGCGTCGCCACTCGGTTGGTCACCTCATCACCACTCGGCCGCCCCGCGCGTCGCCTCTCGGTTGGTCACCTCATCACCACTCGGCCGCTTCGCGCGTTGCCTCTTGGTTGGTCACCTCATCACCACTCGGCCGCCCCGCGTGTCGCCTCTCAGTTGGTCACCACATCACCACTCGGCCGCCCCGCGCGTCGCCACTCGGTTGGTCACATCCTCGCCACTCGGACGCCCCGCGCATCGCCACTCGGTGAGACACATCTACTTCAATCGGTCGCCCCGTGCATTGCCATCGGTTGGACACATCTTCACCACTCAGCCACTCGCGCGCCTTCAGACAGCTAAGTCATTCTACATGCGCTACATTCTGTTATTTCCGCATTCCCGAGTATCCTGTAATTCACACATCACGTTCACTCGGAGGCCACGCCACCGAGTGTACCCCTACGCTCGGCTGCTTATTTTCACATACTTGCTTAGTACTGGTTATGTGACTCCCGAGTCCAACTGCCATTTTTTCGCATACATCATTCACAAACACCATGTGTTCTTCATTTCGAGTTTGCATCGGTCCTCCGGGGCTGCAACTCAGTCGAAACACTACACTTCCATTTTATTTGAGCCATTACTCCAACGAGTTCAGTCGGATCCTTCACTTCGACAAGTTCGAACGGATCCATTGCTCTTCCAGACTCTTGCTGGTTAACCAGCATGCCCCTTGCACTCCCAGCGGGTGTCTATGGGTGTTATTCACACAAATCATTTCAGCACACATCAAATTTACTCTTGCTATTTTTCATACACGAGTTACGTGATCACTCGACGGCCCTATGCGCCAAATTCATCGCTACTCAAACTCTCGGTCACCACACCGGTCTTAGCGCACCACAACACCGACCTTGTCGCTCTGTTGACTTCAAACACATCCGGCCGACCCCTCTGTGGGATCCTCTTCATCGTATCAATGATATAGACCTCGTCAGGCATGAGATAGATAAGTCACTTTTGTAATCAAACTTCACACTTCACTCCTTTGCGAGTTTGCCTCTTTCGAGCATCACTCGGAAGCTCCTCCTCACCATTACCCGAGTCCGACTCGATGAATTACAATTTATCCATTCAAAACTATATTAATCATGTTCCGACAGGACCACGGTCGAAGCCTATAGTGTGCTTGGGGGCTACGCCACACTCGGGGGCTACACCGCACTCGGGGGCTTCAGCTCATTCAGAATCACACTCTCCTGAGTGGTTGAATACTTCATCACCAGACAGATCTTTCACTTCAAACAAATGCATCCGATCCGCCACTTTGACAAGTTACATAATCACTCAGATGCTCTGCGCGCCATCTTCGTTCCTACTCAGGCTCAGTTGTCGCGCCGGTCTTGTTGCGTCGCAACCAAACTACACCAACCTCGTCGCTACATCATCTTCGAAAACATCCGGCTAACTCCTCCGAGGACCATCTTTGCCACTTGGCTGGACACGTAGTCTTTCACTCGGCTGCCCCGCGCATCCTCACCACTCAGCCTCCCCACGCGTCACCACTTGGTTGTGCACGTCCTCGCCACTCGGCCGCCCCACGCGTCACCACTCGGTTGTGCTCGTCTTCACCACTCGGCCGCCCGCGCGTCGCCACTCGGTTGTGCACTTCTTCACCACTCGGCCGCCCCGCGTGTCATAACTCAGCTGTACACATCCTCGCCCCTCGGCCGCCCCGTGCGTCACCATCAGTTGGACATGTCTTCACCACTACACCCCAACACAGGAACGACTAAGTTACTCATATGATCAAACCTCATATCACACTCTGTAGCGAGCTTACCTCTTTCGAGCGTCACTCGGGGGCTACGCACAGCCGAGGGTTATGCCACCCTCAGGGGTTACACCCATTTGATCAACCTGTTGATCACATCAGGAATATTTTTCTGACCATACATGATCGGTCCGCCGAAGATCTATAAGGGAAGCACTGTCCACTCGGACATTCACCCAAACCATTACCTGGAGTCATCTTCAGGACTGCAAAAGGGTGAAAACGATGCTCCTCTACGGATACACTTGGCCCTTATTCTAGGCTCCAAGGCGTCAGTTTCACAAACTTGGACTCAGAGATGGCATGTGTTGGTGTTCCCCCGGGATAATGAGTGGCCTCTCTCCGGAGAGTCAGCCCACACGCTAGCCACGCCACTCGGGTTTCATGGCACGTCCACATCGGACCACTAGTCTATCTCCTCCGGGAGACATACGAGTGCCACCAAGTTTTTCCTTGCAGTCAACTTACCCCGATAAGCCGGGAAGCGCGTCCACTCGGACAAATACCCCTTTCATGCAAAAGGGTGAAAACAAAAAGCTATCGGTCAATGTAAGAAGTACTACTGGAACGATTACTCCCTGGAGTGTACAGCTCTTTTCTACAGTTGGCAGTTTCGAGGCCGAATTCATTCATCGTGCCGAGAGCACGAAGATTCGCCTGCTTGACCTAGTTCCAGGCTGAACTTATTTACCGTGCCAAGTGCACGAAGATCAGTCCGACTAATTCAGCTCCAGACTGAGCTTATTCACCGTGCCAAGCACGTGAAGATCCATTCTGAATGCATGAAGACCCGCCATAGTTCTAGGATGAAGTCATTTACCATGCCGAGCGCATGAGGGTTCACCTGTTTAATTCAGTTCCAGACCAGAAGACAGGCTCTAAGACTCCCGCCGACTGCTCGCAGTCGACGACGGTCTCGGGGACTACACCCAGTGGGTGCACTCAGCGTGCCCCCACTGGAATGGTATCCACTCGGAATGGTCCGCCCGGTCCGAGTGACGGCCAAACAACAAAAAAAAAGACAGGCTCTAAGACTCCTGCCGACTGCCCGCAGTCGACGGCGGTCTCGGGGGCTACACCCAGTGGGTGCACTCAGTGTGCCCCCACTGGAATGGTATCCACTCGGAATGGTCCGCCCGGTCCGAGTGACGACCAAACAACAACAAAAAAAGACAGGCTCTAAGACTCCCGCCGATTGCCCGCAGTCGACGATAGTCTCGGGGACTACACCCAATGGGTGCACTCAGCGTGCCCCCACTGGAATGGTATCCACTCGGAACGGTCCGCCCGGTCCGAGTGACGGCCAAACAACAAAAAAAGACACGTTCCAAGCGTGAAGAAATTCCGAGTAATCAGTTACTCGATGCAGGACCAGCTCCAAATCACTCCAAAAAAAATTGCTATAAGGTGAGTTTAACGCTCCTCCACAGACCCGTTTGAGCTCATTTCACTCGGACACCATGTAGTCCGGAATCCGTCAAGGCAACACGCGGAGATGAGACCGCCGGGTGACCAGAGGGAGTTCATGAGCGCCTCCGTAGCACTCGACTCATCTGGGAATTCACCTCGACTCAACCCGCTCAACCTCGACCGATTCGGGGGCTAATGACGAGGACATGTATTGGGGGTAGGGTAACAGGCCTGACCTAAAGACCCTACCCTAGGACACCACACACCTTATACTAGGCCCCAGGGCCAGATCGGCAGTCAGATGTTCTGCAGAGTGACATTCACTCGGAAGGCAACAACCACTCGGAGCATAGCACTCCACTCGACGAACTCATTCCACTCGGAGCACCTGATCTCACTCGGATATGCGAAGACCAAACAGTCAACGAGGCAGTCGGAGCATCATTCTCATAGTGGAGGTTTCGTAGTGGGCTGACATTATGGCATTTATGCCCTTCTTTGTAACATAGGAGGTGAGGGGGTGGTGCACTCTATATAAGCCACCCCCACCACTAGACTGGGGGGCTTTTTTCTTTGATCTCTCTCTCTCTCTAGTATCCGGACTTAGCTCAGGCATGGGGATCTGTTCTCCTCTCTCTCACACACATTGTAATCTCCGGATACATACTTAGATAAAACAAAGCCTCTCCGGAGCACGAGACGTAGGGTCGTTATCTCCACCGCGAGAGGCCCGAACTCGCTAAAACCACCGTGTCACCCATATGCATCTCGATAGATCATGCTCCTTTACCCTATCCCTTATTATTATCGGAATCGTTCCCACGACAACGTTCACTTACTGAACCCGAGCGATTGCACTAGCTACGTTACTGAACCCGAGCGATCGATCCTTGGTTGTTAACTGAACCCGAGCGATTCCTTCGCTACTGCTGCTAACTGAAGCCGATCGAAGCTGCCTCTTGATGAACAGTCCCCGGTGGGGGTTAGATGAATAGTTCCTGGTGGGGGTTGGATGAACAGAATCCCGTGGTAGTAGAGGCCGTTGCCGCTAGATGAACAAGACCACGATCGAGGAGGTGGGGGTGGATGAACAGTATCCAGTGGAGGGACCCCGTGGAGGGCTGGTTGAACAGGACCCTGTGTGGAGGGCTGGTTGAACAGGAGCCGGTGGAGGCTGGATGAACAGGACCCCGTGGATGAACAGTAGCAGGTGGAGGCAGGAGGAAGTCGACGGTGGATGAACAGTAGCCCGTGGAGGCTGCAGCAAGGCAGTAGACGGTGGATGAACAGTAGCCCGTGGAGTGCCGTTTTGCGGTACGCCACACCCCTCCCAATGAATAGGACCCTGTTTCGACCGTAGGCGCTCCAACACAAGTCCATTTCCTCCGTTTTGCGGTACGCCACACCCCTCCCGATCAACAGCACCCCGTTTCGACCGTAGGAGCTCGAACACAAGTCCGTTTTCTCCGTTTTGCGGTACGCCAGACCCCGTTTCAGCTGTTCCGTCCAAGCCGGTTGGCTCCCGATGAACACGACGCATTCCGACCCAGTTTGTTGCCTCCCGATGAACACGATGTTGTTTCTCCGTTCTGACCCAGTCGGTTGGCTGCCGATGAACAGGACGCCATCGCTGTACGCGTTTGAGACCCCGGCTGTATGTACGTACGTAGCCATATTTACTTTCTTGCAGCATGGCTGTACGTACATGTACACGATATAGACGGGACTGCCTGAGCAGCTACCGCTCCTTACTGGGCCACGGTTCAACGTGGAAGAAAGACCGATGGACCAGTATGTACGTACACGTTTGCGACCAGAATGACAACGCTACGTACGCTTCAACCGGGTGGGTCCCGGCTGTCAGGGAGGATAAGGAGGCACTTCCTTGCATGTGAAGATATTGATGGTGGGTCCGAGCTGACAGGGGAAGGATTCTTTTTTTTTGCGCGTAATAAGGAGGCACTTCCTTGCGTGCGAAGATGTAGCTGGTGGGTCCATCTGTCAGCCTCACTGCGTACAGTCCTCTTCCGATGGCTTTTGTTCGTTGACCACGTTGACCATGCCGTGCGGACAACACCAGGCGATGGACGACGGTGAGGCAGGGAATGACGCGGAGCCTGGGAACACACGGAGAGTGGTACGAGGGTTGACTGGTTCGGCTGCGGTGTGAGGCTGCCGTCGCCGCAGAATAACAGGGGGTGTGGGTGAGTAGAGGGATGGCCTGGCCAGCGGTGGGAGTAGTAGGGGGCGGTGAGGCCTGCGCGGCATCGCAGCCGGCCACGGGAGGTAGGAGCACACGGTGGTTTAGACGGCTGGAGCAAGAAAATCCAAGGTTGAAGAAGCAGGACGACCGTTGGATGTTAACAATCCAACGGTCACTGGTGATAGAATCGTTTGTTGACTAAGTTGACAAAGCTCTGCGTACGCGTCAACTTAGTAGGGCCACAAGTCAGCCTCCATATCTGGTGGGCCCCAGCTATCATGGGGAGCACTCGTTATTTTTCGCTTAATAAGGAGGCACTTCCTTCCGTGCCAAGATATAGCTGGTGGGTCCCAGCTGTCATTGGGAGGATTCATTCATTTTGGCGTAATAAGGAGGTACTTGCTTGTGTGCGGCCATGGACCATGTGGGTCCCAACTGTCAGCCTCTCCATGTACATCCCTCTTCTGATGTTGTCGTTTGTTGACAATGTTGACCACGCCGTACCGAGAACACCAACGCGATGGACGACGGCGAGACCCAGGAAGGGAATGACCCGGAGGCGGCGAAGCCACAGAAGTGGAGGGATGTGGGTGAGTAGAGGGATGGCCTAGCCAGCGGTGGGAGTAGTAGGGGCGGTGAGGCCTGCACGGCAGCACAGCCGGCCACGGGAGGCGGGAGCAAGCGGTCCCGCCGGCGCTGGATTTGGCGGCTGGAGCAAGAAGATCAGAGATTGAAGAAGCACGACGGCCGTTGGATGTTTGAAGAAGCACGACGGCCGTTGGATTGACATCCAACGGTCACGCCTGCTAGAATCGTTTGTTGATGTATATAATAAGTAAAAAAATATTGCATACACGTCAACTTAATAGGCCCACAAGTCAGACCATTCCCTATTTTTTTTAATAATTTACAGCTCATTGCAACTTCTTATGCAATTTATTGCAGTCGGTTTTTTTTGTTGGCCAGAGCCAGGGTTAAAAATTTAAACGAAATTTTGCATATTTCGGTGGGGGTCCAAACTATTTTTAATACCGAAATGTCGAGCCAGATTTAAAGTACTTTGAAGATATATTTAAATTAGGTTAAAGCCCAGTGAAATTGGAATCTGAAAATGTGAAAAAATTCAGAAATTTGAAAGTAACAGCCAATTTGTTGTCTGTTTTTTATATTTACAGCCCATTTCATATTACTTTCAAGATTTGCAACCGTCTTGAAAGAGTTGCAGCCTAGCAGGGCGTAGAAAAATAAGTAAGCCTGGATTGGGTATTCTTCAGAAAAAATGAACTGGGCTCATTTTCACAAAGAAAAAATAGCTGGGCTGGTCATGTGGTGAACGTAAAATAGAAGCCTGGGCTAGACGGGCCACAACCCAGTTGAAACCCTACTCCGTCTCAACAATAACAAAAAAAATACTGCTCGAGCAGCTACGTCCCAGGTGTCAGCCGATCTTGTGCTGTTCTCTTGTCTATTGACTATACGCTGACAATGTCGTGGGTCCCAGATGTCAGCAAACCAGTAGGAGGAAGCATTTTCTTTTTCTATACGCTGATAATGGAGTATATAACAAAAAAATGAGGAACTTGCTTGCGTACGGCCATGGACATGGTGGGCCCCTACTATCATCCTCTCCACGTACAGTCCTCTCCCGATTCCTCTTGTTTGTTGACCATGTTGACAACGCGAGAGGGCGGTGCCACGGCGAGCGCACCAAAGCGCGCGGAGGACGACGGCGAGGCCTCGGACATCAACGTTAATGATTTAGGATACGATGGGGCGGCGATTCATGCGCTGAGGCGCAGCCAGCTGTGGGAGGCGGAAGCAGGCGGCCCCGCCGACGCTGGTTTGGTTTTGGCAGCTGGAGGAAGACAGGACTGAAGAAACACGAAAGACTGTAAAAGCAGCAGGAGTACTTAACAACCTTAACTTAAACTAGCAGGGGCACTTAACAACCATGGCTGAAAGCGGTATGAGTACTTATCAGGTTCAACCATACAAAGCACGCCTCGAACAGTGCTACTTTGCCTACAGTTAACCAAGGGTGAGGCCATCAAGCCCCAGGACAAGGCCCAGGCGCCACCCCGCGCATCCACAACCTTCTAAAAGCGGCTTCATCTCGCAATGTGGTCAATAAATAGGATATTCGCTTTAGAGCCATGGAAAAGCATGAGCATAACCTTCTGTTCTATTCTCCAAGTTGGACGGGCCTTCATTATTTGAGACCACTCATGAATAAGTATCTTTTCACCTCCAAGGGAAATGGAGTAGGTTGACATAAACATCATGTTGTGACCAAGCGCAAGTCTGACCCGACCATGGTCAGGCATCTGTATAGGAACAATAGAACTGGGCAGTTTCTGTTTCAAGAAGATCACAGCTGTAAAACTGTGTATAAGCAAGAGTTTATGAACAACATATATAACAGAAAATAGCTCATACCATAAGTCTCTCGACACAGTTGGACCTGTTCAACGTGTGCAGCAGTGGCACACATATCCCACGTGCCCTTCCACCATTGGAACGCCCCACAAGGACCTCAAGACGATCAATAAAGTGTAGGAACTGGTGGATGTCGTCCCAGTCAACTTCAGTGCCATCAGTAACAGTCGAGTTCTTATAGAATAACAAATGAGTAGCGTGCTTAACTTTAAAATAACCTACACGTGCCACCAATTATAAGAAATATTAGTTAGAAGTAGCATCTTCGTGAGAGAAGGGAATCACAAATCATTGCTACTTCTAAAGTTAAATTGTGATTAGTTAGACAGAATAGGTGGATTAAGAAGTAATCGAGGCAACATGCAAGAACCAGATACAAAACTAACATGGATGAACTATTGGAATGACGTCGGGGTGGAAGATCACAGTGAAGATGAGACCAGGTTCTGCTATTTCCATCAACATTCGTGCGCCAACTTTCAGTCCGTAACACTTGAGAAAGTTTATCCAAGTTCGGCCATAAAAAAAGCAGCGATCTTCTTGGTTCATGAACCCAACTCAGAACTTATATCCATGGCTTGTCTTCAATGTGACCATTAAACTGGTGTATTTAGTTATGGCAAGGCCGACCATCCTGAGTACATGTGTTCTGGCAGAGCAAGGAATGCACTGCAGGAAAAATAATATGAGAACACAATGTATTCGCTATCCAAATCTAGAAATAATTTCCTCCTTCACGTCAGTGTTGACCATGGTACTAGTACCTTTTATCCAAATATAGCAATCCAAATTTCCAAATTAGTTGATAGCATGTTCAAAAACCCCCACCCTCCTGGATAGAAAAGAGGATTCTAGGAACATACTGTGCACGTTTTAAAATCCTGTGTTAGGATGAGAAGGAACAAGTGTGGCGTCTCGCCGAGGGCGCAAAAACCTGTAGGGTCCACGCACTTTGGGCACTGCAAATGAAACACACTAGATTCAGTAGGAAGAAAAATGCATCAACGGCGGCGGCTGCCATTCTAGGATTACCCGCGACCAAGGGACTAGGATTTATCGGTGATGGATGAAGAATTCGTACCTGGTTCTCCGTGAGAAAACCCTACGCAATCGCCTAGAGGGGGTTTTCTCTGAACAAGCAGACGATGGAGAAGTGATTGAGGCCTAGTGAAATATTGTTGCTTTGTCCGTCCAGCTTACTGCTAAAGCTGGAAAGGTGGGGGGTTTCGTGATTTGACGGCTCATCGGGCATTACTGCGGCGCTACGACCGGGGTGAGCCTACCATGCAGTTGTGCACTCTAATTTGGTGCATGGCACGTGGACCCCGTTGCCGGATGCCCCACATATCTGCGAAAGGAAATAGAAAGGAAGGAGTAACTAGTTACACATAAATATTTTTTTTACAGAGATACTCCCTCTTTAAAGAAATATAAATATCTTTTATATCACAACTTTATACATAAGAAAAATCAAGGGGAATATATATAACATAATATGGGGGTTCAGCTGAGAATATAATACTTAGACAGGTTCATGGTTCTGGACTTTGGGCCACAGGCCGGTGGGCCTGCATGTTTGGGGGCCCATGTGTTCTAACTCAGCGCATTTCATCTTGCAAGCGATCGGTACGATGCTGGTTTTAGATGCTGTTGCAAGGCGAATACAGAAAATTAAATAAAGCATGGCAGCTGTTAGAATGAAATTGAACGACAGTTCCTAACCAGCAATCAGAGTTGCAATTCTTTCACGATATCCTACATGATAAATAATACTGTCGTACAACTTATACACACAGGACACTTGTTTCACCATGCCATATTATTTCATCAAAAGCTCTCGGAGGATAGATCAGTTCGGCAGTTGCGTGCTGCTACTGAAGAATTTCAAAGTTGATTTGGACCAGCTCTCCTTGCCGAGAAAGTTCGATTTTGACATCATCCCCTACTGCAAGATTTGATAGAGTTATGAACCTTGACCATCCTTTAGCATCAATCATCATGCGACCATCCTTTGTACTTACGGTATATTGAGCAGGTTCATTCACACAAAGGTTGCGCATGTAAGAGAAACTTGGCCACGGTCGCCCGGATTATTGAACAACTCCCTCGTTGCTCTAGGAATTATCTGTTTGCAAACAAGAAGACATACACAAACAGTTAGATCAACACAGTGAATCATGTGAAACAGCACGGAAAGAAAAAAGAACGAAGCACTTGGGTGGCCAATGCTTACCAAGAAAGTGGAGATGTCGGTTTTTGTAAGGACTTTGGTATATGCAGTGCGAACTGCAGCCCAGTCTATTGCCGGTGCAACTGCTGGTTCCGTTGCCACTGCACGGGCCGGAGCAGATGCAAGTGCAACTTCAAGTATTGGTGCAGGTGCCGGAGCCTTTGCTGGTGCCCGTGCCGGTGCGACTGGTAGTGCCGCTGCTGCTGCCGGAGATGGTGCTCCTTGTGGAGCTGGTGCCGGTGTTGGAGCAAGTGCCGGTGTCGGTGCCCGATCCTCCGGTAGATCAGCCTGATCCACTGACGTGGTCGGTGCCCAATCCTCTGGTGGATCAGACTGAGCTGCTGCTGCTGTCAGTGCTAGAGCCAGTGCCGTATGAGAAGGTGCTGGTGCTCGATCCGATGCTGAAGGTGGTACCGATGTGCGAGATAGCAGCGATCGGCTCTAGTCTACTATGATTTCATACTTCAGCTTTCTAACTTGACTAGGCTCCATGACCTTGATCCAGTCTTTTTCTTCATTTCTTTTAAACCCGAGAAGGACTAATTGTGGCGTGTTTGATAAACCAAACTGCAGTTCATCATAGGGCTTCAGATTGTACTCAGACAACAGACTGATCCAATTGTGGCCAATAATATAAGTGATGGACAGTGCCTTCGTTACTGACATGACATAAGAAGTGAAACTTGCAAAAATAACCATCATAGAGCAAACCAAACGGATTATTCTGTAACGAATGTCACATGGCAAAACCTGCATCATAAAATTGCAGCAAAAATAAGAAAACATGACATTAAATCAATAAGATATAGACAGTAAATCAATAAGATTTACTTAACGTGACACGAGTGAATCCTTACCAGGAAATCACTATGTTCAAGTTCTAAACGGAAGGTTGATCGTCCAATTACAGGTGGCATGCAGGGCCCCCGCTTACTCCCACAAGCAGGACAGTCCAAAGGTCGTGACAAATCATATGGACCGAACATCCATGGGACTGGAAATCCTGGTGGGTGCGATAAACCCTGCAATGCATACAGATATTAGAGTGTAACCATAATTGATAAACCGTCCTCACAAAAAAGATGATCTGGATACTTCAAAATATATAGACTGAATTGAATGGACAGACATTAACATATACTGTTCTCAGGACTCACCACACAACAAAAGCGGCAGTACTAAACAATACTGGGTTCACACACATAAATCAAGTACTGAACAATAGTACTTACTACAGACAAGCAAAGTTGCACTAATGAAACTCTGCAGACTATTTCTTGCCACCGACCTACGGGATGTGCCCCGCATAACTGACTAGGCCATAGACTTCGTGAGAGATGTCTACCAGCACCATCGCCATCTCGTCAACCTTGGAGAACCTAACAGAGTGGTATTTCCACTCATAAACATGACGATGAAGATAGTCCGCATCAGATTTGTCGGGAAGCTTTACAAGAACCACACCCTTCGTAATTGAAGGCATAGCTAGGAAATTATTGTGGTGAAGTACACCCTCAAGAACACGCCTGACAACAATGCTACAGGAAAATACTAGTTCACGACACGTGGCGACAAGGACACAGCAACTGGATAGTTTAGTAGAACTCATCCTCAGGTCTTCCAGTTCACACGGCATGACTTTGAGAACTTCATCTCCACTGCGGACCTGGTTCTAATTCAAACAGAAACCAAATATTTTATTACTACCTCCGTTCAGAAATATAAGATAATTTTCGATATTTTACTCCATATAAGACTACATATACGCACAGAAATGAGTGAACAAAGACACTAGAACATGTCTTCAAAGGCATGAGAGCAAAGGGATTACTTGCAATATCCATAACACAAGTTACTGAGGCTAATATACTCTCTTCAAAGGCATGAGAGCTAAAATCTTGCATTTCCTACAGCTAGCATTGATGTTCATAAAGTAGTTGAAAGTAATCTATAAGAAATCAGTGTCAACCTCTCGCATGTTTTGGTCAAAAGAGCAATTTAGAACCGTCATTTGGCACACAAAAATCACATGCAAGATCACCTAGAAAGTTGTACTACTAGTACTAGTATTGCGTGTTAGATGAAAAAACACGACCAAGATCGCCAAAAAGATCGTCAAGAAGACATATTACCTGGACTTGCTTAATGAGGGATCCCAGAGAGGGGGGCTTGGACAGGGCGATGGCCTTGAGCTTGTCTGTGGTAGTCTCGGCGGGGTGCTTGCGCTTCTTCATACCCTGAGCCTTGACGGTTTTGGCCAGAGCCATAGACATCACTTCGGCCGGTGCTCCAGGGTCCATCAAGAAACTGTCAAATAGAAATAAAAGAAAAGAAACCATAATCACAAACCCAAAAGAAGAACACAGAGGGAGTTATAGGATCACTCTCGGGGTTGCAAGACCGGGCCTTGGCCAGAATCAACACCATTGATGCGCTCACCTTTCCTTCTTTGGGAGAGAAGAACAATGGCAGAAGCGCGTCGGGGTTTTCTTGAAGAAATGAGGAACAAGATGAGGGAGAAGCGAGTTGGGGTTTTCTTCAAGAGAGGAAGCTGAGGGAGAAGAGTGAAATGATGGTTGCTTCGTCCATCCAACTTACTGCTGGAAAGGTTGGGGTTTTGTGATTTGATGTCTCATTGGGCATTACTGCGGCGCTTCGACCAGGGTAGTCTACCGTGCAGTTGTGCACTCTAGTACGGAGTAATTTCATGCATGGCAAGTGGACCCCGATGCTGGCTATCCCACACGTCGGCAAAAGTGAGTAGCAAGGTTCCCGACGACCGTCGAGGAGGATCCGCACAGTAAAGCGTGGCCACTATTTTTGAATAAAAAAATGATTATAGCAAGCGTTTCCACTCTTACGACGGAGGAGTGCGAAACACGGCAGCCACTTGAACTTACACAGTACTCCTACTACTAGGCATGTGCAGTGGTTCATATGTCAGTACTACATAATCTTGTTGCTAGTGTAGTAAGATATGACGATAACAGATGATGTTGTGCGCATGTCAACTATATGAATAGTAATGTAACATACCCCTTTTTTGACTGTCTGGTCGAGAATGAACGGTGAGATCAATGTTAACAGAACTAGGTCTATAGTGCATGGAGAGTACGGTGCTACAGTACTCCACAGAACATGAACCATATGAAGCACGAATCAGTGTTAGGCAGGGTGTATGAAGGGTGCATGGGATAGGAGCAAAAGTTCCCTTCTCGACCCACTTTTGGGTGTTTGGCAGAGTGCATGAAGGGTGCATGAGTCCACACTAGTAGGTTAACACAAATACACTAGGAGCATGCATGAAGAGGGGTGTTGAGATGAGCATGCACGAAGAGGGAACAACTATATTGAGATGAGAATGCAACCAAACACACCCACACGCTTTGTGCTACAGTGACTAATCTGCACCGTCTGAGTTTGATCCAACGGTCATGTTGCGCCGAGACATGGACATGCCCATGCAGATGATGCCTAAACACCACCGAAGTCCCTCTGCTTCTCGAGGCGCATGACGTTGGTGATGCAGGGTGCCACCGCCCGTAGAGCCCGCTCCCGGTCGACGGGAGCCAGCTCATCAAAGACGGCGTCCAATGGCACGAATGGATTCGGGTGACGAAGCCCTGAGAGGATTCACGCGGCAACGGCGACAGCAGCTCGCAACCCCTCCTTGTCCAGCTCCGCCCCCACCATCACGCGGAGACGGCTCAGCTCCTCGGAGATATAGTTGAAGAAGGAGACCAAGTCACGAAGCCGCAGCTCGTTGAAGTCGACGGGGTGGTCGAACGGGTTTAGCCCGACCGCCGGCATGGTCGTGCTGGCACGACGGTAGGCATCGCGCAGCCGCAACACATGCGTGGCAACATGGTCCACCAAGTGGTTGAGGCGATCCTGGACCTCATCACGATCGGCCCGCTCGCGCTCCAGCCGGCTCGCCTGACCGCCTATCATATCTCCTGATTTCTGTAGCAACACCGCCGACGCCTCGAGCATCTTTGTGGTGGACGCCTGCCGCTTTTGAAGCTCCGTGAACTCTCGCACATAAAGGAGGAGCATGGCACTCCTCTCCTCCTTGAGCTCACGCAGCTCCACGTCCTTGGCCCTGAGCTCCACATCCTTGACCTGGAGCTCCTGTGTCAAGCACCTCACCTCAGACTCCGTGATCTGGTGCGCCGCCATGGAACCAGGTAGAAGCAATGGGGAGAGGAAGCAAAGGGGGCAAAACGGCTGAAAGGCAATGCAATCTACGGGAAGGCGGAGGGAGCCAGCCGAGAAGCGGGGTGAATTTTTTGGTTTTCACCATGGGAAAACACCAGTCGATGACTTTTCACATCCGGGAGCAGTGGGTTTTACAGGCGGAGTCATCATGACTAATTGCTGCCACGCCTGCTCCCATCAATCAAAAACATAAAAATCCTGCCGCGCCTGCCGCACCCAAAGACCAGAGCAATGCCACGGTGGATATTTAAATTTACCTGCCGGCAAGGAGAGAAAAAAGGGGTGAAAAAACAAATGTGGCGACGGCCTAGCTAATCGGTCGCACTAGCCCAACTAGCTAGCCACCATGCCTCATTGATGTACTCGGCGGGAAAGGTGGGCTTTTGGGATTTGATGACTCATTTACTTGCTTCGGCGCTACGACCGAGGAGGACCCAGAAAATGCGCGGTAGGGCGTCCCACATCTCGGCAAGGAAGAAAATATGCGTGCACCACCCGGGAGGACCCAAAAACCGCAAGGTAGGGTGTGCCACGTCTCGGCATGGAGGAAAAATGTGCGTGTAAAAATATACTGTAGCAGACGTACTACCTATGGTTCGACCTCAGGACCCAGCCAGTCGGTAGAAAACACCCCACTAGCCACACAGCTTCATCATGCTAACGTGGCACGGAGGATAGGTGTGGTTAGCTCCGTCTCGACCAGCCACAACGTCTCTTGTTCTAGGCGATTCTTCTATTTTCAAGCATTTTTTTAGTTAATGGCAATGTGCCCGTGCGTTGCAACGGATCCAAAGTAGAATAGTACTTGTTCACAAACTTGAAAGAAAACACTCTTGTTTTGATATACATATATACCACTAAAAATATATTACTTTTCACTCAAAATATATTTCTCAGGCTGTTTTGATGAGGTGAGCGAGGGATGTGGTTGCTTATAAGATAATAAGGGGTTTTCTGCAAATTGGAGCAGAGAAGTGGGCTATTGTTGCAAAAATGCCACAACTTACCTCATAGCCGTTAGATGCAGATCTAATGGTCAGAAATGACGGATGGCAAACACACCATCATCACCAACTGAGTCTTTTATAGGAGTAGAGAAATATATTTCTCAGGCTGTTTTGATGAGGTGAGGGAGGGATGTGGTTGCTTATAAGATAATAAGGGGTTTTCTGCAAATTGGAGCAGAGAAGTGGGCTATTGTTGCAAAAATGCCACAACTTACCTCACAGCCGTTAGATGCAGATCTAATGGTCAGTAATGACGGATGGCAGACACACCATCATCACCAACTAATCTTTTATAGGAGTAGAGATAGAGATAATAACACCACAGCATGCTCGCGCCGCTCTTCATGTGTGCCCGTGCGTCTAAAGGTTAGACGATGGAGAGGAGAGAGAGATTGCAGACATGGGACCCACCAGTAAGTAAGTCAACGGTCATGCACGTGTTGACGAGCCATTCCCTCTACTCTACTCAATGTAATACTGTATAAAATCAAGTTATGCGACAAAGCCAATAACTGTTGCTGTTTCAGGCTATCGACTTACGCTTTGTAGTCCAGGTTGCCAATTCGAATCTCGTCTTTCAGATTTGTTAGTTTTAGGTCCAAATTTGATCAATGACAAGTGGGACCCCCGTGTGTTGTTCCGATATTTCAGTGTAGGATGTTTTTTTGCACAAACACTTTGCGCGGTTAGAAAAGTAATGGCACCAGTTACACGTATTTTGCAAGTTTAGGAACAAAAATGACAGCGGCATAGAATATCACATCCACCCCGCAGCTTAGATGCTATGGTGATATGAGTTTTTACGTCGTTGTATCTCAGATCCAATGGCTTGGGAGTAGTCTTTGTAATTATAGCAATTTCCAAACTCTCCAAGGTCTTTTTTGCAATTAAAACATTCAGGCCTCATGTGTGCCGCTGCATCTTGGATCCAACGGTTCCCAGTAGCTCATATTAGGTGCTCCCAATAGCTTAATTAGCCGCTACAGTCATACGAGCATCTAGGTCGTATGATCTGTGATCAAATGCCACATGCGTGGTACTTGTACTTTCTGCGCAATTCCCAAACTCTTTGAGGCCTATATTGCAAAAACATTCAAACCTCCTACTATGAGCCGTTAGATCTCCCGGGAACTCGTATCGCCATAGAATCTACGGTGTGGGAGCACCTCATATTCTCCCATTCGAGAAAACATCAGGTGCTCTCGCAGCTTGGATGCCACGGTGATATGAGCTTCGAGGTCATTTGATGTGAGATCCAATGGCATCTGAGCAGTCTTTGTGCTTGTAAGCAGTGGACGGACTCTTTGGGGGCTTTTTTGCAAAAAAACATTCGAACCACCAAGGAGTTGTTGGATCACAGATCCAACAGCTCCGAAGAGCTTGTATCACCAAAGCATCTAAGGTGTGGTAGCACATGATATTCTTACATACAGGAGAATATGAGGTCCTCCTTCATCTTAGATGCTACGGTGATACGAGCTTTGAGGTCGTTGGATATGGGATCCAAGGGCATCTGAGTAGTTTTTTGTACAAATTGTGTGCAATTCTCAAACTCATTAAAGTATCCTGTAAAAATATTAAGACATCCTGCGAGCTGCTATATCTCAGATCTACAAGCTCCAAGGAACTCGTATCAGCATATAGCATCTAAGGTGTGGGGGCACCTGATATTCTCCCGGGGAGGGGGGCTGCACAACCAATTGGTGTTTGGGAGGGTGGGGACAAATATAATGCTCAAAAAAATATAATCTAAACAATCCTAAACAGAGCTTCACAATTTTATCTAAGGTCGAGGGGTAACCCCCAACAATCTACATAGCTCCGCCTATGCAAGAGGTGTAGTGTGAGCATCTATGTGTGAGAGAGACGACGCGAAAAAGCAAGGTCAATCGAGTCATTTATAGAGGGAGAGATCAAGGGAGTGTGGCCTAGCGTACACTCGAATGTTAAAGATGATACACCGAGATATTGTGCGGCGAAGCTATGGTGAGGGCTGGAGGGAGATAGTTACCGAGAGAGTGGCCCTAGATAGACTTTGTGTGTGCGCGCACGGTGAAGGTGTTTTACAAAGGCAACACATGTGTCTTGAGAGAGAGAGAGGGGGGCGTTTGTCATGGAGGGCACGATGAGGTTGTGTGTGAGAAATACATTTGTTAAGAGTGTGAGGGCGGGAATGACATAAATGGAGATCGAAACATGAAGACCAATAATGAGCATGCGTGTGTCGGATACCAATAGCTCTATTAACAAAGAAATGAACATCAATCGATACATGAAGTTTGTGTGTGTGTGCGTGGGGGTGGGGGGGGGGTTTCGATGGAGAGACCTAAACAACATTCGCATGTATGTAGTACTAGACTTAATATTCATGTTTCAGTTTCCTGTTCATTTTAATATTTGATTGAGGACCATGCATGGCTTACATTTTACTCCCTTCGTTCCTAAATATTTGTCTTTTTAGAGATTTCAAATGGACTGCCACATACGGATGTATATAGACATATTTTAGAGTGTAGATTCACTCATTTTGCTCCGTATGTAGTCACTTGTTGAAATCTCTAAAAGACAAATATTTTGGAACAGAGGGACTATTTTTGAATTCGTGTCATACATGCATGGTTTGGAAAAATAGATGCACTATACTTACTGGATTGTTGTTGTATTCGTGTGTGTGTGTGGTCATATGCTTGATACATACAAAGTTTTCTCACCACCATACCGTTCGTCTTGTAAATTTGAATTTTCAATGAAAAACTTACTGGGGATACCATGAAATGTGTAATCCACGTTGAGATCACTATATCACAAACTCACTCTAATTCAAGAACTCTTCATAAATCAATTACCGTGCCTTTTGGAATGACAAGTAATTTGCAAGGAAAATACGGGCATTGTAATACATATAGATTCGTTCGGCAATTTAAAAGATTCCTTTCGTATGCTCGAATGGTAGCACCCAACGGCGTACCAGCTAGACCCGGGCTCGTGTTGCTCCTAAAAAAAACCGGGCTCGTGTCCTTCTGGTGGCGTGCGTGCTACACACATTACCCAACCCCAACCACTCGAGCCTCCGCGTTTCGAGTCGAAATATCTGGTGGCCAGAATTCCTGCCCTAGGAAATTCCCCTCATGTCCCCGGTCCATAATGACTACCGATGAACAATGGAGGGATGCTTTAGTAACTAGACAACGTTACCTACCGTGCCGGGCACGGTTCAATTCCCTTGGTCGCCGCTACCCAAGGTCACCCGTCAACTCCATTACCTAGTACTAATAGGAGTACTACACCAGGATTGCGATTCGCGCTAGAGCGAGTGCCACCGCTGTGGCTGTGCCCTTCGGACGGGCGGAGAGGTGCAGAAGGAATGACCTCTCTACCCGTACCTCATAGAGCGTAACCGCTGGGATGCTGTTGGTGTTGTCCTTCTCCGGTGCCTCCTGCTCCTATTTCGGCCACAGGGGAGGTGGTGACGACACCGCCTGCATCGACCACATCCCCTGCAGCATCCACATCCCCAGGCATCCCCGTAGCCCCCGCGGCGTTGATGGTCGCGTGCGGCGGGGCCTTCGAGGAGGACGGCTGGGCGGAGGCACCGGGTTTCTTCTTGGGCGCCATGGACGATGGAGTCGTTGATGAAGAGAACGATGATGAAGATGACGCGCTACGTATGCTTCTCGGGTTCGCGCAAGCGCATCCCCCTACCTGGCGCTCCAAAGATGTCGTGGGAAACCACGGCCACCTATGGGGCCATGAGGCCCTTGTGGTTCGGCAGGGGGGATGAGCACATTGCACAAAGAGCGGAGAACATCACGCAGCACGACAGAGATCACACAGGCAATTTTACCCAGGTTCGGGCCGCCGTGAGGCATAAAACCCTACTCCTGCTTTGGTGGATTGATGGTGGATTGTGGTGGAAACGCAACGTTCTTGCCCGGCAGGGTTGCCTCGGGGCGAGAGCAGCTACGCGCGTATGAGCGTACAAGCGCTTGAATCCTTTCTATGGTTGCCATGGGCCTCCTTTTATAGATCAAGGGGTCACCACAGTGGCAAATCAGTCATTGTGTACTAATTAGATAGCAAACAATGATATCATACCTAACTCTACAGACAGGGCAGAGCGCATTAAATGCGCCACTTAGTGTCACATCATGGCCCGCCCGGCACGCCTTACCGGGCTGTTCGGCCACCTTCTCTCCTGTCTGCATGACACGTCGCTGGACGGATGTCATTTGGAGGTGATCTCTATAGGAATTGGCTGCCATGTGGCAAAAAACAGCCACTTAGTCACTTTGGGGCTTGACACCGCACCGATCGATGACTTGCGTCGCTGTGAGGTGGTGCGGTGGAGTCTTGGCGGGATGTTTTGCCTTCATAGGACCCGGCAGGCCTGCCGGGACAGTCTTGAGGCTTGCTTCCGGGACAACCTTGACCTTGTCAGGCTCGCCTGCCCGGCAAGGGAGGTTTTCCCTTAGTGGTGTCTTGCTCCTTTGGCTTGACTTGGTCTTCTTGATCTGCACTCTGATTCTTCAAAGAGCTGATCTCTTGTGCTTGGTCTGGTCTTGGATGTTGTAATCTTGATCTTAGGGCTGTGCACGGTCTGGGCAACAGACCCAGGGTTTGTTGCATCGACCGCCACCGTCGCCGTCGCCGTCGGCCAGTGCCCCGACGGCACACAAAGCACGGCAGAGGAGCCACTTCCCACCGCAAGACGCCCCCGCCGCCGCCGCGTAATCTAAATTTGCCATGAAAAACTTTCGGATTGCCATGCTTAAAATCCGAACGTTTGGGATTTATCATTTCCGTTTATTTTAGCTCGATCGTCGTATGAATGTAAATTCGGAGTTAGATTGAATGAAATCTATGGTTTGATCGATTGAATATTCTGCTAGAGCCGTATCAAATTAAATATAAAATGTCATCAAGCCACATGTATTCCTTCTCATAGCAAACATTTCATATTAAATACCACGTCAATTCCAAATATTTTTTAGGGAAGTCAATTCCAAATACTTGTAGGGCGTGACCAATCCCCTTGTTCGAGCACTAGGCGATACATCTATTTATCCACGCATTTAATTATGACGGAGTAGTAGATAAATAGTACTACAACTAGCCTAACTTGTCCGTCATGGTCACTTTTGTTCCTAAACTTGTTACATGTATAATACTACTAGTACGTGAAACTGGTGCCGTAACTTGTGAACACGTCCAGATATGGTCAACGGCAACATCGCCCGCGCATTCTTCGTGTTTGCCCGTGCGTCTAAACATAGAAGGGGAGGAGAGAGAGAGAGAGAGAGAGAGAGAGAGAGAGAGAGAGAGCAGACATGGAACCCACCAGTAAGTGAAGGCAAATAGTACGTGCTAATGAGCCGGTCCCACTAATGTACTAAAATTAATATTAAAACATGTTATCCATTAAATAGGCTGTGGTAATATAAAAACATTATATCAACAAAGGGGGGTACAACAAACGTTGCTACTGTGTTGCCTATTGACATGCGGCTTGAAGGCCCTGGTCGCATGTTCGATCCTCGTCCTTTTTCATTTTTAATTTATATATGGGTCCAAATTTGTTCCATGACAGGTGGGCCCCTCGGTGTGTAGTTTGTAGCAGTTTAATTTGTTGGTCGGAATTTGTTCCATTACAGGTGGACTGTCGGTGTGTAGTTTGTAGCTTATTTGTAATAATTAAAGAGAACAACAGAGTTTTTTGCAAAAATACCATGGTGCGACGTGGAAGGAGAGAAAGGACGTGCGAGAGAGAGGTGACCGAGCCAGAGGGAAATCAATTGGGGGAGGTGCGGGGGTTGCAACGGTGTTCGGAGTAGTTGTGGGCCGAATGCTACGAAAATATAATCTAAACCCACCGGAATAAATGCCTTCGCAAATTAATCCAAAGTTGGAGTCCCCCTCGCAATGTAAATAGCTCCGGCTCTGCGAGGGATGGAGAGGTAGCTTCAATATGTGGAAGATACGGCATGAGAAAGCAAGGTCAATCGAGACACAGATAGATAGAGAGACAAAGTGAGTGTGGTCTGGCATTCGTTGAAAAGATATATATGCTCTGGAGAGATATTGTCCGGTTGAGCTTTTGGGAAGGGTGAGGGCTGTAAGACAGAGCTTGAGAGATGATCTAGTCACAGACATGTAGATATATTTTGTGCGTGGGAGGAAGCAAGGTCAATCAATACATAGATAAAGGGAGAGAGATTGAGCGAGTGTGGGTCGTCATGCGATCGAAACAGTGAGACGGGTTAGAGAGAGTGACCTAGATAGACAATGTGCGTGAGAGAGTTGATGACCCACAAGTATAGGGGATCTATAGTAGTCCTTTCGATAAGTAAGAGTGTCGAACCCAATGAGGAGCAGAAGGAAATGACAAGCGGTTTTCAGCAAGGTATTCTTCACAAGCACTGAAATTATCGGTAACAGATAGTTGTGTGATAAGATATTTCATAACAGGTAATAAGTAACAAAAGTAAACAAGGTGCAGCAAGGTGGCCCAATCCTTTTTGTAGCAAAGGACAAGCCTGGACGAACTCTTGTATAAAGCAAAGCGCTCCCGAGGACACATGGGAATTGTTGTCAAGTTAGTTTTCATCATGCTCATATGATTCGCGTTCGTTACTTTGATAATTTGATATGTGGGTGGACCAGTGTTTGCGTGCTGCCCTTCCTTGGACAAGCCTCCCACTTATGACTAACCCCTCTCACGAGCATCCGCAACTATGAAAGAAGAATTAAGATAAATCTAACCATAGCATGAAACATATGGATCCAAATTAGCCCCTTACGAAGCAACACATAAACTAGGGTTTAAGCTTCTGTCACTCTAGCAACCCATCATCTACTTATTACTTCCCAATGCCTTCCCCTAGGCCCAAATCATGGTGAAGTGTCATGTAGTCGATGTTCACATAACACCACTAGAGGAGAGACAACATACATCTCATCAAAATATCGAACGAATACCAAATTCACATGATTACTTATAACAAGACTTCTCCCATGTCCTCAGGAACAAACGTAACTACTCACAAAGCATATTTATGTTCAAAATCAAAGGAGTATTAATTATCATTAAGGATCTGAACAAATGATCTTCCACCGAATAAACCAACTAGCATCAACTACAAGGAGTAATCAACACTACTAGCAACCCACAGGTACCAATCTGAGGTTTTGAGACAAAGATCGGATACAAGAGATGAACTAAGGTTTGAGAGGAGATGGTGCTGGTGAAGATGTTGATGGAGATTGACCCCCTCTCGATGAGAGGATCGATGATGATGACGATGGTGATGATTTCCCCCTCCCGGAGGGATGTTTCCCCGGCAGAACAGCTCCGCTGGAGCCTTAGATTGGTTCTGCCCAGGTTCTGCCTCGAGACGGCGGCGCTTCGTCCTGAAAGCTTCCTTCTTATTTTTTCCAGGTCAAAACACACCATATAGCAGAAGATGGGCGTTGGGGGCCTGCCAGGTGGCCCACAAGGACGGGGGGGCACGCCCAGGGGGTAGGGCGTGCCCTCCGCCCTTGTGGATGGCAGGTGGCCCCCCTCTGGTACTTTCTTCGCCCAATATTTTTTATTAAATCCAAAATGACTCTCCGTGAAGTTTTAGGAATTTTGGAGTTGTGCAGAATAGGTCTCTAATATTTGCTCCTTTTCCAGCCCAGAATTCCAGCTGCCGGCATTCTCCCTCTTCTTGTAAACCTTGTAAAATAAGAGAGAAAAGGCATAAGTATTGTGCCATAATGTGTAATAATAGCCCATAATGCAATAAATATTGATATAAAAGCATGATGCAAAATGGACGTATCAACTCCCCCAAGCTTAGACCTCACTTGTCCTCAAGCGAAAGCCGATATCGAAAAATATGTCCACATGTTTAGAGATAGAGGTGTCGATAAAATAAAATACGGACATGAGGGCATCATGATCATCTTTAGAACAGCTACATATATTGTCATATAATTTCTTATGCTAAAGTAACAATTCGTTCACAAGGTAAAGTATGAATCAAAACCTTCATTGAAAACTAACAAACTACGATCTCAGTCATTGAAGCAATTGCAATTTATCATAACATCGGAAAGAGTCAATTCAAGAGCTTTTCAGCAAGTCCACATACTCAACTATCATTTAGTCTTCCACAATTGCTAACACTCAAGCGATACTTATGGGTTCAAAGCTTCCATCGAACACAGAGAAAGATAGGGGCTTGTAGTTTCGCCTCCCAACTTTTTACCTCAAGGGTAATGTCAACAATAATACTTTATGATGACCTACATCCGAGTGGATATATATATCTGGATCTTTCTCCAACACATAGTGCTTGCCAAAAGGAAAAAAGTGTAAAAAGGAAAGGTGAAGATCACCATGACTCTTGTATAAGGGTAGAAGATAAAAGTAAAAAGATAGGCCCTTCGCAGAGGGAAGCAGAGGTTGTCATGCGCTTTTATGGTTGGATGCTCAAAATCTTGATGCAAAAGAACGTCACTTTATATTGCTGCTTGTGATAAAGAACTTTATTATGCAGTCCGTCGCTTTTATTTCTTCCATATCACAAGTTCGTATAAAGCTTATTTTCTTCACACTAATAGATCATACATATTTAGAGGGCAATTTTTATTGCTTGCACCGATGACAACTTACTTGAAGGATCTTACTCAATCCATAGGTAGGTATGGTGGACTCTCATGGCAAAACCGGGTTTAGGGATGTTTGGATGCACAAGTAGTATCTCTACTTGGTGCAAAGGATTTGGCTAGCATAAGAGAGAAAGGCAAGCTCAACATGTTGGAAGATCCATGACAATATAACTTCTATTCGGATATAAGAAAACATAGCCCATTACGTTGTCTTCCTTGTCCAACATCAACTTCTTAGCATGTCATTTTTTGATGAGTGCTCTCAATTACAATGTTTATTTCTCTTTCTTCGGAGGTGGTGATGATGGAGTTGTTGATGACGAAATTTTATCCTGCATCTTCCAAGGCATGGGTTCACCATCGTAAAAACATGAACGAGTCTCCGGGATCCTCAAACCTGCAGCCAAACTCATCCTCTTAAATCTATATTCATACTCACAATTTTTGTTCTGCAGGTCATACATCTGGGCTTGGTGATGCTCGATTTTCTCATGAAGCTTGAAGATGGCCTCCCCAATGTTCTCGGCATTCAGCTTGTGACCACTAGTAAATTCAGCGATCATCATGTGGTTGGCGTTGAGTCCGCGTTCCACCATCCCTTGGCACTTGAAGACTTGCTGCTCCACTGCTTCGAGCCTTGTCTCCATGCTTCTGGTCTTCTTAGGCCCCTCAACATCGCGGATGTGCAGCACCCCCTCACGCATCTCAATGGATTGAGGGTGTTGCAGCACCTCCGCGAGATAAGGGTTGATGACCTTCTCGAAAAACTTGTCCTTGGGGGCGCTTGGAGACATCATGGCGATTTGGATCTATCAGAAAAATAGCTCGAAACAAGAACATGAGATATTGCCGTGGTACGGTGGTCAAAACCTTCGGGAGATTATATAATGATTTTTTATCGACCAAAAGAAGTATTGTTCAAGAAAACGGAGTCCAGAGGGCACACGAGGTGGCAACAAGGTCGGGGGGCGCGCCCAGGGGGGTAGGGCACGCCCTCCACCCTTGTGGTCTCCTCGTGTCTCTTTCGGACTACTTTTAATTTTCCTAATTTTTTAAATATTCCAAAACAGAGAAAAATTATCATTGGAAATGTTTTGGAGTCGGTTTACTTACCGTACCACATACCTATTCCTTTTCGGATTCAGAAATGTTCTGGAAAGTGTCCCTTATGTACTCCTCCGGTGTTACGGTGTCAATTATATTGGTCTCAACATTTATGGGATTACCTAAGATAGAATGTTTGATTCTTTGCCCGTTTACCACCTTCAGATTTGTGCCTTCAGCGTTGTTGATTTTTATGGCACCGGAACAATAGACCTCCTCGATAATGTAAGGACCTTCCCGTTTAGAGAGAAGCTTTCCTGCAAAAAATCTTAAACGAGAGTAGTATAGCAAAACATGATCACCTATATTAAACTCACGCTTTTGTATCCTTTTGTCATGCCATCTTTTAACTTTTTCTTTAAACAACTTGCCATTCTCATAGGCTTGGGTTCTCCATTCATCAAGCGAGCTTATGTCAACTAACCTCTTCTCACCGGCAAGTTTGAAATCATAGTTGAGCTCTTTCATTGCCCAATAAGCTTTATGTTCTAGTTCAAGAGGTAAGTGACAAGCCTTTCCATAAACCATTTTATATGGAGACATACCCATAGGGTTTTTATAAGAAGTTCTATAAGCCCATAATGCATCATCAAGTTTCTTAGACCAATTCTTTCTAGATCTATTAACAGTCTTTTGCAAAATCAATTTAATCTCTCTATTGCTCAATTCTACTTGACCACTAGACTGAGGATGATATGGAGATGCAATTCTATGGTTAACATCATACTTAGCAAGCAATTTACGGAAAGCACCATGAATAAAATGTGAACCACCATCAGTCATCAAATATCTAGGGACTCCAAACCTCGGAAAAATAACTTCTTTAATCATCTTAATAGAAGTGTTATGATCAGCACTACTAGTTGGAATAGCTTCTACCCACTTAGTAACGTAATCAACAGCAACTAAAATATGTGTATACCCATTAGAGGAAGGAAAAGGTCCAATAAAATCAAAGCCCCAAACATCGAATGGTTCAATAACAAGTGAATAATTCATAGGCATTTCCTGACGTCTACTAATGTTACCAATTCTCTGGCATTCATCACAAGACAAGACAAACTTACGAGCATCCTTGAAGAGAGTAGGCCAATAAAAACCAGATTGCAATACCTTATGCGCAGTTCTATCTCTAGCGTGGTGTCCTCCGTAAGACTCGGAGTGGCACTTGCGTAGGATCTGTTCCTGTTCATGCTCAGGTACACAACGTCTAATAGCACCATCTACTCCTTCTTTATAAAGGTGTGGGTCATCCCAAAAGTAATGTCTTAAATCATAGAAAAACTTTTTCTTTTGCTGGTATGTGAAACTAGGTGGTATAAATTTAGCAACAATGTAATTAGCATACCATGGAGTATTGCGGGCAGCATTTATGACAGCTAATTGTTCATCAGGAAAGCTATCATCAATAGGCAGTGGGTCATCAAGAACATTTTCTTACCTAGACAAGTTGTCTGAAATGGGGTTCTCAGCTCCCTTTCTATCAATAATATGCAAATCAAATTCTTGTAGCAAGAGAACCCATCTAATAAGTCTAGGTTTAGCATCTTTCTTTTCCATAAGATATTTAATAGCAGCATGATCAGTGTGAACCGTTACTTTGGAATCAACAATATAAGATCTGAACTTATCACAAGCAAAAACAACTGCTAAAAATTCTTTTTCAGTAGTAGCATAATTCCTCTGGGCACTGTCTAGAGTTTTACTAGCATAATGAATAACATTTAATTTCTTATAAACTCTTTGCCCTAGAACAGCACCAACAGCATAATCACTAGCATCACACATAATTTCAAAGGGTAACCAATCAGGTGGCTGAACAGTAGGTGCAGAAATCAAGGCTTTCTTAAGTATTTCAAATGCTTCTGCACAATCATTATCAAAAACAAAAGGAACATCTTTTTGCAAGAGATTAGTGAGAGGCCTAGAAATTTTAGAGAAGTCTTTAATAAACCTCCTATAGAAACCAGCATGACCAAGGAAACTTCTTATACCTTTGATATCTTTAGGACACGGCATCTTTTCAATAGCATATACTTTAGCTTTATCAACTTCAATACCTCTTTCAGAAATTTTATGCCCCAAGACAATACCTTCATTAACCATAAAGTGACACTTCTCCCAATTCAAGACAAGATTAGTTTCTTCACATCTTTGCAAAACTCGATCAAGGTTGCTTAAGCAATCATCAAAAGAAGTTCCGCAAACGGAGAAATTTTCCATGAAAACCTCAACAATCTTTTCACAAAAATCAGAGAATATAGCAGTCATACATCTTTGAAAGGTAGCAGGTGCATTGCATAAACCAAAAGGCATACGTCTATAAGCAAACGTACCAAAAGGGCAAGTAAAAGTGGTCTTTTCCTGATCATCTTTTGACACAGGTATTGGAGAAAAACCAGAATAACCATCTAGAAAGCAAAAATGTGTATGTTTGGATAGTCTTTCTAGCATTTGATCAATAAAAGGTAGAGGGTAATGATCTTTTCTAGTAGCTTTATTTAATTTGCGAAAATCAATTACCATTCTATAACCTGTAACAATTCTTTGTGGGATCAATTCATTCTTATCATTAGGAACAACAGTAATACCTCCCTTCTTAGGGACACAATGAACAGGACTTACCCACTTACTATCAGCAATAGGATAAATTATACCTGCCTCCAAAAGCTTTAGTATTTCATTTCTTACCACTTATTTCATCTTACGATTTAACCGTCGTTGGTGATCAACAACTGGTTTAGCATCATTCTCCAAATTAATTTTGTGCTGACATAGAGTGGGACTAATGCCCTTAAGATCATCAAGAGTATATCCAATAGTGGCACGGTGCTTCGTCAGAGTTTTCAATAATTTCTTTTCTTCATGCTCTGAAAGGTTAGCACTAATAATAACAGGATATATCTTATTTTCATCGAGATAAGCATATTTCAAAGTATCTGGTAATTGTTTAAGCTCAAACACGGGATCACCCTTGGGTGGAGGAGGATCCCCAAGGATTTCAACAGGCAAATTGTGTTTCAAAATAGGCCCTTGATTAAAGAATATCTCGTCTATTTCCCTTCTTTCATTCATAAACATGTCATTCTCATGGTCTAGCAAATACTGTTCTAAGGGATCAGTAGGAGGCACGGCAATAGAAGCAAGACCAATAATTTCATCCTTACTAGGCAATTATTTATCATGGGGTTGTCTACGAAATTTAGAGAAATTAAAATCATGAGACATATCCCCTAAACCGACAGTAACAATATCTTTCTCGCAATCTATCTTAGCATTAACAGTATTCAAGAAAGGTCTACCAAATATAATGGGACAAAAGTCATCTTTTGGGGAAGCAAGAACAAGAAAATTAGTAGGGTATTTTATTTTCCCACATAAGACTTCAACATATCTAACAATCCCAATTGGTGAAATAGTATCTCTATTGGCATGCTTAATAGTAACATCAATATCTTCTATCTCAACAGGTGCAATATCATTCATAATTTCATTATATAAGGAAAAAGGAATTGCACTCACACTAGCATCCATATCACATAAGCCATGATAACAATGATCTCCTATTTTAACTGAAACAACAGGCATGCCAACAACGGGTCTATGTTTATCTTTACTATCGGGTTTAGCAATTCTAGCAGCTTCATCACAGAAATAAATAACATGCCCATCAATATTATCAACCAAGAGATCTTTAACCATAGCAATACTAGGTTCCACTTTAATTTGCTTAGGGGGTGTAGGTGTTCTAGTATAACTCTTACGAACCACAGTTGAAGCTTTAGCATGATCCTTTATTCTAACAGGAAAAGGTGGTTTCTCAATATAAGCAGTAGGAACAATAGGATCAACATTATAAGTAATAGTTTCTTCTTCAACTTTAATAGGTTCTACTACTTTAAATTCAATGGGAGGATGATATTTAAACCACTTCTCCTTAGGGAGATCAACATGAGTAGAAAAAGATTCACATAAAGAAGCTACTATCTCAGAGTCAAGTCCATATTTAGTGCTAAGATCACGAAAAGCATCGGTATCCATAAAAGATTTAACACAATCAAACTTAAGGTTTATACCTGACTCCTTTCCTTCGCCGAGTTCCCAATCTTCAGAGTTGTGTTTAATTCTTTCCAATAAATTCCATTTGAATTCAATAGTCTTCTTCATAGAAGAACCAGTACAAGAAGTATCGAGCATGGATCGAACATTATGAGAAAGCCGAGCATAAAATTTTGAATAATAATTTCTCTAGGGAGCTCATGATTGGGGCATGAATATAACATTGACTTAAGCCTCCCCCAAGCTTGAGCGATACTTTCTCCTTCACGAGGCCAAAAATTATATATATAATTCCGATCACGATGAACTAGATGCATAGGATAAAACTTCTGATGAAATTCCAATTTCAATCGGTTGTAGTTCCATGATCCAATATCATCACATAGCCTATACCATGTAAATGCCTTCTCCTTAAAAGATAAAGGGAAGACCTTCTTCTTGACTTCATCCTCGGGCAAACCTACAAGCTTAAATAATCCACAAACTTCATCCACATAGATTAGATGCATATCAGGATGTAATGTTCCATCTCCTGTGTAAGGATGAGCTAGCAGTTTCTCTATCATACCCGAAGGAATTTCATAATAAATATTTTTAGTAGGTGCAGTATGTTGAGGGGCAACTCTTTGCTCTTCCGGTCGGGGTGAAGATACCCCGAACAAACCCCTCAAAGGATTACTTTCCATAGTAACAAGTGACAGTAAATTTCAGCACACTAAACAAATGTTTCCTTACCAAAGGCGCTTCACTCCCCGGCAACGGTGCCAGAAAAGAGTCTTGATGACCCACAAGTATAGGGGATCTATCGTAGTCCTTTTGGTAAGTAAGAGTGTCGAACCCAACGAGGAGCAGAAGGAAATGACAAGCGGTTTTCAGCAAGGTATTCTCTGCAAGCACGGAAATTATCGGTAACAGATAGTTGTGTGATAAGATAATTCGTAACGGGTAATAAGTAATAAAAGTAAACAACGTGCAGCAAGGTGGCCCAATCCTTTTTGTAGCAAAGGACAAGCCTGGACGAACTCTTGTATAAAGCAAAGTGCTCCCGAGGACACATGGGAATTGTTGTCAAGTTAGTTTTCATCATGCTCATATGATTCGCGTTCGTTACTTTGATAATTTGATATGTGGGTGAACCGGTGTTTGGGTGCTGCCCTTCCTTGGACAAGCCTCCCACTTATGATTAACCCCTCTCGCAAGCATCCGCAACTACGAAAGAAGAATTAAGATAAATCTAACAATAGCATTAAACATATGGATCCAAATCAGCCCCTTACGAAGCAATGCATAAACTAGGGTTTAAGCTTCTGTCACTCTAGCAACCCATCATCTACTTATTACTTCCAAATGCCTTCCCCTAGGCCCAAATCATGGTGAAGTGTCATGTAGTCGACGTTCACATAACACCACTAGAGGAGAGACAACATACATCTCATCAAAATATCGAACGAATACCAAATTCACATGATTACTTATAACCAGAATTCTCCCATGTCCTCAGGAACAAACGTAACTACTCACAAAGCATATTCATGTTCATAATCAGAGGAGTATTAATTATCATTAAGGATCTGAACGAATGGTCTTCCACCGAATAAACCAACTAGCATCAACTACAAGGAGTAATCAACACTACTAGCAACCCACAGGTACCAATCTGAGGTTTTGAGACAAAGATCGGATACAAGAGATGAACTAGGGTTTGAGAGGAGATGGTGCTGGTGAAGATGTTGATGGAGATTGACCCCCTCTCGATGAGAGGATCGATGGTGATGACGATGGCGATGATTTCCCCCTCCCGGAGGGATGTTTCCCCAGCAGAACAGCTCCGCCAGAGCCCTAGATTGGTTTTGCCCAGGTTCCGCTTCGAGACGGCGGCGCTTCGTCCCGAAAGCTTCCTTCTTATTTTTTCCAGGTCAAAACACACCATATAGCAGAAGATGGGCGTCGGGGGCATGCCAGGTGGCCCACAAGGACGAGGGGCGCGCCCTCCGCCCTTGTGGATGGCAGGTGGCCGCCCTCTGGTACTTTCTTCGCCCAATATTTTTTATTAAATCCAAAATAACTCTCCGTGAAGTTTCAGGACTTTTGGAGTTGTGCAGAATAGGTCTCTAATATTTTCTCCTTTTCCAGCCCAGAATTCCAGCTGCCGGCATTCTCCCTCTTCTTGTAAACCTTGTAAAATAAGAGAGAAAAGGCATAAGTATTGTGCCATAATGTGTAATAACAGCCCATAATGCAATAAATATTGATATAAAAGCATGATGTAAAATGGACGTATCAAGAGTATACAATATGAATATGTTGAATTGGGTTCAAACATGGAGATATATCGTTTGTGTCTGAGAAAGAGCGAGGTCAATTGAGACATACATAGAGAGAGAGAGAGAGAGATTGAGCGAGCGTGGCCTGCCATGAGGTCGAAAGAGTGGGGGCGGCTTGGATGGACTGACCTAGATAGACAATCTGTGTGAGAGAGTACAAAGTGTGTCGATCGAGGCCTGAACAGGGAGATATATCATTTGTGTGTGAGAGAAAGTGAGGTTAATCGAGACTTAGATAAAGAGAGCAAGATTGAGCTGTGTGGGCCGCCGTGCGGAAGAAAGAGTGAGACAGTCTCGAGAGAGTGACCTAGATAGACAATGTGTGTGCATGCACACGAGAGGGGGGTCTAGATAGGCATTGCATGTATCCAACGAGAGAGGGTGGGAGGGAGAGAGAGATAGAGCTCGGCATGGAGTGCAATGGTGGGTGTGTGAGAGAGATACATTTGGTAACAGAGTGGAAAATGGGGGGCTGTGTAGTTGAGAGAGTTAGAGATCAAAACATGGAGAGAAAGAATGAACGTGTGTCGGAAACCGATAGCTTTCTAAGGTGGTTAGGAGAGGAAGATTGATCATTACAGGAAGTATGTAGCGTGTGTGCCGAGGGGGGGGGGTGGGGCTAAAAACAACATTTGAATGTACATAGTACGAGACTTAATATCGACGTATCAATTTAGTGTACATTGTAAGATTTGAATTGAGGACCATGCATATGGCTTCCGTAATTATTTCGAATTCGTGTCGTACTAGGTTTGGAAAAGTTGACATTGATTCGATTGTTGTGCTATTTTGTAGGTCATATGTTTGAATCCATCCAAAGTTTTCTCACTACCATGGTGTTCATCTTATACATATGAATTTGTATTAAAAAAAGTAGCGTGGATACCGTGAAATGCGAAATCCATGTTAGAATTGGAGATCGCTATGTGACACACACTCTAATTCAAATAACTCCTCATTAATTAATTTATAGTATCTCGTTTTGAATGACTAATTATTTGCAAGGAAAACACGGGCATGGTAATACATACAAATTCGTTTGCAAATGAAAGAAGATTTGTTTGCATTCTCAAATGTAGGCGCACCAGGCAGACCAGGGTCGTGTCGTGGTGGTCGCGTGTGTCGTACGAACACTAGCACCCAGCCACCCACCCCCCTCCGTCCCTGCCCCCGCCCCCCCCCCCAAAAGAACGACGAAAGAAAAATCACGCTTCCACGTTTCGGATGGAAATATCTGGCAGCCCCAATTCCAGCCCTGCAAAATCTCCCTTCTCCACTGTCCCCTTCCGCGCCCAAAGCGCTCAAATCCCTAATTCGCCGCCAACCCAAGCAAAGTTCGAATCGCCCCTCGTCTCGTCTCTTTACCCACCTCTGTGCCGGATGATGACGACGAAGACGACGGTCGCGCTTCACCACCGCACCGGAGCTACCTCATCTACGCCCTCATCCACTGCACCGGGTGGTCCACCAACAACGTCGGCCACCGCAACCGACGTGCCTCACAGACACCGACTTCCACCGCATCAGGTGTGCTTCACCGACGCCGTCTCCCACCTCACTGGGGCTACTCCACCGAGCACATCGTCGCACCTCCACCCCCCGAGGCCGTTGGGGCTTCACCAACGGTCTCGTCCACCGCATCGTAGCGCTTCGCTGCCACTCAAGATCTGCATCCATGCGCGGCCAGCCAACGCCAGCGCATCACCCTCAAGGGCTCTGAAGTGACCCACACTCTAGCTAGGCGAGCATGCCCAAATGCCGGCCCAAACTAGGTATCCACATATCACTCCCTTGTGCACTGTTTCGACGATGTTTGGATATCCTTTACTACTCTCTTAGCTTACACACCTATGCAACTCTGACTTCAACTCTTATTTCTTCTGGAGATATCATCTAAAACAAGCAAAACCATTTTTTAGCGAAGCATGACGGCGCTACAGGATCTGGTACACATCCTGCACACCGGTATAACCTTGTAAGTACCTGTCCTCCGGTACAACAGCAAAGTTGATTCCTCTTATTTGATCAACCATTCGCCGTGTCAAAAATGCAGAGGGGGATGCAAGGAGCACAAGGCCTGCACATCCAAGCAAGTGGTAACATGGACTTGTACATGGAACATCCCAAGCACAACCAGAGCTGCAGTGAGCCTGTACAACGAGCTAGCGTAAGTCCCTGCATTTCATTTAATTCATACTGGCCTGCGTGTATGATTTGTGTGTCGTTGCGGATCCACGAATTCAAGTTACCAGGGGCGAAAATTTAACTTAAAAAATACGAAGGCACTTGCACTCCAGAAATCAACATAACTTGAGAAATGTGAAGCTGCATGCACTTTGAAAACCAGCTAATGATCCAAAGTAGTTCCAAATTATAAAACACTAAATGATGTAAGCACCAAAAACACAAAATGCAACATGGTGTACAAGGACTACTAACATGGACTATACCTGCTTGAATTATTCGTTCTCTGGCTGAAAATATCGAAGTGTAATTGCACCTATAACTAGTGCGCAAACTGCATATCAATATATCTATCCTGCACAAGTATACTAATAGTTTCAAACAACAGATTACAAAGTATTTATGCTATGTTGTCATGATACGGGGACTTTCTGGTAGATGGCCTCGACGTTTCCTCAAGCCATGAAAATGTACTATAATTTGCTTGTCATCAATTCCTGCAAATCTCTCTCTCTCTCTCTCTCAACATAGTAGATCATCATTAGACACTAAATCCTTCAATGGGAGCTTGCAAAATGCTTGCATTAGATCCCTCATTAGACACTATATGTTCATCACCAGGAGCATGTAAAATGTTTGCATCAAATCCTTCATTAGCAGTCTGTTCATTAGACACTTCAGGCTCAAGAACAACATGATCTTGTATGTTTGCACCGGAAACTTGATTAGACACATCAGGTTCAGTCAGTTCAGTGTTGGTTAGGGGAGTTATAAAATAAGAAGAAATTGGTTTCATTTTCTTATATATTCCCTACATACAAGCAGTTTTACAACACCGTCAGGTTTAACTATTGGTCAGAAATTGAACAGTTGAATTAGATATAATCAGGGATGTGGTGTACCTGCTCGTTGCGCATGCTGCTCTTGCAAGCTGCGACTGTCCGTTTGCGCAAGCTCGATGCCATGCCCGTGCTGCCACTACTGCCTCCCACGCAGGCTACACCCAGGGTTGGATCTTCATCTTCTTTTCCTTCCATTCGCTTGAAGCCCGGCGACCGACGTCCAACGAGGGCGCGAGGAAGTGTTGTGTCGGTCTGTCTAGTGGCGGCTAGGTTAGGAGCGAACCAGACTGGAGGCTGGAGCGAACGAATTGGGATTTTTCTTGTTGTCGATCGATATGGGAGGCGCTCGTTTGGGCCGCGAGCCTGCTATAGGGCCTGCCTTGCACTTACATTATTGGCCCATCCAAATTGAAATGTTTTCTTCATTTTTTACATTGCCTGCTAGTGCGCTGGGACGAACAAAACTAGCCTGGGCCAACCTGGACGACTCAAACTAGGTGCACATTTTCCAGCCACCCGAGGCGGCCACCCATACCAGCCCCTACGGTGGCGTTGCCCCTTTTTGCATGTATGATTGGGGTAGTGAAAAATATTTCAGTGGCGCTTTTGATTTACCCACAGAATGGTTGAATTTCTTGTTTCTATGAACTGAGTTCGCCAATAATGTGAAGGATACCAGTATTTTCATCCTATTGTAGATTGCTTAGATCTCGATATGCCAAATGTAATCGCATGAAATATACAGTAAAAGCCAGTGTGATGTGTGTTGCTACAACTAGTCTGACAACCCGTCCTCATATAACATATCAAGGACGCACCATCTTATCAGATTAACCATTTGACTTACCAATGCAGTGTGGGAAGAAAGAAGTATTGGGACTGCGTATCCAAGCAATTGATGCCATGGACTCCATCATAGAACCTTGTAAGCAAAAAAGAAGTTGTAGTGTGCCTGTACAAAGAGCTAGCGTAAGTTCAGTTACCTGCTTCTCGGAATTTTAGTTAGCCACTTATTGCAAAATTGTTCAATTACGTTGCTTGGCTTAATTTAGTTTGCTACTGATTACATAATGCCATAGCCTGTTAATCCTATTATAGACTGCGCCTATCTATGTGTTTGATACTTACTGTTAAGAATTACCTGTTTTCCTGAACTTAAATAGCTACTTAAGCACGTAGATAGCTGGTCATATGTACTTCTAGGGTGCAGCAAAATTCACGTGTAATTTACATTCTGATACCCTGTTTGTTTAAATGGTTTGCTGTTATCTCTTGTAGCACTAGTAATGTTTGCATGTTCATAGATAGACAACTGTCAGGTTTATATGAGGGACACCGTCTTTTTAATTTATATATATGTGTGTGTGTGTGTGTGTGTGTGTGTGTCAAAATCATTTTGCTTACATCAAAGTAATTTACAGATGTCTGTGTTGCTGGTAAATGGTACCGACTTGTTACTTTAATACGTTGCCAAGAACTTGTTAGTTTTACTAGTTCATGTGTAATTAAATACGTTGCCAAAACTGGTTAGTTTTACTAGTTTGATGTTAGTTTCTTATGGCTCTTGCAACACTTTATTTATGATTGTTAACATTCAAGTTTGCAGGATCCAACTGAAACTCCATTTGCACAACAGGTATGTTTTCAGAAACTTCCTTGTTTACCTGGTTTACTGTTGTAACTTGTTGCTATAATCATCTTACCAACTTCAAGTTTTCAGGATCCAATTGGAAGTCCAATTGCACAGCAGGTACATTATCAAAAATATATTTGTATAACAGGTTTGCTGCTGTAACTTGTTGCTCTAATCAAGTTACTGATTACTCAACTTTTCAGGATCCAAGAGAAACTCCAATGCCACAACAGGTTCCTTTTGCAAAACTTGTTTATTTATCTGCTTTGCTGCTGCAACCGGTTGCTCTAATCACGTTACTGGCTAGTCAACTTTTCAGGATCCAAGAGAAACTCCAATGCCACAACAGGTTCCTTTTGCAAAACTTGTTTATTTATCTGCTTTGCTGCTGCAACCGGTTTCTCTAATCACGTTACTGGCTACTCAACTTTTTAGGATCCAAGAGAAACTCCAATGCCACAACAGGTACCTTTTGCAAAACTTATTTGTTTAACTGCTTTGCTGCTGCAACAGGTTACAATGATGTTAATAACTACTTTTCAGCATCCAATTGAAACTCTTTAATTCCTTGTTTCTTTAACTGGTTTGCTGTTCTAACTCCCAGTTGAGATGTTTTGCTAACTTCAACTTTTCAGAAACCAATCGAAACTTTAATGGCAAAACTGGTTAGCCCAAGATCAAAGAGCGAGGTCCCCGTGGATGTTGTATCATCCCACAGCAATGGCACCAGCCCAATCGTGCATCATGAATTGCCAACTGCTGATGCTCTAGAGGCTAAACTATTGGTAGAAAGAGATTCTGCTTCTGCACTTAGAGATGAAGTTGACATGTTGAGGAAGCAAACAGCACAATCACAAGCAGTACTCAAGAGAACCATTAAATATTTGGTGGATTTCAAAACGAAGCAAGTTGAGACTCACCGCATTGTTAAGGTCCTGAAGGAAAAAAGGAAATTAAATTCCCACTTGGTAAAATCATAGGTGAAATGTTTTTTCCATCGTTGAATAACCTTTGTGTTGTTTGTTCATGTAATCGATCAAACCATTTGTTTTAGAGATCATGTAATAACTGTTTTTTGTTTTTTGGTTTGTATTTTTTTTAGCACGAGTCTGTATTAATTGATAAGACTCTGAGACATTTCATTTTGATTGATGTGCCAGACCTACAAATATGCCAATCGGGCTGAATGTGCATTCAGCAATAATAGTAGTATAGATGATCCTTAAGTGGCACGCATCTGAAAGGGACAAGTTGTTGTACTAGCTTCGGTAAAAAAATGATGCTCTTCTAGCAAAAAAAAGTATAGTGTAACACCCCTGTGTAATAATCACTATGACACTCTGCTAATATTGCCAAGTCATTTCCATTTGCAGAGCTTGATCATATTGGTTAAACAAATCAACTCAAATTTCTCTCTGAAAATCAATTCAAATTCAAGTGCAAAATAAAGTTGCTCCAAATTTGCTGGAAAATTGTTCACTATCTAGCAAATATTCCAAAACAAATGTTGTTAAGGAACACAACATCACCATCAACTTGAAATGGGCCAGAGCATTTAAAACAGAACCAAATCAGCACCTAAAATGCCCTATTCATTTTTGATTAAATTCAAATGAACTTAAAAAATGCCCAAACTTTTTGTGGCAGTGCTGGATATTGCAATGTACTAATGTGAGCAATTTTCACATTATAGCATATTCATTTGGTGGCTCAAAATAATGCAAAACCCTCTCTGGAAAAAAAAAGAAAAGCAGAAACAGAAAAATAAAGAAAAGGAAAGAGGCACTGTGCACTGGGCCTAAGTGCACAGTGCCCCGAACCCAGCCCACCAGCCCATCTCCCTCTTTCTCTCCCGTGCGTGTCGCCGCCGTCGTGGACGAGCACGCGCACGCCGGCAGCGCGTCGCCAGCGCGACATCCACCGACGTCGCGGCTCGTCGAGGGGATAAGGACTCGGCCCCGTTCCTCCCACCTGGTCCTTCTCCATCACTTCTCCCGCTCTCCCTCGCTCGCTCCGCTCCTCCTCTCCCTCAAACCCGTCGAGGCCGAGCGAGGTCACCGCTGTCCGCCGTCATCCGCGTAGCCACAGGGCTCCCCGCGCCTCGCCAACGTGTCCAAGAGCTCCGCCGGCTTCTTCTTCTTCAGGTGCAACCAGGCGGGGCCAGGAACCCCTGCACCGAGCCCCACGACCTCGTCTTCAACCTCGGTCGCCGGCGATCCCCTTCTTCTCCGGGGACGATCTGCTGCTCCTAAACTTCCAAGGGCCCTCTTGCGTGCCACTCGGTGAGCTCCTCCGCCTCCTGCTCCTCCTTGTTAACCCCCTCGTGCCCCGCAGCTAGCTCGACGTCTCACCAGTGAGCTCACCACCGCAGTTCACCTCGCCGCCGTGGCCATGGTCCCTGTCGTGCTGACCGGAGCATGGCATCGAGTTCCTGGTGCTCCCAGGAGCCCAGCGAGCACGAACGCGTGCTTCCCCGTTCCCCCTAGCGCTGATTCTACTAGCGCCCGAACTCCGGCGCCGCTTTTGCTCATCGCCGGCGCCGTTCCGGTCGATCCCGACGCCTCGCGCTAGCACAGTTGGACGCGGCACTCGCTGCTCGTTCGAACGCGCCCAAGCACGATCGAAAATGCCCTCTGTAGACGACACCCGACGCGCTCCGGTGATGCGCCGCTGCGTTTTTGGTCACCGGAGTTATCTCCGGCACCGGCGCCGACGTGGCTCAGTGGGCCCCGCCCCTGGGTCGCTGACTAGTGGGCCCCGCGGGCCCCCGTTGACTGGGTTGACCCAGTCAACGTGCTCACTGGGCAGCCCCCAGCCACTGACATGTGGACCCCCGTTTATAATTAGTCTAATTAAACCATTTTAATTAAAAACTAATTAGTTTGCCTAATTACCCACTGACATCTAGGGTCCACCCCTCTAATTAGTCTGTTAATTAATTTAATCCACTGTTAAGCTAACAGAGGCTGACATGTGGGTCCTACTGGACCCACATGTCACCCACAGGTCAGGTTTGACATGGTCAGCGAGTCTGTTGTCTGCTGACGTCATCCCCATGCAATGTTGATGTCATAATCCATTTCTATTAAATAAATAATTCAATAAAATGTTATAATCTTTAAAAATTCATAGAAATTAAACCATAGCTCAGATCGAAAAACTTTGTACATGAAAGTTGCTCAGAACGACGAGACGAATCCAACCGTGCCATTTGTTTCCGTGTCGGGGCCCTCTACGGAGGTGAACCCGCAACTTTTAGCATGTTTCTGATAGATGAGTAGTGCATATATACCGGTTAATAAATCCAACTTTAATCCTGAAATAACTAATATGATTTAGACATGTCTTTAGGCAACCCTGCACTACATGATAGCGTAGCATGCTCTGTGTTGCATATGATTGATGTGTATTTATTTGTTTCCTCCCCCTCTTCTCTTTCGGTAGACCCCGACACCGATGCTGCTCCGGAGACCGACGACACCACTGATGACCTTGCCTTTGCCGCCGAGCAACCAGGCAAGCACCCCCCCTTTGAACATTCTGATATCGCCTATTATCTTCTCTCTTATGCTTGCATTAGAAATTGCTGTTGCTACTGCTTTACCTATTCTGATGCATAGCCTGATTTTGTAACCTGCTGTTGATAAATACCTGCTTTCCTAAACTGTTTAGCATAGGCTGGTTAGAGACCCGTTAGAGACCCCATTTTGACCCAACTGCCCCGCTGGATTATCAGAAGACCCGATCAGCGGGATTGAAGACCAGGCCCCGGCACCGCACATCACCCCCTTAGTTGTTGGACACTACCGGGTTACTATCGAGTGCCGAGGGCGATACCTCGTCAGAACATCTGATGTTAACCTTGTAGGTTAGTTCATCGGTTATGGTCATCGAGGGTGATTCCTCCTTCAACACTCCCGATAACGATGCCGTCGTGCAACACCTCAAGTGTGAACCTCGAGGGTGATTCCTCCTAAGTTTGCCTTGTCGATTACATCAGGTGGAATCCATCGAGGGTGATTACACAGTTACTATGACTTTAACCATGAACCATGATAAAGTCGGGTCGGCCCTGAGGGGTACCCGCGCGAGCCTAAGTGGCGAGTGATGTGGAGACGGGTTGACCTGGACGGTACCCGAGAGATAAATACGAGGCGTGGTCGGGCATTCCTAGCCCTTGCCGCAAGTCCTCGAGATGAGGCAACGGGGTCACATCAATCGTGAGTCTCTGCTCGTTACCACTACCAAAACACTAATGATTTGGATATTTGATCTGAGTGGGCCTCTGGCCAGATAGCACTAAGCATCACGCGGGAAAAGTTATGGGCACTCTGCATCGTATGCATCAGCCGAAAGCTCTGTCAGATGTCCAGTTCAGCATTGCGGCACGGTCGGATCGTGTCGGCCATCCGAGGCGATGCTGGTATCCACCCTGCACGCAACGACCCGAAGTGCACAGGGCGATGGCCCAAGACCCCTGAGCGCTTAGTGTGACGCCCCCGGCCCAATCGTGCACTAATCATACACGCAAATGCACACGATCAAGCCTAAGGACTCACGGGAAGATATCACAACGCAACTCTAAAACATAAATAAAGTCATACAAGCTTTATATTACAAGCCAGGGGCCTCGAGGGCTCGAATACATAAGCTTGCGTACAAGCGTCAGCGAAAGCATCAGATATCTGAGTACAGATATTAAAAGAGAAACAGAAAGGCCTTTAGAAAGGCGGGGCAAAGTAAAACACTACGATCGAAAGGCGTAGGCCTCCTGCCTGGGACCCTCCGATCCTACTCCTGGTCGTCAGTCAACTCGTAGAAGTAATCATCCTTGAGGTAGTAGTAGTAGTCGATCGACGGGGCATCTGTCTCAGGGGCTCCGTCATCTTAGTTACGTCAAACTGATATGGGGAGAAAAGGAAAACAAAGCAACCGTGAGTACTCAGAAGTACTCAGCAAGCAAGGATCTACACTACATATGCAACATTTTCAAAGAGAGGCTGTATATGTGGACTGGGCTGCAGAAATGCCAGAATAGAGAGAAGGCCTAGTCCTATCGAAGACTAGCATCTTCAGAGGTCTTGCAGCAATAGAAGAGAGTAGCACAGTATACTATAATGTATTAGTATCATTAAGTCTCATCCTCACCCAGAGATCCTTTCTCGACTCCCTGCGAGAAAGCAATCCCAGAGCCATACAGTCATCAACCTCGTCCTGAGATCCCTTCTCAACTCCCTACGAGAAGCAATCCCAGAGCCATAGTATCCAAGTATCCAGTTCTAAATTGTATCAATCAGGATACAACTCCGAGTGTCCTTTACCGTAGGACAGGCTATCGATAGAAGTTTTCTTCCCTGCAGGGGTGCACCAACTTACCCAACACGCTCGATTAACTCCGGCCGGACACACTTTCCTGGGTCATGCCCGGCCTCGGCCAAACGACACATCGCAACCCCACCTACAGCTCAGCAGAGAGGTCCCCGCCGGTCTACATCCTAAGCGCAAGGGGGTCTTGGCCATCGCCCCTCACCCTCCGGGTCATTGCGCACATGGCTCAGATCCAAGCACCACTGCAATGGCGCCAATCACTCCATGCCGCACTGCTGAACTGGACATCTGACAGAGCTTTCGGCTGATGCATACGATGCAGAACGCCCATACTATGCCCACGTGATGGTTAGTGCTATCAGGCCAGAGGCCTGCTCGGATCAAATATCCAAATCGTTAGGACTAGGGGCTTGCGGTAACGAGCAGAGACTCACGAAAGATATGACCCCGTCGCCCCGTCTCGAGGACTTGCTGCAAGGGTTAAGAATGCCCGGCCGCGCCTCGTATTCATTACTCGGGCACCATACAGGCACCCGTCTTCACAACACTCGCCTCTCAGGCGCACGCGGGTACCCCTCAGGGTCGACCCGCCTATCCAAGTAATAGTGTAAAGTCCAAGTATCCGTGTGTCCATAACATCAGGGGAATCCGAGGTATCACCCTCGTTGGATTCCTACTCGATGTCTTCGTCAAGGTGAACTCGGAGGAATCACCCTCACTGGGTTCACACTTGATGTGTTGCACAATAGCGTCGTTATCGGAAGTGGTGAAGGAGGAATCACCCTCGATGACCACGACCGAATAGCTACTCTACAGAGTTAACATTAGAAGTGCTACAAGAGGTTTCACCCTCGGCACTCGTTAGTAACGCTGCAGTGTCGTTACAACTAAGGGGGGGGTGATGTGCGGTGTCGGGGCCTGGTCTTCAATCCCGTTGATCGGGTCTTCTGACGATCCAGCGCGGCAGTCGGGATAAGTGGGGTCACTGATAGGTCTCTACCCAGCCTATACTAAACAGTTTAGGATATGCAGGTAATTATCAACAGCAGGTTACAATAAACAGGCTATGCATCAGAATAGGTAAAGCAGTAGCAGCAGCAATTCTAATGCAAGCATGAGAAATAGAATGGGCGATATCGGGATGATCAAAGGGGGGGGGCTTGCCTGGTTGCTCGGCGGCAAGGGCAAGGTTGTCAATGGTGTCTTCGGTCTCCGGAGCTGCGTCGGTCTCGGGGACGACGTCGGTGTCGGGGGCTACCGAGAGAGAAGAGGGGGATGAAACAGTATAAATACTCAGCGAACAAGTGCAGCACAAAGCATAACATGGCAATACGCGGTGACGGAGGTGATCTAACGCAGTGCCGGGTGATACTGGCGAAGGTGGGATTCATCCGGGAATGTTTTCCCGGTTCCGGACATTTGTCAGACAGATGACCGGAGGGGATCGGTTCCATGTTCGGATAGTTAGGGACGTGTGGCGAACGAACGGACCGCGTATTCGGATTCGTCTCGTCGTTCTGAGCAACTTTCATGTACAAAGTTTTTCGATCTGAGTTACGGATTATTTTATATGATTTTCTAAAGTTTTTATTAATTTCTGGAATTTATTTAATTATTTAAATTAACATTATCCGAAACAGTGTTATGCTGACGTCAGCATGACATCAGCAGTCTGTTAAGATTAATTAGGGTTTAATTAAGTTAATCATAGATTAATTAGCCTATTTAATTAGTTAGTTTAATTAAACAGAGTTAATTAGGTTAATTATATAATTAATTAATAAATTAATTATCTATTTCTTTTAATTCTTTTTTTTTAATTTCTGGGGCGTGGGCCCCTCGTGTCAGTGGGTCAGGGGGTGGGGCCCGGCTGTCGGTGGCCCAGAGGCCACAGCGAGCGGGCACGGGCGTGCGGGCGCAAGCCCGATTGGGCGCACGCCCAGGCCACGGCGACGGCGAGCGAACGGCCGGGGCGAGGCCAGTGCGAGCGGCACAGCGAAGCAACGGCGGGGCGGCGCGGTTGGAGCAGCAGCAGGGCACGCGGGCGCGCTGCGGCAAGGCGGCGAAGGCGAGGCCACGGCGGCTGAGCACGTGAGGCAGTGCAGAGGGGGGGGGCAGGAGGGCGCGGGGCTGCGCGGTCGTGGCGTGGGTGCGGCGGAGCGAGGCAGAGGGGGAGAGAGGGGAGGGCGAGGCCCTCACCAGCGGCTGCAGGGGATCGGGGCGGCGAGGCTTGGTGGGGCCCTTGGGGAGGAGACGAGGAGGCGAGCGCCGATGACGTGGTCGAGGAGACGACGGGCGTCGGCGGTGCAGACGGGGCGGCGACGAGGTGCAGGGTGACGGCGTCGAGGTGGCTCTGGGCGACGCGAGGCTTCCGGGTCGCGCGTCGGGGAGGGGACGAGGAGGCGCGACGGGCGAGGCGAGGAGAAGGCGGTGACGGAGCGGGGCGGCGCCGGCGTCAGGGCCGCGGGGCCGGGTGGCGGCGGGGTCGGGATCGGGGCGCCTCTGCCCCGATCCGATCCAGGGGGAAAGGGGATCGAGTGGGGGGGAGTGGGGTGACCGGTGGGCTAGGGTTGGGGGTGAGGGGGGGGTTATGGGGGAAGGCTGGGCCGGCCTGGTTGGGGTGGTCCAGCTGGGCCACGGCCGAGGGGGGGGGGTCTTTTTCTCTTTTTCTTTTCTGTTCTGTTTTTCTTTTTCTCTTTTCTTTTATTTATTTTCTTTTCTGAGTTTAGCAAATTGTTAGGCCACATATTGAATTTTGTAAAACATAGGAATTGCTCCAACAAATACTAGGCATTACCTACCACTACCAAAAATTGGTTTGGAGTCAACTTGAGTTCACACAATTTTTATAATAATTAAAATGCATTAATCCTAGCTGTTTTGGTAATGTTAGTGCCACCTAATTAATTTATTAATTGTTGGTTTCAATTTTAGAATGGTCTCTGGAATATTTGTTATTTATCGAACATTTTAGTTTCTATGTTGCACAACTTTTATATTCCACTTTTATTTAAATTTGGATTTTGAGTTAGGAGTTGAAATGCAATATGATGCTAATGATGATCATGCACTGTTAAACATGATGACATGGCATAATCAAAAGGGTGATTACTGTAGTTAACCACCGGGGGTGTTACAAATCTCCTCCTCTAACAAGAATTCTTGTCCCGAGAATTAAGAGGTAGAAGGAAAAAGTTCGGGGTATTCCGCACGAAGGTTATCCTCGCGTTCCCAAGTGGCTTCATCTTCAGTATGATTTGACCACTGCACTTTGAGGAACTTGGTAATCTTCTGACGGGTCCGACGTTCAGCTTCATCGAGAATGCGGATCGGATGCTCCTTATAAGATAGGTCATCTTGCAATTCGAGCACCTCGTGATCCACAGCTCGGTGTGGAGATTCTTTGAAGCATTGACGAAGTTGCGACACATGGAAGACGTCGTGGATATGAGAGAATTGCGGTGGCAACTCCAATTTATATGCCACCTGACCACGTCTAGCAATTATGCGGAAAGGACCAATGTAGCGCAGAGCTAGCTTGCCCTTGATTCCAAAACGGTGAGTGCCCTTCATAGGGGTGACACGTAGATAAGCTTGATCACCAGGTTGATAAGTCAAACCCCATCGTTTGCGATCATAGTTGCTCTTCTGGTGGTCCTGAGCCGCCTTGAGGTTTTCACGGACGATACGGACTTGTTCTTCGGCGTGTTGAATAATATCCGGACCCACGAGCGGTCGTTCCCCAGTTTCTGACCAATTCAGAGGGGTTCGACACTTACGTCCATAGAGTACTTCGAAGGGGGTCATTTTCAAGCTGGCTTGATAGCTGTTGTTGTAAGAGAATTCGGCATACGGGAGAGATTCTTCCCACTTCTTGCCGAACGATATAACACAAGCCCGAAGCATGTCTTCAAGCACTTGATTAACTCGCTCAACTTGGCCTTGAGATTGGGGGTGATAAGCTGAACTCCAGGTAATATGAGTTCCCATAGCTGTTTGGAAACTTTCCCAGAATTTGAAAGTGAAAAGACCGCCACGGTCCGAACTGATCTCCTTCGGAATACCGTGGAGTGAAACAATTCTGGAGATATACAACTCTGCTAACTGACTAGCAGTGATAGTTTCTTTGACAGGCAGAAAGTGTGCAACTTTACAGAGTTGGTCGACGACGACAAGAATAGCATCGTGACCCTTCTGTAACCTGGGAAGTCCTGTACCGAAATCCATCTGAACCTTATCCCATTTCCATAGAGGAATAGGAAGTGGTTGCAGAATTCCAGCTGGTTTCTGATGTTCTGCTTTAACGCGACGGCAAACATCACATTCAGCAACATATCGAGCAATGTCCTGCTTCATTTTAGACCACCAGTACCTTTGACGGAGATCACGATACATCTTGGTGCTACCCGGATGAATAGACAGCGGGGTATCATGTGCCTCCTTCATGACCTTGTCGGTCATAAGCTCGAAGCGAGGTACGACAATGCGCTTTCTGAAATACAAGGTTCCATCTTCAGACAGCGAGAAATCCCTGTACTTTTCAAGGTGAAGATTTTTCTTCATCAGATCAACTTCAGCATCCTTAGCTTGCGCATTCTTAACAGCTTTCTCAAGATCTGGTTGTATCACAAGGTTATTAAGAGAACCCTGTGGAACAATACGCAGATTCAGCTTGCACAGTTGTTCAAAAAGACGAGGTTGTGCTTGCCTAACCATGAGGTTGTCGCAATAGGACTTGCGGCTTAAGGCATCAGCCATCACGTTAGCCTTGCCAGGGGTATAGGAAATACCCAAATCATAGTCCGCAATGGCCTCCATCCATCTTTGCTGACGGAGGTTTAGAGATGGCTGAGTGAACAAGTACTTCAGACTTTTATGATCCGTGTAGATCTCGCAACGATTACCGAGAAGGTAATGTCGCCACAACTGCAATGCATAGATGACAGTAGCTAGTTCTAAATCATGTACCGGATAATTCTCTTCATGTGGGCGCAACTGACGCGAGCCATAAGCAATCACTTTACGCTCTTGCATTAGGACACAGCCTAATCCTTCACGGGATGCGTCACAATAAATCACAAAGTCTTTGAGGGTATCTGGAGGAGATAGTACTGGGGCAGATGTCAGCTTGTCTTTGAGTGTCTGGAAACTTTCCTGACATTTTTCTGTCCATTCGAACTTAACGCCCTTGTGAAGCAGATCAGTCAAAGGCTTAGCAATCTTAGAAAAGTTCTCGACAAAGCGACGGCAAAAGCTTGCAAGGCCGAGAAAACTTCTCACTTGCTTGACGTTCTTCGGAGGAGTCCAGTCCAGAATAGCCTGAACTCGTTCTGGGTTAACAGCAATTCGTGGGCCGGTAGTCAAAGAGGTTGACGATGATATCACCGACAACTAGAGGCAAGGATGGAATTGTTGTTCATGAATTCATTTAACATCTCGAAAGAAGTCAAAATGTTGCCGCTGAATACGACACATTTTGCCGAGAGATTCCAAAAGTGTCAAATGACAGGGTGAGAAGCGTAAGATACTTGTAAAGGAAGGTTAAACAAACCAATGGAAAGGAAAATGATGATTATCAGACTAATCGTTCCAAGGAAAAGATCAGTTGCGAATATCCAGCTCTCCGGGTGGACGAGAATTACGAGATCCTAAGTGTCGGTGTTAGTAAACTTTATTTAACCTGAATAGAAGAGAGATCAGAGTCCCAGAGTAAAGGCCGAGGAGTAAAAGATGCTAATACCACCCAATTGGCGACGTGGGCCCGTAAGCCACACAGCCAAGTTAGTAAAACAATTTTCGGTTACTAGACTCAACTTCGGCCAAGGAGTTGGAAAGGGGGTTCCTACAGTCAGTCGGCTCTGATACCAACTTGTGACGCCCCCGGCCCAATCGTGCACTAATCATACACGCAAATGCACACGATCAAGCCTAAGGACTCACGGGAAGATATCACAACGCAACTCTAAAACATAAATAAAGTCATACAAGCTTTATATTACAAGCCAGGGGCCTCGAGGGCTCGAATACATAAGCTTGCGTACAAGCGTCAGCGAAAGCATCAGATATCTGAGTACAGATATTAAAAGAGAAACAGAAAGGCCTTTAGAAAGGCGGGGCAAAGTAAAACACTACGATCGAAAGGCGTAGGCCTCCTGCCTGGGACCCTCCGATCCTACTCCTGGTCGTCAGTCAACTCGTAGAAGTAATCATCCTCGGGGTAGTAGTAGTAGTCGATCGACGGGGCATCTGTCTCAGGGGCTCCGTCATCTTAGTTATGTTAAACTGATATGGGGAGAAAAGGAAAACAAAGCAACCATGAGTACTCAGAAGTACTCAGCAAGCAAGGATCTACACTACATATGCAACATTTTCAAAGAGAGGCTGTATATGTGGACTGGGCTGCAGAAATGCCAGAATAGAGAGAAGGCCTAGTCCTATCGAAGACTAGCATCTTCAGAGGTCTTGCAGCAATAGAAGAGAGTAGCACAGTATAATATAATGTAGTAGTATCATTAAGTCTCATCCTCACCCAGAGATCCTTTCTCGACTCCCTGCGAGAAAGCAATCCCAGAGCCATACAGTCATCAACCTCGTCCTGAGATCCCTTCTCGACTCCCTGTGAGAAGCAATCCCAGAGCCATAGTATCCAAGTATCCAGTTCTAAATTGTATCAATCAGGATACAACTCCGAGTGTCCTTCACCGTAGGGCAGGCTATCGATAGAAGTTTTCATCCCTGCAGGGGTGCACCAACTTACCCAACACGCTCGATTAACTCCGGCCGGACACACTTTCCTGGGTCATGCCCGGCCTCGGCCAAACGACACATCGCAACCCTACCTACAGCTCAGCAGAGAGGTCCCCGCCGGTCTACATCCTAAGCGCAAGGGGGTCTTGGCCATCGCCCCTCACCCTCCGGGTCGTTGCGCACATGGCTCAGATCCAAGCACCACTGCAATGGCGCCAATCACTCCATGCCGCACTGCTGAACTGGACGTCTGACAGAGCTTTCGGCTGATGCATACGATGCAGAACGCCCATACTATGCCCACGTGATGGTTAGTGCTATCAGGCTAGAGGCCTGCTCGGATCAAATATCCAAATCGTTAGGACTAGGGGCTTGCGGTAACGAGCAGAGACTCACAAAAGATGTGACCCCGTCGCCCCGTCTCGAGGACTTGCTACAAGGGTTAAGAATGCCCGGCCGCGCCTCGTATTCAGTACTCGGGCACCATACAGGCACCCGTCTTCACAACACTCGCCTCTCAGGCGCACGCGGGTACCCCTCAGGGTCGACCCGCCTATCCAAGTAACAGTGTAAAGTCCAAGTATCCGTGTGTCCATAACATCAGGGGAATCCGAGGTATCACCCTTGTTGGATTCCTACTCGATGTCTTCGTCAAGGTGAACTCGGAGGAATCACCCTCACTGGGTTCACACTTGATGTGTTGCACGACAGCATCGTTATCGGAAGCGGTGAAGGAGGAATCACCCTCAATGACCACGACCGAATAGCTACTCTACAGAGTTAACATCAGAAGTGCTACAAGAGGTTTCACCCTCGGCACTCGATAGTAACGCTGCAGTGTCGTTACAACTAAGGGGGGGTGATGTGCAGTGTCGGGGCCTGGTCTTCAATCCCGTTGATCGGGTCTTCTGACGATCCAGCGCGGCAGTCGGGATAAGTGGGGTCACTGATAGGTCTCTACCCAGCCTATACTAAACAGTTTAGGATATGCAGGTAATTATCAACAGCAGGTTACAATAAACAGGCTATGCATCAGAATAGGTAAAGCAGTAGCAGCAGCAATTCTAATGCAAGCATGAGAAATAGAATGGGCGATATCGGGATGATCAAGGGGGGGGGCTTGCTTGGTTGCTCGGCGGCAAGGGCAAGGTTGTCAATGGTGTCTTCGGTCTCCGGAGCTGCGTCGGTCTCGGGGACGACGTCGGTGTCGGGGGGTACCAAGAGAGAAGAGGGGGAGGAAACAGTATAAATACTCAGCGAACAAGTGCAGCACAAAGCATAACATGGCAATACGCGGTGACGGAGGTGATCTAACGCAGTGCCGGGTGATACTGGCGAAGGTGGGATTCATCCGGGAATGTTTTCCCGGTTCCGGACATTTGTCAGACAGATGACCGGAGGGGATCGGTTCCATGTTCGGATAGTTAGGGACGTGTGGCGGACGAACAGACCGCGCATTCGGATTCGTCTCGTCGTTCTGAGCAACTTTCATGTACAAAGTTTTTCGATCTGAGTTACGGATTATTTTATATGATTTTCTAAAGTTTTTATTAATTTCTGGAATTTATTTAATTATTTAAAGTAACATTATCCGAAACAGTGTTATGCTGACATCAGCATGACATCAGCAGTCTGTTAAGATTAATTAGGGTTTAATTAAGTTAATCACAGATTAATTAGGCTAATTAATTAGTTAGTTTAATTAAACAGAGTTAATTAGGTTAATTATATAATTAATTAATTATTTAATTATCTATTTCTTTTAATTCTTTTTTTTTAATTTCTGGGGCGTGGGCCCCTCGTGTCAGTGGGTCAGGGGGTGGGGCCCGGCTGTCGGTGGCCCAGAGGCCACAGCGAGCGGGCACGGGCGTGCGGGCGCAAGCCCGATTGGGCGCACGCCCAGGCCACGGCGACGGCGAGCGAACGGCCGGGGCGAGACCAGTGCGAGCGGCACGGCGAAGCAATGGCGGGGCGGCGCGGTTGGAGCAGCAGCAGGGCACGCGGGCGCGCTGCGGCAAGGCGGCGAAGGTGAGGCCACGACGGCTGAGCACGCGAGGCAGTGCAGAGGGGGGGGCAGGAGGGCGCGGAGCTGCGCGGTCGTGGCGTGGGTGCGGCGGAGCGAGGCAGAGGGGGAGACAGGGGAGGGCGAGGCCCTCACCAGCGGCTGCAGGGGATCGGGGCGGCGAGGTATGGTGGGGCCCTTGGGGAGGAGACGAGGAGGCGAGCGCCGGCACCGGGGTCGAGGAGACGACGGGCGTCGGCGGTGCGGACGGAGTGGCAACGAGGTGCAGGGTGACGGCATCGAGGTGGCTCCGGGCGACGCGAGGCGTCCGGGTCGCGCGTCGGGGAGGGGACGAGGAGGCGCGACGGGCGAGGCGAGGAGAAGGCGGTGACGGAGCGGGGCGGCGCTGGCGTCAGGGCCGCGGGGCCGGGCGGTGGCGGGGTCGGGATCGGGGCGCCTCTGCCCCGATCCGATCCAGGGGGAAAGGGGATCGAGTTGGGGGGAGTGGGGTGACCGATGGGCTAGGGTTGGGGGTGAGGGGGGTTATGGGGGAAGGCTGGGCCGGCCTGGTTGGGGTGGTCCAGCTGGGCCACGGCCGAGGGGGGGGTCTTTTTCTCTTTTTCTTTTCTGTTCTGTTTTTCTTTTTCTCTTTTCTTTTATTTATTTTCTTTTCTCATTTTAGCAAATTGTTAGGCCACATATTGAATTTTGTAAAACATAGGAATTGCTCCAACAAATACTAGGCATTACCTACCACTACCAAAAATTGGTTTGGAGTCAACTTGAGTTCACACAATTTTTATAATAATTAAAATGCATTAATCCTAGCTGTTTTGGTAATGTTAGTGCCACCTAATTTATTTATTAATTGTTGGTTTCAATTTTAGAATGGTCTCTGGAATATTTGTTATTTATCGAACATTTTAGTTTCTATGTTGCACAACTTTTATATTCCACTTTTATTTAAATTTGGATTTTGAGTTAGGAGTTGAAATGCAATATGATGCTAATGATGATCATGCACTGTTAAACATGATGACATGGCATAATCAAAAGGGTGATTACTGTAGTTAACCACCGGGGGTGTTACACTTAGGATGTAGACCGGCAGGGACCTCTCTGCTGAGCTCTAGGTAGGGCTGCGGTGTGTCGTTTGGCCGAGGCCAGGCATGACCCAGAAAAGTGTGTCCGGCCGGAGTTAAGCGAGCGTGGTGGGTAAGTTGGTGCACCCCTGCAGGGAAGAACTAATCTATGCATAGCCGGATCCTCGGTAACGGACGCTCGGAGTTGTATCCCGATCGATACAACTAGAACTGGATACTTGAGATGAGACATGGATACTAGGGCTCTGGGATTGCTTTCTCGCAGGGAGTCGAGAAAGGATCTCTGGCCGAGGTTGATACTGATTACTGCTACTACTTTATGCTGTACTGATCTACACTCTTCTAATGCTGCAAGACCGCTGAAGATGCTAGTCTTCGATAGACTAGGCCTTCTCTCTATTCTGGCATTTCTCTTTCCTAGTCCATATATACAACCTCTCTTTGACAATATTGCATATGTAGTGTAGATCCTTGCTTGCTGAGTACTTCGGATGAGTACTCACGGTTGCTTTGCTTCCTCTTTTTCCCCTTTCCCCTTTTGATGCAACCAGACGACGGAGCCCCGGAGCCAACTACCCCCGCAGACGACTACTACTACCACCCAGAGGGTGGTTACTACTACGAGCTTGCCGACGACCAGGAGTAGGCTCGGAGGGTCCCAGGCAGGAGGCCTGCGCCTTTTCGATCGTAGTGTTTTCTTTTGTCCCGCCTTCTTAAAGGCTTATCTATTTTACTTTTATATCTGTACTCATATATCTGATGCTTCCGCTGACACTTGTATGTGAGCTTATGTATTTGAGCCCTCGAGGCCCCTGGCTTGTAATATAAAGCTTGTATGACTTTATTTATGTTTTAGAGTTGTGTTGTGATATCTTCAAGTGAGTCCTTATGCTTGATCGTGTGCATTTGCGTGTATGATTAGTGCATGATTAAGCCGGGGCGTCATAGGTTGGTATCAGAGCCGACTGCCTCTAGCAATCCCCCTTTCCAATTCCTTGGCCGAAGTTGAGTCTAGTATCCGAAAACTATTTTTACTAACATGGTTGTGTGGCTTATGGGCCCATGTTGCCAATTGGGTGGTATTAGGATCTTTTATTCCTCGTGTTTACTCTCGGACTCTGATCTCTCTTCCTTTCGGGTTAAAATTTTACTAACTCCAACATTAGGTTCTCGTGATCACATCCACCCGGAGTTCTGAAATTACCCCTCTTTCTTCAAGATTGTGGGCCAGGTTCTGCTTACAGGATCCTTTTATCGAGGGCACCCTGTGTTGTCACTTGCAGATCCCTCGCTCCAACAGTTTTCTCCTACATGATGTAGCCTTTGCTAGATCATGTTGTTGTATTCCTCACCCCGTACCTGCGCGCCGCCTAGTTTGTCTAGCTGCGTGCGTTTTCGAACTCCTACCGCCGTTTATGTCCCACTCCGTGCATAGTTTTGTATGTCTTTAATGACTGCTAATATGTACCTGATGCCCTCCTTGTTCATTTCCCGTGTTACATCGTGAATGACCTCTTACACATGCAGTTTTTCTTGCTAAACTGCCCCTGTTGATTTGGCAGGATGGCTGACGATCCTCCACCTCCACCTTATATTGCCGCAATGATGCAGCAGTTTGAACTGAACCGTTAGGTTATGACTGGGATATTGGCTCAGTTCCCAAACCAGAATGCTCATCAACAGCCTATCCCAATAACACTGCAAGAATTTGTGCGCCTCAACCCGTCTGTTTTCCTCAACTCCACCAATCCTATGGATGTTGATGACTAGCTCCGAGACATCCTGTTTGAGATGGAATCAGCTAATGTTGCTCCTGACAATTACGTCACCTTTACGACATTCCACTTGAAGGGTCCAGCTGCTCAATGGTGGGAAAGCCACAAGGGTATGTTGCCTGCTGAAACTATAACCACTTGGCAGGAATTTCAGTCAGCTTTTCGTGCATGGCACATTCCTCAAGGTCTAATGGACCAGAAGAAGCAGGAGTTCCGCAAACTCATACAGGGCACAATGACTGTGGATGAATATCAGAGGAAATTTCTCGAATTGTCCCGCTATGCTGAAGATGACGTCTGCACTAACGCTTGCAAGCAGGAGAAATTCCATGAAGGATTGCGTACTGATATAAACCTCGCACTTGCTGTCCATGATTGCACAGACTTCGCAACGCTTGTCAGCCAAACTTTCCGAGCTGAAACTGCTCTGACTAAATACCAGGAGTCGCTCAAGCGTACTCAAGATGTCGGCTCATCTTCGGGTCAGCCTACTCGAAAATGTCAAGTCTGGATCCCACACAATGTTCATCATCGGCCTGCTCCAACGCCAAGGCCGTCTTATGCTGCACCTTGTCTGCCTCCGCCTCTGAGACAACTAACGATTCAGGGTGGACAGTCCAATCTTGTGGCTCCTTCCCATAATGATGGCTTATGCCACATGTGTGGACAGTCAGGACACCTTACCCTTGATTGCCTCCAGGGTCAGCCGCAGAATGCATCTTGTCCTCCTATTGGTCGTAATAAGAGTTGTCGAAACCGCCGATTCAGAAACCGTAATATCATACCGTCTGCTGTTGTACTTGGCCATGCCAATCACATCAATGCTGAAAAGGCTCAGAAGGAACCGACTATCATGCTGGGAACACTCTTTGTGAATTCAGTACCAGCCTCTGTTCTCTTTGATTCAGGAGCATCGCATGCTTTTGTGTCCCAACAATTTGCTCAGTCACACGAGTTATACCTGGAAAAATTACCCACTCCTCTAATTGTTCAGTCCCCAAGATCCAAGTGGCAAACCACAATGGTAAGCCCTCACAACCACATCGATATTGGAGGTCTACTTTTTCCGGTTTCTCTCATTGTACTTGGACCTTCCGACATAGACATCATTCTCGGTATGGACTGGTTGACAGCCCATAATGCTTTGATTGACTTTGCTACTAAGACAGTCCAGCTCACTCACCCTTCTGGCCAGACAATCACATACTCAGCCCGAACAATTCAGAATGCCGAGAATCAGATATATGTTCTGAATGCATTGAATGCTTCACCTCTTGAAGGCATCGAGAACGTTCTAGTTGTTCGTGAATTTCAAGATGTCTTTCCAGAAGAACTTCCAGGAATACCCCCTGCTAGAGCTGTCGAGTTCGTCATAGACTTGAAGCCGGGCACTACCCCTATTGCAAAGCGTCCTTATAAGATGCCTCCACACCACCCTCTCGAGCTTAAGGAAGAAATCGACAAGTCACTCAACAAGGGTTTCATCCGCCCCAGTTCATCTGCTTGGGGAGCACCTTCCCTCTTTGTCAAGAAGAAGGATGGTACGAATCGGTTGGTTCAAGATTACCGACCTATCAACCAAGCAACAATTCAGAACAAGTATCCGCTTCCTAGAATCAATGATCTGTATGATCAACTTGCTGGTTCCTCAGTATTCTCTAAGCTTGATTTGAGATTGGGATACCACCAAATCCGAGTTCGTGAAGAGGATATTCCGAAGACAGCCTTCGTTACTCGTTATGGTTCTTACGAGTATACTGTCATGTCCTTCGGCTTAACCAATGCTCCAGCAACCCTCTCCCGGTTAATGAACTACATCTTCATGGATTATCTCGACAAATTCGTCATGGTACATCTGGATGATATTCTGGTGTATTCGAAGAATGAAGAAGAACATGCCGAACATCTTTGGCTTGTACTGGAGAAGCTGCGTGAACATCAACTGTATGCCAAGTATTCCAAATGCGAGTTCTGGCTATCTGAAGTGACATATCTCGGCCACGTGATCTCCAAAGATGGCATTGCTGTTAACCCAGAACGAGTGAAGGCTATTCTTGAATGGACTCCACCGAAGAATGTCAAGCAAGTCAGAAGTTTTCTCGGCCTTGCAAGCTATTGCCGTCGCTTTGTCGAGAATTTCTCAAAGATTGCTAAGCCTTTGACTAATTTTCTTCACAAGGGCGTTAAGTTTGAATGGACAGAAAAATGTCAGGAAAGTTTTCAAACACTCAAAGACAAGCTGACATCTGCCCCAGTACTTGCTCCTCTAGATTCTCGCAAAGATTTTGTGATTTATTGTGACGCATCCCGTGAAGGATTAGGCTGTGTCCTAATGCAAGAGCGTAAAGTGATTGCTTATGGCTCTCGATAGTTGCATCCTCACGAAGAGAACTACCCTGTCCATGATCTGGAACTAGTTGCTGTCATCTATGCATTGAAGTTGTGGCGACATTACCTCCTCGGTAATCGTTGCGAGATCTACACGGATCATAAAAGTCTGAAGTACTTATTCACTCAGCCATCTCTGAACCTCCGTCAGCAAAGATGGATGGAGACCATTACAGACTATGATTTGGGTATTTCTTATACCCCTGGCAAGGCTAATGTAATGGCTGATGCATTGAGCCGTAAATCCTACTGCTGTGAACTTGAGGTTCAGCTACAGCAACCACTCCTGTATGAAGAGCTTTGAAAGCTAAATCTCGAGATAGTTCCTCAAGGATACCTAAAAACCTTGGTTGTTGAACCAAACCTCGAAAGGGCTGTTAAGAGTGTGCAAGCTAAAGATGCTGAAGTTGATTTGATAAAGAAAAATCCTCACCTTGAAAAGTACAGGGATTTCTCGTTGTCTGAAGATGGAACCTTGTATTTCAGAGACCGCATTGTCGTACCTCACTTTGAGCTTATGGCTGACAAGCTCATGGAGGAGGCACATGATACACCACTGTCTATTCATCCAGGTAGCACCAAGATGTATCGTGATCTCCGTCAAAGGTACTGGTGGTCTAGAATGAAGCAGGATATTGCTCGATACGTTGCTGAGTGTGACGTTTGCCATCGCGTTAAAGCAGAACATCAGAAGCCTGCTGGAATTCTGCAACCCCTCCCTATTCTTGTATGGAAATGGGATAAGGTTCAGATGGATTTCATTACTGGCCTTCCCAAGTCACAGAAGGGTCACGATGCTATTCTTGTCGTCGTCGACCAACTTTCTAAGGTTGCACACTTTCTGCCTGTCAAAGAGACGATCACTACTAGTCAGTTAGCAGAGTTATATATCTCCAAAATTGTTTCACTCCACGGTATTCCAAAGGAGATTAGTTCGGACCGTGGTGGACTTTTTACCTCAAAGTTCTGGGAAATTTTCCAAGAAGCTATGGGAACTCATATCACCTGGAGTTCAGCATATCACCCTCAATCCCAAGGCCAAGTCGAGCGAGTCAATCGAGTGCTTGAAGACATGCTTCGGGCTTGTGTTATATCTTTTGGCAAGAAGTGGGAAGAATCTCTCCCGTATGCTGAGTTCTCTTATAACAACAGCTATCAAGCCAGCTTGAAAATGGCTCCCTTTGAAGTACTTTATGGACGTAAGTGCCGAACCCCTATGAATTGGTCAGAAACTAGGGAACGACCGTTCGTGGGTCCGTATATTATTCAACACGCCGAAGAGCAAGTCCTTATTGTCCGAAAAAATCTCAAGGCGGCTCAGGACCGCCAGAAGAGCAACTACGATCGCAAACGATGGGGTTTGACTTATCAACCTGGAGATCAAGCTTATCTGTGTGTCACTCCTATGAAGGGCACTCACCGCTTTGGAATCAAGGGCAAGTTAGCTCCACGCTACATTGGTCCTTTCCGCATTATTGCAAGACGTGGTCAGGTGGCATAGAAATTGGAGTTGCCGCCGCAATTCTCTCATATCCACGACGTCTTCCATGTGTCACAACTTCGCCGTTGCTTCAAAGAATCTCCGCACCACGCAGTGGATCACGAGATGCTTGAATTGCAAGATGATCTTTCTTATAAGGAGCGTCCGATCCGCATTCTTGATCACGCTGAACGTCGGACACGCCAGAAGACGACCAAGTTCCTGAAGGTGCAGTGCTCAAATCATACTTAAGATGAAGCCACTTGGGAACACTAGGATCATCTTCGGGAAGAATATCCCGACCTCTTTCCTTCTACCTCCTGAATTCTCGGGACGAGAATTTCTTTGAGAGGAGGAGAATTTGTAACACCCCTATGTAATAATCACTGTGACACTCTGCTAATATTGCCAAGTCATTTTCATTTGCAGAGCTTGATCATGTTGGTTAAACAAATCAATTCAAATTTCTCTCTGAAAATCAATTCAAATTCAAGTGCAAAATAAAGTTGCTCCAAATTTGCTGGAAAATTGTTCACTATCTAGCAAATATTCCAAAACAAATGTTGTTAAGGAACACAACATCACCATCAACTTGAAATGGGCCAGAGCATTTAAAACAGAGCAAATCAACACCTAAAATGCCCTATTCATTTTTGATTAAATTCAAATGAACTTCAAAAATGCCCAAACTTTTTGTGGCAGTGCTGGATATTGCAATGTACTAATGTGAGCAAGTTTCACATTCTTGCATATTCATTTGGTGGCTCAAAATAATGCAAAACCCTCTCTGTAAAAAAAGAAAAGCAGAAAGAGAAAAATAAAAAAAGGAAAGAGGCACTGTGCACTGGGCCTAAGTGCACAGTGCCCCGAACCCAGCCCACCAGCCCATCTCCCTCTTTCTCTCCCCTGCGTGTCGCCGCCGCCGTGGACGAGCGTGCGTGCGCCGGCAGCGCGTTGACAGCGAGACATCCATCGACGTCGCGGCTCGTCGAGGGGATAAGGACCTGGCCCCGTTCCTCCCCCCTGGTCCTTCTCCGTCACTTCTCCCCCTCTCCCTTGCTCGCTCCGCTCCTCCTTTCCCTCAGACCCGTCGAGGCCGAGCGAGGTCGCCGCCGTCCACCGTCATCCGCGTAGCCACAGGGCTCCCCGCGCCTCGCCAACATGTCCGAGAGCTCCGCCAACTTCTTATTCTTCTTCAGGTGCAACCAGGCGGAGCCAGGAACCCCTGCACCGAGCCCCATGACCTCGTCTTCAACCTCAGTCGCCGGCGATCCCCTTATTCTCCGGCGACGACCTACTGCTCCTAAACTTCCAAGGGCCCTCTTGCGTGCCGCTCGGTGAGCTCCTCTGCCTCCTGCTCCTCCTTGTTAACCCCCTCACGCCCCGCAGCTAGCTCGATGTCTCACCCGTGAGCTCACCGCCGCAGTTCACCTCGCCGCCGTGGCCATGGTCCCTGTCGTGCTCGCCTGAGCACGGCATCGAGTTCCTGGTGCTCCCAGGAGCCCAGCGAGCACGAACGCGTGCTTCCCCGTTCCCCCTAGCGCTGGTTCTACTAGCGCCCGAACTCCGGCGCCGCTTTTGCTCATCGCCGGCGCCGTTCCGGTCGATCCCGACGCCTCGCACTAGCACAGTTGGACGCGGCACTCGCTGCTCGTTCGAACGCGCCCAAGCGCGCGCTAAAATACCCTCTGTAGACGAAACCCGACGCGCTCCGGCGACGCGCCACTGTGTTTTTGGTCACCGGAGTTATCTCCAGCGCCAGCGCCGATGTGGCTCAGTGGGCCCCGCACCTTGGTCGCTGACTAGTGGGCCCCGCGGGCCCCGGTTGACTGGGTTGACCCAGTCAACGTGCTGACTGGGCAGCCCCCAGCCACTGACATGTGTGCCCCCGTTTATAATTAGTCTAATTAAACCGTTTTAATTAAAAACTAATTAGTTTAGCCTAATTACCCACTCACATCTGGGGCCCACCCCTCTAATTAGTCTATTAATTAATTTAATCCACTGTTAAGCTAACAGAGGCTGACATGTCGGTCCTACTGGACCCACAGGTCAGGTTTGACCTAGTCAGCAAGTCTGTTGTCTGCTGACATCATCCCCACACAATGCTGATGTCATAATCCATTTCTATTAAATAAATAATTCCATAAAATGTTATAATCTTTAAAAATTCGTAGAAATTAAACCGTAGCTCAGATCGAAAAACTTTGTACATGAAAGTTGCTCAGAATGACGAGACAAATCCAACCGTGCCATATGTTTCCGTGTCGGGACCCTCTACGGAGGTGAACCCATAATTTTTAGCATGTTTCCGGTAGATGAATAGTGCATATATATCAGTTAATAAATCCAACTTTAATCCTAAAATAACTAATATGATTTAGACATGTCTTTAGGCAACCCTGCACTGCACGATAGCATAGCATGCTCTGTGTTGCATATGACTGATGTGTATTTATTTGTTTTCTCCCCCTCTTCTTTTTCGGTAGACCCCAACACGGACGTTGCTCCGGAGACCGACGACACCACTGACGACCTTGCCTTTGCCGCCAAGCAACCAAGCAAGCACCCCCCCTTTGAACATTCCGATATCGCCTATTCTCTTCTCTCTTATGTTTGCATTAGAAATTGTTGTTGCTACTGCTTTACCTATTCTGATGCATAGCCTGATTTTGTAACCTGCTGTTGATAAATACCTGCTTTCCTAAACTGTTTAGCATAGGCTGGTTAGAGACCCGTCAGAGACCCCATTTTGACCCAACTGCCCCGCTGGATTATCAGAAGACCCGATCAGCGGGATTGAAGACCAGGCCCCGGCACCGCACATCACCCCCTTAGTTGTACGACACTACCGGGTTACTATCGAGTGCCGAGGGTGATACCTCATCAGCACTTCTGATGTTAACCTTGTAGGTTAGTTCATCGGTTGTGGTAATCGAGGGTGATTCCTCCTTCACCACTCCCGATAAAGACGCCGTCGTGCAACACCTCAAGTGTGAACCTCGAGGGTGATTCCTCCTAAGTTCGCCTTGATGATTACATCAGGTGGAATCCATCGAGGGTGATTCCTCAGGTTTCCCATGGTGTTTGGACACACAGTTACTATGAATTTAACCATGAACCATGATAAAGTCGGGTTGGCCCTGAGGGGTACCCGCGCGAGCCTAAGTGGCGAGTGATGTGGAGACGGGTTGACCTGGTCGGTACCCGAGTGATAAATACGAGGCATGGCCGGGCATTCCTAGCCCTTGCCGCAAGTCCTCGAGACGGGGCGACGGGGTCACATCGATCGTGAGTCTCTGCTCGTTACCGCACTACCAAAACACTAACGATTTGGATATTTGATCTGAGTGGGCCTCTGGCCCGATAGCACTAACCATCACGCGGGAAAAGTTATGGGCACTCTGCATCGTATCCATCAGCCAAAAGCTCTGTCAGACATCCAGTTTAGCATTGCGGCACGGTCGGATCGTGTCGGCCATCCGAGGCGATGCTGGTATCCACCCTGCATGCAACGACCCGGAGTGCACAGGGCGATGGCCCAAGACCCCTGAGCGCTTAGGATGTAGACCGGCGGGGACCTCTCTGCTGAGCTCTAGGTAGGGCTGCGGTGTGTCGTTTGGCCGAGGCCGGGCATGACCCAGAAAAGTGTGTCTGGCCAGAGTTAAGCGAGCGTGCTGGGTAAGTTGGTGCACCCCTGCAGGGAAGAACTAATCTATGCATAGCCGGATCCTCGGTAACGGACGCTCGGAGTTGTATCCCGATCGATACAACTAGAACTGGATACTTGAGATGAGACATGGATACTAGGGCTCTGGGATTGCTTTCTCGCAGGGACTCGAGAAAGGATCTCTGGCCGAGGTTGATACTGATTACTGCTACTACTTTATGCTGTACCGATCTACACTCTTCTAATGCTGCAAGATCGCTGAAGATGCTAGTCTTCAGTAGGACTAGGCCTTCTCTCTATTCTGGTATTTCTACAGCCCAGTCCACATATACAGCCTCTCTTTGAAAATATTGCATATGTAGTGTAGATCCTTGCTTGCTGAGTACTTCGGATGAGTACTCACGGTTGCTTTGCTTCCTCTTTTTCCCCTTTCCCCTTTTGATGCAACCAGACGACAGAGCCCCGGAGCCAGCTGCCCCCGTAGACGACTACTACTACCACCCAGAGGGTGGTTACTACTACGAGCTTACTGACGACCAGGAGTAGGATCGGAGGGTCCCAGGCAGGAGGCCTGCGCCTTTTCGATCGTAGTGTTTTCTTTTGTCCCGCCTTCTTAAAGGCTTATCTATTTTACTTTTATATCTGTACTCATATATCTGATGCTTCCGCTGACGCTTGTATGCGAGCTTATGTATTCGAGCCCTCGAGGCCCCTGGCTTGTAATATAAAGCTTGTATGACTTTATTTATGTTTTAGAGTTGTGTTGTGATATCTTCAAGTGAGTCCTTAGGCTTGATCGTGTGCATTTGCGTGTATGATTAGTGCACGATTAAGCCAGGGCATCACATATAGTGGCTTGGCTTATGTATGTTAGTTGATATTATTGATCCATATACTCTATAAGTGTTTATATGTCTGTTAGTTTTGTACATTATTGGTTGATTGACTCGGTATTTTGAATCTTGAGACATCGCTTGTGTACATATCTAAATGGGAGTACACATTATGCTGCGTGTGACACTTGAGTTGGACATAAAGTGGTTTCAAATATTCGAATTCACCTTAAACTGGATTCTAGCTTTTGAATTCGAGTATCGGTGTTTGTAAATCATATTCATAGATGATAGTGGAATACATCTTTGTTGTGCTTTTGAAGATATATAAAAACAGATAGAAAGATTTATAAAGATTCATATAAGAATACAAAATGGATTCGAATTTAGTTGCCAGGGTAAACGTGGATGCTTATTGTCCCAAAATTCAAAAGAAGCGGCAAAATATCCACTCCCACGTCGGCTGCCCGAAGCCAGTGTTTGCGAGATGAAAATTACTGTCTACCCCTTGCACGGACAATCCATCGGCCCGATTTCCACTGCTCTCAATAGGGGGTAGGTTAGTAACTTCAGTTAGACATGACGCGACCGCCTCTGAGCCCATTCAGACACGGTGGGCGCCAAACGTGGGCGGCAAAACACATTTGATTCAAGCTTGTCCAAAAGACCTTTGTCTCTCCCTCCATTTTTTCATTCATACACGGTGGGCGGCAAAACAAACTCAACTCGGTCGAAGTCGATGTAGGCAAATATTTTCAATAGGGGCAGGTTTGTAACTTCACTCAGACATGACACAATAGCCCTACCTGTCAGCCCCGTTCATACACCGTGGGCGCCAAAACACCCTCTCGTCGTCCGAAATCGCTCTGGGCAAATATTTGGGAGATGCGAGATTACCGTCCTATCCCCAACCGACGAGACGTCCAAATTTTAAATGGGGGCTAAGTTTGTAACTTTCCCATATTTCAGACAGGCGCGTCCCAAAAACATAGTTCCCCGTACCTCTCCCTCCATTTTCACATTCATACACTGTCTGCGCTAGAACACCATCCCCACACCAGCCTCCTCCGTCCGCCACCCCATCCATCGCCGCCGTCCTCCACCCCATCCATCGCCACCGTCCTCCACCATGCCGGAGCGCCTACCAAGACCGCGTCGTCCACTACTAGAGATGGACGTTTCTCATCCACGGCGACGGACCAGGAGCCTTGTATCGCGTCCTCTCGCTTCATCGGCGCCGTCGTCCTCCTTGCCGGGGCCTCCCCCACGGCCTTCTCGTCCACCGCAACGGGACTTATCCCCCGATGCACCCGTCTACCATCGCAGACCTGCTTCAACGCCACCGACAGCCATCACACCCCCGATGCCTACCCGGCACCGCAAGAGAGGTGGTACTACTTCATATCTACTCAACTTTTTGATCTCAACCAGAAAATAGATCGTAACTTGATTACTGTACTTTCTTTTCAGCTCTTAGAATTTAGTTCTTAGTTCGAAGCAAACAATGGTTGCTAAATAGCATTTCTGCAGTTTGCAGCTTCAAATCTGCCATGGCACAGTCATAATAGGGTTTAATTGATCATGCTTAGGGTTTCCCCCCTTTTATGATCACTATACGATCAGCATACGTGCTTCGTGTCATAATAGCACTGCTCCACCCATCAAGCTAAACAAGCTTAGTTGTTCAAATACGAATATGATATTATTAAAATAGAGTCATTTAATTGGTTAGCTAAATGTTCCTAATTTAGTTTCGAAAATGCATGTACGCCGCTCGGGTGTGGATCTACAGGGTACCCATGGTGGGCCGCAGCCCACCCTGGGATTTTGGGTCGGCCCAGTCCGCGATTCCTCTCTGTTCTGCTGCGCTTCCGATCTCTACTCGCCCCCAGCCGCCTGCCTCGCCGGTGACTTGCCGTCCCCGGACAGCATGACTCTAGGAGGAGACGCCGGACTAACAGGAGGTTAGGAGCCGCTCGCCCAACAGCGTCACCGCTGCCCGGGCGCGTCGCTGTGCCTACCTTCCCAGTCCGTTCAGGGCTCAGGCGTGCAGCAGCCACTATGCCAACCCGATTTATCTTGAGATACATCCTCAACACTCAGCAGCCACTCCTCATCACCCATTTTCTAATTGATTCATTACTCATTAGGCAGGACTGTCATTAGGGTTTGTTGTGTACTGAGTGCTACCTACACTTAATGGTTCAGATGAATTTCAGTAATCTTTAGTACCTGTAAAGTTCACAGGGTTTCAAAATTTCGGCCGTAGGAACAGACACTAGTCATTTTGGATTGTTGGTCATAGTGACATTGACCCAGATTACTACTGCAGGCCAGGTTTGTTGACAATTTTACTTGTTTTTCTTACTCATTCGATATGATATCCAATTATTCAAGTCGATTAGTTGCAAACAATAAGTGCTAGACCAACTTCTTGATTCAGATTTTTGACGGTCTTTTACAGCAGTTACAATTCTGCATACTTGTCCTAGTAAGCTGACAAGTAATGATTGATTCACTACCTCTATGCTTGCCTTGTCATATTTGTTGTCAATATTCTTTTAGGGTGGACCACCCTGTTTCAAAATACTAGAACCGCAGACATGAGTGAATAGTATTTCTCTGTGTGATCTCTTCCATCATGTGTGGGCAACGAACACTGCATTGTATAGAAAGAAAGTGTCATTTCCACCTTTTACATAGACTATGATCTTTTACATGGAATACAATCTGCCTACTTGCTTTGTGTCGCACTACCAGCACTCCACCCTTGAAGCTAAACATTATGCCACTCATAATTCCTTAGTTTATTTATTCAAATACGAATTTGATATGATTCTAATGTTCCTACTTTAGTTTCAAAATGTGTGTCTGCCTGTTATAGAGACATAAAAGGTTTGTATTTCTGTGTGTGGTCTGGTCAGCACGGTTGGGGGGTGAACTTTGCATACGCAGGGGTTTATAGGGAGACACTCTTCGAGTTGAATCCGCAATGCATTCCATAGATAATCTGACTACTTTTTATGTTTTCATGAATCTCAGATACTAAACAACATCATAAAGATTATGGGCTTGCGCGCATGAAAAGAATAAAGCAGAACAATGCCATGGCTGTCAAACTTGGCATTAAGGGACTGAAATCAAGTCTGGATGCAATGCAATGCAAACGCTCTCCACCTACAGATTCATGCTCAGAATATGATCCTAATAGTGATTCTAAGCTAGAGGGAGACCTAAGTCAATGTAGCTCCCTAGTGGAGGAGTCAGAGGCAGATGCCCTATCTTATTCACCCATCAAGGTGCTTGCTCTAACTTTCCAAGGTTATATTGGTCGCACATATCTTGCAACTGATGCTTTGCATTGCTTCTACTTTGTTGCACAGTCATTAGCTTAGTTTACACATTGTGTATGTGAATACGCCTTGCCTATCCATTTTCAGTACATATTCCATCTGTCATCATACCATATTTATCCATTCAAATGTTGTTCTTGTGTATCAGACATTCAAAAGGAAGAGGGCAATTGCTGATCGCGGAGGAGCACGAACAAAGTATTTGAAAAAGGTAGTGACACCTAATAAATCAAATAACCCATTAGGTGTAGTTGCAATATCACCAGACCCAGAAAACACGGCCACAACTCTAGCAGACTCTAGCCCTACTACACTGGCCATCTCTGATGCCCCAACTCAGCAGACCCCAACTGCCGCAAACAGTATGATGATGCCAGTTGACATAGCACCAGCTCTACGACGCAAAACCCCCATTCCAGCAAAGAGTACACCAAATCCAGTTGCCAAATCCCTTTTCGAACAAGAGAGAGAGCCCCAATTGCAGCAAATAGGACTCATGTTCCACTTCTTCCCAGTTTACAAGACGAAGCTTATATTGTGTTCAGGAACTTTGTGCGCATCTTTCCTTCATGGAAAGATTATACCATAGACAAAGAACAATTTCCAATCTTCCTCCGCAACTTACGTGTAAGTAACGTACTAACGTTATTCATGGTAATTACTGCATATGTTTCTGCTGACATAAGACACAAGATTTCATTCTTTTAAATAGGCGAGGACCAAACTGGATAGTCAAGACGAGCAAGGGTTGGTTGCGCTTTTCAAGCACTCGTTAATGAAGTATCATTCCTACCTGAGGCAAGCGCACTTCGATGGCAAGCCTCTAAAAAAAATTTCTGTAAAGTCTCCGGTGCTACATTTATCAGACAGTGACTGGAATAATCTTGTTACACATTGGTCTCGTCTGCAGCGTAAGGTACTGTCTATGATATCACATCATAATTTGAACTATATTTTTGCATGTGCCTTAACGTCTCACTTGTACGAAAACTGTTTGCAGAAGAACATTCATTCTCAAGGGACCACAAAATCTCGCAACTATACTGCACACTGCATTGCTCTTGTGAGTACCTCTTACCCTATATGACCATGCTTACTTTCATAGCTGGTTGATTATGTAGCATCACTGCACATGTTAGCCTCGTTATCCTCCATTTGGTGGACATTATAAGATCCGTATCGACTCTTACATAAATTTAGAATCAACCCAATGCTTTTGAAGAGGTTTAGCTCTGCAGTCCTCTTGTAAGGACTGAACATCGCCTATCACTGTACTTACATTAACAGCTACTCCCTCCATCCCATAATATAAGACCGTTTTGTACAGTACACCAGTGTTCAAAACACTCTTATATTATGGGAAGAGGGATTGGTTCATTGTGTAGCATTCTGCATCTTATCTCCCTCACCCACCATTTACTAAAAAATATCAGATCTATATTTAATCTTACAAAAAAGTTGAATACACAGACAATGCCAGTGCAGAAGTGTAGCCCATTGCTCTTGTCAGTACATTTTGTCCTGTAACGCTTGTACTTCCAGGGATTGGTAGTTGATTATGTAGCATCAATCTGCATCTTATCTTCATTATTCTCTATCCCTTCCAGTATTATCATATCTATAATTACTCTCTACAAAATGTAGAGTACATGCAATGCTTATGAAGAAGATTTTGTGCTGAAATTCTTGAGTTATCCTTCCCTTGACATGGAGAAGGGCATTATAAAGCCGGTGTTAACTGTTAATGTAAGTCAGTCCTTCTAAAGCCTTTATCCTCAACAGCTGTTTAATTTGCTTGTACTCCCTATCGTTAACTGCTGTTTAGTTTGCTGTTTCTATCAAAATGCATGTTCGCAACAACTGTAAGTTCCAAGTTTTACTTGTAAAACCAAATTCCTTATTCATACCATGCACATTACTCAATACTCCCTATATGTATGCTTGTTTTTGTGGATCTATAATCCAGTGTGTGGTGAAGCAGCCCACGTTTGCACCTTGTCATCTCCTATTTTATCTTACTGATGTGGCTGATGATATGAACAACATGCCATGCACATTAACCAAAATAGATACAATGATTGTCTTTGCCCTTCATTTATGCTTGTTTTGTTGACATGGTAATCCAGTAGTGTGGTGAAGCTCCCCGCATTATGAACAATGCCAAATTATGCTATTGATATTTTAAACTTACTCTTTATTTTATAATTTGAAATTGGATGGAATTGACAACACAATTATCATATTTGTTTATACACGTGTAAAACCTGTCATCTCTCTGCTTGTTTCAGGGTGATATGCCTGATGGCATGCACAAGTCTACTGAAGGTTGTGAGACAAACCCAACATATATTGCAGCAAAGAAGGCAAAATATCTTGAAGATAGCGAGACAACCCCAAAGTCTTGTCTTGATGCAGTGTTCAAGTTACTTGAGACTAGCAGTCAGACAAGCTCACAGAATTCGCTATCTGAATTAGTTCGACTTCTTTAGTCCCAAGTTCTAGCAGAAAAGCATTCTGCAACTCAACTTCGACTTGAAGTCCTATCTCTAAGAAAGATTGCGGAGAACACCAATGAGAACCTCATTGCTAAATAGCTACACCTGGAAGCTATGACCGACATGCTAGGCTGGTCTCACAGCCTTGCTCAGCAGCTTGCGCAGCAGTTCCCGCGCAAGGCTAACCTTTCTTGAACTGTCTTGGAAGTGGTCTTGGTTCAGTATTATTTTGTTACGCTGCAATGGCGCCCAGTTTTAGTAATCTGCTTCTTCGTTGCGCTTTATGATCACTGGTGGCGAATTTTGATGCTCAGTGGATGTAATATACCATAAATCCTTTATTGTATAGTGTAGGTTTATTCTAAATTACTATGTCGTAATTTCTTTATTGTATAGAGTAGGTTTGTTCTTAATTCCTACTAGTTACCGTATATGCCATCATTCACTATCTGAAAAAAAGGGCGAAAATCTGATGTAGTCGACCGGGCCGAAACATTCGCCTCTAACGGGCCTGCATTTTAGCGGGCTACAATTGGGCCGGCCTGCAACTTTCTTGGGCCTGAAAGGCCATTGGGGCCTTCACACTTTGCGCCAGGCCCACAACTTACACGGGCCTATATTTGGCCCAAAGTTTAGTTGGGCCTTTAGTGGACCCAGCGCTTAGTTGGGCCCATGTAGCTTCGGGCCATTAATAGGCTGAATATTCTGCTGGCCTGTTATGACCCAGAAGAAACCATGGGCCTTTAGCAGGTCGAAATGCATGTTGGGCCTCAATTTTCACTAGTCGTCGACGGGCCTTCAGCAGGCTGAAATGTAGACCAGGCCATTATTAGCCCAGTTATATGACGGACCTTACCAGGCCGAAACATATCTCGGGCCTTAGTTGGCCCATTGATATCATGGGCCTTTAAGAGGCCGAAAGCTTAGTAGAGGCATCAACGGGCCGAATTATACGACAGGCCTTTAACAGGCCCAAAGTCACGTCGGACCATATATGGCCCATGGGCAGCACGGGCCATTCCCAGACCGAAAGACACACCGGGCTGAAATGGGCCCATGTCTAAATCGGGCCTCTAACAGGCCGAAATGTCACTAGGCCATAATTGGGCCCAAATATTCGACGAACGATTAACGGGCCAGATCTGGCTTCGGGCCGTAAATGGGCCATGTTTAAACAGGCCGTTAGTGGACTGGCCCACTAGTACATGAGTAAATACTATGGGCCTTTGACTGGGCCGGCCTTTTTAACCTATGTGGGCCTCTGTTGGGCCCTGCCACGTGTCGACGTATCATAGGCACGTCTCCTCCATTGGACGGGCGACATCTGGCCCACCGACGAGCCGACACGTGTTTTCTCGAGCCAATGATGATTTTACACGTGGAAAATCCCCATTGGTCCGGACTATTAACGGGTTATCGGATCCAAACCGGAACCCGATAGCTTAACGGCGACCCGTTACGGTGGATGCCACGTGTCGATTACCCTTGACGAAAGCACTTCCATGACGCGCCATTTATCGTCATGGAAGTGGACACTTCCGTGATGATAATTTTGGTATTGTCATGGAACACTTCTACGACAGCACAGGTATGACTATCTTGATTCTGTCATAAAATCGTCATGGATGTACATGCATGACAAAAAAGGCGACCTACTTTGACAAACACGTATCATCACAAAAGTGGGTTTTTTTGTAGTGTGTCCACAACTCGGCGGTTGATGAACGATCACTCCCCAACGGCAATAGGTTCTCCGTCCTTCACTGCGAGACAGTGAGCATTTGAGGCAAGAGTTTCGTTAACTCCAGTAATAAATGAACCATATCCGGAGGCGGCTCCATGATCAAGGAGCGTCAAATACTTCATCAATGAAGGTTGCAGGTAGGATGAAGCACCAAGCACCAAGACATCATCCTCAACATGAGCGCCAGACGTTGGCGCCTTGATGATAGTCTTCACCAACTCACCACTTCCAGCGGGGGATCCTAACATGCCCCCACGTTGGAACCGATGGTCAAGACCTCAAGAGGATGAGGGACCCTTGATCCACTCAACAGTGGCAACCATGGGACCATCTACAGCAAACACTTTGTCCACGACATGCGTTCCCTCCTAGGCAGGGAGACTAGCCACAACTATAGGTGACGGCGGACAAGGCTGCATCATCCACTTGGTACCATGCGCCACCATTCCTCCCCAGGCGAAGGGTCGTCAATGCAGGTGCCAACTGGGGCTCACCCGAGGTGACACGGGACTCGTCCAAGGCGGGGTTCCATCCACACCGTCGCCAACATGGAGTGCCCCCAAGGAGGGGCGCCATCTACACCTCTGTTGGCATGGAGTTCCCTAAGACGGCGCCATCTACCTCCGTCAACATGGAGCTCGGCTAGGCGGGGCTCCTTTTTCTTCATCGTCGACACAGATATCATCAAACGATGGGGCGACGTCTACACTGCCATCACGGAGCTTGCTCAAGGCTGGGACGTCATCTACATCTTTAACATCCAGACGGAGCTTGGCCCGGGCGGAGTTTGTTCTACACCGCCGCCAACAAGGAGCTTAGCCTTGGGTGGGGGTCGGTCTACACCGTCGCAGACATGTTTACGCCCCAGGTGGAGCGTCGTCTACAGCGTCACCGACACTGAGCTCACCTAAGGGCGAGCACCGTCTACACCATCTTGGAGCTCACCAAAGGCGGTCATGCCTTTTGTACCTCTACCGACATGGGGCTCGGCCAAGGCGGGGTACCACCCACACCACCACCGATGTGGAGCTCGCCCGAGGTGGAGCGTCGTCTGCACCGCCTCCGACATGAAGCATCACCCAAAGGCAGGTGCCATTTACATAGCCTCGGAGCATGTCCATGGCAGGCATGCCATTTGCTCCTCTTTCGACACGGAGCACGCCAAAAGCGGGGCATCATCTACACCTCCACCAATGCAGATCTCACACAAGGTGGGGTGCCTTCGATATGAACCTCATCGACACAGGGCTTTGTCTACACCTCCACCGTCAAGCTCGCCCAAAGCGGGGCACGATCTACACCATCGTCGATATGGAGCTCGCCCCAGGCGGGTGTCATCTACAACGCCACCTAGGCGGAGATTCATTTACACCATTGCCGACACGGATACCACCCCATGGTGTGGCACCGTCTACATCGCAACTGGCACAAGCCATCGTGGGGTGTCGTTTGCGCTGACTCTCAACTTGGCAAGGCACCGATGAGGCGAAGGCAAGTCATCCAGTCCGACACCGACAAGGCGGACACCACTAGGCCGGGCACCGACGAGGCGAAGGCCGCCCACTTCATCATCAGATGATGATAAGACGGAGGGATACGACTAAGCATAGCCGGAGCGATGTGCGTACCGCTCTTCCATTCAATTTATCACCACATCCCCACCATGTACACCAAGCCAACGGTGCAATCGAAGCCTTCAATAAGATGCTCGACAAGATACTCAAGAAGACGGTGACAAGGAATAGGAGAGACTGGCATGACCGTCTCTTCGAGTCCTTGTGGGCGTACTGCGTTATGGTCCGTACCACAATACAGGCAACCCCGTTTTCCCTCGTTTACGAGGGTGAGGCGTTCCTTCCACTGGAGGTCCAGCTACCCTCTTTGCGGGTGGCTATCCAAGATGAGATCACCCAAGACGAACATGTACAACTGCGGTTCCAGGAGCTGGACGCCCTTGAAGAGGGGTGACTTCATGCCCTACAGAATGTGGAGCTTTACCGTCAGAACATGGTGAGAGCCTACAACAAGCTTGTCAAGCAACGCGTCTTCTGGAAAGGCGATTTGGTCCTCGTGCTCAGGCGGCCCATCGTCGTGACGCACAAGACGAAGGGAAAGTTCGAGCCGAAGTGGGAAGGACCATATGTCATCGAGCAAGTCAACAACGGGGGAGTATACCAGCTGGTCGATTCTCAGGAATCCAGCCTATGCCCCCAATCAACATAAGGTTCCTCAAAAAAAAATCTTAAAACTACCTGTTTTGTTGCCTTTCGGGTTTTCATTGGGGGGACTCTTTCTGTGGGCTATCGGATCCATGATGCATTTATCTTTGCATTTCATGGATATATATAGTTCTCCGCAATTTTTACAGACTAAGTCCAACAAAAAAATGGCTTTCCCCTATCGCACTGCGTTGTTGATTGAAGTTTTGGCTACCCTAGGACTTGTTTGAGGGTGGCACGATGTGTCAAGTTGCAGGTGGAGTGGCTCTACACCCACAATGCACGACACGTACAAGGTGTATGCTTCCGGAGGCAGTGGAGACGATTACTTGGGCACTTCTGAGTATTGATACCCCGCGCACTTCATATTTCCCGGCATGCCTCGTGTTCACAGGGGCTCGCGCCCCAGGGAAGACTATAGGAAAAGATCATGGAGTGCTTCCTTACCCAATGCAAGGTGGTTTGGTGCATAGTCACATGGAAACCCTGGGATGCGCCGCCAGAAGCTCCAGATAAAGTGTTAGAGGGTTTTTCCTAGTCCACATAGGTGAACGGTTTCCTTCTAAGTTCTCAAGGTGGGTCCCCAAGAAATCCGGAAGAAGAGTCCTCAAGGAGTTTGCGCCAAACGTCAAAGCAAGTCCATGAAGTTCGCGGCAAATCAATCATCCCTCATGAGTAATCAAAAATAAAATTCCTAAAAGTCCAAGAAACAAATTCAAAAAAAGTCCCAACAGTTGAAGAAGCAATCAAGTGGTCCCAAGCAGTAAAGAACTCACTGGAAGGAAGGCGGGAGCTAGCTGTTCACCACCCCTCGACATGCATGAAGAAAAATCGCCAAGCCGTTGTCCCAAAACCATTTTCCCTCAACTTATCACACCCATGTCTCTGGGTTCATGGGGTATGTGAAGGGGGCATGTTGAGCTGTGGGGGTCCTCACTATGATGATGGGCTAGAGTATGAATTTTCGTTGCCTCTCGAAAGTATCCCGAAACACGGCGTCTTCATACACGTACACTGAAGCTTATTTAAGTTGTTGAGTTGCAATAGTCAAGGTCTTTCAACGGTTCCCAATGACAAGTCCTTCGGTAGCTTTCTCATATATCACATCTATAGCTGCTGTATAACCGGAAAGAACATTTTAAAACCCACAAACTTTTCTTTTTTTTCTTTCTTTCTCTTTTTCGCCTGTTTTCGTTTGGTGTTTCTAGTTGTGCCCCTCCAACATCTTTGCAGCCATGGAGAGGCGCTTCCTCTTGTCGTCAATGGTATTCTGATGACAAACCACTACATCGACCTACATCATGGGCGTTAGGGGGAAGCAATACCCATGTATCCATGACAACGCTGACGACGCCCCAGCAACCAAAGGTCTACACCGACGCGTAGGATGGGTGCCAGAAGGCAACACCTGCGCTCATAAAGGTGCCGTCAATGTGTCTCCATGGCCCCGTCTCCAACAACAATGAAGCATGGGGGCAACATCAACCCCTCAATCATTCGTAAGGCCGATAGCGTTCCGGTGTACCACCAGAATTGGCACGCCATGAGTGGTGTGACGATTCATTCAATGAAGGGGAGCTATCAACGGTCTACCAATGCCTTGCCTACATCAACACAAGGAGATCATGGCAGCGTGAATCTGTGAAACCCTTCAATCAAGTCGGCTGGCACCGTAGCAGCTAGACGGTCACGATGAGATTGGTAATTTTTTTTCCAGGACAAGGCATGATATTCCGCCATGCATGGAATGAAAACGGAATAGGGTTGCTTTATTGACTGGCATCGTGCGTGCTATGCGATCCAACGAGCTCCCTACAGAACACAAGTGTGGATGGACATGCCTACACTATTTTTGTTACTAACGAATCATCTTTGAAATCGTGCTCGCGGTGTCATGGAGAGGTCATCTTTGAACCAATTCTTTAGGCTGCATATGAATCATCCGCCAAACGAAGATTAAATATTCACCGAGTCAAGCTCGATTTGCTCTGCACTCGAACCTGACTCGGTGAGGGGGCATTTGTTCGATGAGATTTTTGCACTACGAATAGTACGAAAATAAGGAGGGAGGATAATTTCAAAATAAAGTTTTCTAAATGGCGACTTAAGCCAATAATATTTATTGTACACATGGAGCAAGAAGTGCCTATGTGTACGCGCCTATATTGCATGTGCATGGAGCCTATATAGCATGTTTTTTTAGATTTGCCAAACTTTACTGATCACTGATGATGTTTAAGCGAATACGAATTGGGTCATGAGGAGAAATAAGCCACACATGGCGACCCTGATCAAGCATAGCAGCATGTTTGGCAAGATTATGTCCTTCAGTATTCGAAGCTCTACCTTCAAAAGTAACTAGGCAACTAAAAAAAGAATTAGATCTAAATAAAAACTCTTTTACAATAGCCTCGTAGGAGCCCCCTCGCCCTTTTGAAATATCCTCCACCATTGTCGTGCAATCACATGCAATAATAATCTTCGACAATGAGAGATCTTCAGCTAATGACAATGCCTCGCCACAAGCAAGCATCTCCAAAGTCGCCGGGTTTGTAGTTCTAGGAAGAACAAGTGATGAGGAACCCATGTAGCTTCCATCTCTATTTCTCCAGATCGCAGCGGAGGCACCAGTTTTGCCATCGGTTGACAACCCACCATCAACATGTATTTTGCAAAAACCTTCGGCCGGTTGCTTCCACGGTGTAGCATTAGGTCGGGCAGTTCTTCGAGGAACCGAAGGGGGGTTGATCACCTTGATAGAATCAAGTTCACTGATGAAGCGTCCAATGAACAAATGAGTAGCCATCGGACTTTGAAATATATTTTCATGTATTGCCTTCCTTCTAGCAGTCATATAGCCCATAAAGTCACTGCCACCCTAACAAATTGTGCATGTGATAACGAATCACGGAGATCAAACAACCACCTCTTCGCGCTTGGGTCACTCATATCAATCAGCTTCTCAGATAATTCCTCGTCCACGAGAGCCCAAATGAATCTGTCTGAAGTGCACTCAACAAGTGAGTGCTTCCATGAGTCCAGGGCACCGCAGATCTGACAGTTATCGGTGTTAGACATGCGTCGCTGGTGTCTGACATCTTCCATGGGAAGCGAGTGTCTCGCAAGGCGCCATAAGAACACTCTAATCTTTGCCGGGACTTGAGTACTCCAGAGTGAGCTCCAACCCTTTTCTTCATAAGAAGAGTTCGAAGAGCTGGCCCTTCCTTCCAGTTCAGCTTCTCTGTTCCGTTAGATCAATGCCAAAAGCCTGTAAGCAGATCGTATAGAGAATATTCCTGTTTTCTCAAACTGCCACGCCCAAAAGTCCTCCACATTACTAGTACACAAGGGTATTTGTTTGATTGCTTGTACGTCTGTTGGGAGAAAAATCCTGTCCAAGATATCTGTGCGCCAAGAAGCAGAGTTACTATCAATCATTTCACTCACATGGATTGGGGGGTTTGGCGCAAGACACACCAAGGGGCGCATGGATGATTCCCTCGGAATTCAGTTGTGATCCCAGACCCTAGTAGTTTGTCCATTGCCTATATAGCATATGTGTATGGGCGTATGAACTCCTAGCCCAAAGTAATGGTTAATGGGCTAATGATCGGCTAATTAAAATTGACCCAGCACATGCACGTACGTAGAGCTCGTACAAATATGTATTGAGTATTTATGGCCGGCCGGCAAGCACGTATACTCCTCCGAATATCCGAAATACATGTACGTGTATTTTCTTTATCTATTTGATTTGATTTGAACAGGCAACATGCACGAGGGCAATCGGGTGCAAACTACAGGTAAAAGTGTTCCAAGGCTGGCTAACGGAGTCGGGTACTTGGAAATATGCTCATCAAAATCTGGAAAGAAATAACCCATAAAAGGCAAGCTTCGCGTAGGAAGCCTTGCACGGCAAGAAGAAAAAGGACAGGCGCCACATGATCTCTTGCCATCTATTAGGTTTCTCCACGCCTATATATAGAGGCATTAGTCTGCGCAAGACAGGGGCGCGGGGCCAGCCGGATGAAAAACAATTCACGCAAGAGGTGGAGAAGACGTGCCCCTAGCGGCAGCTTCATCGACGAAGATAGGCGGGAGGCGCCGCAGCCGATCAGAAGCGGCGGCCGAGATGAGAAAGTTTGACTTTACTTCGATTTAGAATAGCGTGCTTACTTTAATTTCTCAAAATAATTTGAGGAGGTGTTTCTCGCTGGAGGCATCAACTATGTTTTGTTTCTTTGTCTTATTGTTTTATTAGGTTTCATGTGGGAGGCAACCAAGGGAGAGGAACGCAGCCGGCAAAACTCCCGAGCGACGTGCAGCGTAGAGGAGGTCAGAGGACGTGCCGGCGGCGACGCATTCACAAAGGAGGGAACGCAGCCGGCGAAACCCACGAGCGACGCGCCCCTGGAGGCAGCGTAGAGGAGGTCAGAGGACGTGCCGGCAGCGGCGCATTCACAAAGCGGAGGCACCAGCAGACGCATCTGGCTAAACACCCAAAAGAGCCTGCGGCTGCCGCGTCCGATTGAAGAAGTGTTGGCACAGCCCGAGAAGGAAGAAGGAATAACACACGCGAACTGAAGATAGAAGAAGAACACACACAGGCTTTGGCACACACAACTTTGCCGTTTTCTGTATTTCTTCTCGCACTGAAGCACAATGCAGATACATGTGCTTTAATAGCCAAATCACTCGGCCAACACACCCCACACACTAACCCACTAACCAACTTCCTAGCTGCATGCACGCACTGCTCCACTTCTGCATGCACGCGCCCACAACGGACCAGCCACACATATCGGCTTGATCCGCTTCTTCCTCCAGTAGCTCACGCACGTCACAAGCTTGAGTCATTCCCAAGTCTGTAGCACACTAGGAGCTTGCCCACGCAATGGCACACTTGACGCACGTCTCGACTAACTGCGTCCGCTTCTAGCTCCACACTCTATCTGCCACAAGACTCGGCCGCTGCAACTCTACGGAGCTTTGTGCATGCTGCTAACTAAAGTTTCAACTACATGCATGAACGAAACTAATGCGACGGAATAAACATGATGAATACCTAGACAACAAGGTAAACTCTATCAATCAACCCCTTAACCTTGTTGTCGTTTATTCGAACACCTCCATGTCGATCTTCAAAGCAGCCCCGGCTCGTCGGCGGTGATCGCGGCGGCGAGGTGGGCCTGCTCCTTCCTGGGCGCGGTGCAATCCCTCGAGAAATGCCCGTAGTCTTGGCAGTTGTAGCAGCGGACCTTGCGGATGTGGAAGTTGCTCCTCTTCTTGCCAGCACCGCCGCGTTTCTTGGAGCGAGCAAACCACTCCTCCTCCGTGAGGAGCAGCTGAGTGCCGCCGTTGCTGCTGCCTGCCTCGTCCATGTCGAAGCTCTCCTCCACGGTCAAGAAGCGACCCATGAGCTCTTCAATCGTCAAGGTCTTGAGGTCGAGTAGCGACTGGATGGAGTGGGCGAGCTGCCGGTAGCGCTGCGGCACGCAGCAGAGAAACTTGAGCACCGCCTTGTGCTCGGTGATGCCGTCGCCGAGGGCCTCAAGGTCGTTGATGATCTTTGAACCGGAGATTCTCGAACTCCAATCGACGCGTCTGTGCCCGACCTTCGTGGACGCGCTCGGACCCCATCCTCAAGGTCTTGAGGGCATCCCAAGCCTCCTTCGCCGAGTCCTTCGCAGCCAAGGAGCACAACATCACCGGCGGCACAGCCTGGAGGATGATGCCCAAAGCTTCACGATCGTCGCGGTAGTCGATGACGGCGCCATGCTCGACCACGTCCCACAGGCCTTGCGCGTGCAGCCGCACTCGCATGACGAGCGCCCACTCGGTGTAGTTCGTGCGGGTCAGCGGGGGGAGCTGCACCATCGGCGAGGTCTGCCGCACGACGCGCTCGACGACGCGAACCTCGCCGCTGCCGCTGCCGTCGGTGAGCCGCGCCTTCGGTGGAGTCGCCGGCTCCCCCGGCTTCCCCTTGGCCAGCTCCGCCACCTTGGACGCATCATCTCACTCGGTGCCGGCCATCACAAGGAAGGATCAAACCGTAGCTCTGTATATCAAATGTTGGCACAGCCCGAGGAGGAAGAATGAATAACACACGCGAACTGAAGGTTGAAGAAGAGGACACACAGGCTTTGGCACACACAACTTTGCCGTTTTCTGTATTTCTTCTCGCACTGAAGCACAATGCAGATACATGGGCTTTAATAGCCAAATCACTCGGCCAACACACCCCACGCACTAACCCACTAACCAACTTCCTAGCTGCATGCACGCACTACTCCCCTTCTGCATGCACGCGCCCACAACGGACCAGCCACACATATCGGCTTGATCCGCTTCTTCCTCCAGTAGCTCACGCACGTTACAAGCTTGAGTCATTCCCAAGTCTGTAGCACACTAGGAGCTTGCCCACGCAACGGCACACTTGACGCACGTCTCGACTAACTGCGTCCGCTTCTAGCTCCACACTCTATCTGCCACAAGACTCGGCCGCTGCAACTCTACGGAGCTTTGTGCATGCTGCTAACTAAAGTTTCAACTACATGCATGAACGAAACTAATGCGACGGAATAAACATGATGAATACCTAGACAACAAGGTAAACTCTATCAAGAAGCCCATGGAGTCAAGCGCGCCGCCGAGATGAAAGGTTGTGCACTCGGGAAATATGTGCAGCGGCTAGCATGTCCTCTTCTTTTCTCTATGGTATGTACTTTTTCTTTTTATGTACCAGGTGACCGTAACGGTGGACGATGCGATGAGCGAAGAAGGCCACAAACAATGCGGAGCTCTTCGCAGACGACGCGCTGTTAGCGTTCCAGGCCCAGCTCCCAACCTCCGACATATGTTCGGACATTTCCGGTGCGCATCGGACACATCACTACAAGCAAAGAGCCCATCACATCCCAAAAGACTAGTCTGAAGGGAGTGTGGCACTCCTCCTTATAAGGTGGTCCTAGCCCCCTCCCATATCCGAGGTGGAACTAAAGTCACTGGCAATGCCGATATGGGAGGGGGCTAGGACCACCTTATAAGGAGTGCCACACTTCCTTCAGACTAGTGTTTTGGGATGTGGTGGGCTCTGGCGTTGCCAGTAACTTTAGTCTCACCTCGGATATGGGAGGGGACTAGGACCACCTTATAAGGAGGACAGACTAGTCTTTTGGGATGTGGTGGGCTCTTTGCTTGTAGTGGTGTGTCCGATGCACACTGAAAACGTCCGAACATATGCCGGAGGTTGGGAGCTGGGCCTGGGACGCTAACACTTGGTATCAGAGCTGGGCCCCAGTCCGCCCTGTTTAGGGGGATGGGGTGTCAGAGACGCTGGCTATTGGGCGTTGCCAGTGACTTTAGTCCAACCTCGGATATGGGAGGGAGCTAGGACCACCTTATAAGGAGGAGTGCCACACTCCCTTCAGGCTAGTCTTTTGGGATGTGGTGGGCTCTTTACTTGTAGTGGTGTGTCCGATGCGCACCGGAAACGTCCGAACATATGCCGGAGGTTGGGAGCTGGGCCTGGGACGCTAACACGCGCCTAGCAGAGGTGGCCGCGGATGATGTGGCGCTCTTCTTGTACCAGGAGCGACAGACGATGCGCCTAACGGAGGTGACCGCGGACGAAGCGACGCTCTTCTCTGGTAGAGATGGTGGACGATGCCGTCGGCCCAGGAGACTACACCGACACCACCGGAGCTTGTCTACACCAAGCCCTTCTTCTTCAGGCATCATGTTCTTGGTGGGAGATGACTCAGAAGCAGCCAGAGTTTGCCGACTTCGGCGTACAGGCGGCGTGATCTAGTCTTGGCAGGCCACCGAATACGGCGTCTAGCTGAGACGAGGCATCAAGCACCTCCTTCATGACGTCACCTTTCTTCGGCACTGCGATGTGTTTCCCTTGTCTTGGCGGACCACCGAATACGGCGTCTAGCCGAGACGAGGTGCACCCTTCATGGCGTACAGGTCTCGGCGTATAGGAGGCATGTTCTTTGTCTTAGCAGACCACCGAATACGGCGTATAGGAGGTGCACCCTTCATACTTTGCTCTCGATGTTTTCTTAAGTTTCAACTCGAGAGATACTTCTGCCACACTCCTTGAATTGTCCATCAGATAATCGACCTTATAAGGGTCAGTTCTCCCGAAGTTACCCTTCACTTCCCCACTTAAATCTCGGGACGAGATTTCTCGTAGTGGAGGAGATTTGTAACATCCCCACTATCACACTACAGTAATCTCTCCTTAATAGTGGCCACATCATCATGATCACCATGCCACTCTGCCACTTGTCTAATAATCAAAGCCAAATTCAAATTCAAATTGCATGTCAAATATTTAATTTTTCCTGTCATGCAATCAAAATAGTTCATCATATGGCAAATAATCTCTAAATATTTGTCATGTTGAAACCAACCTTCTTTGGATTCTCAAAATGCCTCTGTGAATTAATTTAGAGGTCCAGCAACATTTATTTTGGCCTTTCCAATTTCCAAAAATGCTTAGACTTCTCCAATTGACCCCAAACTTTTTGTGGCAGAGCATAATATTCCATTGTATTTTTGTGGACAAGTTTCACATTTTAATAAATACATTTGGCAGCTTAAATATTTTGCTAATCCCTGCTGTAAAAAAAAGGAGAGAAGAAATAGAAAAAGGATGAAACGATATTGTGTATCTGGGCCTAAGTGAAACAGTGCCAGGGCCCAGCCCATCTGGCCTTTTCTCCCTCCTCCCTCTCCCTCTCCCTCGACATGTCGCCTGCTCCGTGGCTAGGCGCGAGCGCACCGGCCAGCCGGCGACATCGCGACGCCACCGACACTCGGGGGGATAAGGCCGAGCCCCCATCCACTCCCCCTGGACGCCTCGCCATCCCCCCCTTCTCTCTTCCTCGCTCGCTCACTCCCCTCTCTCTGACCCGAACGCGCCCGTCGCTGTTCGCCGTCGATCTCGCGGCCACCGTCGTCCCCGTGCCTCGCCAGCTCGTCCATGAGCTCCGCTGCGACCTCCCCGACCCCGAGCTCGAGCTCTACGCCACCGTAGCCTCGGGATCGAGCCCGTCTTCTTCCTCAGATCGCCGGCGCTTCTCTGTCAAATGTCGTCGCCCTTGCGCTCCTAAACCTCCGACAAGCCTCCGTGCGCTCCTACGTAAGCTCCAACCCCCTTCCTCTCCCCGTTCGAGCTCGATTTCGAGCTCCAGCCGTTGCTGCCGTCGCGCCCGAACCCAGCTCCGCCGCATCGCACGTCGCCGCCGTTCTAGCCCCTGTCATGGCCGTCCGAGCGCGGGAACTTGCTCAGCGTCTCCCCGCAGTGCCAACGCGACCAACCCCGTAGCTAGCCGTGCCCTCTAGCCCCGTTTCCGATCACGGCCGAACGCCGGCGTCCGCCGCGCTGCTCGTCGCCGTCGTCTTCGTCCATCTCCGGCCGCGCAACCACTTTGGTTGGATGCGGCATCGTCTCCCCGTTCCAACGCGCTCTCGCGCGTACAAAATGGCCCTGTGTGGGCGAATCCCGATCGCCTCTTGTGGCCTCCGCCGTGTTTGACGTCGCCGGAGCGTCGCCGCCGGCGCGCCACTGCGGCTGTGACACTGACAGGTGGGCCCCAGACGATTAGCCCACTAATCCAACCTTTAACACCCACTGACGTATGGGCCCGCACTATAGCTAATTAGTTTAAATAGATAATCTGATCAAAAGATAAGCCACTGACACCCTGGGCCCACTCCTAATTAACTCCGTTTAACTAGAGATAAACACTGTTTAAAACTACTGAGAATGATAGGTGGGTCCGGCCCACTGTTTAAATGGATAGGGTCGGCCCAGTCAGCTGCTGAGTCAGCAGGCTGGCCTACATGTCAGCCTCTACTGGCTGGCCCTTTGACCCAGTCAATGGGCCCACTGGTCAGTCTCTGTGCTGGTCAATTGGGTACAAAACTGGGTGCACATAGCAATTCCATTTACTGTTTAAATTTGAATTTAGTAATTAAAATAAATCCAGAAAATGCTAAAATCATTAGAAATTCGTATCTTCTAAACCGAAGCTCAGATCGAAAAACTTTCTACATGAAAGTTGATCAGAAAGACGAGACAAAGCCGACCGTGCTATCTGTTTCGGTATCGGGACCCACTACGGAGGTGAAACCGTAACTTTTAGCCTGTTTTTGGTAGATCAAAAGTGCATCTATACCGATTAATAAATCCAACTTTAATCCTGCACTGCACGTTAGCATAGCATGCTCTATGTTGCATATGTTTGCTGTGTATTTATTTGTTTCCTCCCCCTCTTCTCTCTCGATAGACCCCGACACCGACGTAGTCCCCGAGGCCGACGCAGCTCCGGAGTCCGACTACACTGTTGATGACCCTTCTCTTGCCGCAGAGCTTCCAGGCAAGCACCCCCCTTTGAACATACCGATATCGCCTATTCTTTCTCTCTTATGCTTGCATTAGAAATTGTTGCTGCTACTATTTATCCTATTTCTGATGCATAGCCTGATTTTGTAACCTGCTATTGTTACCTACCTGCTTATCCTAAACTGCTTAGTATAGGTTGTATAGAGACCCACTAGAGACCCCCACTTTGTCCCAGATGCCCCGCTGGATTATCAGAAGACTCGATCAACGTGATCGACAACCAGGCACTGGCACCGCACATCACCCCCCTTAGTTGTACGACACTGCAGCGTTACTATCAAGTGCCGAGGGTGATACCTCGTTTAGCACTTCTGATGTTAACTCTGTAGAGTAGCTATTTGGTCGTGGTCATCGAGGGTGATTCCTCCTTCACCACTCCCGATAACGACGCTGTCGTGCAACACCTCAAGTGTGAACCCATAGAGGGTGATTCCTCCGAGTTCACCTTGACGGATACATCGAGTAGGAATCCAACGAGGGTGATACCTCATATTCCCCTGATGTTATGGACACACGGTTACTTGGACTTTACAACTGTTACTTGGGAAGTCGGGTCGACCCTGAGGGGTACCCGAGCGAGCATAAGATGCGAGTAATGTGGAGACGGGTTGACTTGGAGGGTGCCCGAGAGATAATTACGAGGCGCGGCCGGGCATTCTTACCCCTTGCCGCAAGTCCTCGAGACGGGGCGACGGGGTCACATCGATCGTGAGTCTCTGCTCGTTACTGCACGCTACCAACACACTAACGATTTAGATATTTGATCCGAGTGGGCCTTTGGCCCGATAGCACTAACCATCACGTGGGAACAGTTATGGGCACTCTGCGTCGTATGCATCAGCCGAAGCTTAATGGACGTTAGCGACTAAGCGGCGCGCGCCGGGTTGGACCGCGTAACGCAACCGCCTTGATAGTGTGGGTTGCTAGGTCTGCTCACCGGCCGCCCACGCGACGTGCAGGAGTTCCCGGGGCGATGGCCCAAGACCCCTGGGGGCATAGGTTTAGGCCGGCGTGCTGACCTCTCTATTAGGCCTAGGTCGGGTTGTGGCGTATCGTTTGGCCGAGGCCGGGCATGACCCCGAAAAGTGTGTCTGGCCGGAGTTAATCGAGCGTGGTGGGTAAGTTGGTGCACCCCTGCATGAAAGAACTAATCTATGCATAGCCGAATCCTCGGTAACGGACGCTCGGAGTTGTATCCCGATCGATACAACTAGAACCTAATGATGATATGAGAAATGGATATTAGGGCTCTGGGATTGCTTTCTCGCAAGGAGTCGAGAAAGGATCTCTGGCCGAGGTTGATACTTGGATATTAGGGCTCTAGGATTGCTTTCTCGCAGGGAGTCAAGAAAGGATCTCTGGGCGAGGTTGATACTTATTACTACTATTACTTTATACTGTACTAGTCTACACTCTTCTAATGATGCAAGACCGTTGAAGATGCTAGTCTTCGATAGGACTAGGCCTTCTCTCTATTCTGGTATTTCTGCAGCCCAGTCCATATATACAGCCTTTCTTTGATAATGTTGCATATGTAGTGTAGATCCTTGCTTGCTGAGTACTTCGGATGAGTACTCACGGTTGCTTTGCTTCCTCTTTTTCCCCATACCCGTTTGATGCAACCAGATGATGGATCCCAGGAGCCAGCTGCCCCTGTCGACGATCACTACTACTACCCCGAGGATGGATACTTCTATGAGTTGGCTGACGACCAGGAGTAGGTTCGGAGGGTCCCAGGCAGGAGGCCTGCGCCTTTTCGATCGTAGTGTTTTCTTTTGCCCCGCCTTTTAAAGGCTTTTCTGTCTTCTTTTTATATCTGTACTCAGATATCTGATGCTTCTGCTAACGCTTGTCAGCGAGCTTATGTATTCGAGCCCTCGTGGCCCCTGGCTTGTAACATAAAGCTTGTATTATTTTAATTTGTGTCTAGAGTTGTGTTGTGATATCTTCAAGTGAGTCCTTAGGCTTGATCGTGTGCATTTGCATGTATGATTAGTGCACGATTAAGCCAGGGGTGTCACAGAGCCTTTCGAGGCCCCGGGAACCAAGTGACTGCAATCGCTACAGTCAGGCAGACCGCGCTAGTAGGCCATGGAGTGCATATGTAAAGGGAAATTGTAATTTTGTTTCTCCAATGAGAGATTAATAAAATGCATGTTTTCCTATGTTTATTTGTGTACTTAGTACACTGACACGCCTGCAATGTTTTATTTTCCCTGGAGCGTAGAGAGATAATAATATAACCCATGCTATTTTTATTATTTTTCAGGTCAAACATACACCCTTAGCGGAACAATGCGGAAACGTAAGGGGTAAGCACGGGAGCCGGGCAACCCAAGTATTGACCAAAGACATGATTTCGAAACCGATGCATATAATGTTATATATATCCGAGACGCCGATTACTTTTATGTGAGTATCAGATTAACTTGGCGAGGAGTAAATCCGATCCCCTAGTCTAGGACGGGTGAAGTGGAAATTGAACTGTATTGCTATGGTTATCCTTGGCACAGAGGCAAGAAAGAAAAGAAATAACACCGTGTTTGGGCCTGGAGTAAATCCACGATGGGGTCGAGGAGGGCATGGCTTGTCTAGCAGATCATCGAGGGCAGTTTTGGTTCCCATGGCAGGCTTCTTTCTTTTCCATGACAGCTCGATTGGCATTGGGCAATGAAGGGTTTTCCTCTGGTGTGTTTACCTGTCACATTTTAGTCTTTCAGTGCAGATCAAGTCTGCTTGCTCCTTTTGAGCTAGCCAGGTGTCCTCAATGACGCAAAATTTTGACACCAGGTCTGATAACTCGGAGAAGGTTTAGACGTGACATCGGGCGAGGGCGTTTAAAACGCCTTCGTCTTTTCAATTAAGCTGAAAGGCTGCTAAGATATCTGTATCGCGACCATCTGGTATCTTATTCTTGATGAACAGGAACCTGGTCCAGAATTGTCACACTATTTCATCAGACTTCTATTTTATGAAGATCATATCTCAGATGTCGGGAGGCCCTGAATTACTCGGGCAATATCCGATGTGGGGGTGGGTGGGATCAAAAATTCGGTTCCAGTAGCTCACGGGCTTGAAGCTCCGGCTAGTTGGTCCCTTGAGGGGTGTGCCGATGACGAGCCGGCTAAATTGGTTCTGAGATCCGAGTTCACAGCTCCTTCCAACAAACTGACTTTATGGTCATCCGTTAAATGGTACTTCGGCACTTGATCCTCTTATACATAGAGGTCTTTGGTCGAAGTGGGGAAGGAAGAGCGAGGCTCAAGAGTCGACTCTAGCGTATCATGCCTCGGCTCTTGATGGAGGAGGTGCGATCTATTGACGGGAGACTCGGGCGGGGAGGCCACGCCGTGAAGGCTTTTCTCGTTAATAGATCCTTCCATTGATCTTTTTCGATCACACGGCGGGGCTCTCATTGAAAGCACCAATGTTGGTATTAAAACCAGCAGACCTCAAGTAGCAGGCACCAAACCGTGGACCTTGGATCAATGGGTAACAGGAGACAAAGGGGACGGTATTTACCCAGGTTCGGGCCCTCACGAAGAGTTAAAACCCTGCGTCTTGTTTTGATTGTATTGATGATGATGTATAGAGTATAGGCTTGATCTACTACGAGATCGTATGTTGTGTTCTAACCCTAAGTGAGTAATGATGAATCTGTCTCTATGGACTAAACCCCTCAGTTTATATATGTACTGGGGGTATCTAGGGTTACACATGGTCGGTTACCAGCTGGGGAAACACATGCCCATACCTGAAGCAATCATTGGGGTACATGCCAAGTCTTCGGCAGAGTCTATCTTCACCACTCCAAGGTTCGAGGCTTCCCGAGTCCTTCCTTATGATATCGGTGGGCCATAAGCTCGACCCATGGACTGTGGACTAACTAGGTTGGTACCCCTTAGTCCAAAACACCGTCAGGTGGGTAGACAAATTACTATTGGGCAATCGATAGAGAAGCGCATAGTTATGATATTATTCATGGCAATGATCATGTATATATGCATCACGTCCGTGACGAGTAGACCGAAACGATTCTGCATCTACTACTATTACTCCACCAATTGATCTCTATCCAGCATGCATCTATGGTATTAAGTTCATGACAAACAGAGTAACGCTTTAAGCAAGATGACATGATGTAGACAAAGTAAACTCAGGCAATATGAATAGCCCCATCATTTTATCCTTAATGGCAACATTACAAATACGTGCCTCACTACCCCTTTTGTCATGAGGTGAGGACACCGCAAGATTGAACCCATCACAAAGCACCTCTCCCACTGAAGATAAATCAATCTATTTGGCCAAACCAAACGGCTAGATCGGAGAGAAATACAAAGCTACAACAATCGTGCATAATAAAGTTCAGAAAAGATTCAATTACTTCCAATGAATAATTTGATCATAAACCCACAATTCATCGGATCCCAACAAACATACTGCAAAATAAAATTACATCGGGTAGAACTCCAAGAAGATCGAGGAGAACGTTGTATTGAAGATCAAAGAGAGAGAAGAAGCCATCTACCTACTAGCTATGGACCCGTATGTCTGTGGTGAACTACTCACACATCATCGGAAGGGCAGCAAGGTTGATGTAGAGGCCCTCCGTGATAAATTCCCCCTGCGGCAGAGTACCGGAAAAGGCCTCCAAATGGGATCGCGGAAGAACAAAAGCTTGCGGTGGTGGAAAAAGTGTTTTGGGTGGCTCTCTGTTGGTTTGGGAATATTTGGGAATTTATAGAGGTAGAATTAGGTCAAAAGGAATCGCATGGGAGTCACGAGCTCAGGGGCGCCCCCACCCCCTAGGGCGCGTTCTGTGAGCTCGTGGCTCTCCCGTAGGTCTTCTGGCCTCCTCCCGAACCTTCTAGGGTCCCTTCTGTCCAGAAAAATCACCGTAAAGTTTCATCGTGTTTGGACTTTGTTTGGTATTGATTTTCTGGTAAGCAAAAAATAGGAACCGGCACTGGCACTGAGTTAATAGGCCAGTCCCAAAAAATGATATAATAAAGCATATAAAGCATCCAAGATTGATAATATAATAGCATGAAACAATAAAAAATTATAGATACTTTGGAGACATATCAAGTAACTATTCACATTGATCATACTACTATTAAATATCTTATGACTAAGAAAGATGCTAAGCCTAGGTTTATTAGGTGGTTCTTTTATTACAGGATTTTGATCTGCATATTGTTGATAGGGAGGTAGTTGAGAATCCTGTAGCTGATAATTTTTCTAGAATGGAACATATTCTTGATGGCCCAATCACGTTAATGATAGTTTTCCTGATGAGCAATTGGTTATTATTATTACCTCTCCCAATAATAATCCTTAATATTCTGATTATGCAAATTACACTGTTGCTAAATATATACCACCTAATTTTACATATCATCAAAAGAAAAATATATTTGACTTGAGACATTACTTTTGGGATGACCCACATCTATATAAAGGAGTAGATAGTATGATTTGACGTTGTGTACCTAAGTATGAACATGAACAAATCTTGACGAAGTGACACTCCGATGAATGCGGAGGACACCATGTTGGAGATCGTACTGCGCACAAGGTATTACAATCTAGTTTTCATTGGCCTACTCTCTTCAAGGATGCACGTAAGTTTAATCATTTCTTGTGATGAATGTCAAATATTAGGAAATATTAGTAGACACCAGGAAATACCTATGAATTATTCACTTGTTATTGAACAATTTGATTTGGGGTTTTTTGATTATATGGGACCTTCCTTCTTCGCATGGTAACACTCATATCTTGGTTGTTGTCGATTATGTCACTAAGTGGGTAGAAGCTATTCCAACTAATAGTGTTGATTATAAGACTTCTATTAAAATGCCTAAAGATGTTATCTTTCCAAGGTTTGGAGTCCCTAGATATTTAATGACTGGTGGTGGTTCACATTTCATTCATGGTGCTTTCAAAAAAGTTTTGGCTAAATATGATGGAAACCATACAGTAGCATCACCTTATCATCCTCAGTCTAGTGGGCAAGTTGAATTGACTAATGGAGAAATTAAATGATGCACTATGGGCATATAGAATTGCTTAATAAATTCCTATAGGTATGTCTCCATATAAAATGATTTATGGAAAAGCATGTCATTTACCTCCTGAGTTAGAACATAAAGCTTATTGGGCAATTAAATAGCTCAACCATGATTTCAAACTTGCTGGTGAAAAGAGGCTATTTGATATGAATTATCTAGATGAATGGAGAACTGAAGCCTAGGAAAATGCCAAGTTGTTTAAAGAAAATTTAAAGAGATGGCATGATAAAAGAATACAGAAACAAGAATTTAATATTAGTGATAAAGTTATTGTGTACAACCCTTGTTTCAGCCATTTTGCAGGCAAACTTATTTCCAAATGGGAAGGTCCATATGTAATCGAAGAAGTTTGTCGTTCTCGAGCTATCAAGATAAATAACACCGAAGGAAATAAACCAAAGGTAGTTATTGAGCAAAGACTTAAAAATTATATTCCAAATAATCCCATTAACATTGATTCAGATGTTATTCAAGTAACTAAACTGGGAGAATACATAGAGGAAACCTTCTGAAAGACCCCAGAAACTGAAAAAGGAATAGGTATGTGATACGGTAAGTAATCCGACTCCAAAAATTCCATAAAAAATATTTTCGTTAGTTCTGGAATAAATAAGAATTTGGGAGAAAAAGAAAAAAGCTAAGAGCATGCCTGAGGTCCCCACAAGCTCAAGCGGCGCGGCCTACCCCCTTGGCCGCATCACCTGACCTTGTGGAGGCCTCGTGCACCTTCCCGACACCATTTTCCTCCCGTGTGATTGTCCTGCAAGGTAAAAATTCCTATATAATCCCTAGGATGCTCTGACCTCCGTATCGCAAGTTTTCCTCTTATTTTCATTTTGAGCCATTTTTCTGCTAGGGTTTCGAGCTCTAGTTTGTCATGGCCCCTCGAAGACTTCATGCAAAGCATCGTATCGTCCGACCAGCTCCTGGTAAACGTCCTATCAATGAGGTTTACTATGAGTGGTCGTCGGATGAGGAGATCACTGCCAACTTGAGAGAGCCAACAGAGGAAGCTCACAACAAGGATGAGGAAGATGAAGAAGATGTTCCTCTAACTCCACCAAAATACATGGAGGAGAATGAGTTCAAGAATTCAAGCCTACCCATCCCGGTGGGATCTATTAATGTTCAGAATAATCCTTCTCGTCGTGTGCAGGAAAACATATTCCAACTACATACCATGGTCTTCCTCCTACTGCCATCAATGCATTAAGGGCTACAGATGAGATGTATGCTCAGAACAAGAAGCTCATGCAGGAAGTTATTACGCTTGAAGAAAAAAATTGTATTCTTTGTGGGATCATTGCAAAGTGGATTTCATCTCCAAGACCAAAGAAGGAAACTTTACTTGGGTATGGACACCAACTTTGGCTTGTTCCAAGATTGGGGGAGGTGCCCCGGTATCATATCACCATCACCTTTATCATCACTATATATCTTAGTTCGATCCTTAGTTATATCGTGATTTGGAAAATTTATACTATGAAACAGTTTGCAATGTGTGTTATCATTCCTTCATGTTTTCGATGTATCCGTTGGTGAGAATATCTATAATAAAGAATAGTTTGAGTATAGTGCTTGCTTTTTTGTTATTCTTTATCTTAGCATTGTAATTCTATTTCATATGGTTATCTCATGGAAAGTAGTGGCTTCACATTGGGTGTAGGAAGTAAAATCTATTAGAGTTTGACAAACATAGCATTGGCCATTTGAACAATTCATGAAAGATTAGTACAAAGATAAGAGATTTCACATGCAAATATACTATCTTGGATCTCTTTTGTGATTGTGAACCCTCGTTAAATATTTACACACTTGATCAAATAGTTGGTGTTGGACAAGGGAAACAACATAACGAGCTATGTTTGTGTATATTTGCATAGAAGTTATATTGTCATGGATCCTCCAACATGTGGTGTTATTTTATAATATTTGCTAGCCAAAAACTTCCACACTAAGTAGAGATACTACTTGTGCATCCAAAAACCCAAAACCAAGTTTCTTCCATGAGAGTCCACTATAACTACATATGAATTCAGCAAGATCCACCAAGTAAGTTGTCATCAGCACAAACAATAAAAATTGCCATTAAATATGTATGATCCTTTATTGGAAGGGAAATAAACTTTGTACGACCGTGTGGTTGTCTAGTAATAAAATCGACAGACTGCTCAATAAAGGCCACTCTCACAAGGGGAAATATTAAAATGATGTTCCTTTTCATTAAAAACTTAGACATCGAAATTCAAAAAGTGCATGACAACATCTACTTCCCTCTGCAAAAGGCCTATCTTTTACTTTACCTGCAAATTTTGTTTTCATGTTGAGTCAAATCCTTCTTATTCCAACCTCAAATATTCTCCACTTGGCAAACAACATGTGGTGGGGAAAGATCCGGGCACATATATCCAGTTGAATATATATTATCATGAGTTATTATTGTTGACAATTATCCCCGTGGTAAATAAGTTGGGAGGTGAAATATTAAACCCCCATCTTCCTTTGTGTCTGATTGAAACAATTTGTTCTAAAAATATGATTTTTAGTGCCAACAATCATTAGAAGACTATATGATAGTTGATTATGTGAAGTTTGCTAAACAAAAGATCTTACATAGACTCTTCTACAAAATAAGATGAATTGTAATTATTTGATGACTGAAAACATAGTTTGTTGGATTTTAATAGAGTATATTGTCCATACCTTAACATGTGGATTGATTGTTACTTGATCATGAGAAGTTTTTATGTATGATATATAATGATTCTTGTTATTATGATGCTGCCATATCTGTATTCTTTATTATCAACACGTCTCTCTATAAACTTGTGGTCATGTTTATCGAGCTCGGTATTTGCATGGGGACAAGCGAAGTCTAAGCTTGGGGGAGCTGATACATCCATTTTCATCATTATTTCCTACTGTAACTTATCTTATTTCAGTGTCATATTCCACATTATGGTGCAATTTTAATGTCTTTTACAAGGTCAAATTTTTTTAATGTCTTTTATCTCTTAAAACGCAAGTTATACCAACAGATGGGGATTATCGGCAGATGGAATTCTGACCTGAAAAAGCAACACCAGAGATGGTAACTCTGTGGAGCTCAAAATGAGGCGAGGATTTTTGGAGAATTATTTGGAATATACAAGGAATTATGAAGCAAAGATATACCAGAGGGGACCCACCAACTGTCCACAAGTGCAGGTAGCGCAACCAGCCCCTGGTCGCACCACCTGGGCTTGTGAGGCCCACGAGCCTCCTCTCCCGAAATCCTTTGGCCATAAAATCCCAATTAACCTAGAAAAAACCAGAGGGCAGTTTCGGGACCTTTCACCGCCATCTACAAGGTAGAACAAAGGCGGAGCACTTTTGCTCTCTAACGAAGCGATTTTGCCGGGGAAACTTCCCTCTAGGAGGGGAGAATCGAGGCCTTCATCATCGCCTACACTCCTCTAATCATGGGAATGATCATCTTCATCAGCATATTCATCAGCACCATCTCATTGATAACCCACAAGTATAGGGGATCGCAACAGTTTTCGAGGGTAGAGTATTCAACCCAAATTTATAGATTTGACACAAGGGGAGCCAAAGAATATTTGTAAGTATTAAACCACACCTGGATTAAATATCTGCAACAAAGTAAATATCTACAGCAAAGTAAATATCTGCAGCAAAGTCAATTCAACCACACATGGAGATTAAATATCTGCAGCAAAGTGATCAGTAGCACAGTATTATGATAGTTTGATAGCAGTGGTAACGGTAACGATAGTAATAGTAACAGTAGCACTAGTAACAGCAGCAGCAACAATAGTAACTTAGCAAGAACAATATGTGGAAAACTCGTACGCATTGGATCGGTGATTTCGTTGGATGATATTCATCATATAACAGTCATAACCTAGGGCGACACAGAACTAGCTCCAGTTCATAAATATAATGTGGGCATGTATTCCGTAAATAGTCATACGTGCTTATGGAAAAGAACTTGCATGACATCTTTTGTCCTACCCTTCCGTGGCAGCGGGGTCCATAAGGAAACTAAGGGATATTAAGGCCTCCTTTTAATAGAGAACCGGAACAAAGCATTAACACATAGTGAATACATGAACTCCCCGAACTACGGTAATCACTGGAAAGAATCCCAATTATTGTCACCTTGGGGTATGCGGATCATAACACGTAGTAGGTGCATATAATTTGCAAGATCGGATAACGAACATAGATATAATGGTGAAAACATAAATGGTTCAAATCTCAAATCATGGCACTCGGGCCCTAGTGACAAGCATTAAGCATAGCAAAGTCGTAGCAACATCAATCTCAGAACATAGTGGATACTAGGGATCAAGCCCTAACAAAACTAACTCGATTACAAGATGAATCTCATCCAACTCCTCACTGACCAGCGAGCCTACGAAGGAATTACTCACTCCCGGCGGTGAGCATCATGAAATTGGCGATGGAGGATGGTCGATGATGACGAAGACCGAAGATCCCCCTCTCCGCAGCCCGGAACGGGCTCCAGGTCTGGCCTCCCGATGAAGAACAGGAGGTGGCGGCAGCTTCGTATCGTAAAACGCGATGAAACTTCCTCTCTTATTTTTTTCTCTGAAAATAGGAATTTATAGAGTTGGAATTAGGGTCAGAGGAGCCTCGTGGGCCCCACTACCCACTAGGGTGCGCCAGACGGGGGTGGCGCGCCCTGGTGCCTTTTGGGCAGCTGGGCCCCCCTCCAGTGGGTCTTGGTTCCAGTATTTTTTATTTATTCCAAAATAATTCTCTAAAAAATTTCGTCCAATTCCGAGAACTTTTATTTCTACACAAAAACAACACCATGGTAGTTCTGCTGAAAACAACATTAGTCCGGGTTAGTTTCATTCAAATCATGCAAATTAGAGTCCAAAACAAGAGAAAAAGCGTTAGGAAAAGTAGATACGACGGAGACGTATCAACTCCCCCAAGCTTAACCCATTGCTTGTCCTCAAGCAATTCAGTTGACAAACTGAAAGTGACAAAGAAAAACTTTTATGAATTCTTTTGTTCTTGTGTTTATACATATGCTTAAATAGCACCCAGGTTTTCAGCAAAGATCATAACTAACCATGCAAACAATAACTCTTAGAAATTATATTCACTCATGTCAATGGCATAATCAACTAGCGAGCAATAATAAAATAGTTCAAATGCAACACTTTGTCAAAACAATCATGATATAATATGATAACAGTGGTATCTCGCTAGCCCTTTTTGAGACCGCAAAACATAAATGCAAAGCACCTCCAAAGTTCAAGCAGCGACTAAACATTGTAATTCATGGTAGAAGAGATCCAGTCATGATGCATTCAACATTAACTATACACAATGCATGAGGATGACAATAGTGCTCTCAGGACTGGTGCTTGTTTGAGAAGGTGATGACTCAACATAAAAGTAAAATAACATGAAAGTAAATAGATAGGCCCTTCGCAGAGGGAAGCAAGGATCTGCAGAGGTGCCAGAGCTCAATGTTTAAATTAGAGATAAGAAATAATTTTGGGAGGCATACCCTTCCTGTCAACGTTACGACCAAGAGTTTTCAATATCCTCCATGCTAAACACATTAGCGGTGGTTCCCAAGCGATAAAAGTAAAGTTTACTCCCCCTCCACCAACAAACACAAGCCATGTCTAGCTGAATCCTCGGGTGCCCTCCATACCAACAATAGTCCGGGGGAGTTTTGTTTAATTATTTATAATTTTTTATTTTGGGACTGGGCATCCCTTTTTACCAGCCCCTCTCGTACAAGGACGAGTGAATAAACACTCATCATGAGAATAACCCACTTAGCATGGAAGATACTGACCACGCCTTGTCGCTCCATGAGCGGTCCGGGCACACAAAACAGATGTTCATTTGAATTTTTAGAGGTGGCACATGCAAATTTACTTGGAACGGCAGGGTAATACTGATTATAGGTAGATATAGTGGACTCATATGGAATAACTTTGGTTTAAGGGTTTTGATGCACAAGCAGTATTCCCGCTTAGTACAGGCGAAGGCTAGCAATTAGGTTGAGAAGCGACCAACTAGAGAGCGAAAACGGTCATGATCATGCATTATGAATAATCAACATTGAGTACTAGCATGAGTAGGATATAAACACCATGAACATAAATATCATGGAGGCAATGTTGGTTTTGCTTCAACTACATGCGTGAACATGTGGCAAGTCAAGCCACTTGAAACATTCAGAGGAGGATACCATATCATCATACTACATCACAATCATTTTAATGCATGTTGACACTCAAGATAAATCATTATCCACTCCTAGCTACTTAAGCATGGTATGAGCAACTATAATCTCTAATTGTCATTGTAAGCATGTTTAATCATAATATGTTGAATCATGGATACGGAGTTAAACATATTTACAAAAACAAAAACAAGTCGAATTCATACCCGCTTTTCCCTACCACAGTCACTTCATCATATATCGTCATTATTGCCTTTCACTTGCACGACCGAATGATATGAAAATAATAAAAGTGCAAGAGTGTCGTGGACTAAGCTGGAATCTGCAATATTTTATACAGAGGAGAAGACAAAATAATATGGGCTCTGTGTTAGATAAACAGTAATGCATATGAGAGCCACTCAACATTTTCATCGTGGTCTTCTCCTTGGTACGACTCAACAAAAGAAAAGAAAAGAATTTCAGAGAAACACCCTCAAATATTTTTAGAGTTTCTAGTTTTTCTTAGAAGAAGCAAATTAAAGAAAAGAAAACAAAAACGAGAAAAACTATTTACACGGGAAAGCCCCCAACAAGCAAAAGAGGAAATGAGAAATCTTTTTGGGTTTTCTTTTAATAGTACAACTAATTAAACGAGAAAGAAAGACCGAAAAGAAGCGAGAAATATTTTTGGATTTTCTCAAAGTTTTTTAAAACACAGAAGAAGAAAGCGAGAAAATAAAACTAACATGGATAATACAATGAAACAAGTATGGACACCGACAGTTGGAATGAAATGTGTGAAGATGAATATAATGTCGGTGGAAATACGTACTCCCCCAAGCTTAGGATTTTGGCTTAGCTTGGTAATCACCACTCATAGTAGCCGTCCGGTCCTATGTAAAAGTGTTGCGGCGGCGGCACCTGAGCGTCCCACTCTCGGGGCTCCTGCTCTGCCGATGCCTGGGCATTCCGGTAGGCGATAATGTCTGCTGGCATGACCATGTATCCGTTCCTGGCAATAGAATCAAACAAAGCTGGTGTAGGAAACGGGATAATATCACGGGTATTCTCACTGAAAACCAAGTTATAACGGAGAGGGTCGAGTAGCTTAGTGCTCTCAAGAAACTAATGGTCCACCATCGACTGGCGGTCCAGATAAACTCTTGGCAACAAATAATCATGTTGGCGTAGCAGAATGTTAAAGTGTCTCACCAAGCGAGTTGCATAAAATACCACCATGAATTTTACCCTTAGTTCTATTAGTGTGCAGACGACGTGCAACAATAGCTCCTAGGCTATAAGTTTGATCATTATGGAGTGCACGGCGTAAAATGGCAAGGTCGGGTGCACTAAGTATACTGCTCTTCTCTCTAGCAGTCAAGCATTTGGCTATAAATAGAGCAAAATAGTGCACAGAAGGAAACTGCAAGCTGGTGGCGGTGGCTTTCGACACACCCCTCTCCTCACCCACAGTTAGGATGCATAGGAAACCGTCAAACTCCACTTGTCTATATTCCCTTAACTCCCCATCAGAGAGAATTAAGGATATCTCACAAAATTCAGTAAGCGGTATTTGCCGAGTTTCAGAGTATAAATTAAACCGCACCTCAGGAGGATTATTCCTAATTAAGAAATGGAAATTTTGCACAAAGGAATTTGTAAGGACATGGTGTTGGTCACACTCATTTGCGAGGAAATCAGTAAGCCCAGCATTTGCAATGAATTGCGCAAACTCTTGGAGGAATCCGGCTTCATCCATAAAAGCAATGTGCGGCCATTCACACGGCCGGACCTCCATCCATCGCGGAGTGTTGATATCACCATAAGATGATTCATCGGTGACTCCCTTGGCATTCTTCTTAGATGAACTCCTTCGAAAGAAATCCATTTTTCCTAAGAACAAATTTTCTGAAATTTTTTGGGCCACAAAATTATGTCAATAAAATTTCACAAGATTGATAGCAACTACTCATATGGATGTCTAGAGGCAATATCAAGCATTCAAACTACTTGGAACTCAAAGAATTCAACATGCAAGCTCATTTACAGCAGCACCAAGAGTAGCTAATTACTCAAAATATAAACCACTAGAACAAAAACTAATTGGAGCAATGAAGGAGTCACATACTAAGTAGCAATCCCCCAAAACAGTTTCGGAAATGGAGCTTCGAGCAAAGAGATCCAAATCCACGGGTTTGAGAGCAAGAACACAAGAGAGAGAGCTGGAGTGATTTTTTTCTGGAGGTAGGTGATGACATGGGTAAAGGGATAAGTGAGGGGGGCCTCGTGGGGCCCACTACCCACAAGGGCGCGCCTGGTGTAGCTGGCGCGCCCTGGTGCCTTGTAGGCATCAGGGGCACCCCCCCTATGGTGTTATTTGCATAAAAATTTCTTAAATATTCAGAAAAAAATCGTGTCAAAATTTCAGGTCATTCTGAGCACTTTTATTTTGGGGCACTTTTTATTGCACGGAAAAATCAGAAAACAGCATAATCATGGCATTTTATTGTATTTAACTAAAAATAACAAAAAACAAAAAGTGGGTACAGAAGGTTGTGCTTACTAAATTCATCGACCACATGCTTCTAAAAAATAATTCATTAATAAGGTTGATCAAGTCTTATTAACAACCACTTTCGATTAGCATGATGTCACACCCTAGCTAGTTGAGGCATTAGAGTGTTGCATCATGTTTAAGCTTTTCCAGAAATTTGAAATGGGGATGATAGAACCCCCAGCCCCCCTGGAAACAACTAGGGTTTACTAAAATCTTTTTCAATGAACCTGAAATGCCCTTCTAAAATGTCCATCATTTTTGTCTTGGGTTAGAACCTCTGCCAAAACTGGTTCACATTTTTCTAGGTCATCATAAGGTCATTGAATTAAATCATATGTAACCTGCATTTGGGCATTTAAATGCTAGTAAATATTTTAAATGTCCAAATAATCCCAAACTGAAATGTTCCATGTTGGATATACTCTATACAGTGGGCATGAGCAGTTTGGTGATTTTTGAAAGTGCCTAGGTATTTTTAGAAAAGCCACAAACTTGCAGAAATTAGAAAAAAAAAGGAAATAAACTTACCTGGCAAAGTCACCAGCCGGCCCACCTGGCGGCCCAGCACTGTGCTGGCCCATGCCAGCCAGCTGCTTCGTCCCCGCCAGGCAGGCAGGGAGGTGACGCCGGCGTGCGCGAGCCCGCCACGGCGCCAGCTGCTTGCCGCTCGAGCCGCTGGACGCCTGGACGTCCTCCACGTCGTCGCCTTGACCCCCTAGACACCTCATCCCCCCCTGCGCCTCTCTCTCGCTCTCTCCGCACCATGGCCGACGCAGCCGCAGCCGCGCCACCGTGAAACCCGCGTCCACCGTCGTCCCCGAGCCGCGCTGCCGTGTCCACGATCTCCGTCGTCGTCCTCTCCATCGAGCAGACCGAGCCCCGAGCGCTCGTTCGCCTCGGAACCACCGCAACAGCCTCGCCCGACCTCGCCGTCGCCGGAGATCCCTTTCGCCGTCACCACCGCAGCAGCTCGTCCCCGACCTCGCCGTCTGCTCCGTCGTGACCGCCGTGAGCTCAGCTACCTCCCCATCCTTTCCGTTCTCGCTCTCGAGCCCTGCATCGACTGCACCGAGCTCGGCCGCACCCACCGCCGCCTCAGCACGTCGCCGTCGTGGCCACAGCCACGTTGGCTCGATTCCGAGCACGCCATCGTCTTCGCCGCACTCGCAGGAGTCCACAGAACCACTCCACGCACCTCGCCGTGCCCCCTAGCGACGAGCCCGAGCTCGCCCGAACTCCGGCAGCCGCACAGCTCGTCGCCGGCGTCGTTTCCGGCCACCCCAGCTCCACCCACTGCCACCACTCGACGCGGCTCACTCCCCGCATCACGTAGATGTGCTCCATCGTCGTTTTGGTCGCCGGAGCACGAATCCCGCACTGCGCCACCGTGTCTGGCCTCGCTGGCGGCTAAACGCCGGCTGGTTTGACCCCGCTGACCCAGTTTGACCCCCCTGGGTCTATGACAGGTGGGACCCGCCTGCTAATTAACTTAGGATTAGGACTAAACAAAAAATTAGTTAGACTAATGACACTGACACGCGGGACCCACTGGCCAGGTTTGACCTGGACCGGCCCCGTCGACCGCTGACGTCATCCTGACGCAATGCTGACGCAATAAGTATTTCTCTGGATTTATTTTTATTCAGGAAATTCTAGAAAATTCTACAAACTTCAAAAATTCATAGAAATTAATCTGTAGCTCCAAATCAAACAAATTATATATGAATTTGGATCAGAAAAATCCAATCTTTCCATCTGTACTTGTTTCATGCATGTCAGAACACTTTAACCTTGCTGATTAGATGAAACAAGTTAATGCACTAATATGACCTCTTATTTTGGGTTTGCATTTGAATCCTTGATTCAAATGAACATCAAACCAACCTGTTCTAAGATGCATTAGCCAAAACACACTCATTTTGCCATGTCATAGCATGCATCATATTGTTGCATATTGCCATGTGATGATTGTGTTTCGATGTGTTCTTCGTGGTAGGTTCTGCCTCCGAGGATATTCACGAGTATCCAACTGAAGGGCAGTATTCCACTACCACTCTGTCTGGCAAGCAACCCCATTGATCATTTCGATACCAACCCATCTTCTCGCTTCTGCTCTCGTTTACTGCATTAAGACAACGCGTTTCAAACTGCTGTGTGTTGCGGTAGTTGAACCCATATCCTCTGCATGACCTGTCATTGCCACAGTAACTAGATGAAACCCACTAGCATGTGTAGGAGTTGATTGAGCCAAGTCTGTGTTTCCTACCATGCTATGCCTGCTATGCTTAGAGTTGTGTCAGGTCTGGCTCATCAGGGTGATGAACTAGAGTGAATGGTTGTGTCGGTAATGAGAGTGAAGTGTTGAACATGATTTGGTAAAGGTATCGATGGAAGGCCATGTAGGAGTACATGGTGGGTTGTTTCATTGAGGCCGTCCTTAAGAACTGAGATCTGTATGCGTGATTTAAGATTCAGCTACTACCACACGTTGGGCCCTGAAATATGGCCCCGCTCGACTTACTGACCCCTCTCGTCCTCTGTCCAGGAGTTGCAAGTAGTTACTGGTGTTTGTAGTTGCTGGAGGCCGTGCGCAGCGCTGACCTTAGGGGTGGGCTGTGATGCGGTAGGCACGTGGCCGGTGTACCGAGTCGCCCGTTTGGTGTCTCGGGAACCCTGCACACATCGTTTGGGGCCGTTGAGGACACCCCGGCCGGATTCCTTGCGGATGGAACCCGAATAGGCGATAAACCTGGACTAGAGACTTGTGTGGTTAGTCAGGTCGTGGTCTACACCCACGTCGGCTTTCGCTTGAAGTCTGCCGAGCACATGTCGTGTGCAGACGCTAAGTGGTGGAGACATGTGCGACGAAGTACACCCCTGCAGGGTATAAAACTATTCGAATAGCCGCGTCCGCGGTAAAGGACTACTTGGTCGCTTATGCAGTTCATAGACAAGTTAATGGTTACTACTAAAAGACTCAAGATAAGTGTGAGTACCGCGGATGGCCCTCTCATAGGATTACGAGGGAGGATCCACGGTGGAGTATTGTGATGGTGATTAGTGGACTCGTGTGCGAAAACTAATTTCTCAAGTGGTGTCTCGTAGGATAGTGTAGCCAAGAGTCAAAGCTGGCTTGCTGCAATAACTCCACCACCCTTCTTGAGAATGTGCATATATATTAGGATCTGTTGTAAGACTTGCTGAGTACCTTTGTACTCATGTTGCTTTAATAATTGTTGCAGACGAGAACACCGCCCCCTCCGATGGGTTCTATGTAGATCTCGACGTTGACGAGTGACTTGCCACCCAGGTGGTGACCTGAGCTTGTGAAGGGCCTATGTAGATAGACAGGCTTCGTCAAGCCTTCTTTCTTTCTAGTGTCTGTACTCAGACTAGTTGCTTCCGCATGTGCTTGTATGTTTGTATGATTTGAGTGTCGGGTCGTGTGACCCCTATCTGTATGAACATGTTATGTATGGCTCCCCGGAGCCTTTAAATAAAGTACTTTGAGTTGTAGAGTTTTGTTGTGATGCCATGTTGTATTTACACATATCGAGCATATTGTGTGTATGATTGAAATGCTTGGTATGTGTGGGATCCGACTATCTAGTTGTTTATCCTTGGCAGCCTCTCTTATGGGGAAATGTAGTCTGGTGTCTCCACTGAGCCTTGGTAGTCCGCTACAGCCCGGTTTACCGGAGTCCTGCTAGCCCAGCACTGCTGCTCCGGAACACTTAGACTGGCCGGCATGTGTTTCACTTCGTTCCTGTGTCTGTCCCTTCGGGGAAATGTCACGCGGTGATATCCGGAGTCCTGCCTAGCCTGCTACAGCCCGGTTTCCCAGAGTCCTGCTAGCCCAGTGCTACAACCCGGATTCACATGCTGCTGACCGACATGCTCGATGTTGATTCATGTATGCCTGTCCCCGTAAGTTAGCGCCGCTTTGGGTTCACGACTAGCCATGTCGGCCCGGGTTCTCTGTCATATGGATGCTAGCAACACTATCATATACGTGAGCCAAAAGGCGCAAACGGTCCCGGGCCATGGTAAGGCGACACCCGTGGGAATACCGTGCGTGAGGCCGCAAAGTGATATGAGGTGTTACAGGCTAGATCGGTGTGACTTAGAATCGGGGTCCTGACACATGAAACCAAAGAACTTTTGCAAAAACACTAAGTTATCTCAACGGGGATATGCATGTCCCCAACAATAAGTATTTAATATTTCTTTTTGGCAGTAGGAAGAGGGAGTTGAAAACTTGCAATAGTGATTGTCAGAGACTTTTCAATAACATTAATACCATTTACTTGAAATTGTTTCTTCGGGAAGTGCACCGTATGCTCATTACCATTGATATGAAAAGTGACTTTGCTTTTATTGCAATTAATAACAGCCCCTGCAGTATTCAAAAAGGGACTACCCAGGATGATCAACATATTGTCGTCCTCGGGCATCTCAAGTATAACAAAGTCTGTTAAGATAGTAACATTTGCAACAACAAAGGGCACATCTTCGCAAATACCGATAGGTATGGCAGTTGATTTTTCAGCTATTTGCAATGATATTTCAGTAGGAGTGAGTTTATTCAAATCAAGTATTTTGTACAAAGAGAAAGGCATAACACTAACACCGGCTCCCAAATCACATAAAGCAGTTTTGACATAATTTCTTTTAATGGAGCATGATATAGTTGGTATTCCTGGATCTCCTAGATTTTTAGGTACTCCATCCTTAAAAGAATAATTAGCAAGCATGGTGGAGATTTCAGCTTCAGGTATTTTGCTTTTATTAGTAATAATGTCTTTCATATATTTAGCATAAGGGGCCATCTTTAGAATATCAGTCAAACGAGTACGCAAAAGACTGGCCTAAGCATTTCAGCAAAGCGTTCAAATTCTTATTCATCCTTTTTCTTGGATGGTTTAGGTGGAAAGGGCATGGGTTTCTGGACCCATGGTTCTCTTTCCTTACCATGTTTTCTAGCAACAAAGTCTCTTATCATAAACTTTATTTTTAGGTTGTGGGTTATCAAGATCAATAGCAGGTTCTATCTCAACATCATTATCTGGTTCTTTATTATTGTCTGGTTGAGCATCTACAGGAATATCATTGTTATCATTTTCATTATCACTAGATGAATGTTCATTACCAGATTGAGTTTCAGCATCAGAGATAGAAATTTCATTATCATTATCATAAGGTTTTTCCACCTCAGGTTCACTAGAAGTACGCAAGGTCCTATCATTTTTCTTTTTCTTCTTCTTTTTAGTAGGACTAGGTGCATCAGTATTAATTCTTTGAGAGTCTTGTTCAATTCTTTTAGGGTGACCTTCAGGATAAAGTGGCTCCTGAGTCATTTTACCTCCTCTAGTTGCTACTCTAACAACATAATCATTCATATTATTGTTCATTTCATTAAGCAGCTCACTTTGAGATTTAGCAACTTGTTCTAACTGGGTTCTAACCATAGATGCATGTTTTCCTACACCTCTTACATCATTTGTAATTCTAAAAAACAAGTCACTTAAGCGAGCAGTCATATCAAAATTTTGTTTCAATTGTTTCATAACATTTGCATTGAAGTGAACTTGTTTTCTAATGTAGTTGTCAAATTCATACAAGCATTGACTAGGATGTTTATTATAAGGGATATCACCTTCATCAAACTTTAAAAGAGAATTTACCTCTACCACCTGTGGTGGTGTGTCAAGACCATGTATTTCTTCTACAGGTGGTAAATTCTTAACATCCTCGGCTTTAATACCTTTTTCCTTCATACATTTCTTTGCCTCTTGCATATCTTCAGGACTGAGAAATAAAATACCCCTCTTCTTTGGAGTGGGTTTAGGCGGTGGTTCAGGAAGAGTCCAATCATCATTGTTCTTCAATATATTATTCAATAATTCCTCAGCTTATTCAATAGTTCGTTCCCTGAAAACACAACCAGCACAACTATCTAGGAAGTCCCTAGAAGCATCGGTTAGTCCATTATAGAAGATATCAAGTATTTCATTTTTCTTGAGAGGATGATCAGGCAAAGCATTAAGTAATTGGAGAAGCCTCCCCCAAGCTTGTGGGAGACTCTCTTCTTCAATTTGCACAAAATTAAATATTTCCTGCAAGGCAGCTTGTTTCTTATGAGCAGGCAAATATTTTTCAGAGAAGTAATAAATCATATCCTGGGGACTATGCACACAACCAGGAGCAAGAGTATTGTACCAAGTCTTAGCATCACACTTTAAGGAGAAAGGAAATAACTTAAGAATATAGTAGTAGCGAATTTTTTCCTCATGAGAAAATAGGGTGTCTATATCGTTTAATTTAGTAAGATGTGCCACAACAGTTTTAGCTTCATAGCCATGGAAAGGATCAGATTCAACCAAAGTAACTAACTCTGGGTCGACGGAGAATTCATAATCCTTATCAGTAACAAAGATAGGTGAAGTAGCAAACTTAGGATCACATTTCATTCTAGCATTCAAAGATTTTTGTTTCAACTTGACTAGTAGTTTCTTTAGATCATCTCTATCCTTACAAGCAAGAAAATCTCTAGCAACCTCTTCATCCATAACATAACCCTCAGGTATCTGAGGCAATTCATTTCTAGGAGAGCTAGATCTAATACGTGTTTCATAATTTTCAGTTTCAAAGACTTCATCAGTTTCAACAATTTCATCAGTTTCGACATTCTCAATATCTTTAACTCTAGCAAGTTGTTCATCAAGAAATTCACCTAGTGGCACAGTCTTATCAAGCAAGGTACTAGCATCATCATAAGCATCATACATAGCAGAAGTAGCATCATCAATAACTTGCGACATATCAGGATCAATAGCATGTGGTGGTGTTGCAAGTTTACTCAAAACAGAAGGTGAATCAAGTGTAGCGCTAGATGGCAATTCCTTACCTCCCCTCGTCTTAGAGGGAACAATCTTGGTTCTGTTATCTTTTAGATTCTTCATAATGATAAATAGATAATAATCCCAAGTGACTCAACAAATATAGCTATGCTCCCCGGCAACGGCGCCAGAAAAAGGTCTTGATAACCCACAAGTATAGGGGATCGCAACAGTTTTCAAGGGTAGAGTATTCAACCCAAATTTATAGATTCAACACAAGGGGAGCCAAAGAATACTTGTAAGTATTAGCAGCTGAGTTGTCAATTCAACCACACTTGGAGATTAAATATCTGCAACAAAGTGATCAGTAGCACAGTAGTATGATAGTTTGATAGCAGTGGTAACGGTAATGTTAGTAACAGTAACAGTAGCAGTAGTTTTATAGCAATAGTAACAGCAGCAGCAGCAACAATAGTAACTTAGCAAGAACAATATGTGGAAAACTCGTACGCATTGGATCGGTGATTTCGTTGGGTGATATTCATCATATAACAGTCATAACCTAGGGCGACACAGAACTAGCTACAGTTCATAAATATAATGTAGGCATGTATTCCGGAAATAGTCATATGTGCTTATGGAAAAGAACTTGCATGGCATCTTTTGTCCTACCCTCCTGTGGCAGCGGGGTCCATAAGGAAACTAAGGGATATTAAGGCCTCCTTTTAATAGAGAACCGGAACAAAGCATTAACACATAGTGAATACATGAACTCCTCAAACTATGGTAATCACCGGAAAGAATCCCAATTATTGTCACCTTGGGGTATGCGGATCATAACACGTAGCAGGTGCATATAACTTGCAAGATCGGATCACGAACATAGATATAATGTTGAAAACATAAACGGTTCAGATCTAAAATCATGTCACTCGGGCCCTAGTGACAAGCATTAAGCATAGCAACATCAATCTCAGAACATAGTGGATACTAGGGATCAAGCCCTAACAAAACTAACTCGATTACATGATGAATCTCATCCAACTCCTCACCGACCAGCGAGCCTACGAAGGAATTACTCACTCCCGGCGATGAGCATCATGAAATTGGCGATGGAGGATGGTTGATGATGACGAAGATCCAAGATCCCCCTCTCCGGAGGCCCGAAAGGGCTCCAGATCTGGCCTCCCAATGAAGAATAGGAGGAGGCGGCGGCTCCGTATCGTAAAACACGATGAAACTTCCTCTCTTATTTTTCTCTCTCTGAAAATAGGAAATTATAGAGTTGGAATTAGGGTCAGAGGAGCCTCGTGTGCTCCGCGCCCTGGTGCCTTGTGGGCAGTTGGGGGACACCCTCCAGTGGGTCTTGGTTCCAATATTTTTTATTTATTCCAAAATAATTCTCCAAAAAGTTTCGTCCAATTCTGAGAACTTTTATTTATGCAAAAAAACAACACCATGGTAGTTCTGCTGAAAACAGCGTCAGTCCGGGTTAGTTTCATTCAAATCATGCAAATTAGAGTCCAAAACAAGAGCAAAAGCATTAGGAAAAGTAGATACGACGGAGACGTATCACTCATCTCAAAACCATAGTTCTTCCTTTGTGTTCAATCTTTGTATCACTACTGCAGATTGGGCCTAAGACGACACAACAATCACACACCATTCGACCAAACTGTGTGCGATGTAACATCCAAAAAAGCATGTGTGATGTCGTAATTTCACACACATTTTGAAAACGTAATTGGGTGTGATGTCGCGCAAACAATTTTTGCAAAGGATGCGTGTGTGATGTCGCTTATCATTGCACATGGTTTAAAAAAAGATAAATGTGTGCGATGCTTTGCACACGGTTTCTGCAAACTATGTGTGTGAGATGTAATCTATCATTGCACACAATTTTAGTAAAGCAATTGTATGTGATTCCCTGCACACAGTTTTTTTAAAAACTATGTGTGATGTAACATATCATTGCACATGATGCTAAAAACGCAAACGTGTGTGATGCCTTGCACACTTCTTTATAGGAAAATATATGTGTGATATAGACTATCATCGCACACAGTTTCAGAAAAGCAACCGTGTGTGATGCCTTGCACACTTCTTCATAGGAAAATATATGTGTGATATAGACTATCATCACACACAGTTTCAGAAAAGCAACCGTGTCACTACAAAAAAAAGACACATCCGTGACATTTTGGCCCGAACGAAAACTTTTTCTGTCATGCTTATGACACTTCTATGACAATAATTATGACAAAACCATGTATCATCATAGATGTGGTGGGCTCCTACTTCTATGACAGAAAATCATGACAGAAAATGGGCTTTTCGTCCTGGGCGGGACGGGGACGCACCTGCATGACATTCTTTGGGCCGGCCATGACGGAAAAAATCATGTTAGAAGCGAGGGCGAGAAAAATATCGGGGAGTTCTCGGTTATAGTGGGTGGTCGGGGCCGAGCGATGCACGGAGGTTTGCGTGTTTCTCTCGTACACGTACGCACGTGTGTGCGATGCATTGTGCTCTAACTGAACCCGAGCGAGGCGTTCGCTTACTGAACCCGAGTGATTGCACTGGCTACGTTACTGAACCCGAGCAATCGATCCTTGGCTGTTAACTGAACCTGAGCGATTCCTTCGCTACTGCTGCTAACTGAAGCCGATCGAACCAGCTGCTGCTGCCTCTTGATGAACAGTGACCGTTGTTGGGGGTTGGATGAACAGTTCCCGGTGGGGGTTGGATGAACAGGACTCCGTGGTAGTAGAGGCCGTTGTCGCTGGATGAACAGGACCCCGATCGAGAGGAGGTCGCCACACACCCGAGCCGGTTGGGGGTGGATGAACAGGACCCCGTGGAGGTCTGGTTGAACAGTAGCCGGTGAAGGGTGGATGAACAGGACCCCGTGGAGGGTTGGTTGAATAGTAGCCGGTGGAGGCTGGATGAACAGGACCCCGTGGAGGGCTGGTTGAATAGTAGCCGGTGGAGGCTGGATGAACAGGACCTCGTGGATGAACAGTAGCTGGTGGAGGCAGGAGGAAGTCGACGGTGGATGAACAGTAGCCCGTGGAGGCTAGAGCGAGGCACTAGACGGTGGATGAACAGTACCCCGTGGAGTCCCATTTTGTGGTACGCAACACCCCTCCCGATGAACAGGGGCCTGTTTCGACCGTAGGTGCTCCAACACAAGTCTGTTTCCTCCATTTTGCGGTACGCCACACCCCTCCCAATCAACATCACCCCGTTTGGATCACAGGCACTCGAACAAAAGGCCGTTTGCTCCGTTCTGCGGTACGCCAGACACCGTTTTGGCTGTTCTGTCCAAGCCGGTTGGCTCCCGATGAACACGACGCAATCCGTTGCCTCCCGATGAACACGACGCGGTTTCTCCGTTCCGACCCAGCCGGTTGGCTTCCGATGAACAGGACGCCGTTGCTGCCGTCCGTTGCCTCTCCATGTACATGAGCCCTGGTCGTACGTATGCGCGAGTACGCGTTCGAGACCCAGCCCGTATGTATTTAAGTGGCCATATTTTTTAGCATCTGGTTGTACGTACGTGTACACGGTTTTGACTGGACTGCCTGAATGCTACGTCGGGGGCTCTACTACTACATGTGCCACTGCTTGCTCGGCCATGGTTCATCGTTGCAGAGTGACCGATCGACCAGTATGTACGTACACGTTCGCGACCAGACAGACAACCCTACGTACAGTTCGACCGGGTGGGTCCCAGCTGTCAGGAAGGATAAGGAGGCACTTCCTTGCGTGCGAAGATATAACTGGTGGGTCCCAGCTGTCGAGGGGGAATGTTTTTTTCAAAAAATACAGAGGCCCTTCTGGTAGGTCCCCGCTGTCAGGTGGAGGAATCATTATTTTGCGCGTAATAAGGAGGCACTTCCTTCCTGCGGCCATGGACCCAGCTGTCAGCCTCTCCACGTACAGTCCTCTTCCGAAGTAAGTCGTTCCTTGACCATGTTGACCACGCCGCGGCGAGAGCACCAAGGCGGTGGACGACGGCGAGGCCTAGGAAGGGAATGACCCGGAGCTGGGGAAGACTCGGCAATTGTTTCCCGCGCGGAGGGGAGTACGAGGGTTTACTGGTTCGGCTGCAGTGTTAGGCTGCCATCGCCGGAGAATAACAGGAGGTCTGGGTGAGTACAGGGATGGCCAGGCCAGCAATGGGAGTAGGGTGCGGCTGTGAGGACTGCGCGGCAGCACAGCCGGCCACGGGAGGCAGGAGCAGGCGGCATGGTCGATGCTGGTTTGGGCAGCTGGAGGAAGAAGACCAGAGGTTGAAGAAGCACGACGGCCGTTGGATCGATATCGTACGGTCACTGCAGCTAGAATCATTTATATTGACTAAGTTGACAAAGCTCTCCGTCCGCGTCAACTTAGTAGGCCCACAAGTCAGCCTCCAAATATGGTGGGTCCCAGCTAGCAGGGGGAGTATTCATTTTTTTGTGCGTAATAAGGAGGCACTTCCTTGCGTGCGAAGATATAGCTGGTGGGTCCGAGCTATCAGCGGGAGGAACGTTTTTTTCGCGAAATACATAGGCCCTTCCGTTGGGTCTGATACGTCTCCAACGTATCTATAATTTTTTATTGTTCCATGATGTTATATTATCATTCTTGGATGTTTTACAATCATTTTAGAGTCATTTTATATCATTTTTTTGTACTAACCTATTGACATGGTGCCCAGTGCCAGTTGCTGTTTTCTGCATGTTTTTTACATCGCAGGAAATCAATATCAAACGGAGTCCAAACGCAGCGAAACTTTTTGTGGATTTTTTTTGGACCAGAAGACATCCAGTGGGTCGAAGAAGCACCTGGGGGGTGCTCCGAGGGGAGCACAACCCACCAGGGCGCGCCTGGAGGCCCAGGCGCGTCCAGGTGGGTTCTGCCCACCTCGGTGGCCTCCCGCACCACCTCTTTGCTCTATAAATACCCCAATATTCCAGAAACACTAGGGGAGTCGACGAAAATCAATTCCAGCCGCCGCAAGTTCAGAAACACCAGATCCAATCTAGACACCATCTCAGAGGGGTTCATCATGTCCATTGGTGCCTCTCCGATGATACGTGAGTAGTTCTTTGTAGACCTACGGGTCCGTAGTTAGTAGCTAGATGGCTTTCTCTCTCTCGTTTGATTCTCAATACAATGGTCTCTTGGAGATCCATATGATGTAACTCTTTTTGCGGTGTGTTTGTTGGGATCCGATGAACTTTGAGTATGATCAGATTTATGTTTTTATCCATGAAAGTTATTTGAGTCTTCTTTGATCTCTTATATGCATGATTGCTTATAGCCTCGTATTTCTTCTCCGATATTTGGGTTTTGTTTGGCCAACTTGATCTATTTATCTTGCAATGGGAAGAGGTGCTTTGTAATGGGTTCGATCTTACGGTGCTTGATCCCAGTGACAGAAAGGGAAACGACACGTATGTATCATTGCTATTAAGGATAACAAGATGGGGTCTATTTCTACATAAATAGATCTTGTCTACATCATGTCATCGTTCTTATTGCATTAGTCCGTTTTTCCATGAACTTAATACACTAGATGCATGCTGGATAGCGATCGATGTGTGGAGTAATACTAGTAGATGCAGGCAGGAGTCGGTCTACTAATCTTGGACGTGATGCCTATATAATGATCATTGCCTGGATATCGTCATGAGTATTTGAAGTTCTATCAATTGCCCAACAGTAATTGTTTTCCCACCGTTTGCTATTTTTCTCGAGAGAAGCCACTAGTGAAACCTACGGCCCCCGGGTCTCTTCTTTAATATATTTGCCTTTGCGATCTATTTTTATTTGCTTTTGTTTTCAGATCTATATTTCCAAAAACCCAAAAATACCTTGCTGCACTTTATTTTGTTTTGCATTTATTCGAGATCTATTTATCCAATCTATTACAACTTTTTCCCGTCCACTAGTCATTTCTGGCGCCGTTGCCCGAAAGGGATTAACAACCCCTTTAATACGTCGGGTTGCGAGTATTTGTTATTTGTGTGCAGGTACCGTTCACGTAGTGTTGCGTGCTTCTCCTACTGGTTCGATAACCTTGGTCTCATCACTGAGGGAAATACCTACCATCGATGTGCTGCATCATCCCTTCCTCTTTGGGGAAATACCGACGTAGTTCTAGCAGACATCAAAAGGAATTTCTGGCGCCATTACCGGGGAGACATCATCAACATCTACCAGGTTCCTAATCACAAATCTCATCTCCTCGCAATTTACATTATTTGCCATTTGCCTCTCGTTTTCCTCTCCCCCACTTCACAAAAATTTGCCGTTTTATTCGCCCTCTTTTTCGTTCGCCATTTTCTCGTCAAATCTGTTTTTGAGTGCAATCTTGTTGCGAAGTCACCATGACTCAAGAGAACACCAAGTTGTGTGATTTCTCAAATACCAACAACAATGATTTTCTTAGCACTCCGATTGCTCCTCCCGCCACTAGTGCGGAGACTTGTGATATTAATACTGCTTTGCTAAATCTTGTTATGAAAGATCAATTTTCCGGTACTCCTAATGAGGATGCCGCGTCCCATCTTAACACATTCATGGAATTATGTGATATGCAAAAGAAAAAAGATGTGGACAATGATGTTGTGAAGTTGAAATTATTCTTGTTTTCTTTGCGAGATCATGCCAAAATTTGGTTTTCTTCTTTGCCTCGCAATAGTATCGATTCTTGGAATGAGTGCAAAGATGCTTTCATTACTAAGTATTTTCCACCCGCAAAAATTATTTCCCTTAGAACCCAGATCATGAATTTCAAGCAACTTGAACATGAGCATGTTGCACAATCTTGGGAAAGGATGAAATTGATGCTAAGGAATTGCCCAATTCATGGGTTAAATCTTTGGATGGTCATACAAAAATTTTACGCGGGGTTGAATTTTGTTTCTCATAATCTTTTAGATTCCGCCGCGGGTGGTACATTTATGGAATTACTTTGGGTGAAGCCACTAAATTGCTTGATAATATCATGGCAAATTATTCACAATGGCATACCGAAAGAGCTCCTACTAGTAAAAAAGTTAATTCGGTTGAAGAAATTTCTTCTTTGAGTGAAAAAGTTGATGCTCTTATGAAATTGGTTGCTAATAAAAGTGCTCCTATTGATTTTAATGATGTGCCTTTGTCTACTTTGATTGAGCAAAATAGTGATGCCATAGATGTGAATTTTATTTTGCGAAACAATTTCAATAACAATGCTTATAGAGGTAATTTTAATCCTAGGCCTTTTCCAAGTAATTCCTCTAATAATTATGGTAATTCCTATGGTAATCCTTCTTACAATAATAATAGGAACACCTCTGATCTTGAGAATAATATTAAAGAATTTATCAATACTCAAAAAGTTTTCAATGCTACAATAGAAGAAAAGTTGAATAAAATTGATGATTTGTCTAGAAGTGTTGATAGAATCTCTCATGATGTAGAAAATCTCAAGAGGAAATTTTTTGTGCCTAAGGTTGAAGAATCAATTAAAGCTCTTTATGTTTCCATGGATGAAAGTAAGAAAAGAACCGCTATGCTTAGAGCTAGAAGAGAATTTTTTGAAAAGGCGTTTTCTAGTGATTGCTTTCACAAAAGTGATGAAGATCTTAAAATGATTGGTGTTTCTTCTATTGATTCTTTGTTTAGTAAAATTAAGATTGATGAAAATGGGACTGGAGAAGAGTCAACTTTAGTTAGAAGGCGTCCCAATAATTCGAAGGGTGAAAATATTGTTGAGGAAATTGATAAAAGTGGGTTTCAAGAGGTCAAAACTTTAACTAGTGATGTGCCCACTCTTTTGGATTACAAAGATTTTAATTATGATAGTTGCTCTTTGATTGATTCTATTTCTTTGTTGCAATCCATGATAAATTCACCACATGCTTATGAACAAAATAAAGCTTTTACTAAACATATTGTTGATGCTATGATGAAAGCTTTAGAAGAAAAGTTGGAATTAGAGGTTTCAATTCCTAGAAAATTACATGATGAATGGGAACCTACTATCAAAGTCAAGATTAAAAATTATGAGTGTTTTGCTTTATGTGACTTGGGTGCTACTGTTTCTACAATTCCGAAATCTTTATGTGATGTGCTTGGTCTTACCGATATTGAAGAATGCCCTTTAAATTTGCACTTGGCGGATTCTACTATTAAAAAGCCTATGGAAAGAATTAATGATGTTCTTCTTATTGCAAATAGGAATTATGTGCCCATAGATTTTATTGTTCTTGATATTGATTGCAATCCGTCTTGTCCAATTATTCTTGGTAGACCGTTTTTACGTACTATTGGCACCGTGATTGATATGAAAGAAGGCAATATTAAATTTTAATTTCCACTAAGGAAGGGTATGTAACACTTCCCTAGAACAAGAATTAGGCCACCATATGAATCAATCATGAGGGCATCTTATGGATCTAGAACCAAAGATGACAATACTTAGATCCTTGCTTTATGCCTAGCTAGGGGCGTAAAACGATAGCGCTTGTTGGGAGGCAACCCAATGAATAAAATTTATTATTATTATTATTTTGCCTTTTGCTTTCTGTTCTTGAGTGTTAACATAATAATGCTACTGTTATGATTGAGTTTTTTGTGTTTTAATTAGTGTTTGTGCCAAGTAAAGCCTTTAGGATTGATTTGGGTGATAGTTGATTTGATCTTGTTGGAAAACAGAAACTTTTGCATCCAGTAAAACAATTTTGAAAATTCACATCAGAGACTAAAAATTCTTAATTTTTTACACAAGATTGATATACAAATTGCCTATGTTTTCCTTATTTTTCAGAATTTTGGGATCTACAGAAGTATTCGAAATATTCAGATTGCTACAGACTGTTCTGTTTTAGACAGATTCTATTTTCTTTGCATTGTGTGCTTGTTTTAATGATTCTATAGTTTTCTTTGAAGAGTTTTTGCCATAGAAAAGTTGGAATACAGTAGATATAATGCAAGAATAAAATATGAATTGGTTTTCTACAGTAATTATAGTAGTGATTTGTTTTCTTATACTAACGGATCTCACGAAGGTTTTGTTGAGTTTTGTGTGATTGAAGTTTTCATGTTTTGGGTGATTTTACGATGGATGAAGGAATAAGATGTAAGAAGAGCCTAAGCTTGGGGATTCCCATGGCATCCCAAGCTATTATCCAAAGATAAGCAAGCAACTAAGCTTGGGGATGCCCGAGTGGCATCCCGTCTTTCTTCTAACGGCCATCGGTATTTTACTTGGAGCTATATTTTTATTCGCCACATACTACGAGTTTTGCTTGGAGCGTCTTGTATGATATGTGTCTTTGCTTGTTTTGCTTTTTGTTGTAGGTCTTGAATCCTTGCTGGACACACCTATTTGAGAGGGCCAAAATTATTCCATGACTTGTTAGAATTGCTCTCTATGCTTCACTTAAATCTTTATGAGCTATGGAATTGCTCTAGTGCTTCACTTATATCTTTTTGAGCACGGTGTGCTTTATTATTTTTGAAGAAATGCTCTCATGCTTCACTTAGATTTATTTGGCAGTTAGTAAAAATTTTAAGAAATTCTCTCTTGCTTCACTTAAATTAATTTGAGAGAAAGAAATATTATGCTCATGATCTTTACTTATATTTGTTTGAGCTTATCAAAAGCAACACATGAAAATTAGTCCCAAAGTGATAGATATCCAAGAAGGATATAATAAAAACTTTCATGAAGATCATTGGACAAAATAAACTTGATTCCTTGTAATAGTTTTAAGATATGATGATGTGATATGTGAGTTATGTTGATGAGTAATTATGCTTTAGTAAGAATATTGGTGTTAAGGTTTGTGATTCCCTATGCATGCACGAAAGTCAATAGTTATGCAATGAAATTATATCCTACTTGTGGTGCATTATTCGGTGTTAATTATTCTTAATGCTCGCTTATGAGATTTTTCGTTTCTTGGTTGGTTGCTTCTCAATCTTTTGCTAGCCTTCATTTTGCACTAAGTATGATCACTACTTGTGCATCCAAAACCCTTTAAACCAGTTTTGCCATATGAGTCCACTATATCTACCTATATGCGGTATTCTTTTGCCGTTCTAAGCAAATTTGCATGTGCCATCTCTAATTTTCAAAATAAATTTATCTTTTGTGTGCTCGTACCGCTCGCGAGGCGGTGAGGGGTGGCCAATATTTTCCATGCTAGATGTGTTATTCTCACGATGAGTGTTTATTCACTTGTCATTGCACGAGAGTAAGGCAAAGGTATTAGGGATGCCCAGTCCCAAAATGAATAAATGAATTTACTTTATGTTGTCAAATAATAAATTCCTTGGAAAGTGTTGGTATGGAGGGCACCTGTGGATACGGCTAGCCATGGAAAGTGAAAGAAATGGTGGAAAAAGGAATAAACTTTATTTTCTGTTTTGGGAACCGCCTATGATATATCTAGCATGGAAAGTGTGGGGAACTCTAAGTCGTTTTCGTTGGTGGGAAAAGTATACCTCCCAAAATATTTTTTATCTCTCAATTTTTGCTTTGAGCTCTGGCACCTCTACAAATCCCTACTTCCCTCCGCGAAGGGCCTTTCTTTTACTTTATGCAATTTTTATTTTTATTTTGAGTCTCCATCTTCTCTTATAAAGCATCAACTAAGGGGCACTATGATCGTACTTGAGCATTGGGTGTAGCTAATATGCGAGTGTGTTTCATGAATAGATCAATGATTGAGCATAATGGGCTAGGGATAACTTATTTTAGCGTTGATATTTTGAAAGACATGGTTGCTTGTTGATATGCTTCAGTATTTAAGTTATCATGTCAAAACTAGACTATTGCTTTGAACCATATAAAAGTCCAAATGTCCATGCTATAAAGAAAAGAATATGTGATGAACATGTTAGGCAGCATTCCACATCAAAAATTCTGTTTTTATCATTTACCTACTCGAGGACGAGCAGGAATTAAGCTTGGGGATGCTGATACGTCTCCAACGTATCTATAATTTTTTATTGTTCCATGCTGTTATATTATCATTCTTAGATGTTTTACAATCATTTTATAGTCATTTTATATCATTTTTTGGTACTGACCTATTGACATAGTGCCCAGTGCCAGTTGTTGTTTTCTGCATGTTTTTTATATCGCAGGAAATCAATACCAAATGGAGTCCAAATGCAGCGAAACTTTTTGTGGATCTATTTTGGACCAGAAGACATCCAGTGGGCCGGAGAAGCACCTGGGGGTGCTCCGAGGGGAGAACAACCCATCAGGGCGCGCCTGGAGGCCCAGGCGCGCCCATGTGGGTTGTGCCCACCTCGGTGGCCTCCCGCACCGCCTCTTTGCTCTATAAATACCCCAATATTCTAGAAACCCTAGGGGAGTCGACAAAAATCAATTCCAGACGCCACAAGTTCCAGAAACACCAGATCCAATCTAGACACCATCTCGGAGGGGTTCATCATGTCCATTGGTGCCTCTCCGATGATGCGTGAGTAGTTCTTTGTAGACCTACGGGTCCGTAGTTAGTAGCTAGATGGCTTTCTCTCTCTCGTTTGATTCTCAATACAATGGTCTCTTGGAGATCCATATGATGTAACTCTTTTTGCGGTGTGTTTGTTGGGATCCGATGAACTTTGAGTTTATGATCAGATTTATGTTTTTATCCATGAAAGTTATTTGAGTCTTCTTTGATCTCTTATATGCATGATTACTTATAGCCTCGTATTTCTTCTCCGATATTTGGGTTTTGTTTGGCCAACTTGATCTATTTATCTTGCAATGGGAAGAGGTGCTTTGTAATGGGTTCGATCTTACGGTGCTTGATCCCAGTGACAGAAAGGGAAACGACACGTATGTATCGTTGCTATTAAGGATAACAAGATGGGGTCTATTTCTACATAAATAGATCTTGTCTACATCATGTCATCATTCTTATTGCATTACTCCGTTTTTCCATGAACTTAATACACTAGATGCATGCTGGATAGTGGTCGATGTGTGGAGTAATAGTAGTAGATGTAGGCAGGAGTCGGTCTACTAATCTTGGACGTGATGCCTATATAATGATCATTGCCTAGATATCGTCATGAGTATTTGAAGTTCTATCAATTGCCCAACAGTAATTGTTTTCCCACCGTTTGCTATTTTTCTCGAGAGAAGCCACTAGTGAAACCGACGGCCCCCGGGTCTCTTCTTTAATATATTTGCCTTTGCGATCTATTTTTATTTGCTTTTGTTTTCAGATCTATATTTCCAAAAACCCAAAAATATCTTGCTGCACTTTATTTTATTTTGCATTTATTCGAGATCTATTTATCCAATCTATTACAACTTTGTCCCGTCAACTAGCCATTTCTGGCGCCGTTGCCCGAAAGGGATTGACAACCCCTTTAATAAGTCGGGTTGCGAGTATTTGTTATTTGTGTGCAGGTACCGTTCACATAGTGTTGCGTGGTTCTCCTACTGGTTCGATAACCTTGGTCTCATCACTAAGGGAAATGCCTACCGTCGCTGTGCTGCATCATCCCTTCCTCTTTGGGGAACTACCAACGTAGTTCTAGCAGACATCAGGGTCCCCGCTGTCAGGTGGAGGAATCATTATTTTGGGCGTAATAAGGAGGCACTTCCTTGCGTGCGGCCGTGGACCCAGCTGTCAGCCTCTCCACGTACAGTCCTCTTCCGATGGATGTTGTTCGTTGACTGATACGTCCATTTTGCATCATGCTTTTATATTAATATTTATTGCATTATGGGCTGTTATTACACATTATGGTACAATACCTATGCCTTTTCTCTCTTATTTTACAAGGTTTACACAAAGAGGGAGAATGCCTGCAGCTGGAATTCTGGACCGGAAAGGAGCAAATCTGAGAGACCAATTCTGCACAACTCCAAAAGTCCTGAAAATTTACGGAGAATTATTTTGGAATATATAAAAAATACTAGGCGAAGAAAATACCAGAGGGGACCCACCAGGAGGCCACAAGCCTGGGGGGCGCGCCCTACCCCCCCGGGCGCGCCCCTGTGGCTTGTGGGCCACCTGGCAGGCCTCCGGTGCCCATCTTCTGCTATATAAAGGGTTTTGACCTGGAAAAAATCAGAAGAGAGCTTTCGGGACGAAGCGCCGCCGTCTCGAGGCGGAACTTGGGCAGAACCAATCTAGGGCTCCGGCGGAGCTATTCTGCCGGGGAAACTTCCCTCCCGGAGGGGGAAATCGAAGCCATCGTCATCACCAACGATCCTCTCATTGAGAGGGGGTCAATCTCCATCAACATCTTCACCAGCACCATCTCCTCTCAAACCCTAGTTCATCTCTTGTATCCGATCTTTGTCTCAAAACCTCATATTGGTACCTGTGGGTTGCTAGTAGTGTTGATTACTCCTTGTAGTTGATGCTAGTTGGTTTATTCGGTGGAAGATCATATGTTCAGATCCTTAATGCTATTTAATACCCCTCTGATTATGAACATGAATATGCTTTGTGAGTAGTTACGTTTGTTCCTGAGGACATGGGAGTAGGGCTGCAAGAAAAGCTCAAGGCTCGTGAGTCGCTCAAGATTGACTCGTATTTTGGCTCGACTCGAGATCGACTAGAAATAAAATGAGCTGAGTACGAACACTTTATGTAGCTCAATAAAGAAACGAGCTAATCTTGAGCCAACAATGGCTCGCTCGATTTTAGCTTGATAGCTCGATGTCATATAATTATATTAAGTAATCATGATATATGTTAAAAGAAAATAGGATAATTTATTGTCATATATGTTTTGTACAATTTTTCTCAATTTTTACCTAATAGGAACATGGAAGCCTAATTAGCAGAGAGAAAATTTAGCCTCAATATGGTAGAAGTTTGAGAGCAGAGACACCTTCATTTTTCTATCTTTCTAGTTCCTCCACGATCCCTAGTTATCAAGTGCGAGTCTTCAGTTGAGAAAGAATAAGTCAAATTTCATAGTGGTTTTCTGTGTTGTATTGTGGCCTATCATGTTTGAAAATTTGCCAAAGATTATTTATAAAATCATCTTATTTAGCTCGAAACTAGCTCGAAATTGACTCAAGATCGATACAAGCTGAGCACGAGCCACTTTCTATAGCTCGATCTTGAGTTTCGCCCAGTTTGAGCTCGCTCAAATTTTAGTATAATATGAGCAAAGCCTAGTCCAACTCGCTCGAACTCGACTCGTTTGCAACCCTACATGGGAGAAGTCTTGTTATAAGTAATCATGTGAATTTGGTATTCATTCGATATTTTGATGAGATGTATGTTGTCTCTCCTCTAGTGGTGTTATGTGAACGTCGACTACATGACACATCATCATGATTTGGGCCTAGGGGAAGGCATTGGGAAGTAATAAGTAGATGATGGGTTGCCAGAGTGACAGAAGCTTAAACCCTAGTTTATGCGTTGCTTCGTAAGGGACTGATTTGGATCCACATGTTTCATGCTATGGTTAGATTTATCTTAATTCTTCTTTCGTAATTGTGGATGCTTGCGAGAGGGGTTAATCATAAGTGGGAGGCTTGTCCAAGTAAGGACAGCACCCAAGCACCGGTCCACCCACATATCAAATTATCAAAGTAACGATCGCGAATCATATGAGCATGATGAAAACTAACTTGACAACAATTCCCATGTGTCCTCGGGAGCGCTTTGCTTTATATAAGAGTTCATCCAGGCTTGTCCTTTGCTACAAAAAGGATTGGGCCACCTTGTTGCACCTTAGTTACTTTTGTTACTCGTTACCCGTTACGAATTATCTTATCACACAACTATCTGTTACCGATAATTTCAGTGCTTGCAGAAAATACCTTGCTGAAAACCGCTTGTCATTTCCTTCTGCTCCTCGTTGGGTTCGACACTCTTACTTATCGAAAGGACTATGATAGATCCCCTATACTTGTGGGTCATCAAGACTCTTTTCTGGTGCTATTGCCGGGGAGTGAAGCGCCTTTGGTGAGTGGAATTTGGTAAGGAAATATTTATATAGTGTGCTGAAATTTACTGTCACTTGTCACTATGGAAAATAATCCTTTCAGGGGTTTGTTCGGGGTATCTTCACCTCGACCGGTAGAGCAAGAAGTTGCTCCTCAACCTAATGCACCTACTGAAAATATTTATTATGAGATTGCTTCGGGTATGATAGAGAAACTGCTAGCTAATCCTTATGCAGGAGATGGAACATTGCATCCTGATATGCATCTAATCTATGTGGATGAAGTTTGTGGATTATTTAAGCTTGCAGGTTTGCCCGAGGATGATATCAAGAAGAAGGTCTTCCCTTTATCTTTGAAGGGAAAGGCATTGACATGGTATAGGCTATGTGATGATATTGGATCTTGGAACTACAACCGATTGAAATTGGAATTTCATCAGAAGTTTTATCCTACGCATCTAGTTCATCGTGATCGGAATTATATTTATTATTTTTGGCCTCATGAAGGAGAAAGTATTGCTCAAGCTTGGGGAGGCTTAAGTCAATGTTATATTCATGCCCCAATCATGAGCTCTCAAGAGAATTAATTTTCAGAATTTTTATGCTCGGCTTTCTCGTAATGATCAATCCATGCTCGATACTTCTTGTACTGGTTCTTTTATGAAGAAGACTATTGAATTCAAATGGGATTTATTGGAAAGAATTAAATGCAACTCTGAAGATTGGGAACTCAATGAAGGTAATGAGTCAGGTATAAACCTTAAGTTTGATTGTGTTAAATCTTTCATGGATACCGATGCTTTTCGTGAATTTAGCACTAAATATGGACTTGACTCTGAGATAGTAGCTTCTTTCTGTGAATCATTTGCTACTCATGTTGATCTCCCTAAGGAGAAGTGGTTTAAATATCATCCTCCCATTGAAGTGAAAGTAGTAGAACCTAATAAAGTTGAAGAAGAAACTGTTACTTATAATGTTGATCCTGTTATGCCTACTACTTACATTGAGAAACCACCTTTTCCTGTTAGGATAAAGGATCATGCTAAAGCTTCAGCTGTGGTTTGTAAGAGTTATACTAGAACACCTACACCCCCTGAACAAATTAAAGTTGAACCTAGTATTGCTATGGTTAAAGATCTCTTGGTTGATAATATTGATGGGCATGTTATTTATTTCTGTGATAAAGCTACAAGAATTGCTAGACCTGATACTGAAGATAAACATAGACCTATTGTTGGCATGCCTGTTGTTTCTGTTAAAATAGGAGACCATTGTTATCATGGCTTATGTGATGTGAGTGCTAGTGTGAGTGCAATTCCTTTTACTTTATATCAAGAAATTATGAATGATATTGCACCTGCTGAGATAGAAGATATTGATGTTCCTATCAAGCTTGCTAATAGAGATACTGTATCACCAATTGGGATTGTTAGAGATGTTGAAGTCTTGTGTGGGAAAATAAAATACCCTACTGATTTTCTAGTTCTTGGTTCCCCACAAGACGATTTTTGTCCCATTATTTTTGGTAGACCTTTCTTGAACACTGTTAATGCCAAAATAGATTGTGAAAAAGAAACCGTTACAGTAAGTTTTGGGGATGTGTCTAATGATTTTAATTTCGCTAAATTTCATAGATAACCCCATGATAAAGAATTGCCTAGTAAAGATGAAATTATTGGTCTTGCTTCTATTGTTGTGCCTCCTATTGATCCTTTAGAACAATATTTGTTAGACCATGAAAATGATATGTTCATGAATGAAAGAAGAGAACTAGATGAAATATTCTTTAACCAAATGCCTATTTTGAAACACAACTTGCCTGTTGAAATTCTTGGGGATCCTCCTCCACCCAAGGGTGATCCCGTGTTTGAGCTTACACAATTACCTGATACTTTGAAATATGCTTATCTTGATGAAAAGAAGATATATCCTGTTATTATTAGTGCTGACCTTTCAGAGCATGAAGAAAAGAAATTATTGAAAACTCTGAAGAAGCACCGTGCCACTATTGGATATACTCTTGATGATCTTAAGGGCATTAGTCCCACTCTATGTCAGCACAAAATTAATATGGAGCCTGATGCTAAGCCAGTTGTTGATCACCAACGACGATTAAATCCTAAGATGAAAGAAGTGGTAAGAAATGAAATACTAAATCTTCTAGAGGCAGGTATAATTTATCCTATTGCTGATAGTAGATGGGTAAGTCCCGTTCATTGTGACCCAAAGAAGGGAGGTATTACTGTTGTTCCTAATGATAAGAATGAATTGATTCCACAAAGAATTGTTACAGGTTATAGAATGGTTATCGATTTTAGAAAGTTGAATAAAGCTACTAGGAAAGATCATTATCCTCTACCCTTTATTGATCAAATGCTAGAAAGACTATCAAAACATACGCACTTTTGCTTTCTATATGGTTATTCTAGTTTTTCTCAAATACCTGTGTCAAAAGAGGATCAAGAAAAAACTACTTTTACTTGCCCTTTTGGTACCTTTGCTTATAGACGTATGCCTTTTGGTTTATGCAATGCTCCTGCTACCTTTCAAAGATGTATGACTGCTATATTCTCTGACTTTTGTGAAAAGATTGTTGAGGTTTTCATGGATGATTTCTCCGTTTACGGAACTTCTTTTGATGATTGCTTAAGCAACCTTGATCGAGTTTTGCAGAGATGTGAAGAAACTAATCTTGTTTTGAATTGGGAGAAGTGCCACTTTATGGTTAATGAAGGTATTGTCTTGGGGCATAAAATTTCTGAAAGAGGTATTGAAGTTGATAAAGCTAAAGTAGATGCTATTGAAAAGATGCCGTGTCCTAAAGATATCAAAGGTATAAGAAGTTTGCTTGGTCATGTTGGTTTCTATAGGAGGTTTATTAAAGACTTCTCTAAAATTTCTAGGCCTCTCACTAATCTCTTGCAAAAATATGTTCCTTTTGTTTTTGATGATGATTGTGTAGAAGCATTTGAAATACTTAAGAAAGCCTTGATTTCTGCACCTATTGTTCAACCACCTGATTGGAATTTACAATTTCAAATTATGTGTGATGCTAGTGATTATGCTGTTGGTGCTGTTCTAGGACAAAGAGTTGATAAGAAATTGAATGTTATCCATTATGCTAGTAAAACTCTAGACAGTGCCCAGAGAAATTATGCTACTACTGAAAAAGAATTTTTAGCAGTAGTATTTGCTTGTGATAAGTTCAGATCTTATATCGTTGATTCCAAAGTAACTGTTCACACCGATCATGCTGCTATTAAATATCTAATGGAAAAGAAAGATGCTAAACCTAGACTTATTAGATGGGTTCTCTTGCTACAAGAATTTGATTTGCATATTATTGATAGAAAGGGAGCTGAAAACCCCGTAGCAGACAACTTGCTAGGTTAGAAAATATTCTTGATGAGCCATTACCTATTGATGATAGCTTTCCTGATGAACAATTAGCGGTCATAAATGCTTCTTGTAATGCTCCATGGTATGCTGATTATGCTAATTACATTGTTGCTAAATTTATACCACCTAGTTTCACATACCAGCAAAAGAAAAAGTTTTTCTATGATTTAAGACATTACTTTTGGGATGACCCACACCTTTATAAATAAGGAGTAGATGGTGTTATTAGACGTTGTGTACCTGAGCATGAATAGGAACAGATCCTACGCAAGTGTCACTCCGAGGCCAACAGAGGACACCATGCTGGAGATAGAACTGCACACAAGGTATTACAATCTGGTTTTTATTGGCCTACTCTCTTCAAGGATGCTCGTAAGTATGTCTTTTCCTGTGATGAATGTCAAAGATATGGCAATATTAGTAGACGTCAAGAAATGCCTATGAATTATTCACTTGTTATTGAACCATTTGATGTTTGGGGCTTTGATTATATGGGACCTTTTCCTTCCTCTAACGGGTATACACATAGTTTAGTTGCTGTTGATTACGTTACTAAGTGGGTAGAAGCTATTCCAACTAGTAGCGCTGATCATAACACTTCTATTAAAATGCTTAAAGAAGTTATTTTTTCGAGGTTTGGAGTCCCTAGATATTTGATGACTGATGGTGGTTCACACTTTATTCAAGGTGCTTTCCGTAAAATGCTTGCTAAATATGATGTCAACCACAGAATTGCATCACCTTATCATCCTCAGTCTAGCGGTCAAGTAGAATTGAGCAATAGAGAAATTAAATTGATCTTGCAAAATACTGTTAATATATCTAGAAAGAATTGGTCCAAGAAACTTGATGATGCATTATGGGCTTATAGAACTGCTTATAAAAACCCTATGGGTATGTCCCCATATAAAATGGTTTATAGAAAAGCATGTCACTTACCTCTTGAACTAGAAAATAAAGCTTATTGGGCAATTAAAGAGCTCAACTATGATTTCAAACTTGCCCGTGAAAAGAGGTTATTTGACATTAGCTCACTTGATGAATGGAGAACCCAAGCCTATGAAAATGCCAAGTTGTTTAAACAAAAAGGTAAAAGATGGCATGACAAAAGGATACAAAAGCGTGAATTTAATGTAGGTGACCATGTCTTGCTATACAACTCTCATTTAAGATTTTTTGCAGGAAAGCTTCTCTCTAAATGGGAAGGTCCTTATATTATCGAGGAGGTCTACCGCTCCAGTGCCATAAAAATCAACAACGCCGAAGGCACTAACCCGAAGGTGGTAAATGGTCAAAGAATCAACCATTATATTTCACGTACTCCCATAAATGTTGAAACAAATATTATTAATACCATAACACCGGAGGAGTACATAAGGGAGACTCTCCAGGACATTTCAGACTCCAAAAAGGAATAGGTATGTGGTACGGTAAGTAAACCGACTCCAAAACTTTTCCAATAGCAATTTTACTCCGTTTTGGAATATTTAAAAATTAGGAAAATTAAAAGTAGTCTGAAGAGTGCACGAGGAGGCGACAAGCCTGGGGGGCGCGCCCCTGTGGCTTGTGGCCACCTCGTATGCCCTCCAGACTCAGTTTTCTTGTGGAACACTCCTTTTGGTCGGTAAAAATTCATTATATAATCTCCCAAAGGTTTTGACCACCATACCACGGCAATATCTCTTGTTTTCATTTTGAGCTGTTTTCTGCCAGAGTTTTCAAGGCCAGGCATCATGTCTTCCTCCTCCTCCAACAATGTGGACGACGATGCTTGGTTGATGCAGATGGAACTCAGGAGGGTGGAGGCCGAGGAAGTCACGATGGAAGAAGATGAAGGGGCTTCGCTTGAGGTCCACCCTCCGGCTTCGGAGAGAGGCACTCTGGCTGGCATCTCCACTATTCCCAATCCTCATCAAGCAATAGGGACTGCAAGTAACCATGAAGGCCAACGGTTACAAGAAGGACTTCCCCCTAGGAGGCCCTTACACAGGTTACATCGGAACAACTTTCATAATTTGGTTCATAACTATGGGGTGGAGAATACTCCTCGTACATCCATACACTCCAATTGGGATATATCCCATCCAAGTGAAAGTGGTGCAGGGAAAATGTCACATGGTGGCCTAAAAACAAGCATCTTTTAGAGGAGATTCAGAAGAATGCAATTATGCTTCAATGAGTACTCCGAGAATTGCAGGACCTGAAGGGTAGTTTAATCAAGTTGACAGAAACTCCAACATCACCACCTCTGAAGAAAGAGACCTAAATACATGGGTATGAGCGCTCCCCTTGGCAACTGCCAAGCTTGGGGGAGGTGCCGCGGTATCGTATCACCATCACACCTTTACCTTTATCGTTTTTCTTAGTTCGATCCTTTTGGTTATATCTTGATCTAGTAGAATAAAGTTTTTAGTATGATCTAGCTTTGAGTTTTGTTTCGAGATCTTTCTATGTAATCGAGTCCGTGAGTTATATAATAAAGATTAGTTTTGAGTTGAGGGCTTTGCTTTCTTGCTATGAAAAAAAAGAGAGAGAATAAAAAGAAATAAAAAGATTATACAATGATCTTATGGAGAGTGATGACTTCACATATAAAGAGTATGATGAATGAAACTTGTTGTTAGTTGACAAACATAGTTTTGGTCATTGTTGCAATTAATAGGAAGTAATAAAGAAAGAGAGGTCTCACATATAAATATACTATCTTGGACATCTTTTGTTATTTTGAGCACTCATTAAAATATTACATGCTAAAAAGTTGATGTTGGACAAGGAAGACAACATGATGGGTTATGTTTTCTTATATCCGAATAGAAGTTATATTGTCATGGATCCTCCAACATGTTGAGCTTGCTTCTCACCCCTTGCTAGCCAAATCTTTTGCACCAAGTAGAGATACTACTTGTGCTTCCGAACATCCCTTAAACCAGTTTTGCCATGAGAGTCCATTATACCTACCTATGGATTGAGTAAGATCCTTCAAGTAAGTTGTCATCGGTGCAAGCAATAAAAATTGCTCCCTAAATATGTATGGTCTTTTAGTGTGGAGAAAATAAGCTTTATACGAACTTGTGATATGGAAGAAATAAAAGCGACGGACTGCATAATAAAGTTCTTTATCACAAGCGGCAATATAAAGTGACGTTCTTTTGCATTAAGATTTTGTGCATCCAACCATAAAAGCGCATGACAACCTTTGCATCCCTCTGCGAAGGGCCTATCTTTTACTTTTATCCTCTACCCTTATACAAGAGTCATGGTGATCTTCACCTTTCCTTTTTACACTTTTTCTTTTTGGCAAGCGCTATGTGTTGGGGAAAGATCCAGTTATATATATCCACTCGGATGTAGGTTATCATAAAGTATTATTGTTGACATTACCCTTGAGGTAAAAGGTTGGGAGGCGAAACTATAAGCCCCTATCTTTCTCTGTGTCCGAGTGAGGCTTTGAACTCATAAGTATCGCGTGAGTGTTAGCAATTATAAAAGACTAAAAGATGGTTGAGTATGTGGACTTGCTATACAAAAGCTCTTATATTGACTCTTTCCGATATTATGATAAATTGCAATTGTTTCAATGACTGAGATCATAGTTTGTTGGTTTTCAATAAAGTTTTTTGATTCATACTTTACCTTGTGAACGAATTATTACTTTGGCATAAGAAATTATATGACAATATATGTTGTTGTTCTAAAGATGATCATGATGCCCTCATGTCCGTATTTTATTTTATCGACACATCTATCTCTAAACATGTGGACATATTTATCGATTTCGGCTTTCGCTTGAGGACAAGCGAGGTCTAAGCTTGGGGGAGTTGATACATCCATTCTGCATCATGCTTTTATATTAATATTTATTGCATTATGGGCTGTTATTACACATTATGGTACAATACTTATGCCTTTTTATCTCTTATTTTACAAGGTTTACACAAAGAAGGAGAATGCCGGCAGCTGGAATTCTGGACCGGAAAGGAGCAAATCTAAGAGACCTATTCTGCACCGGAAATGAGAGAACAAAACCAAAGTTACCTTTTCTCAAGATTGTGGATGTATCAAGTATGATCCCACGTGATGCTATAATAGGAGAATTGGTATCGGGTTTTGTTTCTCACACCTACAAGTAAAAGGCTTATGTAGGATCTTGGTTAGGAAGTAGCACAAATAATTCAAGCAAATGTTAGTCAAGATGTTGAAAAAGTTGAAAGGATGCACAAATTGCAAGCAAGACAAATAGATCAAACCCAAGGATATCACTAGGAACACACACATGGAAAATAGATGGGATCCGCGCAACCAAGGAATGAGCTCTAAGAGGTGGAACCAAGGAAATGCTTTTGTTGTACGGATACTAGAGAGACTCTAGCTCGATTGCACTAATGGGCTAGATACGCTAGTGCACCAACCTAATAGAGAAACGGGTCGCCTTCTATCCCAATTATGCTTATGTATATATGAACCAAGATGATGAACTATGCTATAAGGCCCGATGCTATTGCTTACAAGCTCTTTGCTTCTCTTCCTTCTTTTTCTTTTGCTTAAAAGCTTTTTCTCTCTCTCCTTTTTTTGACTATGCCACAATGCTTGATATGCGAGCCACAATGCGAACCAACAAGTAGGATATGCACGGGAGATACGTAACACTAAGGGTGCACTAAAGGCGTGGCCTGGCAATACTCAACAAGCTAGTATCGATGGGTAAGCTACGCAAAAGAGGCTCGAAGCTATCAAGGTAATGGCAAGGGTAATGTTATTGTGTCGTCAAAGTTACCGTCCTTGCTTACAGTTGGTATGAAGATGGAGATGATGATGTCGATGTGGAGTCCGAGTCGAATGTCGAGTGGCGGTGATGGTGACGACAAATCGCGCCTAAGTAGCCGAAACACCTTAGGACACGAAGGAAACCGCAACCCAAAACTCAAACAACCACGAGAAGTATTGCGGAAGAACACAAGTGGTCGTGGGGTGACAAAATGGTGCAAAACAGGAAATGGCCGAAGTGCTCTGGATGGTCCGTGCGCACGGGGTATGTGAGGCCCGTGTGCATGGGGTCCCGATGGCCCGTGTGCACGGGGTCCTCTGTGAGCGAACGAACAGCTTCGGATCCGTGGTGATTTTCAACTTTGTGGCCAAAATTGAGGGATGGAAGGGTGGTGGAAGGTGGTAAGGGGTAGATCCACTTGTCAAACACCAAATTCGTGGATCAAATCAACCAAATCTCACAAGAACCAACAAATTGCAAGAAAAATTTTGGGGCTGTTTTTGGTGGGGATTTTCGAATTAGGAGGAAAAATAACAAAATCAAGCTAGCAAATGGGGGGTAGAGACTCCAAAATGTGAATCAACCTTGCTCATGATACCAAGATGTTGTAGGGTAGAACCCTAGAAGGGATATTTTCACACTTGGAGGTGGGGAAAGAGATGATCACACAAGAACACAAGGGAGAAACACTCAAACAAAACCCAAATCACACATCTACTAGAATAGCATACATGAGATCCACAAGATTACAAGCACAATCCAAGGAAATAAGCACTAGGTAGAGTTCTTCCCACTCCTAGGAGATGAGGTCATGATGATGGTAGTCTTCTCCAAGATGGAGGTCTTGAAATCCACAAGTGGATCCTCTCCTAAGAGGCCTTGATCTCCAATGGAGTGGTAGAAGTAGCAAAGCTCACAAATATCTCATAGATGACTTTGCTAACCCTAAACATAATCCTAGGTACAGAAAATATAGGCTTGGGGTCGAAGTGGAAGAAGTGGAGGTCCAAAATGCAAACTCAGCCGCCCATCCTGTAGGGCCCGTGCGCACGGGGTAAGTTGGGCCCGTGCGCACGGGGGTCCCGTGTGCACGGTACACGCCTGTGCGCATGGGGTGCTACAGTGCCAACTCCCTGGATAGTCCATGGGCACGGAGTCTTGGGGGCCCGTGCGCACGGGGTCACCTGGGACCTTCTGCCCTGCTGATGTTGGTTTGCTTCTTGCTCCATGGTGACTTGGGGTGCTTCTCCTTGGACTTGGTGGTGCTCCTCAGCTACTTGGAAGGGTCCCTCTTCGTACCTAATGATGCATAGAGTATTTTGGTGAGGTAGCAACCAAGTTCCACTTGTATCCATATGCATGTCAACTAGGAAGGAGTTCACCTCGGTTTCCATTGCACGTGCTCTAGCACTTGTCATGGGTCCACGTGGTGCTTGATGTGTTGGTGTAGAGTCCATGGGGATGATGGAAGGATGCTCCGCATCATCTCCCCCCCCCCTTGGGAGAGATCCGTCCACAGATCGTGATCTTCATCACCATGGTACTTGGCCAAGTCTTTGACGTTGAAGATGTCGCTTACATTGTACTTGTCGCGTGGGATGTCAATCTTGTAAGCATTATCATTGTAGCGTGCTAGCACCTTGAAGGGTCCGTCGGCTCGAGGTAGTAGCTTTGACTTGTGCTCGTTGGGGAAGCGGTCCTTGCGAAGATGAAGCCATACGAGATCGCCCGGTTGGAACACCATTGGTGTCTTGTTGATGTTGAGCTTGGTGTAGATGCGATGTACTTGATGCTCGATTGTTGCCCTTGTATCTTCATGCATCTTCTTGAGAAAACTTGCCCTTGCACTCGCATCCATGTTTGTGCGTTCTTGGAGCGGAAGAGGTAGAATGTCCAATGGTGACAATGGGTTGAAGCCATAGACAACTTCGAAGGGGGAGTTGCCGGTAGTTGCGTGTCGAGCTCGATTGTAGGCGTACTCGGCGATGGGTAAGCACTCCTCCCACTCCTTGATGTTCTTCTTTATCAACATGCGTAGGAGAGTAGATAGCGTCTGGTTGGTGACTTCCGTTTGGCCGTCGGTTTCTGGATGATAGGCCATGGAGAATAGAAGCTTGATGCCGAGCTTGGCGCATATGGTCTTCCAAAAGTAGATTAGGAACTTGACGTCGCGGTCCGACACAATGGTCCTTGGCACTCCATGCAACCTCAAGATTTCCCTACAAAAAAGATTTGCAACATGTGAAGCATTGTCTATCTTATTACATGGGATGAAATGTGCCATTTTGGAGAATCGATCCACAACAACAAATACGGAATCCTTTCCATTTCTAGTCCTAGGCAAACCAAGCACAAAATGCATACTAATATCTTCCCATGGTTGATACGGAATCGGAAGTGGCATATGTAAACCATGAGATTGAGCTTTTGACATAGCTTTGCGGCATGTATAGCAACGGTTGGTGAAGCGCGCGACATCGCGGAACATCTTTGGCCAAAAGTACTTGTTGGAGAGTGTGGCAAAGGTCTTGTCGCGTCCAAAATGTCCCATAAGTCCACCTCCGTGAGCCTCTTGCAAAAGTAGCAAATGAAGAGAAGACTCAGGTATACAAAGTTTGTTAGCGCGCATAAGGTAGTCATTCTTGAGATAATATTTCTCCCAACAAGTGTGAGCAAGACATTTTGCATAAGGAAGCGCAAATGTAGGATCATTGGCATAAAGGTTTTTAACATGCTCAAAGCCAATAACATTCAACTCAAGTTGAGTAACAAGCATGCATATGCGGGAAAGAGCATCGGCCACAATATTTTCTTTGCCCTTAATGTACTTGATCACATAACGAAAAGACTCAATAAATTCACTCCATTTAGCATGCCATTTATTCAACTTGGTTTGACCTTTAAGGTACTTTAGTGTCTCATGATCGGTATGTATGACAAACTCATGTGGGCGAAGATAATGCTCCCAAACATGCAAAACTCGCACTAAAGCATATAATTCCTTGTCATATATTGGGTAGTTAAGTTGAGCAACGGAAAGTTTTTCGCTAAAGAATGCAATGGGTCTCTTTTCTTGCATCAAGACTCCACCAATTCCATGACCGCTAGAATCACAATGAACCTCAAAAGTTTTGGAGAAATTGGGTAAAGCAAGAATTGGGGCATGTGTAAGCAAAGATTTGAGCTCATCAAATGTGGTAGATTACAAAGGTCCCCAAACAAAAGGTGCATTCTTCTTACTCAAGGCATGCAACGGTGCGGCAATAGTGCTAAAGTCTTTCACAAAGCGACGATAAAAACCCTCTAGACCAAGGAAACTACGCACTTGTTGCAAATTAGTGGGTTGTAGCCAAGTTTTAATTGCTTCAATTATAGAATCATCAACATGAACACCCTTTGAGGACACAACAAAACCCAAGAAAACAACCTTGTCAACACCAAAAGTGCATTTTTCCATATTGGCGTAAAGTCGCTCTTTCCTAAGTGTTTGCAAAACGGCCCTAAGATGATCTACATGTTCCTTGAGGGATTTGCTAAACACAAGAATGTCATCAAAGTAAACCACAACAAACACTCCAATGTAAGGGCGAAGCACATAATGCATAACTCGCATGAAAGTTCCGGGTGCTTCTGATAAACCCATAGGCATAACTAACCACTCGTATAGACCGAATTTTGTTTTGAAAGCGGTTTTCCATTCATCACCTTCTTTTATGCGGATTTGATAATAGCCACTCTTAAGATCAATTTTAGAGAAAATGGAGGCGCCGCTAAGCTCATCTAGCATATCATCAAGGCGTGGAATGGGGTGCCTATGGCGAACGGTGATAGCATTGATAGGTCTACAATCGGAACACATGCGAAAGCTACCGTCTCTTTTTGGCACAAGAATGACCAGTACGGCACAAGGACTCAAACTTTCACGCACATGTCCGTGGTCTATGAGATGTTGGACTTGCCTTTGTATTTCTTTGGTTTCTTCGGGGTTGACACGGTATGGGGCCTTGTTAGGAAGAGGTGCGCCGGGGATGAGGTCGATCCGATGTTCGATTCCACGTAGAGGAGGAAGACCGGGAGGTAGCTCATCGGGAAAGACATCCATGAATTCCTGCAACAAATCAGACAACACTAGAGGAAGAGGATTAGGATTGTTAGTCTTTGCCGCCTCATCTTTGCACAATAGGACGTAGTGCATGACACTCGATGAGTTCTCACACACTTGTCTCATCTCTCTTTTTGTGGCTAGAAGGATCAAGTTTTTCTCTCTTGGCGAAGAGTCACTCAATTTGGGCTTGTGGCGCTCACTCTCTTTGTGGTGGTTCACTCTCTCACTAGTCTCTCCACGATGGGTGGATGCTTGCTTGTCGGCGATCACTTGGCTTGGTGACATAGGGCGTAGCACGTACTCCGTTCCATTCATCTTGAAGCTATAGTGGTTTGTTCTTCCATTGTGGATGACGCCACGGTCGAATTGCAAGGGTCTTCCCAAGAGAAGATGGCACACGGACATAGGAACCACGTCGCACTCCAAGGTGTCCTCGTAAGCTCCTATCTTGAAGGAAACTAGCACCGTGTGTTCCACTTGAATGGTGTCAGAGTCGCTTAGCCATTGAACCTTGTAGGGGTGAGGATGCTTCTTCTTGACCAATTGTAGCTTGGAACATAGCTCGTCACTTTGCAAGTTGTGGCAACTTCTTCCGTCGATGATGACTTTCATGAAGCGTCCGTTGATGCCGGCCTTGGTGTGGAAGATGTGACACCGTTGGTCTTCGTCTTGTTGGTGTTGAAGCGTCAAGACCTTGGAGACCATGAGAGCGGGACTTGAATCATTGTCGCAATAGGCTTGAGCATCTTCTTCTTCGTTCACTTGACGGTGCATGGCGACATGTTCGAGGGCTTCCATCTCATCTTCGCTCATGGAGTCGTACGTGCCATCATCACTGGCGATCATGGTTCGCTTGTTGATGCATTGGAAAGACTTGTGTCCACGGCCACCACATGTGAAGCACTTGTTAGAACTTGTCTTGATGGTATCGTCCGGTGGTGCCGATGAAGAAGAAGTCTTGTTCTTAGTTGCTTGCCGGAGGTTGTGTTGAGGAAGGCGACGCTTGCTTGTAGCTTGACTTGTCACCGGTACTTGGTGATGCTCTAGTCGAGGTAGGAGGTGCCGAAGTCGTAGTAGAGGTAGCTTGAGTGTAGGAGCCATAGGTCTTGGATGAGTACTTGGCGTACTTGAAGTCTTCTTGTACTTGTCGTTCTGCCTTAGTCGCTTGATGAACTAGCTCAAGAAGGTTGGAGTATGGTTGGAAATCAGCAATCTTCCGTATTGGGTGGTTGAGGCCGTTCAAGAAGCGTGCCATTGTTTGCTCATCATCCTCTTTGACATTGGCTCGTATCATGGCAATCTCCATTTCTTGGTAGTATTCTTCCACCGTCTTCGTGCCTTGCTTGAGGAGTTGCAATTTCTTGAAAAGATCTCGTGTGTAGTATGTGGGCACGAAGCGAGCTCGCATGACGTCCTTCATTTGTGTCCAAGCCGTGATGGGTGGATCGTTCTTCCCGCAGCGTCGCTCGATCACTTGCTCCCACCAAATGAGAACATAGTCTTGAAACTCAAGGGATGCCATGGCGATCTTCTTTTCCTCGTCGTAGTTGTGCAGACGGAATATCTTGTCGACTTTCAATGCCCATGATAGGTACTCCTCAGGGTCATTGCTTCCGGAGAACTTGGGCATGGTGAACTTGAGCTTTCCGTAGCGGAGTTCTTCATCATAGTGACGATGTTGATGTCACTCTTGGCGTGGAAGAGGGTCTTTGTCGTGGTTGTCCTCTTGGCGTAGTGGAGGTCGAGGCATGTGTGCCCAGTTTCGCCGTTCTTGTTGTTCTTCACGCCGAGCGGCTTCTTCTTGTCGTGCTTGATGAAGGGCTTCCTCTTGCTCACGTACTAGGCGGCTGCATTGAGCAACGGCTCGAGTGGACTCTCGGAGTGCGTCTTGAGCCGCTTGAGCTTGAGCTTCATGGCTTTGTTGCTCTTGCCAGATTGCATCGCCATCTTGAGATGCTTGATGTGGACAATGTGGCGGTAGTTGTTCTTGATCCATGGCTTCTCGCTCTTGGCATCGTGCTTGCTCACGTGATCGAACTTGGTCTTGGAGTCCATTTCCATGGAAGGGATTTTCTTGAGCTTGGTGATCTTGAGTAGGACGAGCTCGAGAAGGACTTGCATCAGAAGAAGAATATGACGACGAGTGTCAACTTGAGTGGTGCCGTCTCACTGAAGAGGTTGAGGAAGATGCGCGGCTCACGAGCATGTTGCGGAATTTGTCCATTTGTTTGGAGAGCTTGGTGTCCAAATAGTCCCGTTGTCGTGCTTTCGATTGTTGTAGGTCGGTGGCGAGTTGCTCGATGCGATCACCCAAAGCTTCACTCTCTTGATGTAGAGCTCGTTGTGTGATGAAGAAGTGATTCTTGGTGACGTAGTCGCGTTCTCCATCTTGATCCTCGAAGATAGGGTTCACCGAGGAAGAAGGCCTATCCATCATGTGGAAGTGGTGGTGAGTAGGAAATGAGAGACCAAAACCAAAGTTACCTTTTCCGAAGATTGTGTATGTATTAAGTATGATCCCACGTGATGCTATAATAGGAGAATTGGTACCGGGTTTTGTTTCTCACACCTACAAGTAAAAGGCTTATGTAGGATCTCGGTTAGGAAGTAGCACAAATAATTCAAGCAAATGTTAGTCAAGATGTTGAAAAAGTTGAAAGGATGCACAAATTGCAAGTAAGACAAATAGATCAAACCCAAGGATATCACTAGGAACACACACACGGAAGATAGATGGGATCCGCACAACCAAGGAATGATCTCTAAGAGGTGGAACCACGGAAATGCTCTTGTTGTACGGATACTAGAGAGACTCTAGCTCGATTGCTCTAATGGGCTAGATACGCTAGTGCACCAACCTAATAGAGAAACAGGTCGCCTTCTATCCCAATTATGCTTATGTATGTATGAACCAAGATGATGAACTATGCTATAAGGCCCGATGCTATTTATTACAAGCTCTTTGCTTCTCTTCCTTCTTTTTCTTTTGCTTAAAAGCTTTTTCTCTCTCTCCTTTTTTTTGACTATGCCACAATGCTTGATATGCGAGCCACAATGCAAACCAACAAGTAGGATATGCACGGGAGATACATAACACTAACGGTGCACTAAAGGCGTGGCCCGACAATACTCAACAAGCTAGTCTTGTTGGGTAAGCTACGCAAAAGAGGCTCGAAGCTATCAAGGTAATGGCAAGGGTAATGTTATTGTGTCGTCGAGGTTACCGTCCTTGCTTACGGTTGGTATGAAGATGGAGATGACGATGTCGATGTGGAGTCCGAGTCGAATGTCGAGTGGCGGTGATGATGACGACGAATCGCGCCTAAGTAGCTGAAACACCTTAGGACACGAAGGAAACCGCAACCCAAAACTTAAACAACCACGAGAAGTATTGCGGAAGAACACAAGTGATGGTGGGGTGACAAAATGGTGCAAAACAGGAAATGGCCGAAGTGCTCTGGATGGTCCATGCGCACGGGGTAAGTGAGTCTCATGTGCACGGGGTCCCATGTGCATGGGGTCCTCTGTGAGCGGACGAACAGCTCCGGGTCCATGGTGATTTTCAACTTTGTGGCCAAAATTGAGGGATGGAAGGGTGGTGGAAGGTGGTAAGGGGTAGATCCACTTGTCAAACACCAAATTCGTCGATCAAATCAACCAAATCTCACAAGAACCAACAAATTGCAAGAAAAATTTTGGGGCTATTTTTGGTGGAGATTTTCGAATTAGGACGAAAAATAACAAAATCAAGCTAGCAAATGGGGGTAGAGACTCCAAGATGTGAATCAACCTTGCTCATGATACCAAGATGTTGTAGGGTAGAACCCTAGAAGGGATCTTTTCACACTTGGAGGTGGGGAAAGAGATGATCACACAAGAACACAAGGGAGAAACACTCAAAGAAAACCCAAATCACACATCGACTAGAATAGCATACATGAGATCCACAAGATTACAAGCACAATCCAAGGAAATAAGCACTAGGTAGAGTTCTTCCCACTCCTAGGAGATGAGGTCTTGACGATGGTAGTCTTCTCCAAGATGGAGGTCTTGAAATCCACAAGTGGATCCTCTCCTAAGAGGCCTTGATCTCCAGTGGAGTGGTAGAAGGAGCAAAGCTCACAAATATCTCATAGATGTCTTTGCTAACCCTAAACATAAGCCTAGGTACATAAAATATAGGCTTGGGGTCGAAGTGGAAGAAGAGGAGGTCCAAAACGCAAACTCAGCCGCCCATCCTGTAGGGCCCGTGCGCACGGGGTAAGTTGGGCCCGTGCGCACGGGGGTCCCGTGTGCACGGTACATGCCCGTGCGCACGGGGTGCTACAGCGCCAACTCCCTGGATAATCCGTGGGCACGAGGTCTCGGGGGCCCGTGCGCACGGGGTCGCCTGGGACCTTCTGCCCTGCTGCTGCTGGTTTGCTTCTTGCTCCATGGTGACTTGGGGTGCTTCTCCTTGGACTTGGTGGTGCTCCTCAGCTGCTTGGAAGGGTCCCTCTTCGTACCTAATGATGCATAGAGTATTTTGGTGAGGTAGCAACCAAGTTCCACTTGTATCCATATGCATGTCAACTAGGAAAGAGTTCACCTTGGTTTCCATTGCACGTGCTCTAGCTCTTGTCATGGGTCCACGTGGTGCTTGATGTGTTGGTGTAGAGTCCATGGGGATGATGGAAGGATGCTCCGCATCACAAGGCCTTGCATTTGCGTCAACCTTTTTTTAGGAAAGCCTACGCGTTAACCCAGTAGGCCCACAAGTCAACCTCAAATATGTGGAAAACAGCTTAATAAATGTACAGTCCATTGGCTAATTCTTAAGGATTTTTTTGAAGCCCATATTCTTTTTGTTACCATTACAGCCCATATTCTGGCCACGGTTAAAAATTCAACCAAATTTTCATATTTCGGTGCGGTCCGAACTGTTTTCAGTCCCGAAATTTCAAATCACGTTCAAACTAATTTAAAAATAATAAATTTATAGCAATTTAAAATCCAACCTAATTTTCCCCACAAAAAAACAATTAAATTCAAAATCTCGATATTTGAAACTAATTGCCGGTTTGCTGTGTTTTTAAAATTTACATCCCATTTCTTACTACTTCATTTTCTGGGCAAGCGAATACATCGCTCTCGTCTTGAAAGATTTGCAGCCCAGCAGGGCTGAGAAAGCAAGTAGGCCTCCGTTGGGTATTTCTTTAAAAAATGTAGAACTGGGCTAGCCATTTTCAGAAAGAAAAAAACACAACTGGGATCATCATGTGGTAAACATAAAATAACTAGACAGGCCACAACCCCCGCACAGCCCCGTTGTTACCCTGATTCGTCTCTAAAACTAGTACTAAATAACAACTGCTTGTTCCTAAAAAGAAAGTAAATAACAACTGCGCGACCTGCTGGGTCCCTAGTGTCAGCCGCTCTTTGTGTAATTCTCTCGTTTATTGACTACGTTGACAATGGCGTGGGACCCAGATGTCCAACCATTAGGAGGAACCATTTTTTTGGGCTTGTAATAACGAGGCACTTGCTTGCGTACTGCCATGACACTGGTAGGTCCCTACTGTCATCCTCTCCATGTACAGTCATCTCCTTATTCCTCTCAGTTGTCGACCATGTTGACAACGCCAGACGGCGGCGCACCGTGCACGACGAGCGAACCAAGGCGGAGGACGACGGTGAGGCCTCGGACGGGAACGAACAGGAGCCATGGAAGATGCGGCAGTCTAGTCACAGGCGAAGGGGAGTACGAGGGTTGACTGGTTCGGGTGCAGGTGCGTGTTGGGGCTGACATCAACGGAGAATAACAGGACGTGTGGGGGAATAGAGGGATGGACTGGCCAACATTTGAGGGTACGGTAGGGCGACGGAGGCGCAACCAGCCATGGGAGGCGGGAGCAGGCGGGACCGACGGGGTGGTTTGGTTTGGGCGGCTGGAGGAAGAAGACAAGAGATAGAAGATACACGACAGATGTTGGATGTCAATCCAACGGCTAGTAGGCAGAATCGTTTGTTGACTAGTAAGTCGACACCACCTTGGATAGGCTTTTTCCTCGTGGGTCCCAAATGTCAGAACCCAAATCTATCATGGCCATGCAGCCTTTCTAATGAAAATTTACAGCCCATTTGGTGTACTAGTTCAAAATAAGTTTGTGTGGGTGCTGGTGGGGGCTAATCACTTGGGTTCTGTAATGCACAGTGAGCTCAAGCAGCCGGCGAGAGTGATATTATTTCCCTTGGTTGGGATTTGTTACAATATTTCTCTCTTAATTAAACAAATGGCAAGCCATTTGCCTTGTTTCAAAGAAAATATGACAGCCACAGCCGAGTTGAAAAGGGCAACAACATCTAACTCCAGCTTACAAACTGTACAAAAGCACGAGGGTTAATTGTTCATCAAGTTTAGACAAAACACAGATTGAGAAGGGCAACAACATCTAACTCCAGCACTATTTTTGGCAGTCACAATCAAATGGATCGGTCAGGTCCATAGAATGAACATCATGGGTCGTAAAATTTACTGGATTATGACCACAAGATGTTGTAAATAGAAGCCCGGCACGTTCAGAAGCCCTTTTGTCCACCTGAAACTCCTTTTTTTGCTCTTCGACATACCCATCCGTCAAAACCATGCTACTGATAAATTTAAGCCTGATGGACAATAGTAACCTCGCATTCAGCAGGAAGAATGTGACAAATATAGTGTTTGCTTGGTTTGTTACATATCGTTCCAGCTCTATTGTCTTCAATCGAATGTCATGAGAACTGAGAAAATCCCGGTGCTTATGAATCCACCGATTGGTTATAACTTTCTTACCCCGTCTTGTTGCCTAAATAGACATGAAGATTGAAAACAGTTAAGGTCTAAAAAAAGAGTGTCGAAAGAGCAACAGTTGAACGGTTAATTCTAGTACACTATATGCAGGCTTCCAATGTGCATGAAATTATCACCTTTATATACAACTTCTCCAGACATGGAAAGCATTGCAGCAAGCCAATAATCTTGTTCATCAAAACTATTCATATGGATATATAAGATCTTGACAGAATCCAGCACCATTGATAGGCCATCCATGGACAAACTCTTCATTGAGCATAGAACATAATATTAGTACAAAAAGTGTACTCCAAGATGATTTAGAACTTACGCGCAGAAATTTAAAATGCAGCTTATGATTACAAGTGTAGATGATAATATACAGTACCTGAAGAACTGTGGAGACAAACACCATCTTGAAATGAGCACAGAGATCATGTATTACACCCAAGGTCTCCAGTTTAGGTGCAGAGATGATAGTTATTTCCGACGGTGAATAACGAGAATCAAGGATCAACCTTTGAAGTGAAGGGGCATCTTCGATGATGAGCTGCCTTCCGTCAAAAGAAATTCCAATTCTCACAAGGTTACTCGACTTTATTTGGAGACAACCGATTCTAACTGTGAAAACAAGCACCAAGTACTTCAGGGCAGGGCAACTGGAGTGGATGATGTTGTGCAATGAGGCCTCTGACATACAAACCCGCACAAGTGAAAGTTTTTTGAGAAATGGGAGTCAAAGGTTTAGTACCAGATTGTCTGGTAGGTTGCACAGCGCAAAGGTGGTGGTGTGGAGAGACGAGGAAAACCACGAGATGGACATCGGTGCTGAGGGCACAAGTACATGGCATTCGGTATGTGGTATGTAATTTCTGGGGGAATAGTAGAACTCAAGCAGCTGCAGTTCTGTGAATTCAAGGGATTTCAGCCAGGCGTCCACCGTGCAGGGCATGCTCAGGTAGCATGCCGGGATGCAGAGGCCTTGAACAGAGCCCTGGTGGGAGGAGATGATGGCTCCAGGAGTTCAAAATCATTGAAGAGACATAGCTCATGACAGTCGAGATTAAGGGGCACGGCAAGCCAAAGAGGGCGTGATGGCTCGTGTCCGCGTCAGTTTTTCCCCGAAGAGGAAGGGATGATACAGCACAGCTACGGTAGGTATTTCCCTCAGTGATGAAACCAAGGTTATCGAACCAGTAGGAGAACCAAGAAACACTATGTAAACGGTACCTGCACACAAAGAACAAATACTTGCAACCCGACGCGTAAGAGGGGTTGTCAATCCCTCTCGGGTAAAAGATAGATTGGTTTGTATGATTTTGGATAAATAGATCTCACGATAGAACAAAATAAAATAAATAAATAAAAAGTGCAGCAAGGTATTTTTGGGTTTTTAGAATAATAGATCTGAAAATAAAAGCTAATAAAAATAGATCTCAAGGCAAATATGAGAAAATATAGACCCGGGGGCCGTAGATTTCACTAGTGGCTTCTCTCGAGAAAATTAGCATACGGTGGGTAAATAAATTACTATTGGGCAATTGATAGAACTTCAAATAATTATGACGATATCCAGGCAATGATCATTATATAGGCATCATGTCCAAGATTAGTAGACCAACTCCTGCCTGCATCTACTACTATTACTCCACACATCGACCGCTATCCAGCATGCATCTAGTGTATTAAGTTCATGGAAAAACGGAGTAATGCAATAAGAACGATGACATGATGTGGACAAGATCTATTCATGTAGGAATAGACCCCATCTTGTTATCCTTAATAGCAATGATCAATATATGTCTTGCTGCCCCTTCTGTCACTGGGAAAGAACACCGCACGACCGAACCCATTACAAAGAACCTCTTCCCATGGCAAGAAAAATTGATCTAGTTGGCCTAACTAAACCAAAGATTCAAAGAAGAAATACGAGGCTATAAGTAATCATGCATATAAGAGATCAAAGAAACTCAAATAACTTTCATGGATAAATAGATCTGATCATAAACTCAAAGTTCATCGGATCCCAACAAACACATCACAAAAAGAGTTACATCAAATATATCTTCAAGAGACCATTGTATTGAGAATCAAAAGAGAGAGAGGAAGCCATCTAGCCACTAACTACGGACCCGTAGGTCTACAATGAACTACTCACGCATCATCGGAGAGGCACCAATGAGGATGATGAACCCCTTCGTGATGGTGTCTAGATTGGATCTGGTGGTTCTGGAACTTGCGGCGGCTGGAATTGTGTTTCGTTGACTCCCCTAGGGTTTTTGGATTTTCGGAGTATTTATAGAGCAGAGAGGCAGTGCGGGAGGCGGCTGAGGTGGGCACAACACACCAGGGCGCGCCTGGGCCCTCGGGCACGCCCAGCTGGGTTGTGCTCCCCTCGGAGCCCCCCTCTGGTACTTCTTTGGCCCAACAGGTCTCTTTTGGTCCAAAAAAAATCTCCAAAAAGTTTCACTATGTTTGGACTCCGTTTGGTACTGATATTCTGCGAAGTAGAAAACAAGCAAAAAATAGCAACTGGCATTGGGCACTATGTCAATAGGTTAGTCCCAAAAAATGATATGAAGTTGCTATAAAATGATTGTAAAACATCCAAGAATGATAATATAACAGCATGGAACAAGCAAAAATTATAGATACGTTGGAGACGTATTAGAGCGCCACCGAGTTGAGAGGACTTGGGTGCGGCAGCAATCCTTGGTGGGGAGAAGCGAGATGATCTCCCCAAGGATGGCGGCCGGGAGATCGTTGATGCGGTCCACCCGAGATTCTACAGGTTCCTCCAATCTGGTGGGGGGCTCGCCGCTTCTCCCTGCGCTACCGGGTGCAGGATCTACAACAGGCGTCACCACTGGCAGGAGCCTCATCTTCTTGGCGCTGGGGTCAGCCGACTCCATTATCCTCGAGGGCGTCACGTCGAGCTCGCGGATTTGAGCAGAGTAATGAATGACGATCCTAGTTGTAGTGCGAGTGAAGAAGAAGGGGAGCTGGGGTTTTCTGTAGTAGTGAGGAAGAAGGGGAGCTGGGGTTTTCTGTAGGAGTGAGGTGAGGAATTTGGGGGTACGAGTGGAGCGAGCTGACGTGAGGTGGGTGGGAGTGAGGAGGAAGAAGAGCACCCAGGTTTTTTTGGGGGGCGGTGTGCTGGGTAGCGCCTCTGATTAAGTAAATATATGGGCTTTTGAATTGTTTTTATTATTTACTAGGGTGGATGGGCTCTTTTGTCTTGGGCCCAGAGAACCAATTACTACTAGGACAGTGGAGACACTCTACAGCTACCTAGAAAAACAATTACTACTAGTACAATGGATACACTACCGCTTCTGGCTCCTCCGAGGTCATTGAAACGTCTCCCACTACTGAATGCCGTTTTACTTTGGTTCACCGACATGCGGGCCATGCAGTGCGCCGGCCCAAATGACATCCAGCAAATTAGAAGGCGGTATGCAGGCGGGGAGTAACCTCGGTCGTAGCGCGGCAGTAACGAGCCATCATATCACAAAAGCCCACCTCCCCGCAGTCTAAGTTTGACGGATGAAGCGACCATCATTTCACTCTTCGCTGAATCCCCTTCTCCCTCACCATCTTCAAGAAAGCCAACACTCGCATCTGCCATTGTTCTTCTCTCCCAACGAAGGGAAGTAAGCGGATCTGTGATGTTGGTATATTTTCTTTCAGAAAAAAGAACTTTTGCAAATCAGTAACCGATCCTCACTCTCTTTTTTGTTTCATTTTCATTGTGATTGTGTTTTCCTTTCAGTTGTCTCCTAGTATTCGTCGGTTTCATGATGGACCAAGGAGAACCAGGCAAAGATCTGCCGATGTTGGAGCAGACGCGGGAGGCTGATCCCCACGAGTATAAGAGCTCCAAGAAGATGGAGGGCCGCCACCGAGCCGACCCTAGATACGCTCACGGCTACTACTGAGATGGTCAACGCCCCGTTTGAGGTTATAGCCCTCGTGGCCCTGCAGGAGCAGTTTTCCCCCTTCGAGGATGTGTCCCTCCCGCTGAGCTGCCCAAGGTGATTTTCTTCTTTGCCGATCTCGATTTGTGGTTTTTCATCTAAGTATGTGGTGATAAATAATGCAAAAATTTATTAGCTTCGATGCCATGCTACCTTCCATGTCATGCATACTTTTGACTCTACATAGTGGTTTAAATAACTTGTGTTTTTTATATTGGAAAGTAGTTCAGAATTCGTTTCTGTTTCAATTAGAGCCTTGATGCAGACAAGGATTGTGTGGTTGTACATGTCACTCGCTATGAGGCGGATGACCTGAATATACGCACTGGGAAAACAAAGTTCTTAGGATGTTGGATCCTGGAAGCCATTTGCACTTATACCAAAGTCGAGATGTATTCCAGCCACACTGTTGTCAGGCGTGTTGTCCAGGGTGTACTGAAGCACAACAAGTTCAAAGCTACTCCTTCATTTGTGAGGCATATTGTTCTTGTCAAGCTTACGCAGGAAGATGACGTGGCATGCCTCCACAAACAAGTTTATGAGTGGCAAGGCCACAAGGTTATCTTCAAGAAGGTTCACAGGATTGAGCTGCTGCCAAACGTCCTCGATGATGTTCATGGCAAGGTCCGTCTTGTGTCCATCCCAAGTTAGATCGAGGCATGAAATAGTTGGCCCAGCTAGTGTTTAAAAGTAGTTTGGATTGTGTCTAATTATCCGAACCTTGCCTATTATCGAGCCCTCTGGGGCTAGTACTCTGTTTGAATCCGTCTATGGGAACTACTGCTACTTTTGTGTGCCTGTGAATCATGTGAGAACCATCCTAATTGTTGCCGAAACAGATGTGTCCTCACTACTTTTTTCATGTAATATGGCATGGTAAGACATAAGTTGTCACGGTTTATCATACGAGCAGTGTGTGTTTGATGAAATAGAGTACTTGTTCAAGAACTGTGCGCCGACGTATACATAGGGTGGGTACGTAAGGCTGGTTAAGTACTTGTAAACACTGTTGGTGCTACCCCACTTGTAAGTAGTTGTGCAAAACACGGCACATTGGCTCCGCTCGCTTCAACACTACAAAAGTCGGCTATCGACCAGCTAACAATCAATAATCTGTTGTCTGACATATAAGCAACTACGTATCTTGTTACAGTGGTTCATGCAGTTAACTGAGGCCACAATGTAAATTACAAACGTTCACACGCTAGTCCAGCGTTCATGTGGAACATTCACATTAAACTCGACTTCATAAAATACTTGAAAAGCATAAGTTAAGCAATTTTATACATCTCAATGATTCATAGAACATAACAAACATTTACTAGTTCACAGCAAAGGACAAAGTTGTGAGAAGGTTTACAAATCAGGAAAAATCAAGCAAGGCTTGCCTGAGCAAAGGGCCTCCCTAGGCAGGCTTTAATTTCTTGGAGTTCACTCTGGTTTTTCTTGTTGCCACCATCCAGGGTTAGGTTCTCTCATTCCAGAATAACCAATTATAATTGTGTTCTCAGTTGGAATCCTGAACTGAACCATGAAGTGTACTGACCATCTGAACTTCTTGTGCAGTTCCACTAAATTTAAGCACCACTATTTGCAGAAATAAGCAGACCACAAAGCCTCTTGTCCGCGCACCTGTCCCAAAAACCTCCATGCAGCCGTGCCAGCTGGTCCGCTGTCCATCCTTGAATTGGGAGAAAGTGCATTCCCGACTAGGATGCAGTTGTTTTCACTCGTCCCTGCGCTGCAATCAAGAAGTAAAATGTACGAATCAGCTTCTTTTAGATTGTGTTGGTTATTCTACCTAGTTACTACCAATGTAGGAATACTTGGAAGACGGGAGGTTAGACGACGGCAGCTAGGAATAGCCATCTCATTTTGTGCAGTTCTACTAAAACTGAGGTGTGTACTTTTGATTGCACAAATAGAAACGATATGGAGACAGACATCCATGTTTGCGCAAATATGAAATACGGTCATTTAAGCAGTGACAGTTATTTGCAGTGGCATATGATTAACAGCAGCATCTATTGTGTTATAATTGGCACTACATTGACAGTATGAAAGTGCAATTAAGTAAGAAGTAGCATCACATCACATCAACACTGCCACTAGATTAACATGCAGAACAATAGCATTAGTATTACTGTCATGAAAGTAGCACATGGTCAGTAAATGTGCAATCAAATTTGTGCAGTTCCACTGGGATGAAGCAATGTTAGCGGTGTGAAATTTAAGTGTAACTGCAAAAACACAATTCATGGGAAATAAAGCAAGACGGAAGCACTTCATAAAATTGTGGTGTCATTGCTTCAATTTATCGACGGCACTAGACCGACAGCAGCATTACTTAATAGTGACATTAGGTGGCATTGCTTCAATTTATCGACGGCACTAGACCATTACTTAATAGTGACATTAGGTGGCATTGCTTCATGCTTCATGTGATTTTACATTAACGGTGGCGATATGGGCATAGGGGCAGTAGGGGCATAAAGTGGTGAGGCAGATGTGGTTGCCGAGAGCGGCAAACATTCAGGCAGCATGTCTGCATTTGTCCCATTTTTTATCTCCTCGGCGACATTTTCCTATGTGAGCACAGGAAATCTAGACCTTCTCATTCTCATTTCCGTTGTCCCCCCCCCCCCCGACACCCCTCACTTTCTTTCCTTTTTCGACCAAGAGACAGGTCCACTCCCCCCCCCCACCCTTCGCCATTCACCCCGCTTTCTTCGCCTTTTCAACCAAAAGACTGGTTGGGTAGCCAGTATCTACTACTCCTACTTTCCCCCGTTTCCTCTTAGAACCAAGTCCTATATTCATGATACAACTTTCCCACTTTCTTCCTTGTTTGAACCAACTCTTTGATTCGACTGTGTGAACTAGCTTTACCTCTAATAATAGTAAAAGTCTAGGTGGCTTTGGAACAGCCGACGAAAGTAGAAAAAGATCCACACGCAGCCACGTGGGGAGCTGGGGCAGTAGATCAAGGCAGGTTTCGAAGGAATATATACCTGAGGGTCGTCGGGATGTGGCAAAGACGGCGTCGGGAGGCCGCATCTTGGCCACAATACCGCAGGGAGGAAGAAGGGGTCGGAGGCCCTCCCGAGCCGGTGCTGTCTCGGAGAGAATGGCACGGCTACCGATCGAGACGCGCGGGCAGCTGTTGGTCTCCTCCCTCGCCGCCGACGACCGCGTGAACGATGCACCTACACCCCTACCCCAACCGAGGTGGTCCGGTCGGATTTGTGACCAGTGGTATGCAGAGAGAGAGAGAGTGTGGCCACCTATGTCTTGCTTAGATCTGGAGAGCATGAGAGAGTGAAAGAGAGGAACCCTAGTAAAGCAAGCGCCGAGGCTCCTGCTTATATATATAGTGGAGTGATTTTGTTGTAGCAACCGTTATTAAATTGAATACGCATGAACCACTATTTTCATTTAAAGTTCAAGTAAAAATAAAACTCGGTCAATAACATGCCACCGCTTCCAGGTCGCACTATCAAATCACCGCGTCCAGGACGCACTATGTACTGTATCATTCACGTGCGGTCCCCGACCCTCCATGAAGTTGAAAACTAGACTAGTCAAAATGTCAATTGGGATGCCTCTTTGTAAACAAATGCGCTCCTAGCTTCAAAAAAAAATGTGCTCCTACGTGTACCCGCGAGTGGGTGTGAGAGAACTAGTGCATGCGTGCACCGCTTCTCTTCGTGAGAGTACAATATACTACGCCCAAAGAACGTTCGCCACAAGAGTAACAGTATAAGTGTGTGACGTGTGACTTAAAATAAAAGGTGCACGATGTCTTTTATTTTTAGAAGTTCTAAGGGTAGGGTGTGAAGAGCACATATGTGTGTGACGTCTACCTACAGATAGACGGTGGGTGCGACAGGACTCGGGAGAGTCGTGACTCGTGAGGGTGCGTGTGTGCATGAGAGATAGGGGGCACGTATCAATGCAATGCATGTGTCCTTAAATCATATCTAATAAACATTCGCCACAAGCCGTTTCCTGACGTACGTTGTAAGAATCGTTAGATCGGCATCCGACAGTGTCAGTTTTGCCATGGATTTAACAGAACAACCACTCCTCCGACACACAAATCTTCCACGTGAGTGTTAGCAACTTCCGTATGCTCCTCCCTCCGTTCCAAAATGTAGTGCAGCTTTATTGAAAATTCGAACCTCGCAAACTTTTACCGAGTTTTCGTATACCAAAATGCACATATAGAATACCCATTATATATCATTTCATTCATCTTCGAGAGGTAACTATAAAGATGGGGGAGGAGTGTACAAAGAAAGACCGTCGTATCACCTGCAGCAATTTCAACCATCCTTTGGTGTGGAGGAATATCATAGGAACTCTATATGATATGATTTTTATAGGAATTTTTCCTTTAGAGCCAATTGGTTCATAGGAATAGATTCATATACTCCACATTTCAAAGGAAAATAAACATGATATCATTTTTATAGCTTAAGAGCCACTTGGTTCATACGAATGGATTCCTATACTCCCACAATTTCAAAGGAAAAAAACATTAGCCTAGATTCAATAGAAAAGTTCCTATGATGTGAACCAAATGACATCTCTTTTCCAATCCCTCCTCATAGGAATTGAGATACATGTCATCTCTAGATTCAATAGAAAAGTTCCTATGATGTGAACCAAATGACATCTCTTTTCCAATCCCTACTCATAGGAATTGAGATACATGTCATCTCTTTCCCTACAACTTCCATATATGCATCTTCTATTCCTAAATAGCTAGTACAACCCACTAGCTTTTTTTCTGGACATGCAACTATGGCACATGAACACGTCATGCATGCAAGTCATAAATCACATTGTTTTTGTACTCTATGCATGCAAGCACCACATCATCAATTCGTGCATGTTACTCATAAGTTATTTCTTGCATTAGATTTTGTATTGACAATATATGTGCTGGTCACGTGCACACATATGTAGTTCACATTCACATTTTTGTTAGAAATGTAATTCTTTTAACTGCAATTCATTTTTTCTCTTTGTATTATATTTTCATTTTAAGCATACATTCACTTCCCATTAGTTATAGATGTTTTTGGAGGAACTTTTATGCATTATTTTGAGTAGCAAATTTCATGCGGCCGCGGGTATATCAAAATGTGGGGCCCATGCGTCATTGCCTTTCGGTCGAACCTACGTCCACAATTTTTTGTACGTATATCTCCACTGCTCCCCGAACCCAAAATTCTGCCTCGTTCCCGTAAAACCGAGCGGCCCACCCGTATTAAGGCGTCGACTCGAACTCATTCCCTCTCCCGTTTACTATGGTGTGGCCCCTCAATCCTACACCTACAAACCCTACACGTCGCACGCATCATCGATTTTCTTCAAGGGGACGAGGGAGAAGCAGATCTGTAGCGAAGGCTCCTACCCTAGGGCGCCCTAGGTAGCTGCCGCACGCATCATTGATTTTCTTTTTTCTTTATGCTCTTGCGCCCTAGAGTGAAATGATGGTTGCTTCGTCCGTCCAGCTTAATGCGGGAAAGGTGGGGCTTTGTGATTTGACCCCTCATCGCTCATTTACTACTACTGTGGCGCTACGACCGGGGTGCCCCCAAGTCCAACCGCTGCTCCAAACTGGACGGTGGAACAAGACGGTGGATGAGCCACACGTCGGCCAAAGGGGTCATGTAAGTGTGTCGCCATTTCGTGTGCAGACTGACCCTGCTGAGTTGCTACGCCAATGCGATAGGAGCAGCCTACCACTTGGTTTTGCTCCTTGGTGAATCCCGACTATCCCTACTCTTATAAAAAACAGAGTTGGTGATGATGGTGTGCCTGCCATCCTGCAATATAGGCCGTCCGATTTATATCTGACGGATAGGAAGGAAACTATGGCAATTTTGCAAAAAGATACCCACACCCCTCTCCATATTTGCAAATAAGGTCTTCCCTCATTCATCCTTTTCTCCCACAAGATAAACTACTCATACAAATGCATCTTGATGTTCTGTGCAACGCACGGGCATCTTGCTAGTATTGATCAAAAAAGACAGTATCCAGATTAGTAAAAATGAGGTGATTTTACCGAGCGGTGGGCGGGGGAGCATGGCCTGTCATGTAGTCCCACGTGTCATGATGTACCAAGGCGATGCACGTCCCTCTTGAGGCAGAACAATGGCAGAAGCAATACGTGGTTTTCTTGAAGGAGATGATGGAGAAGCAGATTCAGTGAAGTGTGAAATAATGGTTGCTTCGTTCGTCTGGCGGAAAGGTGCAGCTTTGTGATTTGATGTCTCATTGCTCATTACTACTACTAGGGCGCTACGACTGGGGTGCGTCCCCCCTGCTGTTCTGCACTATTATTTGGTGCATGACACGTCAACCCGGTCGCTATATGTCCCACATGTCGGCGAGAGGAAGTACAGCATTCATGAAAGCGAGCGTCTCTTTAGTACGACGGAGGAGTACAAGACACGGCTTGGTTTTTGCTGCTTCACGCGATCCATCGATACAAACCCGGACTAAAAAAGGCGAGGGCGGGTCTTTTCCTGCACGGCAGGCAGGGGAGTCTGGCATATAGTCTATTCGAGGCAACGAGGCAGGAAGGGAAACGAGCAAATAAAGGTTGAGCGACTTAGTTTTGGGAAAATCTGATTTTACGGAGTACGTACCCACTATGGAGGTAGTACTACTTACTACTCCCTCCTTTTCGGTTTATATGGCTCATCTAAAATAATTCCTTTTTTCCGTTTTATAAGTCTCAATTCTACTAGAACTTACCATCACATGTTTGGATTTCGAGGTGCATTAAATCACCCAATGCAAGCAGTATCAAGAGAAAACTCACCAATGCATGTAGAAGTTAATGGAAATTTAGTGGTCATGCATGCATTAGTTGTAATTAATGCATCGGTAAACATAACTTTTTGAGAAAAACGAGCGTACTAGTAAGTACTTGTGCAAACTATGAAATTAATTCCACCACTCATAGTCTACCTTGGTTGGAGAGATTTTGAAATTGAGCCTTATAAACCGGAAAGGAGGGAGTACTAACATAGCCTAGGGTAGCTTGCTGCAGCACGGACTCCAAGGAAATTGTTGTAGTACTACTCCTGCCACTGTAGTACTCCTACTACTAAAAGACATATATTTCAAACAATATGATAATCTCTCTAACCAAGGTAGGGATGAGGAGTATATGTCTAACGGAGGGAGTAGTAAAATTTTCTCCTCGTCTTGCGAGCCACCACGCGCGTGGGCGAGGGAGCGGGCGTAGGCGTAGTAAGCAAGCTTCTCCTTGTCCTGCGACTCTGCGAGCCATCGCACCCGTGGGTGGGGGAGAGGGCGTACTAAGCAAGCTTCTCCTTGTTTTGCGAGTTGACGGGATACATCAAAAGTAGTACTACAGAGCATCTCCAGTGTATAGAGCCTTACCTCTAAGGTAGGCCCCACATGGTTTGCCTCTTATCAAATAAAAAAACACATTGTATAGAGACTCTAACCAGCCTCTAAGGTGGGCCCTAGCAGAAATTTAAAAAGTATTGATTAGCACCACATTTGTCCAATCAGTAATATTTCTCTCGTACTTTCTTATGCTTCCTAAGGCTGACAAGTGGGACCAGATGGATTGTTACATTGTTAGAGGCAGCCTCTAAGGTTAGATGCGATGCTAGCCAATTTTTTGTTAGAGGCAGTTCATGCAATGTATAGAGGCCTGCCTCTAAGAGGAGAGAGAGGGCTTAGAGGCAACAAAAAGCATACATTGTGGATGCCCTAAGTGCCTACTTTCCGGTCTATATGACTCAATTTGAAATCTCCCTAACCATAATAGATGCTGAGTGGTGGAATAAATTTGTTACTTCTATAGTTCGCAAAAGTACTGAGCATGTGAGATGGTCGGAGGGAGTACGATACCATTAGAACTACAGTTCTTTTGGAAGGGTTGTAGTAGTCCCTCCCATTCACATGTTCACATTTCAAGCTTCAATAAAAACGTTGCATGCAAAGATTAAGAGAAACCTCAGCAATGCATGTACTCCCTCAATCCATATAGGGTCTAAAATGCATTTTGGAGGCTAACTTTGACCACATGTTAGAGCAATAATATGACATCCAACTTACACAAATCTTACCATCAAATTCATACGTGGTCATTGTACTGCTAACACATGCATGTGTTGCAACTAGTACGTACATGATACAGTAGTAAACACTCACTATCTAGTAGTACTAGTACTCTACACTACTACTACTATGAGGCCATCCAACTGTGTCCCGGCAAAAGACCGCGGGCACCGATTATTCGTTCATATTTCAATTTGTTTTCACACAGCAAAATATCCATGAAAACAACACATGGCAAAATTTCACGGTGAACGAGGAATTTGAATGTGCTGGGAGGGGTGGCGCTGGAAGGGGTTGTTTGGATCATGCCCGGGGTAGCCAAAATATTAGCGACCCTTTTGCCCACCCGTGCCTTTGCCACCGATGAATGAGATAGAGCTCGGGTGCTCATGCATCCTCCAGCGCCCGCGTTGGCGACGAGCTCGCACAAGCTGTGCTTTTTTTGTCCCACCTTGCCGCCCGAGCCGGCCACAGACCGACCGGTGACCCGCAAATTACGCCATCCAACCGTAGCCGCACACATTCTGACAGCAACTCAACCAACCAAAAAAAATTCATGCAAACACGGCGATATTTCATATAAACAATGACGGAATTCATATAAAATACCAGATTTTCATATAAACATGATGGATTTCATTACATTTAAATCAACTAAGCGGTGCTACTCCTGAACAACACAGGTATAATAATACCTAGCCTAAATGGTCGCCCATGGATCCATTTGTCGGCAACAGAAGGATCCGGCAACACACCTGTTGTGTACGCCGGCGTCGCCTCGGCGGTGGCCTTCATGGGACCCAAGCAGTGGCGGCCTCCCGTGTTCTACTTCTCCTCGATGATGGCGGCGGACACGGAGGCGCTGGCCACCGACTCATCGCTCTCCGTGTACCCGGTTTCTGTCTCTGCTTGCATGGCGCAGCTGCAGGCATGGGAGTCTCGGCCATAGACACGGGAGACGCGGTCGCAGACACGGGAGGCGCGGAACGAGGCGGCGGCATGGATGGCAGCGACGACGCCCGTGCTCCCCGCCGTGCTTGTTGGGGAACGTAGTAATTTCAAAAAAATTCCTACGCACACACAGGATCATGGTGATGCATAGCAACGAGAGGGGAGAGTGTGTCCACGTACCCTCGTAGACCGAAAGCGGAAGCGTTAGCACAACGCGGTTGATGTAGTCGTACGTCTTCACGATCCGACCGATCCAAGTACCGAACGCACGGCACCTCCGAGTTCAGCACACGTTCAACTCGATGGCGTCCCGCGAGCTCCGATCCAGCAAAGCTTCACAGGAGAGTTTCGTCAGCACGACGGCGTGGTGACGGTGATGATGATGCTACCGACGCAGGGCTTCGCCTAAGCACCGCTACGATATGATCGAGGTGGATTATGGTGGAGGGGGGCACCGCACACGGCTAAGAGATCAATGATCAATTATTGTCTATGGGGTGCCCCCTGGACACGTATATAAAGGAGTGAAGGAGGGGGGAGGGCCGGCCTAGCTATGGCGCGCCCTGGAGGAGTCCTACTCCCACCGGGAGTAGGATTCCCCCCCCCCCCCCCTTCCAAGTAGTAGGAGTAGGAGAGAAGGAAGGGGAAGAGAGAAGAGAAGGAAGGAGGGGGCGCAGCCCCTCCCCCTAGTCCAATTCGGACTAGGCCTTGGGGGGGAGGGCACGGCCTGCCTCTCTCTCTCCCCTAAAGCCCAATAAGGCCCGTATACTTCTTCCCCGTATTCCCGTAACTCCCCGGTACTGCGAAAAATACCCGAACCACTCGGAACCTTTCCGATGTCCGAATATAGTCGTCCAATATATCGATCTTTACGTCTCGACCATTTCGAGACTCCTCGTCATGTCCCCGATCTCATCCGGGACTCCGAACTACCTTCGGTACATCAAAACACATAAACTCATAATACAAATCGTCACAGAACTTTAAGCGTGCGGACCCTACGGGTTCGAGAACTATGTAGACATGACCGAGACACGTCTCCGGTCAATAACCAATAGCGGAACCTGGATGCTCATATTGGCTCTCACATATTCTACGAAGATCTTTATCGGTCAAACCGCATAACAACATACGTTGTTCCCTTTGTCATCGGTATGTTACTTGCCCGAGATTCGATCGTCGGTATCTCAATACCTAGTTCAATCTCGTTACCGGCAAGTCTCTTTACTCGTTCTGTAATACATCATCCCGTAACTAACTCATTAGTTACAATGCTTGCAAGGCTTATAGTGATGTGCATTACCGAGTGGGCCCAGAGATACTTCTCCGACAATCGGAGTGACAAATCCTAATCTCGAAATACGCCAACTCAACAAGTACCTTCGGAGACACCTGTAGAGCACCTTTATAATCACCCAGTTACGTTGTGATGTTTGGTAGCACACAAAGTGTTCCTCCGGTAAACGGGAGTTGCATAATCTCATAGTCATGGAACATGTATAAGTCATGAAGAAAGCAATAGCAACATACTAAACGATCAAGTGCTAAGCTAACGGAATGGGTCAAGTCAATCACATCATTCTCCTAATGATGTGATCCCGTTAATCAAATGACTACTCATGTCTATGGTTAGGAAACATAACCATTTTTTATTAACGAGCTAGTCTAGTAGAGGCTTACTAGTGACACTCTGTTTGTCTATGTATTCACACATGTATCATGTTTCCGGTTAATACAATTCTAGCATGAATAATAAACATTTATCATGATATAAGGAAATAAATAATAACTTTATTATTGCCTCTAGGGCATATTTCCTTCAGTCTCCCACTTGCACTAGAGTCAATAATCTAGTTCACATCGCCATGTGATTTAACACCAATAGTTCACATCTTTATGTGATTAACACCCATAGTTCACATCGCTATGTGACCAATACTCAAAGGGTTTACTAGAGTCAATAATCTAGTTCACATCACCATGTGATTAACACCCAAAGAGTACTAAGGTGTGCTCAAGATTTGCTTGTGAGAGAAGTTTAGTCAATGGGTCTGCCACATTTAGATCCGTATGTATTTTGCAAATTTCTATGTCTACAATGCTCTGCACGGAGCTACTCTAGCTAATTGCTCCCACTTTCAATATGCATCCAGATTGAGACTTTGAGTCATCTGGATCGGTGTAAAAGCTTGCATCGACATAACCTTTTACGACGAACTCTTTTATCACCTCCATAACCGAGAAATATTTCCTTAGTCCTCTTAGGTAACTAAGGATAACTTTGACCGCTATCCAGTGATCTATCCCTGGATCACTATCGTACCTCCTTGCTAAACTCATAGCAAGGCACACAACTGGTCTGGTACATAGCATGGCATACTTTATAGAACCTATGACTGAGGCATAGGGAATGACTTTCATTCTCTTTCTATCTTCTGCGGTGGTCGAGTTTTGAGTCTTACTCAATTTTACACCTTGTAACACACGCAAGAACTCCTTTTACTGATCCATTTTGAACTCCTTCAAAATCTTGTCAAGGTATGTGCTTTGTGAAAGTCCTATTAAGCGTCTCGATCTATCCCTATAGATCTTGATGCTCAATACTTAAGCAGCTTCACCGAGGTCTTTTTATTCAATTATCCTTTTATGCTATCCAGAAATTCTATATCATTTCCAATCAACAATATGTCATCCACATATAATATCAGAAATGCTACAGAGCTCCCACTCACTTTCTTGTAAATACAGGCTACACCGTAAGTCTGTATAAAACCATATGCTTTGATCACTTCATCAAAGCGTATATTCCAACTCCGAGATGCTTGCACCAGTCCATAGATGGATCGCTGGAGCTTGCACATTTTGTTAACACCTTTAGGATTGACAAAACCTTCTGGTTGCATCATATACAACTTCTTCTTTAAAAATTCCATTAAGGAATGTAGTTTTGACATCCATTTGCCAGATTTCATAAAATGGGGCAATTGCTAACATGATTCGGACAGACTTTAAGCATCGATACGAGTGAGAAAATCTCATCGTAGTCAACACCTTGAACTTGTCGAAAAACTTTTTTGACAATTCGAGCTTTGTAGATAGTAACACTACTATCAGCGTCTATCTTCCTCTTGAAGATCCATTTTTTTTAATGGCTCGCCGATCATCGGGCAAGTCAGTCAAAGTCCATACTTTGTTCTCATACATGGATCCTATCTCAGATTTCATGGCCTCAAGCCATTTATCGGAATTTGGGCTCATCATCGCTTCCTCATAGTTCGTAGGTTCGTCATGGTCTAGTAACATGACTTCCAGAACAGGATTACCGTACCACTCTGGTGCGGAACATACTCTGGTTGACCTACGAGGTTCTGTAGTAACTTGATCTGAAGCTTCATGATCATCATCATTAGCTTCCTCACTAATTGGTGTAGGCATCACTGGAACTGATTTCTGTGATGAACTACTTTCTAATTCAAGAGAAGGTACCACTACCTCATCAAGTTCTACTTTCCTTCCACTCACTTCTTTCGAGAGAGGCTCCTTCTCTAGAAAGGATCCATTTTTAGCAACAAATATCTTGCCTTCGGATCTGTGATAGAAGGTGTACCCAACAGTTTCTTTTGGGTATCCTATGAAGACGCACTTCTCCGATTTGGGTTCGAGCTTATCAGGCTGAAGCTTTTTCACATAAGCATCGCAACCCCAAACTTTAAGAAACGACAGCTTAGGTTTCTTGCCAAACCACAGTTCATACGGTGTCATCTCAACGGATTTAGATGGTGCCCTATTAAACATGAATGCAGCTGTCTCTAATGCATAACCTCAAAACGATAGTGGTAAATCGGTAAGAGACATCATAGATCGCACCATATCTAATAAAGTACGGTTACGACGTTCGGACACACCATTACGCTGTGGTGTTCCGGGTGGCGTGAGTTGCGAAACTATTTCGCTTTGTTTCAAATGTACACCAAACTCGTAACTCAAATATTCTCCTCCACGATCAGATCGTAGAAACTTTATTTTCTTGTTACGATGATTTTCCACTTCACTCTGAAATTCTTTGAACTTTTCAAATGTTTCAGACTTATGTTTCATTAAGTAGATATACCCATATCTGCTCAAATCATCTGTGAAGGTGAGAAAATAACGATACTCGCCGCGAGCCTCAACATTCATCGGACCGCATACATCGATATGTATTATTTCCAATAAGTCATTTAGCTCGCTCCATTGTTCCGGAGAATGGAGTCTTAGTCATCTTGCCCATGAGGCATGGTTCGCGAGCATCAAATGATTCATAATCAAGTGATTCCAAAATTCCATCCGAATGGAGTTTCTTCATGCGCTTTACACCAATATGACCTAAACGGCAGTGCCACAAAATATGTTGCATTATCATTATCAACTTTGCATCTTTTGGCATCAATATTATGAATATGTGTATCACTACGATCGAGATTCAATAAACCATTTACATTGGGTGTATGACCATAGAAGGTTTTTATTCATGTAAACAGAACAACAATTATTCTCTGACTTAAATGAATAACCGTATTGCAATAAACATGATCCAATCATATTCATGCTCAACGCAAACACCAAATAACATTTATTTTGCAATAAACATGATCCAATCATATTCATGCTCAATGCAAACACCAAATAACATTTATTTTGCAATAAACATGATCCAATCATATTCATGCTCAATGCAAACACCAAATAACATTTATTTAGGTTCAACACTAATCCCGAAAATAGAGGGAGTGTGCGATGGTGATCTTCTCAACCTTGGAATCTCTTCCAACACACATCGTCACCTCGTCCTCAACTAGTCTCTATTCATTTTGCAACACCTGTTTCGAGTTACTAATCATAGCAACTGAACCGGTATCAAATACCCAGGGGCTACTATGAACACTAGTAAAATACACATCAATAACATGTATATCAAATATACCTTTGTTCACTTTGCCATCCTTCTTATCCGCCAAATACTTGGGGCAGTTCCGCTTCCAGTGAGCAGTTCCTTTGCAAAAGCACTCAGTTTCAGGCTTAGGTCCAGACTTGGGCTTCTTCCCGGGAGTAGCAACTTGCTTGCTATTCTTCTTGAAGTTCCCCTTCTTCCCTTTGCCCTTTTTCTTGAAACTAGTGGTCTTGTTAACCATCAACACTTGATGCTCTTTCTTGATTTCTACCTTCGTTGATTTTAGCATCACGAAGAGCTCGGGAATCGTTTTTGTCATCCCTTGCATATTATAGTTCATCACGAAGTTCCAGTAACATGGTGATAGTGACTAGAGAATTCTGTCAATTACTATCTTATCCGGAAGATTAACTCCCACTTGATTCAAGCAACTGTAGTACTCAGACATTCTGAGCACATGCTCACTGGTTGAGCTATTCTCCTCCATCTTGTAGGCGAAGTACTTGTCAGAGGTCTCATACCTCTCGACACGGGCATGAGTCTGAAATACCGATTTCAGCTCTTGGAACATCTCATATGCTCCATGTTGTTCAAAACATTTTTGAAGTCCCGATTCTAAGCCGTAAAGCATGGTGCACTAAACTATCAAGTAGTCATCATACCGAGCTTGTCAAACGTTCATAACGTCTGCATCTGCTCCTGCAATAGTTCTGTCACCTAGCGGTGCATCAAGGACATAATTCTTCTGTGCAGCAATGAGGATAAACCTCAGATCACGGAACCAGTCCGCATCATTGCTACTATCATCTTTCAACTTAGTTTTCTCTAAGAACATATCAAAAATAAAACAGGGGAGCTATACGCGAGCTATTGATCTACAACATAATTTGCAAATACTACTAGGACTAAGTTCATGATAAATTTAAGTTCAATTAATCATATTACTCAAGAACTCCCACTTAGATAGACATCTCTCTAATCATCTAAGTGATCACGTGATCCAAATCAACTAAACCATAACCGATCATCACGTGAAATGGAGTAGTTTTCAATGGTGAACATCACTATGTTGATCATATCTACTATATGATTCATGCTCGACCTTTCGGTCTCAGTGTTCCGAGGCCATATCTGCATATGCTAGGCTCGTCAAGTTTAACCCGAGTATTCTGCGTGTGCAAAACTGGCTTGCACCCGTTGTAGATGAACATTGAGCTTATCACACCCGATCATCACGTGGTGTCTCGGCACGACGAACTTTGGCAACGGTGCATACTCAGGGAGAACACTTTTACCTTGAAATTTAGTGAGAGATCATCTTATAATGCTACCGTCAAACAAAGCAAAATAAGATGCATAAAGGATAAACATCACATGCAATCAATATAAGTGATATGATATGGCCATCATCATCTTGTGCTTGTGATCTCCATCTCCGAAGCGCCGTCACGGTCACCATCGTTACTGGCGCGACACCTTGATCTTCATCGTAGCATCGTTGTTGTCTCGCCAACTATTGCTTCTACGACTATCGCTACCGCTTAGTGATAAAGTAAAGCAATTACAGGGTGATTGCATTGCATACAATAAAGCGACAACCATATGGCTCCTGCCAGTTGCCGATAACTCAGTTACAAAACATGATCATCTCATACAATAAAATATAGCATCATGTCTTGACCATATCACATCACAACATGCCCTGCAAAAACAAGTTAGACGTCCTCTACTTTGTTGTTGCAAGTTTTACGTGGCTGCTACGGGCTGAGCAAGAACCGTTCTTACCTACGCATCAAAACCACAACGATAGTTCGTCAAGTTAGTGTTGTTTTAACCTTCACAAGGACCGGGCGTAGCCACACTCGGTTCAACTAAAATTGGAGAAACTGACACCCGCTAGTCACCTGTGTTCAAAGCACGGCGGTAAAACCAGTCTTGCGTAAGCGTACGCGTAATGTCGGTCCGGGCCACTTCATCCAACAATACCGCCGAATCAAAGTGTGACATGCTGGTAAGCAGTATGACTTGTATCGCCCACAACTCACTTGTGTTCTACTCGTGCATATAACATCAACGCATAAAACCAGGCTCGGATGCCACTGTTGGGGAACGTAGTAATTTCAAAAAAATTCCTACGCACACACAGGATCATGGTGATGCATAGCAACGAGAGGGGAGAGTGTGTCCATGTACCCTCGTAGACCGAAAGCGGAAGCGTTAGCACAACGCGGTTGATGTAGTCGTACGTCTTCACGATCCGACCGATCCAAGTACCGAACGAACGGCACCTCCGAGTTCAGCACACGTTCAACTCGATGACGTCCCGCGAGCTCCGATCCAGCAAAGCTTCACATGAGAGTTTCGTCAGCACGACGGCGTGGTGACGGTGATGATGATGCTACCGACGCAGGGCTTCGCCTAAGCACCGCGACGATATGATCGAGGTGGATTATGGTGGAGGGGGGCACCGCACATGGCTAAGAGATCAATGATCAATTGTTGTCTATGGGGTGCCCCCTGGCCACGTATATAAAGGAGTGGAGGAGGGGGGAGGGCCGGCCTAGCTATGGCGCGCCCTGGAGGAGTCCTACTCCCACCGGGAGTAGGATTCCCCCCCCCCCCCCCCTTCCAAGTAGTAGGAGTAGGAGAGAAGGAAGGGGAAGAGAGAAGAGAAGGAAGGAGGGGGCGCAGCCCCTCCCCCTAGTCCAATTCGGACTAGGCCTTGGGGGGGTGCGCGGCCTGCCTCTCTCTCTCCCCTAAAGCCCAATAATGCCCATATACTTCTTCCCCGTATTCCCGTAACTCCCCGGTACTGCGAAAAATACCCGAACCACTCGGAACCTTTCCGATGTCCGAATATAGTCTTCCAATATATCGATCTTTACATCTCGACCATTTCGAGACTCCTCGTCATGTCCCCGGTCTCATCCGGAACTCCGAACTACCTTCGGTACATCAAAACACATAAACTCATAATACAAATCGTCACAGAACTTTAAGCGTGCGGACCCTACGGGTTCGAGAACTATGTAGACATGACCGAGACACGTCTCCGGTCAATAACCAATAGCGGAACCTGGATGCTCATATTGGCTCTCACATATTCTACGAAGATCTTTATCGGTCAAACCGCATAACAACATACGTTGTTCCCTTTGTCATCGGTATGTTACTTGCCCGAGATTCGATCGTCGGTATCTCAATACCTAGTTCAATCTCGTTACCGGCAAGTCTCTTTACTCGTTCTGTAATACATCATCCCGTAACTAACTCATTAGTTACAATGCTTGCAAGGCTTATAGTGATGTGCATTACCGAGTGGGCCCAGAGATACTTCTCCGACAATCGGAGTGACAAATCCTAATCTCGAAATATGCCAACTCAACAAGTACCTTCGGAGACACCTGTAGAGCACCTTTATAATCACCCAGTTACGTTGTGACGTTTGGTAGCACACAAAGTGTTCCTCCGGTAAACGGGAGTTGCATAATCTCATAGTCATAGGAACATGTATAAGTCATGAAGAAAGCAATAGCAACATACTAAACGATCAAGTGCTAAGCTAACGGAATGGGTCAAGTCAATCACATCATTCTCCTAATGATGTGATCCCGTTAATCAAATGACAACTCATGTCTATGGTTAGGAAACATAACCATTTTTGATTAACGAGCTAGTCTAGTAGAGGCTTACTAGTGACACTCTGTTTGTCTATGTATTCACACATGTATCATGTTTCCGGTTAATACAATTCTAGCATGAATAATAAACATTTATCATGATATAAGGAAATAAATAATAACTTTATTATTGCCTCTAGGGCATATTTCCTTCAGTGCTGGCGTGGAGCAGCTCTTCGCTCCTCATCGAGCTGGCCTGGAGCAGCGAGTTGCTGAACCACGCGCCGGCTTGGGGCGGCAACTGGCTCCATCGGGCGAGGGGAGGGAGGTGGATCAGTGAGCTGCATAGCTCGTATCCGGCGGGCTCGGCGGGCCACCCAGCCAGCTTGGATGCCGGATAACTACTCTTTGTAAGCCATTGTAAGAGTGGAGAAAATGCTGAAGGAGGAGATAGGGGAGCGGCGGAGGTGTGCGATTCTTGGCCGGCATCTGGCCTCATTTAAATAGGAGATTAAATAGACGGCGGGCAGGAGGAGCTCGGCCGGCGTTGCGTTTAATGCTGGCCTGGTCAGGAATGGACGTGTGGCCAGAGTGGGTTTCTCGGCTTCCACATGGGTTTCATGGAGGCGTTTGAATGGGGCAAGGAGGCGTGTTCAGCCGGGCGTGTAGCGAGCGGCGCCCTCGACTCTGGCGTACGACACTGCGCCGTTCTTCCACTGACATGTGGGCTCGTTGGGTACCTGGCCTGCATGTCAGTGAACCAACGTTGGCAGCGCATGGCAGAGGAGCTTTTGGTGGGCCAGGGCGGTGAGAAGCGGGCATTTCATAAACCGATGATTGTTCATTGAGTGTGACATCATCTAATTCATGTAGGTTGATAAGCCTACTATATAATATAAGAGAATTAAAAAAAATTCATATATACTCCCTCCGTCCCAAAATCCAGGTACATCCATATCTAGACAAATCTAAGACAATAATTTTGGGACAGAGGGAGTACGTTGATAGCCTGTTCGATACGTTGTGATTCATAAAGATCGCTGCAAACATCAATGTTCTGCTTATCACAGATAAGATTGATTAATACTCGTAACAATCCATGTCCTTAACAAAGGGTGCATGCACGTATAGGTTGAGCGTGTGTCTTGCGTCGTGTGCTGTGTGCATGCAGGCGTGCGAGTGTTGCGTGCGTGCATGTGTATGTTTCAGTGTTGCATGCATGCGTGTGTTCGTGCGTGCATGTGTACGTGTCAGTGTTGCACGCCTGCATGCGTGCGTGTGTTCGTGTGAGTGTTGCGTGCGTGCATGTGTACGTGTGAGTATTGCATGCATGCATGCGGGCGTTGCGGGCGTGTTTGGGCGCATGTGTGATGTGTTTGTATTCACCACAGTGGCTCGTGCGTGCATGCAATTAAAACGGCCGGCTCAGCATATCATCACAAGGCGACCTTGTCCGCTGTGGTTAGGGCGCGCGGGCTGCCAACCAGAGGTCTCACGACTTCGAATCCCCACCGATCACTAATTTATTACCATTTATGTCTTTCATATACATGCTGAAAGGTGGGCCCTACGGTAATGTGCGCTGATGAACGTGGACCGTTTGACTGGTCAATTGATCGTGTCATCAACAAATTGTGGAGCTGTATGGTGAGCCAGTGACCGTATGATCACCAGAAAATGCATGTTATTAACACAGTACAGACGTAAGCTACCATTTCTTTCTTTCATATACGCGCTGATAGGTGGGCCCCATGGTTATGTGCGCTGATGGTGCAACACTAGTTGCGCCACGTCGAACGTTTGACTGGTCAATTGATCGTGTCATCAACAAATTACGGAGCTGTACGATGAGCCAGTGACCGTATAATCACGACATGTATTTTTTTAACACAATACAGACTCAAGCGCTCATATATACGCGCAAACACTCACCGCTATAAGCGCACACACGCACACCCTACCCCTATGAGCACCTTCGAGAGAGTGAGCCAGCATATCATCTTGACATTTTACGAAGTAACCATAGGCGCCTCATGGTCGAGGGGAACATCTCCTCCCACTGAACGCACATCGGCGGAAATAACGAAATTAATACAGGATAAATGCGAGCACCAGAACTTTAACCATGGTGGGCTGGGGATACCACTGTCCTCCTAACCATCCAACCACGGGTTGGTTAGCACCACAAAATGTATATGGTGACCGTAATGAGCTTATTATGAAGTCCAGTGACCATATCATGCTTTCGCTTCAAATACAATGACCGTAAGTGTCGTCAACAAAATACGGAGCACGCATCAAATACAATGACCGTCAGTGTCATCAACAAAATACAGAGACGTATGGTGAGCTACATACCGTATGATGACCACAACAATGTATACGGTGATTGTAATGAGCATATTATTAAGTCCAGTGATCGTATAGTGCTTTCGCTTGAAATACAGTGACCGTCACGTGTGAATGTGTTAGGGGCATACTTTTAGAGGGCGGAGAGATAATTTGTGTGCGTACGTGAAAGTGGTGTAGAGAGAGGAGGTGTGCGGTGGAGACAAAGAGAGATATGCCCTTCGTTTCTCTTTCCCGTGACTATTTTTTTAGGAGAAGATATAAACATTCACAATGCGGAACAAATATTATTGGATGCACCATACAACTAACTTTCATGTACTCCGTATAACTTTGTAATATTGTATATGCTTATTTTCTTAGTGGCCGATTGTGTGTGGAGTGTGGTGGGCACATCATTTCTAGTTGTGGTGGGTCGACGTGAGGACTCATGGGTCGGTTCCATCCTGCGCCACATAGGTTGGACCGAGACACGTTATACGAAGCCCATGGAGGACTCGGCGTACAAGATGAAGCTACAAGAGTCATGGAGGACACTATCCCCACTGATGATAAGCCGACTATATATGATTTGTAACCATAGGCCCCGAGTATGTTATATAAGCCCGGGGGCTAGTTCGTCGATAGTACACACACACACACAATGCCTGGTATTCATGTGTACTTTGTACACACCCCTATCACAAATATACAATACCAGGAGTAGGCTTTTTCCTCAACTGCAAGGGCCCTGACTTGGGTAAAACTTTGCCTCGTATTACCATCCATCCTAACAGTCAGGGATATCTTACCAAATGATCTGATGGAATCATATCCGCCAACAAGAGAGAGGTGTGTGGGGGGGGGGCAATGTGTACGAGAGAGGCATAAAGATAATGTGCGTGCAGAAGACACTTAGGCACATGTATGTGCATATAGAGGGCCAGCAGAGACCGTGCGTGTGTATATAGGCATGTGAGAGAAATAGTGTTTTCCAACTGAGATTAGTGAAAAGAGTGGTACGTAGTAGTAAGAGAGAGAGGGGGGATATATAGGGAGTGTGTGTGTGCGAGACACCCCGCGAGAGAGTGTGAGCATGTGTGAGAGAGAAATGCCGATGTATATAAAGTGTGTGCACTTATGCGTCAGATAGAGAGATATATAGCACGTGTGTGAGGACGGGCCGAGGCATAATGCATCTATGCGTAAAAGACGGTTCTACACATTAAATTAAAATATAAATTGCATTAAATTTTTTGGATGAGATCATGAATTTTGCAATTTGCGCATGAATGAACATTGGTCTATCAGACACCCATACTCTATTGAATTCGAGCATGTGTATGGGTTTATTTCATATTATCGATCCATAGAGTAAGAGTGGTTTTAAATACAGACAATGCATGGCTTTTGCAATTCATATATAAACATTAATTAGTGCACTCCATGTTGTTAGTGTCAGGCACTTTATACATTTGTCACATACATGGATACATTCCAAATTGCTAGCTACGTAATAGAATACATGTTTAATTCAACATAAAGATGGTTTCGAAGATCCCTGCAAAAAAAAGATGGTTTTGAAGATTCGAATTCATAGGAAGTGCATTCATCTATTTGAATTCAAGATAATGGCATTTGTAAATTAGATCTAAAAGGGGGCATCAATCTTTGTTGTGCGTTTGAACATGCTATATATTCATACGCATGTCTAACTATTTTTTTGCAACCAAGGAGATTATATTTGGAACCATGCATGAATTGAGCTAAGCTGCATATTTTTTAATATATACTCGTGTACAATGTATATTCAAATGTACCCCCTCCATTCCAAAATAATCGTAGTTTTAGGATTTTCAAGAGTCAAGATTTTTGAAGTTTGACAAATGCTGAAAGTTCAATTCAAAAGAGCTGTAAACATTAATGCTTCTGCTCCCAAATATTGAACGAAGCGACAAATAAGCCTCTGGTCGCCCGAAACCGCGCGAGACTAATGTTTGGTGGTAGGAAATTACTGTCCTGACTCTGACCCGTGTAGCCTATCAGCCGATGTCCAAATGTCTAAACCGGGGTAGGTTTGTAACTTCACCAAGACGCCAGTCAACCGCCTGCGAGAAGCATTCATACACCATGGGCGCCTAAACACTCATGCGCTCGGCCGAAATCTATCCCGCCCACTATTTGGGACACCTAAGATTACTGTCCTACCCCCGACCCGCAATACGTCCGAAATTTTAGATGGGGACAAAGTTTGTAACTTTCCCCAAATTTCAAACAAGCGCGTCCAAAACCGAAACATTGTTCCCCCTTAGTTCCCCCCCTCCCTCCGTTTCCCCATTCATACTCTGTGGGCGCCAAAATGCCCTCTCCACCAGCCATGAAACCCCAGCCTCCTCCGTCCTCCACCCCATCGCGCCCAATCCACCGCTGCCCTCCTCCATCACGCCGAAGCCAGTACCCCGACGTCGTCATCCAACGCAACCACAACCGCAACGCCCTCAAGGACTTAGCAGCTAAAGCCGAGGCAGAGTTGCCTCCACGACGCTGACGCCGACGTGCGCCGTACCAAAACCACTTCGACCACGCTGTCCTGCGCCTCACCGGCTGTCGCTCCACTGTCGCAACCGTCCACTGCACCGGAGCTGTTCCCGCTACGTCATCGTTCGCCGCCTCAGATCTGGTTCCCCGCCGCCGACAGACGGCCACCGCACCACACTCAACAACTTGGCCATGGGTTCGTCCAAGGCTCCACCGTCCTCCAGAACTTCTTGTTTCCAGCGAACCACAAGAAGATCGTTGGAAAAACAGAATGAGGACACAGCACTGCCAGCAGAAAGAGGTACTCCTCTTCCCTCATTCGTGCAAATCTTACGTCTCTGCTCACACCGTATTCATCCTACGAAAGAAACTAGTTGAGCGCTTCTTACTGCACCTTCTTCGTGATACTAAATGCACAAGGTTTCCTCCCATTTACTATTTGACCTTAGCTAGAGGTCAGTCGCCCGCCTGGATTTCAATTCAGGGTCAGTTGATTTGCAATTAAAAGAAGCAGCACCCGCTTAGGCGCACGGAGCACCTAGTCCGCCTGTTCGCCGGGGAAGCAGCGCATCGGTGTCTATCATAGGGGTGTGGGGTGCAGGAGCTACTTGCGCCCGATCTGGAGGTCGGTGGGGCTTGAAGGGATGGCCGGGGGGCGGTGCCAAGCACGGCGGTGCGGTGAGGTCGAGGGAAGGGCGGGGGCAGGGGACTGGGCCGGTGGTTGCTGGCATTTCGAGGAAGATCATCAACACTGTCTGGCTGGAGGTAGATGAAGGCGATCTGCCTGTTCTTTGTACATCGGACCGTGCAGAAAAAATGGACTGACCTATTTGTTTTCAGTCGACTATTATTTTCATAGGACCACACCGTGTGGTGTGCTGGAGGAGTATCTGCATTTCCCAGCCATCCCTGTTCTCATATTTCAAAATCCTAGAATCTAATTTCGTGTGCCATGCATGTTATAGAGCTATCATATGTCTCCCGTCATTTATTTCTCATCCACCTTCTATCTGCTACTTTTACACTGTACTACTTGTGCACACACTTCACCCATACTCACACTATTGTTTTTTTATGCATGGGTATTTCAGACTCTGACGCACTGTTGATGAATACACAAAAGAAAAGACAGAAGTCGCTCATGTGTAATTCGACGATAAGCACTAAGTGTTTCAGCGCTCTAAAGGGTGTAGTGTCAGCAGATGGAGACAGTAAACGTAGCTCTGCAGTTGATGATCTCAATTGCCACACACAACCATCCCAGGTGCTTGCTTTAACTTTGCGCTGTCAAATGTGGTTGCATGTTGCATATGGTGTCTAGCTTGTATTGCTTCCAATTTGGTTAAATTGCATCGACTTACTTTACACATTATACCTTTGATAATGACATGCCTTCCTGTTTTTGATACATACTACATCTGTCTATTAACCATGTTCTTACATCAAACTAATGCTCTTGTGTATCCTCATCAATCACTTATGATGAGAGAGTCACCCCAGTGGGTTACTATGAGACGCGCTACTCTTTTAAAGAGTGTAGTGTCATCCTCCCCACATGATTCTCAAGAAACAGCAAGGCTAAATGAAGATAGTCAACGTAGCTCTATAGTTGATGACCGCAATTCCCCTACACCACCATCGCAGGTGCTTGCTCTTACTTGGCTATCTGATATGTGGTTGCACGTTGCATATGGTGTCTACCTTGTAATGCTTCTAATTAGGGTAAATTGCATCTGCTTAGTTAACACATTATACCTGTGAATATCACATGCATTCCTGTTTTTGGTACATACTACGTCTTTCTATTAACCATATTCTTACATCAAACTACTTTTCTTGTGTATCCCTCATTAATCACTTCTGACGAGACACCTTCAAATTGACAGTGTAATATTGGTTGCATCTTGCATATCATTTCAAGCATGTACTGCCCCTAATTTGTTGAAATGCCACTTATAATGAGACACTTCTAACTTGGTAGAGTGATTTTGGTTGGATCTTTCATATGGTGTCTAGCTTGCATTGCTTCCAATTTGTTGAAATGCCTTCTGCTTACCGTTTTTCGTACATATTCCATCCTCCTACAATGTGGTTGCCTTACATAAAAGTTGTGTTCGTCAGTATCATGCATCAACGAATTTGGAAGAGCGAATTCCATTCCTTTTTCTTGTGTGTTTGACTTGACAAGGCAAAATCTAAAAGGATGAACGCACGGGATGATGGTGGTCCTCTGGAGCAACCGAAACAAATGATCTTTGTAGATTCTCCTGCTACTCCTACTGCAGTGCAAGTTCCAAATCTCATCTCCCCTACTCCACAACCCCAGGTGCTTGCTCTAACATGGCAATGTGATATCTGGTTGCATGTTGCATATGGTGCCTAGCTTGTATTGCTCCTAATTTGTTAAATTGCATCTCCTTAGCTTACACATTATACATGTGAATATGACATGCCTTCCTGTTTTTGGTACATACTACATCTGCCTATCACACCATGTTCTTACATCAAACTATTGTTCTTGTGTATCCTGCATCTATCAATTATGATGAGACAGTCACGCCTGTGGGTTAGTATGAGACGCGCTACTCTTATAAAGAGTGCAGTTTCATCCTCCCCACATGATTCTCAAGAAACAGCAAGTCTAAATGAAGATATTGAACATAGCTCTGTACTTGAAGACCGCATTTCCCCTACACCACCATCACAGGTGCTTGCTCTAACTTCGCAGTGTGATATGTGGTTGCATGTTGCATACGGTGTCTAGCTTGTAATGCTTCTAATTAGGGTAAATTGCATCTGCTTAGTTTACACATTATACCTGTGAATATGACATGCCTTCCTATTTTTGGTACATACTACATCTATCTGTAACCATGTTCTTACATGAAACTACCGCTCTTATGTATCCTGCATCAATCACTTACGATGAGACATCTTTATTCGTTGCATATTGCATATTATTTCTAGCATGTTGCCATGTATTGCTTCTAATTTGGTCAAATACATTTATGAGGCCACCCTTTTAATTTGACAGAGTGATATTGGTTTCATCTTTCATGGTGTCTAGCTTGCATTGCTTCTAATTAGTTCAAACACCTTGTGCTTAGTTTACACTTTACACATCATACATGTCAATATGTCATGTTGTCCTATTTTTCATACATATTCCATCCTCCTATCATGCGGCTGCCTTACATGAAAGTAGTGTTCGTCAGTATCATGCATAAATGAGTTCTGAAGAGCAAATTTTATTCCTTTTTCTTGTGGGTTTGACTTGACAAGGCAAAATCAAAAAAGAGGAAGGAAAAGAGTAAGGAAGGCGATGATGGTGGTCCTCTGCAGCAATGTAAACGGAGCATCTGTATGGATTCTCCTCGTACTGCTAGTGCATTACAAGTTTCAAGTCTCCGCTCCCCTACTCCACCATCCCAGGTGCTTGCTCTATCTTGGCAGTGTGATATCTGGTTGCATGTTGCATATGGTGTCTAGCTTGTATTGCTTCTAATTAGTGTAAACTGCATCTGCTTAGCTTACACATTATACGTGTGAATATGACATGCCTTCCTGTTTTTGGTACATACTATATATGTCTATAACATCATGTTCTTACATGAAACTACTCTTCTTGTGTATCCTACATCAGTCACTTATGATGAGACACATTTAAGTTGGCGCTGTGATATTGGTTTGCGTCTTGAATATGATTTCTAGCATGTAGTGCTTCTAATTTGATGAACCCCACCTATGACGAGACAGTTTTAACTTGGCAGAGTGATATTGGTTGCACCTTCCATATGGTGTCTAGCTTGCAGTGCTTCTAATTTGTTGAAGTACCTTCTGCTTAGTTACCACATCATAGGTGTGAATATCTCATGTCGTCCAGTTTTTCGTACATATTCCATCCTCGTATCATGGCTTTGCCTTTCATCAGAGTAGTGTTCGTCAGTATCATGCATGAATGAGTTCTGAAGAGCGAATTTTATTCCTTTTTCTTGTCGGTTTGACCTCACAATGCAAAATCAATAAAGCAGAAGGAAATTGGTAAGGCATTGGATGATGGTGGTCCTTCCGAGCAACTGAAATGAAGGGTCTCTACAGATTCTACTCCGCCATCCTCCCAACAAGATTCGCAAGACAACGCAAGGCTAGACAGTCAACATAGCTGTGTAGATGATGAGCACATATCCCCTACTCCACCATCACAGGTGTTTGCTCTAACTTGGCACTATTATATGTGGTTGCATGTTGCGTATGATATCTAGCTTGTATTGCTTCTAACTTTGTTGTATTGCATCTACTTACTTTACACATCATACCTGTGAATATGACACATGTTCCTGTTTCTAGAACATACTATATCTGATCACACCATGTTCTTACATCAGACTACTGTTCTTGTGTATCCCGCATCAGTCACTTATGATGAGGCACCTTTAAGTTGCCACTGTGATATTGGTTGCGTCTTGCATATGATTTCTAGCATGTACTACTTCTAATTTGTTGAAACGCCAGACAGTTTGAACTTGGCAGGGTGATATTGGTTGCATCTTTCATATGGTGTCTAGCTTGCAGTGCTTCTAATTTGTTTAAATGCCTTCTGCTTAGTTACCACATCATAGGTCTCAATATGTCACGCCGTCCTTTTTTTCGTACATATTCCATCCTCGTATCATGTGTTTGCCTTTCATCCGAGTAGTGTTTGTCAGTATCATGCATGAATGAGTTCTGAAGAGGGAATTTTATTCCTTTTTCTTATCGGTTTGACTTCACAATGCAAAATCAATACAGTTGAAGGAAATTATTAAGGCAGTGGATGATGGTGGTCCTTCAGAGCAACTCAAATAGAGGGTCTCTACAGATTCTACTCCGCCATCCTCCCAACAAGATTCGCAAGACAACACAAGGCTGGACAGTCAACGTAGCTGTGTAGATGATGAGCACATATCACCTACTCCACCATCACAGGTGCTTGCTCTAACTTGGCACTGTTATATGTGGTTGCGTGTTTCATATGATGTCTAGTTTGTATTGCTTCTAATTTTGTTGAATTGCATCTGCGTAGCTTACAACTTATACCTGCAACAATCACTTACCCATAAGACACATTTAACTTGGGAGTGTGATGTAGGTTGCATCTTGCATTGTCTTCTAGCTTGTACTGCTTCTAATTTGTTGAAATGGCACTTATGACGAGACACTTTTTACCTGGTAGTGATATTGGTTGCATGTTCATATGGTGCCTAGCTTTCATTTCTTCTAATTTTGTTGAAATGCCTTCTGCTTACTGTTTTTCATACATATTCCATCCTCCTATCGTACGTGTGAATATGCAATGCTGAATTTTTTTTGTATATATTCCATCCTCATATCATGCGCTTGCCTTACATCAAAGTAGTGTTCATCTGTATCATGCATCAACCAGTTATGCAGAGCTAATTTTATCCATCTTCTTGTGGTTTTGACTTCAGAAGGCAATATCAAAAAAGAGGAAGCAAAAGTGTAAGTTAGGGGATGTTGGCGGTCCTCCGGACCGACACAAACGGAGACTCTCTAGATTTGCCACTGCTATTGATAATGCAGTTGAAGTCCCAAGTCTACATGATGAGTTCATCTCCCCTACTCCACCATCGCAGGTGCTTGCTCTAAGTTGAAAGTGTGATAATTGGTTTCATGTTGCATATGTTGTCTAGCTTGTATTTCTTCTATTTTGATTAAATTGCACCTGCTGAGTTTATATGTTATACATGTGCATATGACATGCCTTTCTGTGTCTAGAATACACTGCATCTATCTATCATACCATGTTCTTACATCAAAGTACTGCTGTTGTGTATCCCACATCAATCACTCATGATTGGATGCTTTTAACTTGGCGGTGTGATAGTGGTTGCATCTTGCATTGATTTCTAGGTTGTACTGCTTCTAATTTTTCGAAATGCCACTTATGACAAGACACTTTTAACTTAGCAGAGTGATATTGGTTGCATCTTTCATATGGTGTCTAGCTTGCATTACTTCTATTTTCTTGAAAATCTTTCTGCTTAGTTTACACATGGTAGCTGTGAATATGTCATGTCGTCCTATTTTCTTACATATTCCATCCTCCTCATACGGTTGTCTTATATCAAAGCATTGCTTGTCTGTATCATGCATCAATGAGTTCTGAAGAGCGATTTTATTCTTTTGTGTTGTGGGTACGGCTTGACATGGCAAAGTCAAAAAAGAGCAAGGAAAATAATATAGTAGGGAATGGTGTTACTCGTCGGGTGCAACGGAAAAGGATCTTCCCTCGAGATTCTGCTTGTACTTATAGTGCGGTAGAAGGTCCAAGTCCACCGGCTAAATCTACAAATACAGTATCACCTGCTCCACCAGCTGCAGCATCCCCTTCAACTGTACCGGCATCTTAACGAGTTACTTGTTCATTTGCTCTGCAACTGGCCTGTTCCCAAGCTGCCTTCACACTTAACACTACTTCTAAAGCACTGCTGACACAACAAGACGTGGCAAGATCAGATGAACCTCATGAGCATCAACACCAAGACAGTACCTAACCGAGTCAAGTTGTAGTTGCATGCTCCTTTATATGTACTCTCACAATTTGATGTGCACTAACACTTTCCATATTCGTTGTTGAACTAGCACCACGGCTTAAGCGGAAACAGACATCAGGGATAATGCTTGACAGATTAACAAAATCTAGAGGAAGAATGGAGATCCATTTTGAGGCGGGTTTAAAAAGGCCACATGATGCTACAGAATCAGCCAAGTTAGTATTAGAGGCAGTCGTTGCCGTTAGGTGTCATGCACGTATCCTCCCAACATGGATCCAGTACAGGAATGAGAAAGACGATACCCAGTTTAACACCTTCCTTGACCATTTATCCGTAAGTAATGTTATTCATCACAATTTGTAATATTGTCTTTCTCTGTCCCATACTTTCTAGCTTCCTCCTAATAAGACTCACATTCTTTTTTCAACAAATGAGGTTCAAGTTGGATCCGAAAGATGATGCAACTAAACAAGCATGCACTCGTGTTTTTCAGTCTGCTCTGCGACAGTATCGGTATCACCTTAGAAAAACTCAGTTTGAAGGCAAGGCTAACAATGAAATCGCCCAAACATCTCCAGTGGAATATATTACATATGAAGACTGGATAGCCCTTGTTAAACACTGGTCTGATCCAAAGTATCAGGTAGGGTATATGTATTTGATCAGATCACATATTGAACTCGTATTTACGTATGTGCCTTACAAGTGTATCTTCTTTTAGGCTAACTGTTTGAAGAACAAGACCAACCGTTCTAAAGTGAAATTCCAATAGACAACAGGATCTCGTAGCTATATTGCACACTGCGAGGCTCTTGTAAATAGCTGCTACTTCCTTCTTTTTTCTGTGCCATATTATCGTATCTATATTGACTTGTTCCAAATACAAAGGAAAGCTCGTGCGGACCAAAAAGAACGTGAACTGAATGCAGTGGAAATCTTCAAGGATTGCCACACCAGCAAGATGAAGGGCATAAGCACACTAGTTCAAGCTGCTGTTGTAAGTCCTTACTCCTCCTGCCTTTGAACTGCTTGTTACTGTGACGTGTTCATTTAACTGCTTGGTTTGCATCCAATGTCGGTTACTCTGTTCACTTTTATACACAGTTGTCTTAACGTATCATTTCACCTTACACGGTTTAAAAGAGAGGATTTGGTCTTGATCTGTAATCTAGTTGTGATGTTCACGTGCCCACACAATGATACAATAGCCTGTTTGTTTGATATCTGTTTGCCCATGATATGAATGATGTCATACTATGTTCATCCTACTTTAAACCATGTCTCTTTATACTTAGATGTCTATGAATGTGAGGAAATAGACAATACTGCAGGCATGCTACATAGACATATGTTCCGAAAGTGATTTTATTATGTAGTTGGCACTACAATACATGCTAATGTATTACAGTAGTTCACCAAAATAAGTTATGTACAAACATGAAACCTACTTTGTTTGTTTTTGTCTCATTAGTAACTTATCTGGTACACTAATCTACAAGTTCAAACTTTCAGCAAGCTATGGAACAAATGATTGAACAGCCACAACCACCTGAAGGTGATGAGGCTACCACAGGCACAATGTCACCTCTTGCTGCAGTGTGTCAGTATCTCTCCACTAACAGTACAAAAAGCACCTTCCTGCGTAATTCTGGGTTGGTTGTCAAGGTAATCTTGTCCAAATCGCCTACTGAACAAAATCTTCTGGCTAGACAGAGTGATATATCTATGCTCCAGACACAAGTCCAATCCCTAATAGAGGTCATTTCGGAAACAAGAATAGTGGTTGACAAATATCGTCAAGATATGAATGGTTTTGAAACCAGACTATCAGACATTTGCTTCGTTGTTCAAGAGCAATGGCGCAAAAAAGGGGAAGTTCATGCTGCTCCATCAGATTCTACAGCCTGAAACATTAGCACTCAGGTCAAATGATCTGTGCTTCTATACATCTGATGGTGCTTTTATCTGCAAGGACTGTAAACTTTATGCCAACATGCCTTTTGTTGTATGGCTGGAATTTATTTTGTTGTGATACATCATTTATCGTGCTGCCAAAGGCTATAGAAATTATGACGCTATTTTTGTATAGTGTAGGTTTATCTTAGTAATGTATTTGGTCGAAAGCTTCGTAGGAGCCCAATGTGCCAACATTCGTCGGGCCCACAATTCCAATTGGGCTAAAAACGATTATGGGCCGTAATTTGCATGTAGCCCACTAAAAATATCTAGGCCTAAATCAGCATAAGCTTTCTTATTTTTGGTAGGCCTGTGCCCACAGTGGGCCTTTAACAGGCCTAAACATGGGCCTTTAATAGGTCGAAAGTGAGATTGGGCCCTGATTGTGCCAAATAACCCACTGCTCATTAGCAGGCCGAAATGTATCTCAGCTCGTGGTGGCCCATTTACAATGCGGATCGTTCACAGGCCGGAATTTAGACGGGCCGAAAATGCGCCGACCTACTACACGGGCCTTTACCAGGCCGGAAGTGTGATCGGGCTTGATTAGTATCAGTTTTATATGGGCCGTTAATAGGCCCGATGTGACATTGGGCCACATATGGCCCATGGATTTCGCCCGACGTTAACAGGCCGAAAACACAACAGGCTGGAAGTGGCCCAAATCTACAATGGGCCACTAACAGGCCGAATGTCAGACATGGCCAAATATGACCCAATTCCTTCACGGTAGTTTATGGGCCGAAAGTTTCAATGGCCAATAAATGGGCCCAAATGAAGTAGGACCTTTAACAGGCCAGAAACACACCGGGCCGTAATTCGTCCCAAATACTTAGCGGACTATTAATGGGCCAGAAGTGACCATGGGCCGCAATGATGACAAGTCTAGAACGGGCCGTTGACGGGCCGATTTCACACTAGTCGTACGGGCCTTAACTACGAATGGGTCGTCTGCAAGCAGGCCGTTAATGGGCCAGCCCGCTAATTTTGACTGGGCCAGCCTGTTTAACCTAAATGGGCCATTGTTGGGCCTTGCCATGTGTCGACGTATCATAGGCGCCTCCTGTCCATTGGGCGGTTGACATCTGTCCTTCCGCGGTGCTGACACGTGGTTGCTATAGCCAATGAGAATTTTACACGTGGAAAATCTTCAATGGTCCCAGCTGTTAACGGGTTATCGGATCCAAACCAGAACCCGATAGCTTAATGGTGACCCATTACGGTGGATGCCACGTGTCGGTTACCCTTGACGAAAGCACTTCCATGACGCGCCATTTATCGTCATGGAAGTGGACACTTCCGTGATGATACTTTTGGTATTGTCATGGAACACTTCTACAACAGCACAGGTATAACTATCTTGATTCTGTCATAAAATCATCATGGATGTACATGCATGACAAAAAACATGACCTACTGTGACAAACACGTATCATCACGGAAGTGGTTTTTTTTTGTAGTGTGTATGATGCCTTGCATACATTTTTTCAAAGAAAAATAGTTTTTGCCATAAGTTTGAAGGCGAATTGATATTCGCTTTAACATTTAACCTTGAATTTGTTTCACCCACCATAGACCATAGCATTCTTGGGGTTAAAATTTGGAAGTTTTTTTAGTTGATTTGCTATATTTTAGTCATTAGTTGTATTTCTAGGCTTTTTAGTGGACATAATTCAAATTTGAACTACGAATGCATGAAACAATACATGAAAATGGATGCCATAACCACCCTATGTCAGCCTTGGCCATTAGAAAAATTGTGTGGAGAGTACTCTCTTTCGGGAAATCAACCACGTAAAAGTTGTCATCCAATTTTCCAACAAAGACCACTGGGAGAGTATCTCTCCTAAATACTTTCACACTTGTTAGTCCGAAGAGTGTATCATAGCTGGCATAAGCCAATTGACGAATGGAAAGCAAATGATATTTCATAGAATTGACAAGCATGTCATTTTCGAGTGAAGTATCATTTGTGATATCCACCTTTCCAAACCAATTACCTTTCGAGTTGATCCCCCACAAAAGACAATTCTCACATATGGAGCAAATCGCTATCTCCGGTCATATGATTGGTGCATCCACGATCGACCACCCATTTGAATCCACCCGAGAAAGCACCCTGCATAGAATTAAGTATTGGTTAGAGGCACCCATTTTACAAAGGGTCCTCTCAAGTTAGTAACAAAGGTCTTTGGAATCCAAATCGAATAGTATCAAAATGCAGTGTATGGAAAAATGAATTTAGCATACACATCTCCATCCTTTGCCTTACGGAGAACAGAGGATGGAGGCATCACTTCTTTAGGCTTGTTGGAAGTGGACTTGCCCCTAGTGTCAAATTCACTCACAATAACCTCACCAACTTTTTCTTATGTTTGTCATTGTGCCCTTCTCAGATAAATGTAACCTTTTGAGGAGTAGCACGATTCTTAGGAGCGGCATTCTTTGTCTTGCTTGAGCTTGTATCAAAACCAAGACCTTCCTTGGCAACTACCTATTTGTGTTGGGTCAACATATCATTGAGGTTCTTTTCTCCTTGGATGCATGACACAAGTCCCTTCTCAAGTTGGTCCCTCAACCTCTTGTTCTCCTCAATGAGATATGTTTGATCACAAGTGGGGTTAGTGGTACAAGCATCAACATTATAATTGTAGGCAAGGAGCTTGAGAAAGAGTGTCAAGATGAGTAAGTCGGAGCTTCTCATGACTCTCCATAAGTCCGGTGAGTTCCTCCTCCTGTATCTTGAGAAACTTGGTCAGGAGCTTAAATCCTCAGAGAGAGAAGCGAGAAATTCTTCGAGCTTGCCATTAGTGACAGAGCAAATTTCTGTCAGATCCCACGGTAGGGGTCCAAGCGCAACTGGAAGTCATGGATCGGAGGTCACACGAGGGGTTTATCCAGGTTTGGGCCTCCAGAGAGTAATACCCTATGTCCTGCTGGTTTTGGTTATTCATAATGCAGGGTTACCTCATGTGAGGGGTTACAGTGGTGTATGATGCTGCTACTGAGAGTTTCTCCTATTTGAGGATAGATAGCTCAAGGAGAACCCTAGACCTCCCTTTATATAGATAGGAGAGGTCTAGGGTTTACATGCCGGATGTGATCTTGGGCGTCAAGAAGGTCTTTTGGCACCCTAGGGTTAGATCATCATGTGGGCTTGCTGGGCCCCTTGTAGTTGGCTAGGCCGGGCTCCTTGGTGTTAGCCACCCTCGGTAAAGGACCCCGTCAGTAGCCCCCGAGCGTGGTGGAGGTCGCAGCGCGGGTCGCGAGACCTCCTGCGGCCTCCTTTGCCGCGTCGTCTTCCTAGAGCCCAGTGGCAATCTCGTCGTCTGTACGGCTTGAAGGAGACCAGATGACCGCTTCTTGGGGACGCCGCCTTGTCCATGTCATCGTGGCTATCCGGACTCCCCTCCCTGAATGTTCTAACAGGTGGGGCGCCATTCTTTACCTGAACCAGTGCGTTAGTGGGGAAAACGGGCTGACGCATGTCTTGACGTGGTAACTTGGCCTTGATTCCCACGCATGTAGGACGTAAATGGGAATTGCCCATAGGTCGTGGGATACGTGGCGCGCAGAGACGCCTTGATTCCCGGCTCATCTGTGAGGGGTCATAAGAGCTGTGGGGTTTCGAGGTGTCATTTCACCTTCGCTCGCTGCTTCACGCCTCCGCTCCCCTACTCTTCTCCTTCCTCACGCCTCCACTCTACCGCCATAGCGACATTCATCATCTTCAGGGCCGCCACTTCCAAGCGACAAGAAATGGGTCGGTCGGGTTCCGCGGCCGGTGCCAGCAGCATGCGGGTGACCCATAATGTGGAGAGGAAGCGGAAGGCAGAGGGTCCCGGCGCCGCTGTCGACGCGCAGCCTAGCGCTGAAGTCTTCATCAGCCGGTGGACTCGCTCCATCATCTCTGACGGGGAAGTCCAGAAACTGATAGTTGAGGGGTCATTTCCATCTGACGTCAGGTACCAAATTCCCCTCTCAATGGAGAAATTTACTATGACGCCTGAGGGCACGCGCATCCTGCATTTGGACTTCTTGGGGCGAGGCCTCAATTTCCCCCTGCATCCCTTCATGCGGGAGCTCATTTTATTCTTCGGCATCCAGCTCCACCACCTCAATCCCAATAGCATCCTGCACCTTGCGAACTTTATTACGTTCTACAAGTGCTTCCTTGGGGCCGCCCCTCACTTTAACCTCTTCCGGTGTCTTTTCCGTGTCAAGGGCCAAATGGGAGGCGGCTCCATTCATGACACCGGTGATGCCAGTCTCCAACTAGGGCCACACTCCCTCTACTTCCCCATGGCTTTCCCCCGATCGATGGGGGTTTGGCACAAGAAGTGGTTTTATGTCTTCGGCCTCGAGGCTGGCATGCCGACCTTCTCCGGCGAGCCTCCTCTACACCTGAATTCTTGGGAATCGCCGACCAACCTCCCCAATAGCACAGATTTGTTGTTGAAGGCGACCGAGCTTCTGAAGGATAGCGGTCTGATCGGCCTCCAGATCACGCGGACCCGGGTAGAGCGTCGAGTGCTCCCCCTGCGGAACAGGGCCGCATTGTTGAGTGATTATCATGGGTTGGGCGACCCCTCCCGAACCTATCCAAGCGACCTGGAGGAGAAAGAGGTTCACCGTCGCCTCACCCAGCTTCTGGGGCTAGAGGCTGAGTAGGTATCCATGGAGGTTGCAGTGGAGCCCTTTAGCCGCGTGGCTCTGCCTAAGGAGGTAAGTTCTTCTCACTTTGTTTTTTTAGCAAGAGGAGAGGTCGGATATTGATACGTCTCCAACGTATCTATAATTTTTTATTGTTCCATGCTATTATAGTATCAACCTTGGATGTTTATTATGTAATTATATATCCATTTTGGGATTAACCTATTAACCTAGTGCCTGGTGCCAGTTGATATTTTTTGCTTGTTTTTGGCTTTTCAGGAAATCAATAACAGAGTCCAAACGAAGAAAAAACTTTGGATTAATTTTTTCTGGACCAGAAGAGACCCTAGAAGGTTTGGGAGAAGACCTGACAAGCCACGAGGGAGCGACAAGCTTGGGAGGCGCGCCCCAGGGGGGCAGGCTTGTGGGCCCCTTGTGGCACCTCTTGACCTAATTCTGCCTCTATAATTTCTCAAATATTCCCCATACATCAGGGAGCCACCAAAATACTTTTTCTGCCGCTGGAAGTTTCTGTTCTTCGGAGATCCCATCTGGAGACCTTTTTCGGTACACTGCCGGAAGGGGCATCCATCACGGAGGGCCTCTACATCAACCTTGCTGCCCCTCCGATGATGTGTGAGTAGTTTACCACAGACCTACGGTTTCATACCTAGTAGCTAGATGGCTTCTTCTCTCTCTTTGATCTTCAATACAATGTTCTCCTCGTTGTTCTTGGAGATCTATTCGATGTAATCCTTTTTTGTGGTGTGTTTGTTGGGATCCGATGAATTGTGAGTTTATGATCAGATTATCCATGAATATTATTTGAGTCTTCTCTAAACTCTTTTATGCATGATTGTTATAGCTTTGTATTTCTCTTTGGTCTATCCATTTGGTTTGGCCAACTAGATTGATTTATCTAGCAACGGGAGAGGTGCTTTGTGATGGGTTCGATCTTGTGTTGCTCAATCCCAGTGACAGAAAGGGACATGACACGTACTTGTATCATCGCCATTAAGGATAAAAAGATGGGGTTTATTCATATTAATTGGGTTTATTTTGTCTACATCATGTCATCTTGCTTAAGGCATTACTCCATTCTTTATGAACTTAATACTCTAGATGCATGCTGGATAGTGATCGATGTGTGGAGTAATAGTAGTAGATGCAGGCAGGAGTCGATCTACTTGTCTCGGACGTGATGCCTATATACATGATCATTGCCTTGGACATCGTCATGATTATTCGCTTTTCTATCAATCGCCCAACAGTAATTTGTTTACCCACCGTATGCTATGTTTAAGAGAGAAGCCTCTAGTATAAACTATGGCCCCCGGGTCTATTTTAATCATATATTAAAATCCAAAAATACCTTGCTGCAATTTATTTACCTTTATTTTATTTTATGTTTTTGTTTATCTATCTATCACTACATGATTTGATCCTTGCAATTAATCGCCAAGGGATTGACAACCCCTTGTTTGTGTTGGGTGCAAGTATTTGTTATTTTGTGTGTAGGTACTGCTAGCGAGGTGTTACGTGGTTCTCCTAATGGATTGATAACCTTGGTTCTTAACTGAGGGAAATACTTATCTCTATTGTGCCGCATCATCCTCTCCTCTTCGAGGAAATCCCAATGCAGCTCACAAGTAGCAGATATCTGCCTCTGATCTCGACCACCTTAACTATAGCAGCAGTTCGCAGGGTTCGCCGCTCTACTTTTGAAGCCCCCGCTTCCTGGGCAGGACCTGACTCCGGAGGTGCAGGCGCTCCTGCAGCCTGCCCTGGAGCGTCCTCCTGCTCTTTGCCCGAAAGGGAGGAAGGCCGCTTCTTCTGCGGACGGAGGGGCGGAAATAGAAGTCCCTGATGAGGACGCCGCACTGGGTGACGTCTCGTCTTCGCCCTTCGTCACAGAGGATGAGGAAGATGAGCCAGTGGCTCATGGGAGGCCGGGAGATCCTGCGGTCACCAAGGAGAGGGCCAAGCGGGCTTCCCTCAAGGGCGTCCCTTCCGAGGCCGAGCCAGCATACCCTGAGGTTCTCTGACCTTGTGGTGCTCCAGTTTCTCCGAACCTAAAGGTGCCACTGGCCATGCCTATGGCCAAGAGGCGGAAAGTTGCAGCGGCTGCGAAGTACATCGGTGGAGCCCTTGTGATATTTTGCCGCATCTTGGGCGTCCATTGGGACCTGACTTGTGTCTTCTTGCAAGGCGGTTGTGACCTCGGAAGCTCCAGGTTCTAATGTTGTAGAGGCGACCGAACCGAGGCCGTCCGGTGAATCTCCACCGATTCCGCTGGAGATCGCCCCGCTCGTCACTGGTAAGCGCGTTTGAGAACTGTATTTGTGGTTTGAGCCTTCTTTTCAACCTCTGGCTTTTATCTTGCAGTTGCGGAGGTCCTTTTCGGGCTCCCTGCTGGTGCTGGCGCTGCACCAGCCTCTGGCAAAGCTGTTAATGCGAAGGCCATGCTTGCCTATGAAGGGGAGGCCGAACTGAGTCGACCCGCCACTGCTACAGCCCTCGCGCACTCAGCAGCGCTTGTCGCTGCGGTAACAGGCGTGCAGGAGGTCTTGAGCACATAGATGGATGGGCTTGTCGTCCTTGCGGAGGCCAGCTGCCAGGTGATGCCCTTGTAGTTTGATTGATGTAGGGTAGCCAGTAGCCCCCGAGGCTAGACGAGATGTCGCTTTCGGACTCTTGTTTGGTCTTTGTGTTTGTTCCTGACAATTCCTTCATGCAGAAGGTGGCGGCTTTAGAGGGTTGTAACACCCCCAGTGGTTAACTACAGTAATCACCCTTTTGATTATGCCAAGTCAGCATGATCAACAGTGCATGATCATTATTTGCATCATATTGCATTTCAACTTCTAAGTCAAATTCAAAATTTTAAATGAAAGTGAAAATAAAAGTTGTTCAAACACATAAACTAAAATGTCAGATAAATAACAAATATTCCAAAGGCTATTCTAAAATTGAAACCAACATCATTGGAATTGGAAAAGTGACTCGAACAACCTCAAAGAGTGGATAAAGATAATATTTAATAACCATTTATTAAATCTAAAATAAATATGAAATTATATTTTGTCCAAACTAATTTTAGGTGTTATAGGGAATATATACACACTGGTATTTATGAACTAGGTCTCATGTTTCTACAAAAACCATTTTGAGGCTAGCTATCTTACTAAACAAAGCAGAGAAAGGATAAATAAAAGAAAAGATAAAAGAAAAACAGCGGCGTGATGGGCGGTGCGCCCCTAGAATTGAGCGCTGTTGGCCCTATGCGGGGCCGGGGGGGCTTTATAACACTATCTTACTCATTTTTTTGTTTGTTC